>OX424477.1:3598988-4830983 GCA_949152455.1 Lithophane leautieri | reverse complement strand
CGTTATCAACTCGAAGAGAAGTTAGTGATGCCCTGTTTCTCTATAAGTTGCTTAGAAATAAAATTGACTGCCCAAACCTACTGAGTCTCCTAAAGTTTCGTGCCCCAGCCCGTTATCCGCGAAATCCTATCACACCACTATACCCACCCCTGCGCAGAACGGTCCTGGGAGCTAACTCACCGACCTCACGCTTATGTAAAAATCTGAACAGCTCCAGTGATCTTACTGATATAAACCATGACAGCATAGGGAAAGGATATTAACCAAGCGACAAAGGAACTTCGTATCGGTATGAAACATGCAGTGACCCAAAGATTTAAGGTTTAAATTAAAGCATGATTTTAGGGCTTTCAAATGTAATTTACCATTTTATCATAATTCTCCGCATTACACGGTAATTAGATCTCAAAACCTTGGTTCAGAATCGAATCTCTTAGTGACTTTTAGTCACAATGTATGGTGGTAAATTCAAAATACGAATTAGTCAACATGACGTTTGAGCATTGTCAATACTCGTCAATTCTCACAGCGTTAAAGGTTTATTTAAAGACTTAGAGGTAGGTAAGTAAACACTCAAGAAATCACATGTAACAGAACATCGAACATTGAGACTAAACGTAACTGGCGAAATATGGGTGTAGGTGCTGCTACACACAGAACAGATATAAGAGGGTTACACACCTCTAACTAACCCTTTGGGGAATAATTCAGGAGCGATATTATGTTACTTCGTATTAATAAATCAATTTTCAATCATATTCTTCATAGTTATATTACGGTGAGAAAATGTGGCGTCCGTACCAACGCGGTGTCAATATCAACTTTAATAAACATGTAGGAAGAATAGATATGAAGTTATTAAACATAATTTATTAAGATCATAATAATTATTATGTAGCTGCCACCCGTTATATTGCCGTTCCACTATACTTCTAATATGACTTACCGATGATGTAGAAATCCAAGAAGCCAGAGTATTGTAGGTATTTTCACTAGCTTCTCTCAACTATTGCCAACGTAACAACCGCAGTAGAACCGAACAATTAATACACGGACGAAATGAATCATCCATAGTGAACCACTTACTAATGTGACGCTATTACATAAAATGTTATTATTGCTCAAGAAAAAGAAATTATTCAAAAACCTAAAATATTCACACAAAAAAAAACAAAAACACAATCTGTCGAAAGAATACAAAAAGTCACAGTAGCAACTCACGCATTCAAAATTGGCGCGAAGTATTGGCGCATGTACAGTCGCTTAAAAAACGGAATGGATTTTTTTTCTACCACATATTGGTTTCTGCCCGCGGATTCATTCGCACCCATTTTATTTTAATTGGTATAAGTACTAATCCAACCCAGGACTTATCTTTATGCAAAATGTCTACGTTAGTTATTTCTTTAAGTGGTTATTTAAACGAAGATGGGTTTACAGTAATTAGATTCTTATTTATCGAACCAACCAAAAAGTTAAAGTGAATCAGAATATAGGTACATTTTTATTTGCCGTAAGAGTTTTGCCCAATTTCAGTCTAAACTTAAAAAATAATCTATGTGACATACAAACATATGAACGTAATGTTATTAAAATAAATCCAAATCGCAAAAAAAATAATGAACTAGTAGTAAGTATAGGTACATTAAAACAAAACATATAGATGAAATCATTCCATTAAATATACAATAATAATAAACAAATAATAAAAGTAAATACCGTTCGAGACTGTACTTAAAACAAAACGAATGGGACGTGCATATATGCTAGAAAGAGAACGCCCGCCGTTCAGTCGTCTGCATATTCTGCTCGGGATGCGAGCGCATAGAATCCTATGGCGCGCGTTTGTTCTGTTTTCAAAGAGTTTATAATGTTGATTAGAACAGGCAAAGGTCTCGAAAACATTCTGCCTTTCGTATAAAAGTTTTGCTTTTAATTAAACATCGTATCAGAATGTTATTACAATGTAATAATTATAATAAACCCAAATAACCCACCCCCCCCCCCCTAATTCTTGGACCCTGCTTCCGGACCCTGGCGGACCTCTATTTTGTTATATTTTAATATGCTTTTATAAAAATATTTTTAAATGTAAATAGATAAGAAAGAAAATAAACAAACGAAATTAAAATAATAAATAAAAAGCCTTCTCTCTGTGACTCGGAAAGCACGTTAAGCCATAATTAGTTTCTAATAATTCAACTATAATTTCATTATTTGGATGTGTACTTTAATTGTTTTGCGTAAGTCAAGAAGGTTAGATTGCTTACATACTCTTTGAATGCCAATGACATATGACATTACTTGCGTGAAAAAAAAACTATGTATGGATAAAATGGGAAATCGAAATAAAAACTAATAGTTTTATGATGTTTTTTATGCGGAGAATTTAAAGATTCGCATTACTTGATAAAATCATTATATTTTAAAACATGAATTATCAACATTAGAAACCTAAGTCACAGCCGAACAAATAGCGATATGGTCATTCTCTTTTTATAAAATAATGATTTTATAAAATAATGATTGAGCACTTTTCTCACAATGATGTCGCTACTGAATGTTAATTCTAATGTGAATTCTAGGTTTCTACCGTATTTGAATTGAATTATGTTTTTTTTTTATTATTTTAATTTTATTGATTCAATTTAATTTATTAATGTTAATTTTATCAATCTATTTTTTCTTTTTTATTTTGTATTGTAAATTATTTAGAATGCTATTTTTGTTATTATTAGATATTTTTGCGCATGTATTACCAAAAATGATTGTTTATCTATTATTGTAAATATTCTCTTTTGGCTTTATAACATTACTTATGTAAAACCAAAAATGGTGCATGTCATGTTAGCCTGTAAGTAATTGTTGCATTTATACTTGTACCTACCATTAAGCAAGTTATTTTATATGTATTGTGTAAACAATTGTTGGCTAACCTAAATAAATTAATAAATAACCGAAAATATGAACGCAGTAGACACTAGACGTGTGACTAATTTCACATCAATCTTATTCCACTGACATCAAATATTTAGACACCGAACCCACAAAAACGTTGGTTCAGTTAAATTGTGGCAATTTGTGCAGAACTAAAATGCGACACTTGGAGTGCCAGGGAGGGTAACACGTCAAAGCGGGCAAAAAGGGTCGACTCCTGCCAACGACGGGTACAAATCGTCATTCGTTTGTAGCGAAACAATCCTAAAAGAATACATTTACAATGTTCCTTTTAATATCCATAACGATCCAGGACGTCTCTGTTTCATTAATAACAGACAAGAGACGGTCTTAACTGCTCAACGGACGACATGAACACTTCATTATTTTCAATGAAGACGAAATTCAAGCTTTATTATTTCTCCAAAAAAAAAACAACCAATTGTAACGGTTTTTGGACGATGATAATCTTTAATATTCGTTACAGGTAACACACGTACACACAGGTCACAGATTATATATGGTAACGTTAATTTATGAAATGTCAGTAGACTTCTAAACGTGTAACTATTTCATGTGCCTCCCAGTCCCAGCTATCCATACCACAGACTACAGACATGTTTTTACAAAACCACAATTTTTATGGCATCGTATAAACGTCGTTCTGCCGGTGTCTGGTCGTTAAAGATCAACTTTTCCTCCTCGAAGATTTGTCTGAAAATGTATGATACAGTTGAATAAAATAGAACCTCCCACGTAAAAAAAAACTTTCTGCAGTCGTGTGCTAAGTTAAAGGCTTTGAAGTTTACCTTTGTGCTTGGATAAATAGATACTATTCTATGACAAGATTGCAAAAGTATTGTGAAGGGCTACGCGGTTGCTACGACGTAGCACTCGTGACGTCATCGCTACGCTTGCTACGCTGTACGTACGCTGAATGTGCAAACGTCTATTTTGCCTGTAGCAAAATCATTTTATTAAATTATGCTATTATAAATAAATCTTCCTCAAAGGAATATTTTCGTTGCTCGTGATAGCTACAAATCCATCCAAAAATAAACCTCAATTCGATCGAAGTATTCCTAGAACCAATTTATGTTCCTAGGTTGCTGTACGCGAGAGTAACTCGTGTATATTTATGATTTATTTGATACTTGGTATTCGTTTTACGATATCATTTTCATGAGTTTTGTAGATGGGTATCAAATACGAAATACAATTTAATATTTGTACTGAAGGGACTTTTATTGACTTGGTAAAATTTTGCCTCAGAAATATTAGATCGAAACGAGTAAGACAATTATAGAGCCAATAGTATACTCGTTATTGTATGTTAGCTCGTTTAGTTTTTTAAAAGTACTTATTATAAAAGTGAAGTTCTCTTAGAGTATTTATATTTTGGATAGATTTAATATTTTTACACAAAGTGTAACAGAAGTTTTTCGGATTATTGAGAGGGTTCGGGTCCATACATTAATGTAGTTTCCTGAGACCCATTATCACAACGGTGGAAAGGTTTCATTATTCCAAACATGATTTTCTTTGAACAACATTTTTATGTTTTCCTATACTAACGAACAGCAATACATTCTAAACGCATAATTCGTTAAACTAGTCAGGCTGCTGACAACAAACTGTAAAGTTTTTAGAGGTCTAGTGGTCTAGTGGTCACAAGTGCTACTGCTCAGTATGAGGTCCCGGGTTCGATTCCCAGGTTGGGCAGTGTTATTGGGTTTTTCCATCAGGAATATCTCAGTAGCAGCCCAGAGTCTGGATTTATGTCCAGTTTATGGCAACACGCTCGCCCCCTATTACACGGGACTTACACATAACTGGTGAAATGTGGGTGTACTAAAGTTACTCTTAATCCTCTGCCTAACCCTTCGGCGATTACAGGCGTGATGTTATGTTATGACTGTTATGAGATAAGAATAAAAAAGTAAGGCTTAAATGATATCAATTAATTTAGACGCAAACATAAGGCGTATTACTGTCACGGTGAAAACATTTTATCAACTTAATAGCTCCTAAAAAACGATAAGTGTTTTAACATAAATAAATTTTATGGTTTTATGAAAATGGATCATCAAAAACATTTTTTTGCGAAGACGTCCTCCCCTTGGCTTGGCAATACGGACAATTGCTCAGATTATGGTAATTTTATGTTTTAAAGCTATACGGTTCGCTATATTCTTTTCTTGGCCCAAGTGATTTTGTAAATCATACCTATCTTATTAAATTTGAGGAGCTCGTGGCTAAGTAATAACAGCCGCACGGGTCGATCCATTAGGTCAGGTAAGCTACGCTTCCCGGGGTTGATCTTTACAAACCGAGACTCCTCCGTGTCTCAGAAAGCACGTTTAGACATTGGCTCCGACTATCATTCGTGGATCTTTGATAGTCGTTACGGCTCGTCAGAAGCCCGAAAGTCTGACAACCAGTCTTACCAAGGAGTATCGTATTTACCAGTTACTGGGTTGTGGAGGTCAGATAGCCAGTCGCTCTATGTAAAATACTGGTATTCAGCTGTATCCGGTTTGGCACATTCCGAGGCACGGAGGGGTCTTGGTATGTAAGGATGGTCACCCATCCACAGACCAACCGCGGCAAGCGTAGCTTAACCTGATCGATCGACCCGTGTGGCTGTTATTTCTTAGCCACAAGCCCCTCTACGTTTTTTGAACTGTACAAACCATTATTGTGAAGTATAACTGGAAACAATAAAACAGTTTCTTATCCTTGTTGATTTACGAGTCACAATAAATCGGAATCCCTGTTAGACCTTCAGAAAATGTTCAAAACACTACAAAAAATAGAGGACTCGTAAATAATGAATCGAAATAAGTGTAGCAGGGATCGTGTGTGATACATCTACGAACACTAGTTTAGGTAAGGTGTAGTTCAGGGATACAAATATACAACAATCAATCAAGAGATAGCAGGTCTATTTGTCTCAGTAAAAAGGTGTTTCAAGCCACACCCACATCGGCGTGTTTTTATCGCGCAATAATAACGCAAGCGTTATTGCGATAATGCATCCCGATTCCTTGCACACAGCTGCTTTTTTATCGTGCGATATTTCCACCGAGTTCTCCACCATATGTTAGGCGCGTTTTTATCGCGCGATAATAACGCAGGTGTGTGTAAGATCGCATGCGTCTTAATACAAAATGGCCTAAGAACACTTATCGGAATATTGCAGGACAGAGAAACGCGCTCTACTCCTATTGCGGCGTTATTTTCGCAGTACATAGTGTGTAACTTCGTGGCCGTTCTAATACATAATGTACTAAAAATAGATATCGCAATAACGCTTACGTTATAAGATAAGATTTCTTTATTTGTTTAAATACATACATTGTATACATATAAGAGCATGCAAGATATTACATCGTTATTACAAAATGGTTGAGCTTGATGGTGCTGATCCACGTGTCATGTTCGTGAACGGCGCCGTCAGTTGAGACTGGTCATCTCTTATCTGCCAGGGCTTATTTTTAATCTCATATTTTGAATTGTTTTTGATTATTTTTCGTTTGACATTGTTTTCACATATAGAAGCACCAAGAATACTGTACCCAGGATTTTTTTATATCTATATACATTTTTAAAAGAGTGTCCTTGGAGTTTCTTGCCCGTTCTTCTCCATAGAGATCTACGATTTGGAATGGGCAACTAGCTTCAACTTTTTGACTAACTGACCGACTTTTTGACAATTCAAAAGTGCCTGTAAAGTGGTTTAATTGAAATAAATGCTTTGAGTTGAGTATCGCGCGATAAAAACGCGCCGGTGGGGGAGAGGCTTAAAGATTTGCTTTCTATGTAACGTGTTACGTCAAAACGCGTTACGTAAGTTATGCTACCACCTATAAAATTCTATAAAGCAACCGCGATTAAATTCAACCGACAATTTACGGCATCCAAGGCTATATTAATTTTTAGGGAAAGCGAAAATTCCTGTTAGTCATTTGTGGCAATAATAAAAATATTTCTTCAACAAGGTTTTCATTTCAACAAAGCTTGCTTTCATCTTTCTTGCAAGCTTTCATCTTCGTTATTTTTATCCAGCTCATTCTCATTTAGTTTTTATTAAAAAAAATTACAAAAAAAAAACAACCGTCTTCCAAAAACACTACAAAGTGAAAAATAGTCTTTGGTTCTGAATTTTTGTATTTGCCGGACATACATTAAAAAAAAAATTGAAACATCCGAACTGATAACCTACTGCTTTTAGAAGTCGGTTAAAAATATGATTGACGTTTAAAAAGTGTTTTTACAAACCTACTTACAGAAATAAAATAATTTATCCTTACGGGTTTCAACAGCTATCATAACTCTACCAGTTGCTTGTCTCCTTTAATAATCCCTTGATTTTGTTTACCAGCCGCTAACGAGACCTCACTAAAGGGAGGGCGTCGTGGGCGCAATACTCGTAAATAACTGAATAACACTTATAGTTGGGAATTTGTGAATATTTTAGGACTTGAGTACAACCCTGCGGCCTGTACGAGCTATTATGTCTGTTTTAAACATAAGGGTCAGCTAGGAATTCGCTTTATGGTGGTCAGCAATTGAAACTTTAATAAATTGTGAATTCGACCATTGTGTGGTACAGTCACGCGGTTTGATTTTCTGTTGGTGACAGAAGTAATATTCCTCCCATATACTATTTTGAATTTGATTTATGACTTTACAAAAAAAAAATTGCCTATCATCATTTCAGCCGAAAGACGTCCACTGCTGGTCATAGGCCTGCCCCAAGCACCGTTACTAAAACGGATTCTGTGCTTCTCGTATCCAGCGGAATTCTGCGGCCTTTACCAGGTCATCCGTCCATCTTGTGGGAGGCTTTCCAACAGGCTACAGCTGGATCTAAACTATTCTAAACAACCTATTGATGGGACATAAATATTTATCGTTGCACTATGGTTTCGGCTCATTCTTCTGAATTGCCTCTCTGGAACAAAGGTCTGTTCGCAATATTTGATGTTAGATGCTTATCTTTACTTGAACGATGCCTTTAAAACTGACCCTTATCTTGTTAATGTTAATAAGGTCAACTCTCTATAGAAAACCGCTGGAAAATACTGCTGGAAATACAATTTAAATACTAAACAGGATCCTGTTATCTCTGGTTGAATTTCGGGTCCTTTGCATATTCCTTGGTCAAATTTAGAGCTGGGTATGATCAGATATTGATTGTGATTTTAATGAAAACAGCGGTATTTACAGCCTGGTTTTCTAGAGATTATAACTGAGCTATCAAAAGCATTTTTCATTTAATTTCGTTTATTTAAAGACTTATTAGAGAGGCCGCGAATATTCGCTATTCGGCATTACTCGATTATTTTTTGTTTTTCGTCAAATACCGAATAATAGTGTCTATTATACAACATTCGACGAATAGTTGTCTATTTAAAAATAAATTATTAATGAAAAAAAAACTATAGACTTAAAAATAATTAAACCTGTATTAATCTTTAAAAACAAAATTCACTTTATATATTATCATTAATATTAAAAAAACTAGACAAAAATCAGTCATGTAAGTTAATTAGTTAGGCTTTTTAATTAATAATTTTATATTTAAAGTCCAAAAGGGGCAGAATATGGTGTATAAAAACTAGTTTTTCTGCACGTTTGGGATCAAATCGGTTGCGCTTTTTTTTTCACAAATCAAACCTGCCTCAGAAAATAGTCTTTCTGAATAAATAGAGCTTGCTGGTGTGATTAAGTATAGTTTAGCAAGCTTACTTAAAAAGGAGAATTAATTCTTTTTGTTTGCCCACCATTCATATGGGTTTATTTCTTTAACTTCATTCTTTACTTTTCTCATACTCTTAGTTTTTTTTAGATTACAATAATGATTGATAAGTTCAAGAGACTACCAAAATTATTTGGGTATAAACTATTTTTTTATATTCCTTTTTTTATGTCGAGTAATAATGGCGAGTATTCGACTATTCGCCTTAAGGGAACGACGATTAATCGGTATTCGACTATTCGCTATAACAACTATTCGCGGCATCTCTATAATTTATAGTCCCATATGTATGTTGTATATGAGTTTGTGACTTTGTGATACATTTTTAGGTAACTATAAAGTTTAGTATCCTAAACAAACCACAACTTCACAACTTCGGTTACATGTGTACCCGTGGTTAGTTAATGGGTGAACTATGAACTTTCATGTGTAACTTTACAGTAAAATTGTTTGTTTGTCAGTAAACCAATAACGCCTCTATTTACTTAAGTAAGGGTTTACTAGTCAGTTGTAAAGTCCAGTTTCAGATAAAGAAAATAACATAAAATGTAGGATTGAACTCCCACAAAAATATTTATCTTGAATTTGAAAATCAAGTCACGGATAAACAAGTCTCGTGATGTATGCAACTTTACAACAGCAATATTGAAGCCACACGCAAGGGAAATTGTTTATTCGATATTTGAAGATAAGAAAGCCACAATCTTAGAGAAAATTAAACGAATTTATATAACGGGATGTCTAGGCGATCACATTATTTATATACATAATGTGACTGTCGTCAGAAAACAACTGATAACACCAAACCAACAAACTTTTTACTACCACAAGGAGCTTTAGATAACTTTGTGATATAAAACCCGAACCCGTATGTCCGAAACTAAACACACAAGCGAAACATTTTCATCACGTAACTTCATGTTACGAGTCACAAATGTAACACAAACTGTAACATCGACTGTTCACAGCGTGTCTCCTAGATGACGTCACTGATCAGTAGCGCTGGTACACATGACTCGCTGTGAGGGAACAGTTTCAAACATGGCGCGATATTTGTGTTTCGTACACGAATTGAATTTCGATGACTTGCTTTGTCAATATAGTGAGAGATGCGAACTGTTCAATATTGCTCAATCAACAGTAGGAATCTGTGTTAAACTCCATAAAACAGTTCAATCATAACGTAACAGAGACAGACAAGTTAAAAATCCGGAGTCACACGTGTTAGGGCATAAATCGAACAGATTACGTGCGACTCCGGTTTTTTAATTTGTCTGTCTGTGGTGTCTTGTTTATACCTTTTTAGTCGTAGTTGGGTTTTAGTTTTTATTACTTTATTTTTTAATTCTTTTGGGGTTATAATGTATATGTATATATTTTTGAAATGTGCTCATTAAGCCCTTCCATTTATTTGATACCCAACATGGTACGATTAAACATTTTTATTTTTTATTTCCTGACTTTTTGTCCTCTAGAGGGCGCCATTTTTATAGCAATGTGACGTCACAATCCTATAACCAGCGGATGATCAAGACGTTTCCAACGATACCTCATTTGTCAAATTGTGATGAGTGGTTTAGAAGATAGGAAACAGAACAGGGAACAGATGAACATACTTCATACATACATACTAACATACATACTGGTCAAAATCATAACCCTCCTTTTTTATTCACCGTATTCGGGTAAAAAGTAATAAAATGTTATAATATTATAACTTTTGGCTTAGCAATACTGCATGTTGGAGTAACTAAACTTATAAGCGACATATTCCAGCTCAGCGCCTGCCAACTAGTACGTGACCACTAACTAGCTTTACAAGCTATAAATTTCTAAACACAAACATCGCTTGAATTTCTAGAATGTTCAGTAAAACAGTGAGTGGTCGTCACACGAGACATTTCCTCTCAAGTGACAATGTCTCAAGTGTCACTGAGGCTTGATAAACATTCCTTCACCTTCAATTTAACTTCCAATCTCTCTGACGCCCGTGAGGAAGTAGGTATTTTACAAAAACGCCTCCGCAATTTGTTCAAGCGATGTTATTCCTGAATTTTTCACAAGATTTCCTTGGCAAGTAAATAAATAAACAAGTTGATTTACTCCAGCGTTGCTTAAGGTGAAGCTTCAAAGAATGTTTTACGAATTTACAGTCACTGAAGGCGTTTTTAACGTTCAACCACGAGGACTGAAATATTGTGTGGAAATATAATGTTCACTAGATCCATTCCGGAATTGTTTTCGCCATATATTCCTACAATGTGACCGCATTTCGTTTAAGTTGTTCACAATTTAACTTTAGATGCATTTTATAGCAATTTTATAGGTTTTCGATAATGCTGTATCCACAACGACGGTGTTTATCTTTTTGGAACCGTTCTACTTTATTTAACGGTAAGTGTGAAATAGGAATAACTAGACTTAAATCAGTAAAACAAATTATACAACAAGTTATCTAACGCACAGCTTTACTAGAAATACCTAATCATCGTCTAAACGCCAATTACTGCCAGTTTCGTGTTATCAGCAAGTTACCGATTATTCGATAAACGAATTCCGATAATAATTATATTTTGCATAAACATTGTGACATAAACCTATTTACAGAAAATGAGTATCATCAAGTTTCGTTCGTATCATATCATAATGAGTATCACCAAGTCTCTCAAAAGCCTTTTATCTCTTTCTGAAAAATTGCGTCTGAAAAACAGTTTTATCTTTGCCCCGAAGTTTTGTCTTTCACGTAAATCAACTTTGTTGAAAAAAGTATAATGTTTTCCTCTCGGTCCCAATTAGCAGTAGGTATTATTAGGGTTCGAGGTAGAAGTTGTAGTAATTCGTAGTTTAAGTGACTTATTTCACGACACTTTTAGTTTTAATTCAGTTACTAGTAGTTAGTCTAGTAGATATAGTCAAGTTACTGTAATGCCGGAGCTACATTGTCGCGTTATCGCGAACTTTACTTCGCGCGCTCTCTCTCGCACACCGCTCGACGTCTCACTGAGCAACAGAGAGCGCGCGAAGTAAAGTTCGCGATAACGCGACAATGTAGCCCCGGCATGAAACACACCTTCCATTAAATAAAGAAAAATATAAGTAAAAATCTTTTTAAAACCAAGCTTTTAATTAACTAAACCGGGTTTTCCCAGGGCCACCTTCCGGCTCCATCATCAGACCCTTAACACCACCTAGTGTCAAAGCACTTCTAATGAGTCCAAACACGATGGTGCTATCTTGTTTGATTGAGGAGTTCCTATGGCCAACTTCCGGCTCCATCATGAGACCAGGTCCATGGTATCATTTTATGGTATATATAAGTATGCCAAGTTTCAGCTCAATCGGATGCCAGGAAGTGCTTGAAAAATGGATGACAATTAGAGTAACCGAAAACACATACGAATAGAGCAAGCTAATATAAACCTTGTAAAAACGATAATAAACGTAATATTGAAATCACAATCAAATATCGTGACAAAACAAATTCGTTCAAAACAACCAAGTTTCTGTTGTCAATATTTTAGATTTGATGAAAAACCTTTGCTTCGTTAGCATTGAAGGGTTTAGAAAAAATAGTAAAATAGTAAAAAAATAGTAAAATTGTTATACGCGGATATAATCCCGATGATTGTTGAAACTAGCCCGAGGGATGTGGACGAGGGCGTAATCTTTACAAATATGTTTAAAGTCCAGTAGTTCTGACCCAATCACGGTAATAAAGATGTGAAGGGTAGCAGGGGTCCGATTCAAGAGAATTTCTTTAGGAATTCAGATAAGGTAATTGTTACCCGGATTTGAACCTTATAAACTTGAATTCAACGTACCTTCCTAACTTGAAACTTATCTCCACCCTTCAGTCTGATGGCCTAAAACGGCCACATTAGCAATTCCTCTAAAAGCAATTCATTTCCTGAATTCCCAGCTTTCATTAGCAATTCCTCGGATTTGACACAAAAGCAATTCATAATTTGTGGACCATTTTACGAACCTCCATAGAAAACTGTCAAACAGATGGATTATTTCGTAATATGAATTGCACGCAGATCATATTATGAATTGTCAGTTTGTGACATTTTACGATTATTCATAATATTTTCCTATTATGATTCTGCCAAAGTGGCCGTTTTAAGCCCCCTGGTCTCTGCCGAAATGAGTCCGTTCAAGTGTTCACTATGGACAACCTTCCTCATTTCAATTCACACTCGATTAGCTAAAACTCAGCGTTACTTCAGAACAGGAGTCACCAACTCGCCTGACATACTTCCCGAACCAGATATGTACATACGAGAGTTAACCCGAGTCCAAGTTAACTTAAGATATCCTTACTAATATTATAAATGCGAAAGTAACTCTGTCTGTCTGTCTGTCGCGCTTTCACGCCAAAACTACTGAACCGATTAACATGAAATTTGGTACACAGATATTCTAGAGCCTGAGAAAGGACATAGGCTACTTTTTATCGACATACCACGCGGGCGAAGCCGCGGGCGGAAGCTCGTTTCATATAAATGTTTGATAAGTTGGCTCTTGAAGGAAAGTATGAAATATCACTTCTTTTTACTGAAGTAGAATAAAAATAGGGAGGCAGTATGTTCGCAAGTGTATAATTAGAGATGAAATTAATTAATTTACTTGGCCGACTCGTTTGGAAGTTATGACTAATAAAATACGTTAAATGTGGGTACCAACTTCTGTAAATACTACTGTGGTGAAGTGTCATTTAATATGAAATGAAACCCTCGTCACGTAAATAAAGTGGTTTTATTTGTGAGCATAAATATATTAAACATTCATGAAATACTCCGATAAATATGTTTTAAATAAATAAACCATTAAGACCCATTAATTTATAAGTTTTAATGTGGTTTGCAATATTCGAGTTTTGATTTAATTAATGAAAAGTAAACGGTTACGAGTATTACTTCGATAATAATTATCAAAATAATTGTTTGTATAAATCAGCTGCAAGCGAAGACCTCGTGGCTAAGTAATAACAGCCGCACGGATCGATCCATCAGGTTAAGCTACGCTTGCCGGGGTTGGTCCGTGGATGGGTGACCATCTTTACATATCAAGACTCTTCCGTGCTTCGGAAAGCACGTTAAGCCGTTGGTCCCGGCTGTCATTCGAGGATCTTTGACAGTCGTTAAAGTCTGACAACCAGTCTTACCAAAGCGTATCGTATTACCCAGTTACTGAGTTGTGGAGGTCAGTTAGGCAGTCGCTCCATGTCAAAGAGAATTAAACCACTTGAGAGCTGATAGACGGATTTCGTCTAGGCACACGACTCACTACTGCGGCCCGGGGACGAAGAAATTACAGCGGTTGTGATTGGCCGATGCAACAATGTTAAGACGAAAGTACCAAACATAGTGATGCACAAGTCAGTTTTGCAACAATAATGTCGAAATCGATAAAATTTACGTCTACAATTCTAACTGAACAATAAATTATTTAAATTTGAATTTCACATAAGAGAATTTATTGTTCTATCCGACAGGAATTGACATTGCTATTACTTATTTTTAATCTGCTGTGAAATGCCTTAAACAAACAACGCTATATTTATTTGGAAACCAATTTTCCCTGTGAACTGCATTAATCCACTTTTCTTTCAGTTACGGAACATTTTGAAATTTGAAATGTAAACATTAAGTACTTAATGTTACTTTTTTACCATTAGGAAACATGGTAACTTTTATCGACTTAGATAGACTTTATTTTGAAGTTGTCACAACACTCTACAATATAAGTGCAGATAGAAAGGGACAGACTTATTGCAATACCCTAGTGAGAGAAAGGGACTTTTCAAAAAGACATCAACGCGGTGTACATTTTTGTGCCATTTTACGTAAACAACCAGTTTAGCTTGAGCCCTGCAATTCATCATCATCTGCCTAGCCTTTTCCCAACTACGTTGGGGTCGGCTTCCAGTCTAACCGGATGCAGCTGAATACCAGTATTTTACATGAAGCGACTGCCTATCTGACCTCCACAACCCAGTAACTGGGTAATACGATACCCCTTGGTAAGACTGGTTGTCAGACTTTCGGGCTTCTGACGACCCATAACGACTGTCAAAGATCCACAAATGACAGCCGGGACCAACGGCTTAACGTGCTTTCCGAGGCACGGAGGAGTCTCGGTATGTAAAGATGCTCACCCATCCACGGACCAACCTCGGCAAGCGTAGCTTAACCTGAGGGATCGACCCGTGCGGCTGTTATTACGCCCTGCAATTATTCTTAATAAAATATTTATTTTACTTACCGATGAAAATTAATGCAATGTTTTTATAGCTGAATGTTCTAGAGGATTTCCTACACCATTTAATTGAACAGGAACTCATTATTGTTTTTATTTATGCAGAAATGTTTTAAAAGGTATCAAAATACCCGCGTGTGCAGAGATCCAATAACTGGTCAAAACTAAAATGGCCACTCGTATTTCCATCTAGTATCAGTGCAATTCAACATATGTGTCCTGAGCATGAGTCGCCCGCATGAGCAGTCAAGAGGCTATATAGTCATGGCTCCTTGTAAAATACTGGTATTCAGCTGCATCTGGTTAGACTGGAAGCGGACCCCAACATAGTTGGGAAAAGGCTAGGCAGATTAATCGTGTTAATCAGCTGCAGTTTGGAATCATCACCCAAACATTTGGGTTAAAACTTAAAAATTTTCGTACTTTGAAACCATACAAAGTTTAGATTTATTTACTTGTAATGAATTACAGGCGCAATATTTTACAAAATAGAGAGCAAAGTCAAGGTGACCGTTGACAACCATTCTCCATTAGGTGACTTAATTAAAACCCGAAGTTCTCCAACATCTGACCCTGATTTATTAGCTGTCACGTACAATAATAAACAAATTAATTTACCTTAAAACGATTCCCTTTTATAAGTCACTGAGTGCTATAGTGTGTCTCTAAAGAATTTTAATTACATCTATTAATAATATTATACCTAATACCGAATTAAGATTCAATCTATTCATAAACCAATAACATAATTCAATTGATTACCGATCAAGAACCAATATCAGTAGTCATTGTCTAATCAAACGCCAGCTAAGAAACTATTAGACAGTCGCATGTGATCATTTCTGATTACCTAATCAAAATATGATTATAAACCCCTTTATTCATAAACGTTGCTTAAAGTTAAGTAATGATTAGCGACTGTTTAACCATACATTTTTGACGTTTGAACGTCACTTAACTTTAATCATAGTTTATGAATAAACCCCAAAGTGTTTATAGAGACATACTGTCTTCACGAAAACATTCACTTACAGTTATGTGTGATGAACTCACAGCAGCTGGACGCTTTTAACGTGCACGTCTTTTTAGGGTTCCGTACCTAAAGGGTAAAACGGGACACTATTACTAAGACTCCGCTGTCCATCTGTCTGTCTGTCTGTCTGTCCGTCTGTCACCAGGCTGTATCTCATGATCCGTGATAGTTAGGCAGTTGAAATTTTCACAGATGATATATTTCTGTTGCCGCTCTATCAACAAATACAAAAAAAACAGAATAAAATAAATAATTCAGGGTCTCCCATACAACAAACGTGTTTTTTTTGCCGTTTTTATAAATAACCAGCTGATGCCCGCGACTTCGCCCGCGTGGATATCGGTTATTATATATATACTAAAACCTTACTCGAGAACCACTCTATCCATTGGTGAAAACAGCATAAAAATCGGTGCAGTAGTTTTTGACTTTATCGCGTACAGGACGACAGACAGACGCGGCGGAGGACTTTGTTTTATAATATGTAAGGATGGTACCGGACTCTTCGTGCGCGAGTCCGAATCTTACTTGGCCGGTCTTTTACAATTCAAAAGGGTCTGTAAATGGCCAAGCTTTTAGTTTGACTTTAAGTGCTGTAAGTAAATCTCAAAAATGATGATGAGACCAGACGTGAACCAAACACGTGATATGTTCTAATCCTCAGATGTTTTCAGAACAGCGAAACATTTAGTAAACCTAAATTATATAAGTCATTATTTGAGTACGTTTTACATTTACCTAACTATTACAAATTATAATATAGGTATCTTATCAAACCAAGTTAACTCAATTACGATTGTAAGCAATTAAATTCTACCACCTCAAAGGTAGGTACTGCTAGCTCACGTGTTTATGTATCTACACATTAATGTTCTTAGTAACAGATGCCGATCAATAGATAAATAATACATTATATTATGATTAAAATAATAATCGTATTTATTTTTGCTACCATTGTTTACCATTTTCTGTAACACCGCATAAGATCAACAGAATTATGCAACATTGATTACATTATCACGTTATTATTATTATTACTCGGGTCATGGGGTGTGCGCGTCTCCTTTTTAAGGAAATTTCTCACCGACTGGTCGACACTTCACGTGACCAGAGAGCTGGCTTGTTCTTTGGGCAAAGTATTAGCATTGCCATTCAACGTGGCAATGCTGCCAGTCTTCTGGGCACGTTTCCGGATGACAGCGATGCGGACGAAAAGTTCGATGCCTAAGGGTCATTTTGTTTTTATATTTATTGGTATAGTTAGTAAGTCCTTTTAGCTAATTTAGTATATTACGTTAACCCAATATATATATTTAAAAATTATTTTTTATTAATTTTTAATTTAGTTTGACCAACAAATGTATCACGTTCACGTTTCACTTCACGTTTTCTGTATTAGACTGTTTGACAAACTCATCAAACAAAGTTGCATACTATCAAATAATTTGACAAACACGTAAAATTTCACAAATAATTTAATCATTTACACGCGCGTGTATTTTTACGCGCTTTAGTGGATCTGTTTTCGTATGAAACAGGGCAAGTTAGTGAGCTTGAACTAGCTTGAAGCTCCAGCAGACACAGATGTCTAGATAGAATCAACACAGACTTAATAAATACATATCGGTTGGTATGTGAACAATAGAACCGAGATAAAACAACCAAATTACAATATCAGATGGAAATAACTTTCTACATACAAACATTTGACCAGGAGACCCGTAGCACAGGTTTTACTTAGTATGGGCTCCTGTCTCCCATCTTAAAACTTTATAAAATATATACTGATTATTATTTGTGGGAGAAATAAATAAATAAATAAATATTGTTGTAAAATATTGTATTTCTTCAATGAAATATAATTTAGTCCGACTCAAAGTTTGGAACTTTGACTCGGATGCAATATTTTGGTGGAAAGTTATAAAGGCCTCCACAAACATAATCGCTTCGATCCGACCAACATAGCAACAATGTAAATAGTCTGGAATCTTCTCAAACGCTCAGTTAGGGAAGGTCTAATTCATTAAAGATTCATCACTTTACAAGTTGTTCTATAGACATCCGCAGTCCGTATTATTAACCGCTTCTGTGCGGTCAAGCGTATGTTTCATTTCCGGATAATTGTGCACAAGTTGCGGGTAGTAGTAAAATTCGGGATCTGAGTCATGGTCGATGAGATTCTGTGGTCGGGTCGCAGGTTTAGTTTCAGGCTTTGTGTATTCTAGTTGCTAATTGGTACTTCGTTATATGAATACCTTTAATAAAATCAATTTATAAAAGAGTAACGTATTTATTATATGAAAATTTTGTAATGCATCTGATTTTCTTGATGAAATCAAAAGCCAGCCAAGTGCGTTTTGGACCGCGCACATTGAAGGTTTCAATAGCTGGGATGAATATTTATGCAGTATTAATTTTATCGATCTCAAAAATAAATTTGTATTTCATAGCATATTTTGTCGAATAAATATAGTTAAAACTGTGTTTTTTACCGGAAATATCCCTTATCTCAAAAATTATTGACATAAATAAAAACTCACTTTAAAACATCATTATCTTTTTAATTATGGGATCCAACGCACAAATAAATTGAATTGAATTTTTCATGTTTCACTTACGTTTATGGGAACGGCTACACTAATAGATATTTTCGTTATTTCACTTTATCTGATATGGTGCAAATAGTCTCCGAGTGAAATGGCTATGTAACATACGGACGGAAGGACAGACGGACGGACGGACGTACATGACGAAATTGTGAGGATTCAGTTTTTGCCATTTGGCTACGAAACCCTTTATAGGACTGGTATGTATGTACGATGAAAATAATTAAATTCACCGATACATCCCGGTGGCGCTGGCTTCATATGCAAAGCCAAATTGATCATATTCCTTTGAATATTTCGCACAAGCAACTGATGAGTTTTTTAAAATTCGGCTCGCGATGCACTGTCCTGGAAAGCGATCGCACAATCATAAAACCCTTTTCGTGGTTTAATAGCATTCCTTTGAATTTGATACAGTAATATTATCTATAATTACGTAGATAAGTATATGTTTTATGTATCTTAGTATTTATTGTATATGTAAATAGTACACCACTGACTACCCACAGTATTGTCTCTACTTCTCCCTTTAATCTATCCAAAGGTTGTAGTTAAAAGATCGCTTTTAGCGATAAGACTGCCCATTGTGACACCCTATGTAAAATTTCTACATTATATATATATCAGTAATTTTTATGGTATTCATAATAAAGAGTATTCCATCTTTAAGCTGTTCAGGTCTGTTCCAAAAGTATTTGATGTAAATGCATCAAAAAACCAATGCCAATATGTAGTGCCACTTACAAATTGAGTAATTATTTGAATACTTAAACTGCTAATTTTAATTTTAGTACACTTTATAGATGTTTTTTATTTGACAATGAAGGTTCATTTTATTACCTAAATTTTTTTGCAAATACAATTTTAATAATGATAAAATGTTATTCAAACAATAATTATTCGAAAAAGTGGTGAGATTAAAGTTGAACATTGAAACCTTCTTATTCCAGATGAATGTTTTAATTATTCCCTTTAGTGAGTAATTGCTGAAGAAATTAGATCTCACATCGATGCACGTATAATAGTTTCCTCCACCATAACACATAGTTCTTATACCGGCGCCAGACACAGCAACACACATTTGAAAACTTGTTTGAACACATGTGAGGCACGGGTTTTGAGTATTTGATCAAAGTTTGATCTAACATTTATTACCGTACCTCACAAGTGTTCAAATATGTGACAGTGTCTGGCGCCGCCTTAATAAATGGATCTCCTTACTGAACAAAGCGACTCTCTATCTCAAAAGACGCACTATCTGACACTATGTGAACACTTTAAACAAGATGAAAACGTAATTAAAATAAAATGCAGCTTTTTCATACATACCCAACAGGTGGTCTTCGTAGTTTAACGTACTTTTAATATAGTAGGAATTTATTTCTAAGGATAGATAATATGTAATACGGGCTGGTATCCGCAACTCCATGTCAAAGCGCGTATTTTGCATAGGTACGGGTGGAAAATCGCTTATTCGATCCACCCCAGCTCCTCCAAGAAGGCCAGCAACGCCTTTAAGGCTACGGATAGGTAATTCAGCTTTCTATTTAAACTGCAGACTTTAATAAAGTCAAGTTATACGTTCATCAACGTGCTATTTAATTGAAGGGTGGAATAAATGTCCTAAATTAGATTTGTATTCAGTGAAAAGTTATTTCATTTAATTATGAACAAAAACCGGCTTCGTTAAGCAGTTCACAAACTAATTTAATACAAAAGAGCTCCGAGTTCTGAAAGCATTTCCAAGTGTTAATTAAATATTTCTTCATAAAGTGTTTGCTTAAGTAATACACAAACAAACAGGTAGCAACATTTTAACAATGCAATTGATAATATGTCTTACACCTAATTAACTTCAGGAGGCTTAAAACAGCCGCTTTGGTAGAATCATAATAGGAAAATATTATGAATCATCGTAAAATGTCACAAACTGACAATTCATAATATGATCTGCGTGCGATTCATATTACAAAATAATTCATCTGTCTGTGTGTTTCTATGGAGATTCGTAAAATGGTCCACACATTATGAATTGCTTTTGTGTCCAATTAGAGGAATTGCTAATGACAGCTGGAAATTTAGGAAATGAATCGCTTTTAGAGGCAATGCTAATGTGGCTGTTTTAGGCCCACAGGAGAATTAAGGAAAAGATTTTTTTATATTTTTTTTCAGTAAATGTTCTCAATTGATCCGTAAAGTTCAGAAAAATCATGACATCAATTAGCTTTGGTTAATCACGTAAAATTCATCACTTTTATGATCGTTCTCTGGGCAATGCTTTCAGAGTCCTTTGTACGTTTGGGAATCTAGATTAGGGTTAGTCTCCAAAATTGTATGCGTGTGACACCCTTTTTTCGGTCAATCGATGGAAATTGCGGGCCCTGTCCGGATGATTGTCCGCAATTTTGGGGTCGGCTTCCAATCTAACCGGATGCAGCTGAATACCAGTATTTTACATGGAGCGACTGCCTATGTGACCTCCACAACCCAGTAACTGGGTAATAAGATATCCCTTGGCAAGACTGTTTGTCAGACTTTCGGGCTTCTGACGACCCGTAACGACTGTCAAAGATCCACAAATGACAGCCAGGACCAACGGTTTAACGTGCTTTCCGAGGCACGCAGGAGTCTCGATATGTAAAGATGGTCACCCATCCACGGACCAACCCCGGCAAGCGTAGCTTAACCTGATGAATCGACCCATGCGGCTGTTATTACTTAGCCACGAGCTCCTTTATGGTAATAAATGAAGCAATTAAAACTGTCGCAATAATTGTTCTCAGACAATTGATGTACTTACACCGTTTAGGTAAGCAGTGATAGCCTAGTGGTGTGATCGACGGACTGCCAAGTCATAGGTCTCGAGTTAGAATCCGAAATTTAGAACTTTTTATTTCTGCTTGAGTACTTAGTTCTCTTTTTTTTTTGTTGTTATTTTGGCGTATGCTAGCTGACATTATGACGAATGATTAGATTTATGTTTTATGTTGCGTAATGTAAATGATTTTGCATACTTTTGTATAGAATCAATTTTTTCTAACTGAATAGACAGCTGTGCTGCTGGGGAGTTTGTTGCACCACTTCTTCTTCCCAGCTAAAGCACTAGGAAGTGGTGAAGGGTGGGCGTTTGGGGGACTGTCTTATGTAATTTTGAAGTTCGAAAAGTGTTGACTCTCAGCCTAGTTTGAATAAATGACTTTTCAACCCAAGGCACGCACCTCTGACTGTTCTGATTCATGTGTGTATTGTATAATTATCACTTGCTTTAAAAACGGCCAAGAAAAACATCGTGGGGAAACCGGCGTGCCTGAGAGATATTTCTCGACGACATGTGAAGCCAAGTCAGAGGCCCTTGGCCGGCTTTAAAACTCTGACACCAGGTTAGTCACTAACCACACGAAAAGAAGAAGACCATTAATGGTATTATAATTAGATTGAACGAGATACAACAACAACAACAACAATGCACAACAACAAGAACAATCTAGCTGGGTTCTATGTCTAGTGCTTTAAACAGTAAAGAATTTACGGCATCATAAATTCATAGTGAGTCTTTGTTATTCATCACCTGCTCCAGTTTACAAGCTCAGAAGTGATCGATGAATGTTTCCGGAATACATTTCATTGAGATATCAGACCACAGCCATGCTTTTTCAAGGACATTCTTATGCTAAACGTGAAATATCCAAAGGAAGTGCGCAGCTCTCATCATCAATCATCTTCGCCTTTAAAATCCTTACATACTCGTATTATAAAACAAAGTCCTCCGCCGCGTCTCTCTGTCGTCCTATACGCGATAAACTCAAAAACTACTGCACCGATTTTCATGCTGTTTTCACCAATGGATAGAGTGGTTCTCGAGTAAGGTTTTAGTATATAATAACCGACATCCACGTGGACGAAGTCGCGGGCATCAGCTAATCTATATGTATAAAAGGAAAAACTGACTGACTGACTGACTGACTGTTGATATATCAACACACAGCTCAAACCGCTGATCCTAGAGACATGAAACTTGGAGGGTGTGTTCTTTGTGAAGAGTAAGTATCCACTAAGAAAGGATTTTTGGGAATTCCACCCCTAAAGGGGAAAAATAGGGGATGGAAGTTTGTATGAAAGTCCGTCAGTTTTGAAGTTAGGATCTTCAAATTTTGATTTTAGACTGAAGATTGAAAATTAATCAATACGTATCTCAACGTTTTTGATAATTCTACCCCCGAAGGGTTAAAACGGGGATAAAGTTGAAAATCCTTAATTTTCGAAGAAAAATCACTACTATCTAACGCAACGGTGTTGTTAGAATTTCAACCCTTAAGGGGGTGAAAAGGGGGATGAAATTTTGTTTTTAATTAAAGTTCTTTATTTTTTAATTTAAAATCACTAATATTTCGGCTTATGGTTGGAAACTAACACAACCTAAATATTTGTTTTTTTTTTTTTAATTTCAACCCACAAGGTTCTGAAAGGGGTATGAAGTTTTGTATTGAAGTTGTTCATTCGCAAAATTTTGTATTCAAGTAAAAATAATATTTATAAGTACACGTGTACTGTTTCTAACTTTACAGTATTTTACATGGAGCGACTGCCTATCTGACCTCCACAACGCAGCAGTTATTAGGTAATAAGATCGATCGATCGATCAATTGGGGCAAATGGTAGTACTACCGTCCTCTTTCACTGGTGGTCCGAGGTACATGCACGAGCGTACCCAGGATGCGATGACATATGTACGCAACTACGGTCGCCCTGATCTCTTTGTGACGTTTACATGCAACCCTCGCTGGGACGACATTACCAAAGTTTTACTTCCTGGACAAAAGTCTTGTGATCGTCACGATATAATTGCTCGAATGTTTCATATAAAAGTTAAAAAACTGATTAATATATTGATTAAAGGACAAATATTTGGAGAAATTCGTTGCTACATGTATTCGGTTGAGTGGCAAAAACGTGGTCTTCCACATGTCCACATTCTTCTATGGCTGAAAAGTAGCATAAAGCCAGACTCTATCGACAAAGTAATCTGCGCTGAAATACCTGACCCTGCACTTGACCAAAAACTTTACGAAATAGTAAAGTCGAACATGATTCATGGCCCTTGTGGAAGCTTTAATCATAAATCTCCTTGTATGAAGAACAAGAGCTGCACTAAAAGATATCCCCGACCTCTATTGAGGAAAACACAAACAGGTGATGATGGCTATCCACAGTATCGGAGACGATCCCCTAGCGAAGGCGGTTTTACCGTTAATATTCATGGTGTGGATCTAGATAACCGTTGGGTCTAATAACCTTTTAACCCTGTACTATTAAAAACTTTTAACGCACATATAAACGTTGAGTATTGCAACTCTGTGAAATCAATAAAATATGTATGCAAGTATGTTAATAAAGGATCGGACCAGGCTACATTTGCACTAGAAAATGAAAAAGATGAGGTGAAGATTTATGAGAGCGGAAGGTACATAAGTAGCTCAGAAGCAGTGTGGCGAATTCTTGGGTTTTCCATACCTGAGCGTTTCCCCACAGTTGTTCATTTAGCAATTCATTTGGAAAACGGTCAGAGAGTTTACTTCAACTCAAATAATCTCGCTGACAAAATAGCTAATCCACCAAAAACGACGCTTTTAGCTTTTTTCAAACTATGTCAATCAGATAACTTTGCTAAAATTCTACTTTACTTTGCATACGAAATAATAAAAACATAATGGGTGGTATGACGGTGTTGCTGGCAGGAGATTTTCGACAGACTTTACCGGTAGTGCCTAAAGGGACGCGCGCAGATGAGATCAAAGCATGCATCAAAAGATCTTTCTTATGGCCTTCAATTAAAGTTCTAAAATTTACTCGAAACATGAGAGTACATCTCAGAGGTGAAGTTTCTGCCGGCAGATTTGCAGATCTTCTTCTTCAAATCGGAAACGGAAACTTTCCACAAATAGATGGGTTGATACAAATACCATACGAATTATGTACTGTGGTGTCAACAGTTGAGGGACTTGTAGATAAAATTTATCCTGATATTAAAAATATTAAAGGCAAACCGATGGAGTGGTTATGCGAGAGAGCCATTTTGACTCCCAAAAACGACCAAGCCGCTGCGATCAACGAAATGTTGATAAATACATTCGAAGGCGAAGAAATGATTTACGAGTACAATTCTGTTGACACCATGGTCGATATGGACGAGTCGGTTAATTATCCTGTAGAATTTTTAAACTCTCTTAATCCGCCGGGTCTTCCGTGTCACAGACTTATGTTGCGTGTAGGTGCTCCTGTCATGTTACTTCGAAATTTACATCCTCCAAAATTGTGCAATGGAACTAGACTCCAACTAACAGCTCTCCGCCGCAATGTTATTGAGGCGAAAATACTAACTGGATCTGCCAGAGGAGAAACAGTATTCGTGCCGCGTATACCATTGATACCAAATGACCTTCCGTTTGAATTTAAAAGATTGCAGTTCCCAATCAAGGTTTGTTTCGCGATGACTATTAATAAGTCACAGGGACAAACTCAAAAATTTGCTGGAGTTGATTTGCGGCAAGACTGTTTCTCCCACGGCCAATTTTATGTGGCTTGCTCACGTGTTAGCTCTCCAACTAGCCTGGTTGTTTAGTGCCCGCTTCCGAATTAGTGAAAAACATCGTATATAGAGAAATACTGTGAAGGATTTAGGTAGATACCGGTCCTTTACAGCAGGTATTTCTTTACAGTATTCCTCAAATATCACACGTAGTAGAGGACAATTAGCCATGAAGAAAGGTCTATTGTTATTGTTATAATACCTAATTCACAATTATCTAGAAAAAAAGAATTTTTACTCTACGCAGACGACGTAAAATAAAATAGTAACGAAGTCAAATATTACATTGAATATTCGAGTCTGATGTTGAATATATAGTTTTTAGAATTTTTGGTCCGTTTGTTTGTATGTATGTTCCGGCTTGCACAAACACGGATGAGCGGATTTAGATGATATTTGGCACACAGATAGTTTATAACCTGGATTAACCTATAGGTTATTTTTTAATCCCGATTGTACGTTCCCGTCGGATATTTTTCGACATCCACGCGGGCGAAGCCGCGGGCAAAAGCTAGTATATCATTAAAAAAAAATCTAAAGATTAAAAAATATTGACAGTAATACTTCTAAATCTTCAAATTAAAGAAGCGGGATGTATACTTTATGATGTCAGGCTTTCAAAGAGTATTAGATAATTCTTACGACAATCATCATTTAAGAAGTTGTATTGTAAACTAACGATCCGCTCCTGATTCGCACGGTTTTTGCGACTTGACAAAACATCGAGATTTCTTAGTTATACGTAACTTTAATAATAACGTATTACATATATAACATTAACATTAACCTTCTATCCTATACCTACATCATAACATTAACATTAACCTTCCGGAATAAATTCTCGTAACGAAGGTGAAAACCTCATAAAAATCTGTTGCGTGGTTTAGAAAAACAACCCGGACCTACAGACAAATACGAAATGAGACTGTCATTTATAATATGTATAGATACATATTTTCAAGCAGTTTGACGCGTTTTTAAAGGTGATTCCCGAAAAATGTTTTATTTCCAGAGTTACTATCCATTCCTCGCGAGCTATTAGCTATCAGCATAATTGTTGCAGACCACTATGTTTGCGAATTAGTTACATTGATTTGCATAATGACCAGCGCTTGAGTGTTGAACGTTACAATCATATAAATAGGAATATGTTTACCAAAATAGTACATTTAGACCGCGCCGCCGCTGCTCGGACGCCGCGCCATTCCGCTTGATCGCCGGCGGCTTGCAAAAGTACACGCGGTTTATAATACTTTAATTAATCAAGCGGAACGGCGCGGCGTACGAGCGACGGCGGCGCGGTTGCGGCGCGTTCCCGGCGTGCGTCGTGTGCACTGTTAACTCTTCGAATGAAACTCAGATACGAGTTGGAGCAGTGAAGATCACGTACTTATTGTAATGCAGGCACGCTGGTCACGCCACGTAGCGACGTTCATGATCATATTACCGCATTATTTAGTTAGGTTAGCTTACCGTCCCGTCATAGCGTTTTATAACGTTCGAAGATATACAATTTTAAACTGTAAGGATGCGGTGTATTTCAAATTAAATTTAAAGAAAAAAGAAAGAAAATACGTATATTTGCGGCAAACATGACGCTAACAGAGGACAAATAAAATATGCGAAAATAACAAGTTGCGGGAAAATATGCATCACATTCACGCAAAACGGCCATCGCTCAGCATAATGCTACGACCCTATGCGAGACAGAGCCCCAGCGCTGGTTTTCATCATGACATCAATCGGTGCATGAATTAACAATAACAAAATAAGAAATAATATAAATACACTAAGTGTTTACAGAAATATAATATTTACGAAGGTAACATTCCGTTCCTTCAGCGACTCACGCGCCACAGGCTTATTGCAGTCTGTGCGCGCAGCTGTCATTTATACTATTTGGACTGGTGATTGTTGATTGTTGTTGATTAATTGTGATTCTTTAGTAAATAAATGCTACTTCTACTAGTTATAGGTACTCTTTTCAAGCAGAATGGTGTATCGTTTCTTAAAAGTTATGTACTAGCCTCGCATAGTTACGGTATTTAAACAAAACTTGTGAGGTAGTATTATGAAGTATTAATGCCACCATTATTCCACTGCGAAAACGGGATGGTGCTAGCGGCCTTGTCTAGCTCCATCTCTTTCTCACACTGGAAAAATGTTGGCATTAATACTTCATAATACGGCACCTGACCTGCCTCAAATAGCGGCTCTTAACATGAACATTATTTAGCAATATTGCTCTCTTTACCTACGAAACGAAACTTCAATAGAAATAGAAATATTCATGTAGATTTTTTCTACCGTGACGCAAATGGCACATTCATGACCACATAAGCTAAGATATCTGGTGCAACTAGAAAAGTATTCGCTAAATCAGTTTAGTTCAGATTTAAAGCGTGATTCATTACTCGCTGGATTCAGCAGATAAAGCTGAAGATAGAGTGAGACTGATTGTAAAAAGGAAATTGTCGATGTCGTTTTTATCGTTATGGAACAGACTTTTCGGTAATGGCAAAACAATTTCACCAGAGCCTTTATTAACCTAAAACCTTTGTAACATCTGTTTAAATAAACTCATCCAATATCGTCTAATATGTCTGATATTAGCTAATTTGTTACGCGCACGAGTCACGGTAGCTATGTGACACATCTGTCACACCAGACACTTATTTAATCTTCACGTGATTTATGGAATCATTATTCATATTCCACTGTAGTTTGAAACATATCTGTACGGAATAAGGTTGTAATTGAAATGTTGAATGTCTTTGCCCGAATCCTTTAATTTACGGGCCGTTATTGGTTAACATTAAAGGTTTTATTTATTTCAAAAGAATAAAGCAAATACCTCATAGCTGTGCATAGTAGAAATTAGCTTACAAATCTATTTATCAATGAAAATTTCAATGAATGGTAATGTACTTATTTTAATTAGTTTGTAATAATTTGTTTATTGGGACTTGGTGCCTTAAAAAGAAAAAATAAAAAATAAATATGCCCATGTATTCGAATTTCAGATTTTGAAATGTTACTATTGGTAAGCAAAACGATTCGTTTTAGTTTATAGAAACCGAGCATTAATGACTACCATCCATGGGACATATATGTCAGGAAGTCGAGCAAATCAAATCAATTATTTTCATCGTTATTTTCACCTTTGATTCACCCGATAGAAACTCTCGTTCTCAGCGTGTTGCCAAGAAATTGATGCATACTTCTAATTAACCCTGTTGGTCTAGTTGTCGCAAGCGCTACTGCTGAGCATGAGGTCCTGGTTTCGATTCCCAGGTCGGGCAAAGTGTTATTGGATTTTTCCATCTGGAATTTCTCAGTAGCAGCCCGCAGTCTGGATTTGTGCCCGGTTGATAGCAAAAAGCTCGCCCCTGTTACATGGGACTTAAACATAACTGGCGAAATGTGGGTGTACTTCAGGTACACCTCTGCCTAACCCTTCGGGGAGTACAGAAATGACGATGTCATGTTATTGGATTAATTTAGTTTTTGACGCCATTATTCAACTGGTTAACTCTTAAATCTTGAAGGAATCCTACCTATAATATTATAAATGCCAAAGTGAGTTTGTTTGTTTGTTACGCTTTCACGCTAAAACGGCTGAACGGATTTAGATGAAATTTGGCAAAGGGGTAGACCATGATCTGGAATAGGATATAGGATACTTTTAATCCCGATATTCCTTCGGAATCGAGACTTACGCGGGTGAAACCGCGGGATGCAGCTAGTTTTATATATAGCGCCATCCTCATTAGATTCGGCCCGGTACACATAAAAAAACTTTCCATTCCTCACACACATGGCTTCCATGTTATAAAAAGCTTGGAGGCATACCGTCATTAACTTCACCTAAATCATTCCGCGTCATTACCACTAGCTAGTCAGCACATCTCGTTAGCAATATTTCGCAAAAGCTAGCAGCTAAAATAAGACAGAGTGCGAAGAAGTCGATTGAAAGAGTTAAGTATATTGATGCGTGAATCGAAGGTTGGAGAGCCTATAGACGATTTGTGAGCGTAAGTGCCCGTAAAAAAGATTTACGATGCTTCTTGATACGAATTGAATATTTAGCGGTTTGCCGAATTTTCCTTTGATTCCGAACTGAACTGATGACGTTATAAGTTTTACAAGCGACGTATGTGCTCTTGAGTTTGCTACTATATTATGTTCCGAGTGAATGCTTTCCGCCACAGCCATATAAAATGCGAAAAAATATTTATGTGCCTATTTCTAAAAGCGGTCTCTGCGCTTTTTTCACAGAATGGAGGTTTTTTTTCCTATTATGCGTCGCAAAAAAATCTGCGTAGTATAGTCACCCTACTGCCGGATGCTCATTGTGGTATATCCCGTCAAGAGACGTCATCCACCACGCTCATACCTAAATACAAGTATATATTTTTGTACTCGTGAAGAATACAAGAATGTTGAATAAGCGGAGAAATGTTGGATTCTCCCTTTCGAGCCTTTAGAGCAGAAAATAAAATATGGAAAAGGTTTTTTCCCTGAAATAGAAAAGCAGGAACTCTATGGCGCTTATAAATATATTCCGAGGGATTCCCACATGACCAGGTGTACAAAAGCGACCATTGTGGACGAATTAAATCAAGCGGACGTTATCCGAACATTATTTTATTAAATCTGGACGGATTCAAAGAATTGAGAATATGGAAGCTGAACGTCAGTAGACACCACATTGTAAAAGTCGTGATAAAAGAAAGTCCTTCATACTAAACGTCTGGTCGAGTCTTATCATATACCCATACCATTATTTTTGTATCGAAGTAGAAGTCTATGTTTCTGTTCGCGTATTGTATGTAAATCAATTGAAGTGTAAAGATCTCGTGCAAAACCCTCTGGAGATGCCCTCAGATGGAAGTAGAATGGATCAGTTTATATCTCAAGGGATGCTGCGAGATTTGAACAGAGACAAAAGGTGATCGGATTAATTGTTATTTATATTGTATGAACAACAGAACAGTGAATAAATAATGTGCAGTTTCCTGCCAGATAGTGCTTCAGGGGGCTTAACACAGTCACTTTGGCAGGATCTTAATAGGAAAATATTATTAATCATCGTAAAATGTCACAAACTGACAATTCATAATTTATGATCTGCGTGTAATTCATATTACGAAATAATTCATCTGTTTGACAGTTTTCTATGGAGATTCGTAAAATGGTCCACACATTATGAATTGCTTTGGTTTCAAATTAGAGGAATTGCTAATGAGCAATTCAGGAAGTGAATTGCTTTTAGAGGAATTGCTAATGTGGCCGTTTTAGACCCACTGTACACCGCGTGTGTTATGTTCAGTCGTTGGTTCTGTCGTTAGTCTGTTGGTAGTATATCTGCACACATAATCCTCAAGTTTATGATTGTTTATGTACGCGCGGCAATGTAATAAGTAATGCAAAGTGGTGTTTGTCGGCTAGTTTTCGAGTTCTAAGGTGGCTCCTCAATCCAGACGGTCTAAATAAAATATGTACGTAGCTACTAAAGTAGTTGATCAAATAGGATAACGATAGCATCAATATTTAGTAGAAATTTCTACTAAATATTGGCGTACTCCAACATCTTACACATTCAGTATTTCAAAAGATATTAATAAAATAAACATTCCAGACGTCTGAATTGAGGAGCCACCTTAAATGCCATGTAACTTTTTAAGGGTTTTACTACAAATTCCAGGATCGGGGCTACAAAATCCGATAATTTACTACTAAATATTGGCAGTACCCGCGTTTAAATATGAAGCATGGCTCCTCAATCCATACGCACACAGTTAACCTTGTGCTTTTACTATAAGAAATACAGATTGAAAAACGTAACATTACGGTATTTCAAAAGATTAAACACAATAACCACTAGAAGTTCTTTCCTTGTCTTCGTCACCACCATTTGCCTGCAAGTTTCATGGAGACACCTTATTTATGGCGACCCGTCTTGGCTTTCCGCGGTAAACGTTTATCTTCAGAACTCAGGTACAATTTAGCTCTTACCTGGAGTGATTTGTGCTTTTCCTTTTTGTGGAAAGGTATTTTGCCTCTTTGAGAATAAATCGTTCTCAAAACAAAGCTTATTAACATTCTATAACAATTTTTGTATGCCATACTCTCTCGATCTAGGATAAACACTCTTAGTTTATTATAACTACTTCCTGAAGAAAGCTTCAATAAACACAAAAAAAACTGCGGAAAATCTCACTAACAATACGTTCTATCCTCCTAACAGGGGGCCTAAACCGGCCACATTAACAACTCCTCTAAAAGCAGTTCATTTCCTGAATCCCAGCTGTAATTAGCAGAATCAAATTATGAAACTATTATGAATCATCGTAAAATGTCACCAACTGACATGCTGGCTGGATGACTGCTAATGTGGCCGGTTTAGGCCCCCTGAACTAAAAACGACAGTGTGAGCCAGTCACTACAATAGCAAGAGCAACACATAGCAGGCTGAATATCTTCAACCTACAACGTATCCTACTAATATTATAAATGTGAAAGTTTGTGTGTTTGTGTGTTTGTGAGTTTGTGTGTTTGTGTGTTTGTGTGTTTGGATGTTTGTTACTCAATCACGCAAAAACGGCTGAACGGATTTGGATGAAATTTGGCAAACAGATAGTTTATAACCTGGATTAACACATAGGATACTTTTCATCTCGGTAGTAGGTTCCCATTGGTAAATTTTCGACATCTACACGGGCGAAGCCGCTGGCCTGGCAAAAGTTCGTTTCATATAAATCTGTCCGACTTGGTTAATGATTCAGTACCTTTATAGATAGAAAAGACCCTTAAGGAAACCAGGAAGACCAATAGGTATTCAATCAAGTCATATTTCCCCGGTCTTCTTACTTCGAATACTATAAGATTTATTTTCAGTACTTCAAATACACATAATAGTCTTACATACTATGCCTCAGTAATATTAATTAGAACTTCAAACAAAACATACCTATATACAAAGTCGAGTCATTAGAATTGACATTACAAAGTCAAAGTTTATTTTATTTTAATGAATCTATATACAAGGCAAGGGTGACTGAGATACCAACGCACAGCCTAAAACGCTGGTTCGAGAGACATGAAATTTGGAGGGTGTGTTCTTTATGAAGAGTAAGTTTGCACTAAGAAACGATTTTTCGAAATTCCACCGCTAAGACGGTGAAACCGGGGGATTTCGTTTGTATGAAAAATCGTATTCCTTGAGCTAATAGACTTGAAATTTTGGCACGAATACTTATCTAAGTAAATTATAAAGTTTGTCATTTTTAGTTTTTATAAACTACCCCCTAAACGAGGATTGGGGGGTGCCAAAGTTTGTATAGAAGAATTTTAACGTGATGTCCGATTAACTCGAAACTTAGTATTTATATTTAAAACCAGAAATAAAGAATGATGTGTATTAGGGTTTTTCAAAAATCTACCATTAACGGGGTGAAAATGGGTAGTCTACGTCACAGCTCAAAACACTAAATGGATTGGGCTGAAATTTGGCACACAGATAGTTATTAGGACCTAGGCGTGCACTAAGAAAGGGCTTTTGGAAAATTAGACCTTTAAAGGGATGAAAAGGGGGGATTTCGTTTGTATGATAAAATGTATTCCTTGAGTTAATAGACTTGAAATTTTGGCACGAATACTTATCTAAGTAAATTATAAAGTTTGTCATTTTTAGTTTTTATATACTACCGCCTAAACGAGAATTGGGGGGTGTCTAAGTTTGTATAGAAGAATTTTAACGCACTGTCCGATTAACTGGAAACTCAGTACATCAACTTAAAACGAAAAATAAAGAATAATGTGTATCAGGGTTTTTCAAATATACCCCTAACGGGGTTAAAATGGGTAGTCCACGTCACAGCTCAAACCACTGAACGGATTGGGCTGAAATTTGGCACCCAGATAGTTATTAGGACGTTGGAATCCACTAAGAAAGGGTTTTTGGAAATTCACCCTTATTCCTTTAGTTATTAAACTTGAAACTTGGCAATACTTGCCATAGTAAATAATAAAGATTGTCACTTTTAGTTTTTTAAGCAATCCGTCACATAGACGAATAACGGGGTGGCAAAGTAAGTAAACATTTTAACGTGCTGTCGGATTAACTCGAAACTCGGTACGGTAAGTACTAACACTTAAAACAAAAAAAATTAAGTACGTGTTTCGGGGTTTTGTAAGTTACTATCTGACTTAACTTCAATAATACCTTCATTACGTAATGATACAATAATATTTAAACCACCGACTACATAATTATTATCATATGTTGTTACAGCCCGCAGATATGTTTTTCATCAATAAAGAAAAGGAAATATTGCCCGTGTAATTGCTACGAGGTGTGGGAACGAGTCTGATGCCGAAAATATGTTTTTAAGAATTTTTGTCCGTTTGTCTGTTTGTTTGGCTGTGTGTTCCGGATTGGCGCAAAAACTGCCCAACGGATATGGATAAAACAGATAGTTTATAACCTGCACCCTAATTGTGTAATACACGATCCACAATCTGAATCAGTTTGAAACAAATTCCTACACCATTGCTTCATAAGTTTGAAAAAAAAATCTGCTCCACAACGTAAATAACGCAATGAATGTTATTGAACTGTCAAAATGAAAGATTAGTCTTAATCGGTTACGAAAATAAGTTACACAATTAGATAACTGGATTAACACAGGGTGCTTTCAATCCCGGGCGGTAGTAAGTTCCCGTGAGATTTTTTCCGACATCCACGTGGGCGAAGTCGCGGGCAAAAGCTAGTACGGTCATAATTGCTTAAATGTAAGAACAAAACACGGCTTCGTAGATTCCCGGAACTGAAATCGACTTCTCCATCTACCATACTAGTTGAAAATATTTCACATTCACCGCAGCACTTGAGTCAACGCATCACTGCAATATATCACGGACGTGTTTCAGAGACTGCGAATTGTTATACCTCCTTTCAAATTTATACTCCGTTCAAAACATGCGTATTTTTCAGAAATAGTAAGTATAATAAAATGCGCTGTAGCTAAGTGAATTTTTATTATTTTAATTTAAGACGGTATTAAAAGACAAGACAAGACATTTATAATCCTGCATAATTATTTTTACACGATTACCTTAAAAAAAAAGACATTCATAATATCTGCTTATATTTCTATTGCGAAATGTTTTGTCAAAATATGAAACATGTGGAAACAAAAAAATCACCGACTAAATGCCATTAAAACATTTTGATACAATTCTTAACTTCCAAAACCCCTAAAAACAACACAAGGCTCTCTCAAAAAGGGAACCCACTTTCAGCGCGAAATACGTAACATAATATTCTCCAAAAGATAATAACGTTATGAAGGTAAGGAAAAATTCTCATAAAACTTGTGCTGTAAAATTTGCAGCCAATCTAATATCGTTACACTGACCTTTGAACTGCGTCACGTTGCCAAATTAATATAAAATACGAAAATGCCTTTTAACATGATGAAAACTCTTTGTCCAGTAGATGACTGAGATGATTTACATCTTAAAAAGACGAACCGAAATGATCCTATTTATACCTAACACCAAAGAGCAATGACGAGGGTCAATGAATTAGATTAAAGGATTTTAGAAAGACAAATGAGGCGAACATTAATCACGAAGTGGGCAGTTGATGTACCGCAAGAGACATCTAATAAATGACTTCATTTTAGGCTCTGTCCTTTTCTCATTTCTTTTTCCACAAAAGTAATGATTACTTTTTTATTAGAAACGTTTCGCAGCTTGCTATCCCAAAAGTTAGAGATGGTTCAATCAAATAGATTTCAATAGAAGATTAGCGAGGAGTGGTCGAACAATGACATAAATGTTTAGTTCCAAGACTAGGATGATTCTGCATGTGATTTGATTTCACCGTAATAATAATTTCTGCATATGGACATAATATTAACGACAGTTTCTACCGTTCCAGCCTCGTGATAGGCGCCTGCTCAGCATCACTCCTCAGAATCGCCGCATCAACGCGACAGGGACCACCAGGGCCTAAAAACTTACGGCGCACAATTGAAGTCTCCCGTGGGCACGATAACGACACCAAATTTCCCGAACCCTTCCCCGTCCCGATAAAGCGTAAATGGATAATAGAACACGACATAGTGAATGGTACTATATCGATATACTTTACTCAGCAGTACACTACCAGTGGGTTGACGTTCACTGAGTACATGTACTATGACGAGTCTTACAAGTTGGGCGAGAGGAGGGCGCTCACCGTCACCGACGAGAATATCACCAGGATTAAGTGGCTTCAGGTAGGTTTATTTGTATCCACTATAGAAATAGCTATCTTATGTCTATTAACATTTATAACCACATTCCTAAAGTATTAAGAGAACTTCCATTTCATAGTTACAAAAAAATCTGAAATCTTCTCCAACATAATTTTTATACTATAAAAGATTTTTTTTATTTTAAGGATAAGTAAGTAATACATATTTAATTTTAGTTTTATAATTCAAATATAGTATGTCTAAAGGGACTAACTAACTATACCAATAAATACAACTCTTTTAGTTAAAAGTAACTATACAAATAAACAATTAACTAGAATATAGCGTCGAAAAATTCCTCCGCATCGCTGTCGGCTGGTAATGTACCCAAGAGACTGGCGGCATTGCCACGTTGTATGGCAATGCTTATCCTCTGACCAAGGTAAAAGCCAGCCCTTGGGTCACGGGAAGTGTCAAATAGCCGTTTGGAGATTTCATCAAACAAGCTATGGTCACTCGGACCCTACGGCCCTAGGAATTCAACCACAAACGGCTTGAAAATATAATTGGCCATGAGGCTGTTATACTTTCGCCGCTTGAGGTTTTCCGCAGCCGCAGCGGCAACGCCAGCACAGCACGCCGAGCCAGGAAGATGGGATAGCGCAAGAGTACTCGTATCGACGCATGTTGCGTCCCACACTAAAGGCCTACCCACCTTCCATGAGAATAAGGACATGCCCTCCGGTCTTTAGTATAATAAGTTACCCGATGTATATATTTTATCATACGTATGTCTATAAGTACTTAGCTTTTATTGTTTATTATAATTAGAATATAAGTACCTAATACCTTTAAAAGTTAGGTTACATACTTACCTATTGTAAATATTCGTATGCCGCTTTCAGCGGCGGATGTGTTCGGAACATAACCTTATTATCCATCTTTGTACATACCATATCCTAAGAATAAAATTTGTTTACAAACCGAGTCCCTACTTACATACATTGCTTAATCATATAACTATCTCTTGCTGCACACCCTTAACTACACTCACACACACTATCCATATACACATGGGTGTGCAGTTGCAGTTACATACACACATTCTCACATTCTTGAGTTGCACTCCCTTCTCCCCCTTTTTACCATAACAATTTTTAAGAAAATACATACTATAGGTACTTAATCAAGATACATACCAACAAAAGTAACATTTTATGTAAACACATACATGGCAACTGACACACTTCACAAGCTTTTGTTTATTTTATAAGATACCATATAGCTGATCACTGTCTTATAAAATACAGGTTAACCTAATTTAAGAGGCAGGGCTCAATCTATTCAAGACAGACCTTGTGGTTACTGCATAATTATTTAATACCTGTCTTCACTCTTATTGCCGATCATTTGTTAATTATATTTAACCTAATCTTAACCAAAACATCCAAATATGTATTTTCGTCTGCAACTTTTTTTATATATTTTTTAAATAAAATACATTTATGCCTTATGCCTTTTCAAATGTCTTTGTCTTTGTCTATCAATTTGATCGTTATGTAAATCTACTTGGGTACTTTCCCCAACCAATGAACTTACTATTAGGGTTACTATTATTTGATCACAGGGAATAGTATTGCATTGATTGCCGGTGCATAGTCTAAGTGCTTAGAATTCATCTTTGAAAACAGCAGCTTCTACGACAACTTTTCAAAAGCACTTGCACCGTGTTTTCTAAACACTCACGCGCTATATTCTAAACCTAATATTTAAAAGTATTTAAACATTCCATTCAAGTAAGTATTTTGAGACATAATATTGCAAGTATTAGTTTAATGATATTTCAGCGCAGATCGCCGAATATATCCTATTGAGAGTGTGTAAGACCAAATGATTATAGCGGCCACATAATATTTTATATGCTGACTCCAAAACCGTGTGTATTTTGCATTTGCACTAAATGTGCATTTCCATTTTCTTACACTGAGTTATATTGGCTGCAAAATAATACACAATTTCACAACCAATATAACTTAGTGTATAAAAATGGAAATGCCCATTCATATCCTTTAAAACTTCATGCGAAGAGGAAGTACAAGTACGTGAGACAAATACCCGTAGATTCTTATTATAATGGAGAAAATTGTGCTCGTGCGCTGCCTTGAGCAGCTCACTGTGGGAAGGATGTTAATAATGTGCCACATTACTGTAATTATTCACCGTAACGAGGTTGTCGTCGACTGTACCGTGGAATGGGAAAATAATGTTGTTGACTTTTTATACGATTGAAGCGTATTATGTACTACTTAGCGTATTTTATATGCTGAAGTCGAGTGTATTTCTTTCTTATTTTGGTATTAGCTAATTATTGTATACTTACTTTCTTTTCGATGACTTCATTTTTGTTTGGATCAAGCCTTCTATTCTTATCATTATTACCTAAAATTACTTCTAAACATTATAGCAAAAATGGAGATACTTTTAAACGTTTCTTAAACAGCGTCAAAGTTGAAGAAATGATTAATTACTTTACGGACATCAAACAACTGAGAAGGTTCGCTTCCACGAAGCCAAAACAAATACATCTTATTTTTGTCTCCTAGTTGAACTTTATACCTAACTAGCTGTGCCCCGCGGTTTCACACGCGTAGGTCTCGATCCCGTGGGAATATAGGGATAAAACGTATACTATGTCCTATTCCAGGTCATGGTCTACCCGTGTGCCCATCCTATCCTCTCTAGAGTAGGGAAAGTCGCGGTGGCGCGGCGCGGCGCCGGCGTCGAACGGTTTGCGTATTGCATTTCGTGATAACTTCGAAATTAAATGTCCGATTAGAATGAATTAAGAAGTATTTTACTACTACATAAATACCCTTGATGTTATAACTATTTATTTGAATAAGAATTAATATTATGTTGATAAAACTCCTTCGCAAATAATGCATTAATTTCGAACAAATTTGATTACCATAAAAAAGGCTATAGTGAGTCAATCTTAAAAGATAGACCTATGCTGTCGCGGACTTTTTTTTAGAACTTTTAAAGAGGAACAATTCCATTATACATGATATTTGATATTTGCATAACTTAAACCGTTTACGCAGCGCACGCAACGGAAGCTCTCAAAAAGGAATAATTTTCCCCGTTTTTGCAACATTTTTCATTTATGCTCCGCTTCTATTGGTCGTAGCGTGATGTTATATAGCCTATAACCTTCCTCAATAAATGTACTATCCAACACAAAAAAAAAACTCAATTCTAAAAAGAAGTTCCTGAAATTAGCGCGTTCAAACAAACAAACTCTACAGCTTTATAATATAACCAACCAGTATAAAGGAACCTGCATTTTTTTTTTTTTTTTTTTATGATTGGCATCTCGTAGGTTTTACCACAAAGGGTACTATCTACTTAACCGGACTGTCCTGCGAAGATGCTCTAAGCTATGATACTAACTCAAAGCGCCTCCAGCCAGGGGCATTTAAAAACTAATCTAAAACTAATTATAAACTAAACGACGGCTCGCTAAGGGCACCCCCTGTGGGGTACGGACCTCGGCTTAGGGCGTCGCTGGGGGGAGGGCAGCTAGTGGGGACAGGCTGGATCGGGGAGTTTAAATTAACTATTACTACTACTGGCGGCTCAGCGTCCGCCTGTGCGGGCGCTTCACCGTCGACAGACAAGGGTCGGGGAGGAGTAGGATGAGTCGTCATCCTGTTAGATCGGGGTCGCGGTCGAGGAGGTCCTCGACGTCGAGGTCGGAATGAAGGACGGCGTCTGGTTTTAAGAACCGTACTGGTGGCCCTATTGCTCTCCTGGAGGAGAGTTATGGGGTCGTCGGGGTCGGTGAGAGCATGCCTCGGACGGCGGGTATGACTGATGCGAGAGGGGGTATAATTGGCCGCCTCGACAACCAGTGGGTTGCGATGTTTGGCGGCGGAGTCAAAGAAACGCTTAGAGAGGCGTTTTAAGAATTGAGCTATCGTGGGGATTTTAAGGTCGAGATGGAGGATCTCGTTACGGACATAGTAGGGGGAATCGGTAGCTCTACGGAGGAATCGGTTCTGAATGGTTTGCAACCTATGAATATGGCGGGGTCTAGTGTGGGCAAAGACGGCACCGGCATAAGTCATGATGGGACGGATACACGCAGTGTAGATACGCAATTTGCACCTAAGTGACAATTTGCTACGTGCATTTAGGACGGAGTGAAGCCTACCTAGAGCGAAAGCGGCTCGCGAGCGAACCTGCTTTATGTGCTCTTGAAAAGTGAGGTGGTCATCGAGGACTACACCGAGATATTTGGCTCGCTTCTCCCAAGGGATCGGCTTGCCGAACATGGTGATGGGCTCGGGGAGGGTGGGTTTCTTACGCGGTTTGGAAAAGAGAACCGCCTGGCTCTTATCGGGATTGACCTCGATTCGCCACTTCCTGAACCATTCGCCGAGCTTGTCGACTGAGGTTTGGAGAGTGTCGCGAATCGTAACGGGACTACGGGCCTTAAAGTAGATGGCCGTATCGTCTGCGAACAGAGCCAACTGTGCCTTTCTACTTTTGGGAATATCGCTAGTAAACAGCGTGAAGATGAGCGGGGATATGACAGAGCCCTGGGGGACACCTGCGCGAATGGGACGGGGTGAGGATAGGGCACCCTCTATGCGGTAGCGAAAGGTGCGGTTTGACAAAAAGTCTCGTAAGATGAGCACGAGACGATCGGGCACACCGAGTTGGTATAGCTTGTATAATAAGCCATTGTGCCAGACTTTGTCGAACGCCTTCGCTATATCGAAGAACACCGCCCCCACCATTAGGCCTCGCATAAAGCTTTCGCTTATGTGCTCGACTATGCGGTGGGCTTGGTGGATGCTGCAGTGTTGGGTGCGGAACCCAAATTGCTCGTTCGGGATGAGACCCTTGGTCTCGGCGTAGTCTCTGAGACGCTTATAAATAAGCCTCTCATAGATTTTACCGAGAACCCTGAGCAGACTGATGGGACGGTAGCTAGAGGGATCGGATTTGGACTTGCCGGGTTTGGGGATACCTATAACGGTGGCTTCCTTCCATGCCTGGGGGAAGATATTATTGCCGAGAGCACCATTGAAGATGATGGTCAAGAGCATTATTAAGTGAGAGGGGAAAAGTTGGATCACTCTATTAGTGAGTCCATCTGAGCCGGGGGCTTTACGCGTTTTAAGACCTTTGATGATCTCGTGCACCTCATCAGGAGTGATGGGGGGCAGTGGATCATCGGGGTCTTCGACGGGGGGGAGAGATGCTCTGCGTTCGACTTCAGCGTCAATCTCATCGAGATGAGCTTGGTCTACAGGCAGTGAGCTAGGCGAGCATTGAGCCTCGAGACTATCGGCTAGGCATTCCGCCTTGTCGGAGTCGTCGAAGGCTATGGTCTTATCGGGACGGACTAGGGGGGGCATGGAAGCGCCCTGTTGGGACTGGAGATTTCTCTGGAGTTGCCAGAAAGCTTGGTGAGTGGGCTCGAGATCGCTCAGCATCTTGTCCCAGCCCGCTTCACGCAACTCAGCAATGCGTGTCCTTACTTTACGCTGTAAGTAGCGCATGTGAGATTTGTTAGCGGAGCATGGGAAATTGCTGTAGGCACGGGTGGCCGCGTTCTTCTCGGTCATCAGATCACGCACATCGGCCGGCAATTTGAAGCGGTGGTCGTCCACCACTGGAACTTGCCTTGAACAATCGTTCAAAACCGATTGTACGTGATCCGTGAGCGAGTCGATCGCGGCCGTCGTGTCGGCGACAGAATCGAACTGTTCGGGAATAGAGTCCAATTGGGGGGACGTGTTGGATTTCAGCAATTCGCCTACTTTCCTCCAGTCCGTTACCTTCTTGGTGGCAGGGGGTTGGGTGGGGTCGGGGAGACCTATGCGGGGGGCCAGTTTCATGACTACTGGGCGGTGGTCAGAGGTGAGCTCGTGCACCGTTTCTATAGAGTTTAACCTAAGGTTGACGTTCTTAAGGATCGCCATGTCTAAGATATCGGGGGAGTGACTGGGTTCGTGAGGGAAATGAGTGGGAGTCATCGGAGCGATGATATCGAAGTTATGGGAGTTTGAGAGGTCGAACAGGTGTCGCCCTCTAACGGAGGTAGTGGAACAATTCCAGGCCGGGTGTTTAGCGTTGAGATCACCCGCTATAATAACGGAGTCACTCAAGCCGAGTAGGGCGGTGAAGTCATTGGAGAATTCCTGGGGATTCTCCGTGGCGGAGGAATAGGGAGGGAGGTATGCAGAGACTAGGGTGATCGGCTGATGGCCGGACATGCCTAGGCGGCATACTGAGACTTCTATCCGAGAGAGAGAGGGAGGATCTATTGGGATGCAATAGAGTTCCTTTTTGTAATATATAAGGGTGCCGCCCTTGTGACAACGGGTTCTATCGTTGCGAACTATACGATAGTTTGCGATAGAAGGGTTCCGTTTATGGGGTTTGAGGAATGTTTCCTGTACTAAGAGGATATCTATCTGATGGTCGCGGAGGAATTCCGCGATTTCATCTCTTTGGTGTTGAATGCCGTTGGCATTGAAAAATCCTAAGTTAAGGGATCGGGGTTTGAACCTAGCTACGGTGGTGTTAGACATTATGGGGGGTAGGGTGGTTGGCTAGGGAGGACATGGCTTGCGTGATCTCGGGATACGCATTAAAAATTTGATGAATCCTACCTACGTCGTTGGCATTTCTGGCAGCAACGATTTCGTTGGCCATTTGCCTAGCGCGAGGGGTGAGGAAAGTCATGTAAGTGGAAGTGATCACATTAAATGGATCGAAAGGGGCCGCGGGGGGAGGGGGGGGAGGGCGCGCTGCTAACAGAGCAGGAATCTGACGAATAAGGGGCGCAGGTGCGCGAAGACGGGGATCCATAAGAGGGGGGGGGACGCGTGAGGGGGGTGGACCTGGGGCTTGGGGTACCCTAAAGCAGGGAAAGCCTGCTGGTGATGGAGTTGGTTCCAGGGGCTAGGCCTTTGGGGGCTGAGCCTCTCTGGGGTATGGGCGGTGGGGGCCCTGTAGGCGGAGGGAGCTTCCCTCTGCTGGCGAGCGTCTGAGCGCTTCGCCAGTTTGGAGGGAGCGATCTTGGGAGCTTTGGGGCAGCCACGGTAGTTGGCTGGGTGCCCTGACTGACCGCATAGCACACAGCTAGGCGGCTCGGTGCAGAGCGAGCGGTCCTTGGGCCGGGAGCATTCAGCAGTGCCGTGCTCACCCAGGCACTTGACGCATCTGGGGGTAGCATAACAATGCTTCTGTGAATGCCCGTACAGTTGGCAACGGTGACATTGACCGACTGTGGCGTTTTTATGGGGTTTTTCAATGTCAAAGCCCGTCAGGTTACAGATGGCTTTGACATTGAATATAGGGTGTAGGCGGGACTCCGAGGGGGGACAGACAACGAGGACCATGTCGAACGCTTCGCCGTTGCGAGCGCGGTGCATGCGGTGTACCTCGTCGACCGGGATGCCCTGTGAAATGAGATCATCTTTAATGTCGGATGTGGCTAGTTCGCGTGGGATACGTTTTATCACCACGCGGGTCTGTTTCTCCTCAGGCAGGGAGAAGGTGTGAAATGCCACACCTCTAGAACGGAGGAGTCTAGTGAGATCCCTGTAGTCGTTAGACGTAGGGATGGTCACTTTGATACCCTGTTGGGTATTGCGGGCATTGGTGTACGCGATCTTTTGATCGCAACACCATTTGGAAATATCGGTCCACTTCCCCTTGTCCTGAATGAACACGGGGGGAGGGGGCGATTTTTTGATTATGCGAGGCCCCGGAGCAACTTGTGCTACTATCGCGGCGGTCGAGGTGGAGGGGGAAATCGCGGTGTCAACAACTGTAGTGCTACTGGGCACTGTACCGGCGACTTGCGCTACGGGGGTAGGGGTGGGGGAAATGACGTCATCGATGACGACATTGTTTATTTGACTGTCGGAAGCGGGCTCTTCGACCGCGGCCACCTTGGTGGCCTGGGTGGAGCTATGCTTCTTCTTCCTCTTCCTCTTGTTTCCCTTGCCGACGACGGGCAAGAAGCCATCGTCGTCGGTTTGGGACGTAGAGTTGGAGGATAAGACATCCTCCGAGTCGGAATGTAGCGGGAAAGAGGCCGCTGCTACACGCTTTGAGGAAGCGGGCATGGGGGTATCTGCCCGCTTGGAAGAAGCGGGCTCGTCTATGTCCATCTCACCGGTGAGGCCGGATGAGCATGGTAGACTAACTGAGACAGGGGGAATGACTAAAACATCGCTGAAACCAGCGATGGTAGGGTCGATCGGGGTATTGAGCGCTCGCTCGATGCGAGAGACTTCATCAGCATACTTGTCGGAGAGGCCTTCCTTGACCAGGATAGCCTTGAGACACTCAAGTATGAGGCGGGCCGTGTCGTTGGGCATGGCGACAGCCATAGTCGTAGGAAGACTAGGCTAGAGAGAGTAAAAGGGAGGAAATGTAAGGGGAACCTAACATTTGCCCTAACACCTAACTCCCCGGGTGGACTTGCCCGGGGATGTGTGACCCTCCCTGTCGGGTATAGACAGGGAGGTGTGTAACCTATTGGTGAGCCCTAAGCTTGCTTTGGCCCGTTGCCTATCTTATTTGTGCAACGGGGTCCTAACTGGGTCTGGTGCGAAGGGGTAGACACACCCAACCGACACCAGGTGTGTTGCTGTGAAAGGAAAACTGTCACCAATGCCGACTAGGAGATCCCCCAAGGCCGAACACTGGGACCCGTCCAACTTTCTGCCTCACCCTGATGGGGATTGGCGGGTGCGTTTGGGTCAACACCCCCTCGGTTTCGTTGGCACCGTAAGGTATCCACCGAGGACCACGAAACTGTGGTTTTTTACCCGGAAGGGGCAAAAATCACCGTCGAACGTATATTTTAACGATATACTGTTAAAGAAATAATTATACTAGCTGTGCCTTGAAAAAGGCACACAGCTAATAAATCGAAGATAGTCAAGGCGACTATGACGTCCGTCGCGGGGCGCGACGAAAACACGATCACTGGCTCTACTGAGCCAAACACACGAGAACACTTAACACTGCGCAAACACGTCCGTCCGGGACCGCTGCCGCGCGCTAAGTGAATGAGGAACCTGCAAAAAATAATCGAACTTTTATTAAATTTATCCTACAGAAATGTCAGACGTCTTGAAAACTCAAAAGAACCAACCTGACTTAATAGACTGGATATCAAATAGAAAGTTATTATATAGTTGTATTTATTAAAGTTTATTACTAATTTAATTTCCGTTTGCACTTTAGAAACTTTTGATGAAATAAACTAGATATGAAAGCTAACTTGGATATGAATGTGAAAACGTTGTTTGCGTCAAAAACACATGTTCGATCGAATATCAATTTGAAATGTTGTTGTCAACGAAAAAGTTTCACAGAAATTAATTTAATGAATAATGTAATATGATGTCAACTTTGAAATATTTTAATAATATAAAAAAAAAATTGACCGACTTCAAAAAAAACAACAAAAAAGGACTACTGTCCGAAATTAAAGTTATTTTTTTATTTTTCTCTTATTATTAAAGAAGTACTTTTGTCGTTTGGTTTTAGTACAGTAGTCCTTTTTTGTTATGTTTTTTTTGAAGCCGGTCAATTTTTTTTTTTAAGTTTTATTATTTTTCCATTTTTTGTAAAATTTGAATTTTGTAATCACCATGGGTAGACCAACTAAAGGAGCCGCCCGCATGAAGAAAAACAGAATTAAAGAGACTAAATACTGCTGAAAAAGAACGCCTATCTAAGAATCGCAAACGGAGTGCTATGTCCGGTTCCCAAGAATCACCGTTAGCTCTTCATGCTAGGTTATCTCAGATGAGAAATTACATGCATTCTCATTTGTCGCAGGAGTCGCCAAATGATAAGATCTGCCGACTCAATCTTATTCAAAAACGATTAAGTGGCGAGTCGTCTGAACAGCGCAAGTATCGTTTAGATGTTATACGAAACCGGCTGGCTAATGAGACTCCCGTGCCTTCTCAAGAATATAAGGGTGAACACTATACATTTGCTTACACTGTATAGTTCCCCTCATCATCATATTATAAGGTGACCATAATCAGATCTGTAATGTCACTTACAACCTATATGGTTGCAAAGTTCTTATCAATATAAATGAATTAAGTACAAACACAAGGTAATTACTGTGAACCGTTGACGAGTTCCGTTAATCGTCCTTCGTCTTCATCATCAGACCCTTAACGACAGTCACAACCCATCCAAGTGTAAGGTTCTTATCAATACAAATTAATCAAGCCCAAACACAAGATATCTGCTGTAAACCACTGAGGAGTTCCCTCGACTGTCTTTCGTCTTCATCATCAGACCCCTAACGACAGTCACAACCCATCAAAGTGTAAAGTTTTTATCAATACAAATTAATCAAGCCCAAACACGAGGTATCTGCTGTAAACCATTGAGGAGTTCCCTTGACTGTCTTTCGGCTCCATCATCAGATCGACTCCAGACCTTCATAAAATTGTAGTGCTGTAAAATACTTAATGAATAAATTAAGGAATGCACTAGTTGCCCTTACGATTTTTGAAAGTTCCCCTCGATTTCTCTAGGATCCCATCATCAGATCCTGACTTGGTGACAATGGGACCATCTCAGAAGTATAAGCTTTTCAACAAAAAAAGAATTTTTTAAATCGGTTCACAAACGGCGGAGTAATCCGTGAACATACATTAAAAAAAAAAGTATCATCCGAACATAGTACCTCCTCCTTTTTTGAAGTCGGTAAATAAGCGTACCGTTGGCATTTAATACACTTAACAATTTAATACTTCACTTAAATTAAAATGTACCTCCACAACTTTTCCATTAATTAACATACTCACCACCGAAACACTAACTGGTGTTCTCTATACAACAAATATTCATCCATTTCCACACACTTTTGGCTTTCCCACACACAAAGCAGAAATCTGCACCGTATCAACTGCAGCTGAAATAGGTTGGAAGCTCACCGAGCCGTACGTAACGCTATTGAAAAACATCGACACGTGACGAGACCCGCTCGGGTTTAAGCCAAATCAAATATTGATCGTGGGAATGTCCCGGTGTGTCAGATACATGCTCAATGGCAAACGGGATATCCAATCTAAGCATTTAGATTTTGGCATTCAATACAGCGGATCGATTTTGAATGTCACTCGTGTTATAAAATGGATTAATTGGATTGAATTTGTAGTAGCCTAGTGAATCAATCTGTGTAATTGATAGTCACACATTTTATCCATAGACAGCACGTATTTATTGATTAATTGATTGCACTAAATTATTCCAATGGAGTTTCTATTGAAATACTGTTGTTTCCTATGAAATGAAATATAATGTACAGGTTTAAATTTTACTTGTTTAAGTCCTCTTAAGGGGTCGTTTTACTCATCATTATGAACAAACACAATGGGACAAAAACCAGCAATCGCGATAAAAAAATTAGCTGTACATTTTGACGAGCTATGCGAACATAATTTATGTAGGGAACAGCTGATTTTTTTTCGCGCAATGGAGCATTACAAAGTGTATATCGCGTATTAGAAAGTGTTCATAAAATTTATTTTATTTCCAAAGGAAAAATACATATTATTAAGGGGCATAATACTTAATTTCACAGCAAAAATTCACGTAAAATGACCTATAGGTTCTCAATGTGATACGAATAACGACAATGTTACGAATCGTTTCCAACGTTTTCTATTTTCCACAAGTCGGATTTACTTTGATTGTCTTAAGGAATTCCCGCATACGTACCTAACTACGTAAGAAAGGCATTCTTACATGATTTTCTTTCATTTTCGAATAAATTTACCTAATACCGTATCCAATACGGTTTTATATCCTAAAAGCTGTCCGACTTATAAAGATAAACCTCATAACACTTGTAATACGTTTGTGTAACTTGCATCACTGCCATTTCTTTCTTCCTCGTATTCGAACAATTATTTAAACGGTAAAAGCCAACCGCTTGACTAATTGCCTCCGTACGGAACTCTTCAATTGTAAACTTCACCTGTTCGTTGCTTTGTTTGTTCCAAGCGAGCCTGTGTGAGAACCGCACAATGTGAGAGAAATTACTAACTTTGTGGAGCGGTCTGTCGGTTTGCCGTTAGTGGCTCAGGAAACGAGTTTAAAAACTACTTAGGAACGTAACTGTTTGCAAACCCATTTCTTCCAAGCAATGTGAAAAACTGTGGTAAAAACCATAATCTAATCCTTGGCAAAATCAGATCTACGGGATTGGAAAAAGGGTTAAAGTAAAATCACGACTATCAGCATCAAAATGAGTCATTTGATCCAACACATAGGAGATCCGTCTCAATATAAATGGATCTTCGCAATTGGTTGGTAGAATACTTTCAACACGAGAAAATGAGTTGATTTTTTTTCATTGCTCCATTTATAATTTTTTTTTGCCTTTTGTGGGACAGTAATCTTATTGTGGGTGCATGGTCTTCACATATAATTATATAATTCATGTATACAAAATATTGTAAACATTTTTGAAAAGAGTAACGGTGGAGTTTCTTGCCCATTCTTCTCCATACGAAATCTACCTTTTGGAATGGGCAACTAGAATCAATTCTATTTCTTTGTTTGTTTTTCATTGACGTTCAAAAGTGCCTCTTATGTGCCTATTTGAAATAAATTATTTGACTTTGATTTATGGAATATAACATTTTACCACAAAACACAATTATTATGTAATTATATAGGTACCATTTCTTTGTTTTTTCTAATGGGAGGTGACGATGTATCTCAAAATCAGAACACATTATTCATTAACAGTACATTAGGTATGTTTCACAAACTAGTTAGAAGTAGTGTCGAAGCAAACAATCGACTGGCTCTCTTGTAGGTAATCAGATCCTGTTGCACAATGCGGCTACACAATGGACTCAGACGACTGACAGGGATAATGGCGGGATTGGCACTGGCGTCCAATTTGCCGGCTCGCTTGTGTGATCGGCTTTGTAGCATAGAGGCAGTGTGTGATCTGAACGTACTACCTACTGTAGAACGGACACTGTCTTAACTCATTTCAAAGAAAATATAACTGCTAAAATGAGATTTTTCGAGTATTAGTTATGTAGGTACATAATAGCCACACAGATGACATCTTACGCAGGCAGATCGCTAGCGCAGGCACTCATAACTTTCGCTGCGCAACTCTACATAATAAGAAAAGTTTTAATTGACTTTATAAGCTGTGTTTGTACACAAATATGACTATTATTTATTCGTTCAACGGTTTACCTCTTGGTGTCATCTGGTTACAGAAAAAAAAAAAATAGTTTGATACTAGTATACCTTGCGCCAGATAACCGTGGAATAAAAGTCATTAACCCCACTTGTCTCGAAACTTAAATGCAAAGAAAAAAAACATGCCACGTGCACGCACCAAGGACGCCTCGTACCGCGATACGTTTGTTTAGATCGTGTTAGCGACACTGCCGTAACATTTTTTCGTATCGTTTTAAAATATTGGAATACATTGGTAGAAGGCGTCAACGACTTTTATTCCACGGTTATTTGGCGCAAGGTATAGTAATTCCTAGAAGCACATATAATGGGAAACTTGTCCCAGCCTATAGCTGCCGACCAATTTCCTGCAATAGCTGAAAACATAATTATCATTTTAATACAATAATACGAGTATCAGTAGGTACACAAGTGACTGTGCTCTTATAAAATTATAAGGTGTATCTTTTACGACACGAAATCCCTTAAGAGATTTTGTGTATGAAAAGGTACACCTTATGTAGACACCGAAGGAAGAAATCGTAACACGAGTGAGGTTTAAAGCCTCTTTGCTTTACTGAGAGAAAAGTGTTTGAAAATATTATACGTGGAAACAGAGCCGGTTGACATTAGAGTCCAGTACTACACTGACGCCGAACACAATTGTCCAGGTTAACCTGCTTTGGTTCTGTTAGTTCACGGCTTTGAATATTGGCTTCGGTTGTTTGCTCCCACTTGATCTTACCACTATTGTTTATTCAGGTTCTAGCTGAATATTTTATTTACCGTTGACTTTTGCAAAATTCTGAGGTACTTTCAGTAATGCAGAAATAAAAAGGTTGGAATGTTAGGAACCTACAATGTTAATATTCTTCTTAAAAAAATCATATTCCACGAAAATTATTTATTTTTTGGTACACCAACAGCAAACATACAAAAACAATTCAAAAAGAACAATAAGATTGAAAACAAATATGGTATGAACCCTATTATAGGTATGCACAGCATTTGCCACAAAACAACATCGTAATAAAATAAAAAGAAAACTTATAGAAACATAATAATACAATAAGTAAACAAAATAAATAGATTACTTACAAGTACTTAAAAAAATGTCGCCAGAAAATGTAGAAGAAAGAGTGTGGGTGATAACTGATAACTAATATTTAATTACAAATGAATTACAGAACAAAGCAAAATTTCTGAATCCCAATTATTCATTCCCTAAAGCAATTTTTTTTCTTTTGTCTCATACAAGGACCCTTTAGAATAGACTTCTGCAATCTCTTACAAATTAAATTGACCCTGAAATACAAGAACGATTTTTCCTCCAGATTCTCGGTTCAAAACGAGATCACTTTTTTATTTCTTTGTCCGTTTCAATTTTTCTATTGTAGCGTGTAACAGGGGTCGAGCGGCCGAGACCTTTGTCAGTGGACCACAGAGTACTTTTTATATAGTGGACTGAGCATGGATCCGAGCCGGCCGGCGGCCGATTTCATTTTCGATCGTCGTAAAACCATCAGTAAGTATTGCAATCAGTTCTGTCACGGCACTCGTGTAGATCGCTCGCACGCGACTATCGATTACGGTGTAGAAATAGCTAATTAATTATATTGACGCGCGCATCGGTGATGCAGGATTATACCTAATAATGGCCACAGATGATCGTGGACAAGAAGGAATAAACTTGGATCAGATTGATGCGGAAGAAGTGAGTCAGTTAGCAGGATGGATATCACATATAGAGGATGAAGAAAAAAAAAGCGATTCGTTGGATAATATTAATGAAGTGGAATGTTCTGAAGTACAAATTATGGAGGAAGATGTAGTAGTGGATAAACCAACCAAACGAGAAAGAGAAGAGGATGAACAAAGCTGGACTAAAGTTGAGAGAAATAGAGGAAAGAAACAGAAACAAGTCAAGAAAGAGGTTTTTATTTGGAGCAAAGAGAAATTACCTAAACAGTTTGCTATCGCAAAACTGTTTAGTAGCTTGGGATTGACCGACATAAATCATATTAAGTATATTAATCCATATAAATTAAAAATTGAGGTTTCGACTGAGGAATGTGCGGGCAAGTTGTTGGACTGTCAGGAATTCCAAACTAAAGAGTGGAAGGTTTATAGCGCAATGGATGTAAACATTTCCTACGGTATTATACGAGACGTGGACCTTGAGCTGTCTGACGAGGAGGCATTAAAAGCGATCAAGTGTCCAAATGATATTCAAATCATAACATTAAAAAGGTTACAAAGACGAGATGATGAAGGCGGCTGGGTGTCTAGTGAGGTAGCCAAGGTGGGCTTCAGGGGTTCATACCTGCCAGCATTTGTATATGTGGGCTGTCTTCGTGCCAAAGTTGAACCTTATGTTTTCCCGGTAACTCAGTGTTCAAAGTGTTGGAAATTTGGCCACGTAAAAGCAAGATGCACGTCCAAAAAAACTATATGCCCTAAGTGCACAGAAGAACACAATAACTGTGAAGTTATAATATTTAAATGCGTGAACTGTCGGGGTGATCACATGGCGTTGAATAGGAGTTGTCCGGTATACGCTCGGGAGAAACGCGTGAGGGAGCTTATGGCAGAATACAACTGTACGTATCACGTAGCCTGCAATATGTACGTTAGACCCAAGTCACTAATTAGTTTAGGAACAGTGAGAGATATCGATAAGCCGAAGATTGACAACAACAACAGCTTCAGTGGTTTACTATTAGAAGAATCAGAAAACATAAATACTCCTAGTCAATTCCCACCTTTGTTTACGCAGAATCGACCAAAATCACCGCCAGCAAGTAATAAAAATAAACAATCACATTCGCAAAACATAGGTAAAACGGAGTGGTGGGGACAGTGGGAGTCACCGGACCGCATTCCAGAGCAACCAGCTGCTACTGATAACGATCTCGGTGACAACGTAAACAATAAGCGGCAGGTACATTTTGACGAGTTAATTACACGATTGAAAGATATTATTTATATGCGAGATCTGAGTATAAAGGAAAAGTTTAATAATGTTATTAAGTGTAGTATTGAATGGTTAGTACTAGTTGTGGTAGATCATATGTCTGATTGGCCTATTTTGAATAAGTGTTTAGAGTATTTTTTCGGACTTAGTAAGTAATGGACCCTAAAAATAAGATTGTTAAGTTAAAGTTATTGCAGTGGAACGCACAAAGTTTAAGACCTAAAATTAAAGCCTTTGAGAATCTTTTACTGATAAGTAAAATTCACATATGTATTATATCTGAGACCTGGCTTGAACCAGACAGTCATTTGAAAATACGTAACTATGATATTTTTAGACAAGACAGGGACGATTCATATGGCGGGATTGCAATTGTAGTTCATAATTCTATCAAAACACAGATCACTAATTTTAACTTACGTAATCGAAACATTCAAGTTCTCCATATTAAAATATTTAACTGTAACTTCTTGGAGAATGTTGTTGCGGTGTACTGTCCTCCTAGTATTCACACTACAGATGAAGATTGGAAAATGCTATTTTCTAAATGGTCAAATAAAACTTTTATAGGGGGTGATTTCAACGGGCATCATACAAATTGGTCCTACAAAAGCGATCGCAGGGGTTTACAAATTCACGATGCAGCTGATGATTGGCAGTATGTTTCCCTCAATACTGGAGACCCTACCAGACTCAAATTAGTAATAAATCAGCAGCAAAAAAGTTCGCCTGACGTCACGTTTTTGTCATCAGATATTGCACTTCGGTTTAAATGGAGTGTTTTACATGAAAATTTAGGTAGTGATCACTTAATGGTTCTTATAACCACAGAAATAACATGTAATAACTTAATAAAATCGAAACGTAATTTTAAAAAGGCAGATTGGCAAAAATATAAGGAAATAATTTCAAGTAAAATTAGTAGTATTAGTTTAACAGGTGACACCCAACAAATGTATGATGACATTATGGATTTAATTAATTTCTCGTCACAAGTATCAATTCCAGACATTAAGTTTTGTGAAGACCCCACCAGTAAGTTTATTCCAAGATCGTATTGGTCCCCCGAGTTATCTAGGGCAGTTGCGGAACGTAGATTGGCATTAGCACAGGTAAGGAAGAACCCCATTCCCACAAATTATGTCATTCTTAAACAGAAGGTTGCTACAGCACAGAGGCTAATACGGAAAGCTAGTGCAGAATCTTTTCATCAGTTCTGTGACAGTGTGAGTGAGATGGTGTCTAGTAGCGATCTGTGGAACAAAATGCGATGGCTCAAAGGATATCGTACTAGTAGAATTTGTATGGATGCAGAGAGGGCTGGTGAGTTCTTACGACAATTAACGCCAGATTACGTTCTGCCACTATGTCCTGTCTTTACTTCAACTAATTTACAGTTAGAGGCACATATTTCGGAGCAGGAGCTCTCTAATGTACTGAAGATGAAAGATACCGCTCCAGGGGAGGACGATATTTCTTATTCAATGATTTATAATTTTCCCAGCAAACAATTGATAGTTGATTTATTTAACAAATGCTTGTCTGAAAGTGAGGTTCCACGACAGTGGCGGAATGTTAAGGTAGTGCCTGTACCGAAACCTGGGCGCGATCCAAGCAACGTAACATCTTTGAGACCAATTTCACTCATATCTTGTCTTTGCAAAACCTTACACAACATTATAACGCGACGTCTTGAATGGTTTTTTGAAAGTAAAGGTCTTTTTTCCAAGAATACAGTGGGTTTTAGAAGATCACAGTCATGCCTGGACAATCTTGTACGACTAGTTTCACAAATTCAAATAGGTTTTACCAATAATCAAAAGACATTGGGATGTTTCGTTGACATAGACAACGCATATAATAATGTCAATATACTGAAGGTAGTATCTAAGCTGGATGAGATGGGGGTGGGGTCTTCTTTATGTAGATATATATGGGAATACTTGAGGGAGAGACATTTATCTTTGTCACAAATTGGAAGTAATGTTTCGATCACAAGATGGACATGTAAGGGATTGGCCCAAGGAGACCCTATGTCTCCAATATTATTTAACATAGTTACTAGTGATATTTGCAAAGAGATTATGAGTGTGTGTATATCCCAATACGCCGATGATTTTGTCTTGTATATTTCTGGTCAGGACATTAGATTTATGACCACAACTCTTCAGGAAGTCATAGATAGTTTGACAGATATGTTGGGAGTATTAAGTTTGGAGCTATCTCCCACGAAAAGTAAAATTTGTTTATTTTCTAGAGGAAAGACCTTACAGTCGCCAAATGTCAATATTAACAATGTCTTTTTGGAAAATGTTCCCGTTGTTAAATATTTAGGACTATGGCTAGATTCATCTTTGAGATGGCGCAAACAAATCAATGAAACCTGTGAAAGAAGTATGAAATTTTTAAATGTTTTTAAGGTGCTAGCAGGTTCGTCATGGGGAGTCCATCCATTGCATTTAAGACGACTTTATATTGCAATAATTCGCAGTCGGTTAGATTATGCAAGTTTTTTATTCGATAACAGCGCTAAGACCAATATTTCTAGATTGGACAAAATTCAAAACCAAGCCATGAGAGTAGTTGGCGGTTTTTTAAAAAGTTGCCCAATCCACGCGATGGAATCGGAGTTATGTCTGCCACCATTGTTTGTTCGACGGAAATATTTAGCTGCAAAATTTTGCTTGAAAGCTATGTCTATTGATGGTGACACCATTTTAATTATATCAAAATTAACATCCATATGCGAGCAGGAATCATATTGGCGCAATAAGAAAAAACCGTTGCTAACTATCGTATACAGTGAGATGTCCAATCAAACTTTACATCGTTCTAAAGTTCTAGAGATGTTCTCACTGTCGACATGGATGGCAAATATTGATATTAAGTCACATATTAATCTAAATATTAATGATATGACAGGCCCTAAAAAATCTCATACTTCTGTAGTACTTTTAAGGAGGTCTGTAGAAACTATTGCACGGAATTATGACGGATTCTATCAGATTTACAGTGATGGGTCCAAGGACGATAATGGAACAGGAGCAGCCTTTTTTGATCCTCAATCTAACACAGGAGCTAGTTTCTTGTTGAACTGCAAAGTATCCATAATGGCGGCGGAATTGTATGCTATTTCGGAATGTCTGTCGTACTTGATGTCATGCAATTGTACTGAGATAGTGATACTTTGTGATTCAAGAAGTGCTTTGCAGCATATAGCTCGGTGCACCTCGGGCATACGAGGTCTGCCCGTAGCTTATTCTATACTAGATTTATATTTAAGATTGAGGGAAAGTGGCAAAACTGTTAAATTCCAATGGATTCCATCACATATTAGTCTTTTGGGAAACGAACAAGTAGATCAGTTGGCAAAAACAGGAACCTATGAAGGAATATCTGTCAGTTACCTACCCTTCTTCACAGATATATTAAGAGATGTTAAAGTAATTTGCAAAAACATGTGGAAAATATACTTTGACAAAAGATCTGAAGAAAAGGGTATATGGTACAGGACAATTCAGTCTGAACCACCAAAGATTCCTTGGTTCTCTGAAGTACAGATGAATAGACGATTGTTAGTAACAAGCATGCGTCTACGATCCGGGCACATTCCATTGAATGCGTTCGGGCATCTTATGAAGGTGGTTGATACTCCAAACTGTCTGATTTGTAATAAGAGGGAGGACACCTACCACGCTTTGGTGGAGTGCGCTCGGGTGGGGACAGAACGGAAAGTTTTGGAATCAGAAGAGGGAATTAGATTAAGGGATGTAGGCATGTGTAATTTGATCTTGTCTAAACCTACATCCAAACTAGCTATTAAGTTATATTACTTGGTTGATAAATTAATTAAGTTAAGATCTTAGTTATTACCTACGGTCTATGTATTTTGTAAACCTACGAGGCTGGCATAATCGCTTCGCGATTAAAGCCTTTTTCAAAATAAAGATTAAAAAAAAAAAAAAAGTATTGCAATGCGACTTCTATCTTGAGATAATGTTTCATTGCACTGACTTACTAATGGTTTTACGCCATTCAAATTTCATCGTGAATGTCGTGCTTTAGGAAAACGGTTGGCGGGCAAAAATGAGGTCATTTGAAGTTTGTGTCATAAGTTTTCATTTTTTATTATTGTGACGAGGAATCTGCTACCTATAGGAAGTCTGAATGCGTCTGGGGGCGGTGACATAGTTGTGTTTAAATTGGTTGTCGCGTGATGCGGAGGAATGAGGAAAATGTCGTGAGAAAAGTTTTGATTTTTGATAACAGTAGGGGAAGACCAAAGAAACGATAGATGGACTGTGTGACAGATGATACCCATGGCTAGAAAGGGGGTGACTTTTGAGATGCTGACTCATAGAGAAAGAAGTATGGAAGAAAAGGCGATGTTGAGCGGACCCCAAATAAATTGGACTAAGGGCAAGCGAATGGTGATTATTGTGATGAGGAAATGTCGTGGTAAATGAAGTAATTTTAAAATGACCAAGCTGAAAAAGTTGGGTGACTACTGGAAAAAAATTTCTTTCGTCTTCCGACTTACCTATCTAGCGAGATAGCACAGCAAGCATTTATGTTTGGCGCCGCGGCTCAAAATGGGTCATTTACTTGGTAATTTAATTTAGAACCAACCTTATTTAGACTAAAAGGTTTTTTTTTTGTTTTTTTTGTTTTTTAGTTTGTTTAATCTGAACAACAATGTTTGCTCAAACGGAACGGTCTCGTTTAATAAGTGCGTATCTTTGTTAAGTACCTACCTTTTCTCTGCGTGGGCTTTGTATGAGCATTATGCAGAGTAATTTATTTTTATTTCTTTTTAAGATGGAACATAGTTAGAGCTACACATTTCTTTATCTTGTGTTGTTTTCTCGATCAAAATCGTGGCTCTTCTAGGTAAGGCATTATAAATATCTATGTTTTTCTATTTTTGAAAACAAACCAACAAATCGAATAACAAAAAGTATACATAACTAGCTTCCAACCGCGGCTTCGCCCGCGCGGTATGTCGATAAAAAGTAGCCTATGTCCTTTTCCCAGGGTGTCATCTATCTCCTTGCCAAATTTTGTCGAAATCCGTGCAGTGGTTTAGGCGTTGGGCGGAGCACCGTTGTGTCCTCGTGGAGGCGATTGGCGGCAATGACCTCACGCGTCCGGCCCTGGTCCAGGCCATGGTACGGAGCGAGAGGGCATGGGAAGCCGTCACCTCCTTCTGCGAAGCAGTAATGCTCGCGAAGGAGGAGGCGGAACGCGTGAGTGAGAGGCAAAGTTTGCGCCCTCACGCGCCTAACCGCCGCCGCTGGAGACGCCTGGGCGTCGGGAATCCCAGGCGGATTCCCGGCCACCATAGGCGCGGGCTTGCGGACGGCGAGCAATGGATAACTCGCCGTCCGATAAGGACCAGGCCCGGGTCAATGGCGCGTCGTGTTCCACGCGCGCCTCAAAGAGATGTCAGCATAATTGACGGGGTCCGGTAGGATCGATGCCTGCCAGGGTTGCGGGAAAGTCCGAAAAGGATACCGGGACCTTGGCAACAGGCAACTGAAGGAACACGGGTGGGTTTTAGTCAGTAAAAGTTTGACACGCCCTTCCGCACCGCCCAGAGCGGGAGAAGTCACTGGAAGACTTACCACCATCAAAAAAAAAAGTGGTTTAGGCGTGAAAAGGTAACAGACAGACAGACAGAGTTACTTTCGAATTTATAATGTTAGTATGGATTTCACACATTCAAAGTCCATCTGTTCTTAAGCTAGCAGCATAAATCATTGTTTGTATTTATTCAATCGTTCCATTTAGCTGTGCCGAACGTTAGAGGACGAAATGGACAATTGTGCGCACATAACATTTTACAGCCACACTGGTCGACAATTTTACTGGAATATTATATGTACCTACGCTGAATGGGATCGGGATTTTTATTTGAATTGAAAACATAGATTCAGCAAAATATTTGATAAATACCTCATGAAAAAATATATTCCAGCCATGTTTTTCGAAAGTATAATAGTTCAGGGCTAAGAAGTGTTTTCAATTAAACGAAGTGTTTGAAACAGGTAACATCTCATATTGGCGTTCATTAGAACATTTCTGTTAAAAAAAAAAAGTTTTACCATTACAGGCATTAAACATTTTAGAGCAAAATCAAAATATTTTATTTCACATAAACCTACAAACGTCAGAAGCGTGGTGCATGGTTCCATTTGCCGAGAGCCGACAAAAAACTCCACGGTTACTCTTTTACAAATAACTGGATTTTACAATATTTCCAACAAGTACCAGGAAGTTAACAAAAATAGAAAAAGTTCAAGAAATCTACAGTCTACAAGGCCTACAACGTTTGCTAATTCACAAAACAAAAAATAATCTATAAAGAAAATAAATAAAATAATAAAAATCCTATTTTAACCAAATGACACGATTACCATTACAACTGGAACAAATCTGAATAAATATCATTTCCACAAAAGCCACTAATAAAGAGTGAACAAAAATAAAAGTTAAAATAAAACTAAAACCCAACTACGACAAAAAAGTCAACTAAAAATATAAACAAGAATCACAGACAGACAAATTAAAAATCCGAAGTCGCACGTGTTAGGGCTTATATCAAACAAATACGGGTTTTATTATATATATTTATGAAATGTGTTAATTAAGCCCTTTCATTTGATACCTACCCAAAATGCCCTCCAATTTTTTTTATTTCCTTTCTTTATGTCCTCTAGAGGGCGACATATTCAATTTAATGTGACGTCACATAACCAGCGGACGATCAAGATACTTCCAACGATACCTCATTTGTCAAATTGTGATGAGTAGTTTAGAAGATATGAGGGAACACATGAACATACATACCGAGCAAAATCATAACCCTCCTTTTTGCATAGCCGCGGGTAAAAATTTGAATTATAGAAATGTTATGTGAACTATTGAGATGATAACATCAAGGAAATATGTTTAAAAAAAAATTGACTGACGATTGAATATACCCCAAAACAATATGTCTACCAGACACTTCAACACTCGATCACCAAAACAAGGCACGAATATTCAATTGTTTCACGGAAAAAAAAAATCCTTCATTTATATAGAACTAGCTTTTGCCCGCGGCTTCGCCCACGTGGATGTCGGAAAAAATCCCACGGGAACTTACTACCTCCCGGGATTGAAAGCACCCTATGTGTTAATCCAGTTATCTAATTGTGTAACTTATTTTCGTAACCGATTAAGACTAATCTTTCATTTTGACAGTTCAATAACATTCATTGCGTTATTTACGTTGTGGAGCAGATTTTTTTTTCAAACTTGTGAAGCAATAGATTAGAAATTTGTTTCAAACTGATTCAGATTGTGGATCGTATATTACACAATTAGGGTGCAGGTTATAAACTATCTGTGTGCCTATCATCCATATCCGTTGGGCAGTTTTTGCGCCAATCCGGAACACACATCCAAACAAACAGGAAAACGGACAAAAATTCTTAAAAACATATTTTCGGCATCAGACTCGTTCCCACACCTCGTAGCAATTACACGGGCAATATTTCCTTTTCTTTATTAATGAAAAACATATCTGCGGGTTGTAACAACATATGATAATAATTATGTAGTCGGTGGTTTAAATATTATTGTATCATTACGTAATGAAGGTATTATTGAAGTTAAGTCAGATAGTAACTTACAAAACCCCGAAACACGTACTTTTAATTTTTTTGTTTTAAGTGTTAGTACTTACCGTACCGAGTTTCGAGTTAATCCGACAGCACGTTAAAATGTTTACTTACTTTGCCACCCCGTTATTCGTCTATGTGACGGATTGCTTAAAAAACTAAAAGTGACAATCTTTATTATTTACTATAGCAAGTATTGCCAAGTTTCAAGTTTAATAACTAAAGGAATAAGGGTGAATTTCCAAAAACCCTTTCTTAGTGGATTCCTACGTCCTAATAACTATCTGGGTGCCAAATTTCAGTCCAATCCGTTCAGTGGTTTGAGCTGTGACGTGGACTACCCATTTTCACCCCGTTAGGGGTAGATTTGAAAAACCCTGATACACATTATTTTTTATTTTTCGTTTTAAGTTTATGTACTGAGTTTCGAGTTAATCGGACAGTGCGTTAAAATTCTTCTATACAAACTTAGACACCCCCAATCCTCGTTTAGGCGGTAGTTTATAAAAACTAAAAATGACAAACTTTATAATTTACTTAGATAAGTATTCGTGCCAAAATTTCAAGCCTATTAACTCAAGGAATACATTTTTTCATACAAACGAAATCCCCCGGTTTCACCGACTTAGCGGTGGAATTTCGAAAAATCGTTTCTTAGTGCAAACTTACTCTTCATAAAGAACACACCCTCCAAATTTCATGTCTCCACCAACCAGTGGTTTAGGCTGTGCGTTGGTATCTCAGTCACCCTTGCCTTGTATATAGATTCATTAAAATAAAATAAACTTTGACTTTGTAATGTCAATTCTAATGACTCGACTTTGTATATAGGTATGTTTTGTTTGAAGTTCTAATTAATATTACTGAGGCATAGTATGTAAGACTATTATGTGTGTTTGAAGTACTGAAAATAAATCTTATAGTATTCGAAGTAAGAAGACCGGGGAAATATGACTTGATTGAATACCTATCGGTCTTCCTGGTTTCCTTAAGGGTCTTTTCTATCTATAAAGGTACTGAATCATTAACCAAGTCGGACAGATTTATATGAAATGAACTTTTGCCAGGCCAGCGGCTTCGCCCGTTTAGATGTCGAAAATTTACCAATGGGAACCTACTACCGGGATGAAAAGTATCCTATGTGTTAATCCAGGTTATAAACTATCTGTTTGCCAAATTTCATCCAAATCCGTTCAGCCGTTTTTGCGTGATTGAGTAACAAACATCCAAACACACAAACACACAAACTCACAAACACACAAACACACAAACTTTCACATTTATAATATTAGTAGGATAACGAAAAATTATATTTACTCGAAAAATTATATTTTCCATGAAAATTTTAATCCTGCTGTCGGTCGGTGGAACTGACAATTGAATGCCCAATGAAACGTGAGACAGGTTCACAGCTACGCTTCAGATGCGTTGTGATACCTTTTTTCAAATGAATAAACACAGCTTAATTATTTTACTAAAAGTTTATTAACGATGATCAAAAATCTAAAGTGACTCCAAATATTGTACCTACTTATTCGGTCACATAAAAGTAATTCATTTACAAATTAACTAGATTCTGACCGCGTCTTCTTTCGCGTGGAAATCGTAATACACCACAATATATTTCACTAACAGCCACATTTTTATTAAAACTTCCCTGTATGCTACGTTTGTAGTGTTTTTCTCCGCAGCTAAATACAGGTTTCCGTTAACCTGCAATAGTATAAAATCTATACAAGATAAAAAAAATATTATTACAAAAAAAAAAAAAGAATTATAGTAAAATATTCACAAAAAATATTAAATTGATACGGAAAAGAAACACTCTATACACACAAACTTGTCTTTCTACGTTGAAATACAAGTGTGCGTATATGTACAGAGAGAGTGTTTCTTTTAAGTATCAATTAAATAGTTTTGTGAATATTTCACAGTTTTTTTTTTTGACTCGTAATTTTTTTTTGTTGCATATATGCACTGTACTGTTGCGTGTTAAAGGGAATTCCTTTTGTTAGTTAATATACTCTATACAGAATAACGACTGGTGACGCGAGAGCAAGCGATATACAGTTATCCGTGTAAGAAGCAGCTTGTTCTGAGGTCGACACAGCTTTCAGTGTCTGCCCCTGTTACTTGTTGATAGACCTCGCAAAGCACGCGCTTAAACTGGAAGGGGTAATTGTGGGGAATTAGTGGTATACGCGGTATACACACTGTCTCGCCAACGCCACAGCCTGTTAGAATAGGGAATATGAATGTGATTCAAATAAGGGTCAAGCATTTTTTTTTTATAAACTATATTACTTCAGAATTATGCCTCAATCAATTTTTTTTTCTTTTTTTGAGCCAGATTTTTTTTTTAAAGTGCCAAATAATTGTCGGAAATTCAAATACTTGAAAAGCGACGCGAGAGCGGATGTGACGTAACAATCTAGAACAACAATCAAAATGTCAATGTGTGCTGTATGAGTGTTTGCGATTCAGTCAGTCAGTTGTCAGTTTTATTGTCAATTGACACTTGTTTGTTTGTTGTCATAGTGCTCTGTGTTTGATAACCTAGATTGTGACATCACCACACCAAGCGTTCCAAATGGAGGGCGTTTAAATAGCCCGTGTCGGTTGGTTTTTTTTTTTAGGTACTTTAAATTGCTTTTTTGCCGTCGAATTCTTTTTAACTATTATTTGGCGATGTAAACTATCGATTTAAAAAATACATGCATATTCCCTAATCGATTGCATTTTTCTGCAAAGACATGAATTTACGCCGGGTTCCGTTACACAGCTACGGCGGAGTTAAGTTTAAATTGTCTTATATTATTTGAACGATGAATATACAAAACGTGTTTGATGTGCGATGTTTCGCAATTTCTGGTACCTGCTCTGTAATAATAATAAGGGAAGATCCCTTTAAAATTAAATGTTCATTCTTGTTGATATAGCATTCTCGGTATTTGAAAAGGGAAAATTAAGTACTGAGAGAGGCATAATGAAGTGGACGGTTCAGTAAACCCTTACTCCTTGAGTTTATTTCGTCATATTTCCATGTTTTACATAAAGCGTGAAAATTATATTTCTGAACAAAGTTCTACGTATTTTATTACGTTTTTTATGATTATCCTTACATATTATAAAACAAAGTCCTCCGCGGCGTCTGTCTGTCGTCCTGTACGCGATAAACTCAAAAACTACTGCACCGATTTTCATGCTGTTTTCACCCAATGGATAAAGTGGTTCTCGAGTAAGGTTTTAGTATATAATAACCGACACCCTCGCGGGCGAAGTCGCGGGCATCAGCTAGTAATTCTATAAATAAATGTTTGATACCGCCGCAAAATCATATCTAGGTGAACATACAACCTAATACCGACCTACAAATTGCAAAAAACGTAAGACAATTTCGTAAGCTAACCCGAAGCTTTCGTCTTAAGTTCTTAGCTCAGTAGAGAAGTATATTCAACATATTACATGTAGAACGTACGCTGACTGAAACTCATTCAAGTTAAGTTCACAATGTCGTTCGATCTCACAGACCTCCAGACCCTAAACTACTATAATGTGAAAACTTGGGCACAGGAATACACTCCAAGACAGATTGCTAATCCATTTCAAAGAACCATTACTTAACTAATCAAAATCAAAAGACATTTATTCAAACTAGGCTGAGAATCAGCACTTTTCGAGCGTCAAAATGACATAAGACAGTCTCTCAAAACAAAACGCCCACCTTTCACAACTTCCTAGTGCTGGAGCTGGGAAGAAAAAGTGACGCACCAACCCTGACCGGCACTGTACTTTGTGTAAATTATTTCATCACCACAGCTCTCAAAACGGTAAAGGAAAACATCGTGAGGAAACCGGCATGGCCTAGAACCAAAAATTCGAAGACATGTGACATCTACCAACCAGCATTGAGCCCGCGTGGTAGATTACGGCCCACTCCTTTTCTCCAAGAGGAGGCCTGTGTCCCAGTAGTGGGAACATTATAGGCTGTTGTACTAGAAATAGCTAAATAGAGTCTATAACACATTCACTATCATTACTATTTTGAATAATACATTTATTATTTAATATTTTTCATACATAAACTCGCGCCACCTGCTCCGATCCTTACATACATCCAACACTGTGTGAATTTCATGCGAAATCGAAGTCAGTGCATTTGAATTTATGTATTACCTCACCTACGGAACCAATCTAAGATTCCTCACACCGTCACTCCTGGCTGAAGTGTAACATATACAAGGGTGCGCTGTGCTCGTGCGCATAGCAGTCTCCCTGATGGAAAATTTTAGCTTTTCATCATTCTGTTTATTGAAATGAAAAGTATTCAAAAATAAATATATATCTTCTTCAAAATATATATTAACAATTATTTTTTTGGTTTAAATTAATGTGGTTGCCAACTCGTATGGTTATTTGTACCTTCAATATACCTTCCATGCCACACAATCACCACGTGGTTCCATCACTTCGCATGACTGTGCGTCACATTATCGCTCCACGTTATGATGACACTATTGAACTACGCAATACCGTCGTCGTGTGTTATTTGCATGTGGCGGCAGATGGCTGGCATGTGTGTATCCTAGCTTTATTTTGTTACTTTATGGTCCGTACTGACATTCGGTATTACTCGATAGTTTTACTCCAAAACGAGTAAAAACCAGCGTGTGGACCGCAAAACTCACAACTCCAAGACTCGCATCGAGCCGGCTCGATGGAATTAAATAAAAGTAATTTCCTTCGCACCTACTAAAAGCGAGCCGTCGAGCTTGACTCGAGCGAAGTCCGCGAGTCGACCGTCAGTCCGCCATTGTTGATCGTAGTTAAAACATTTCTTTTGGCTCGAACGGTTAGGTGAATAATGAACGCCGCGCGGCATTCGATAGATGAATGCTAAATGTGTGGACGAAAGCCCGTGCAGGGGTTTTTACTCGACATATTTGCTTGTAAGAGTAAAACGGTATGTGAGTACTTAGCTTTACTGCTCAACTATCGATTGGCCTTTAGAAGGCGACAACAATTAAAATTCTATTGTGTCTCGTTAGTGACACTTGGAGGTCTATAGCGGAGTATTACTGCGTGAATCACGTGCGTTGAATGTTGGTTAAAGCTACGGTTTCCGAAAAAGAGCGGTGGCCGCCATATTACATCCGCAGTGACGGCTGTCATGAAAATAATGGCAGCGCGGTTTGACTTTACGGTATCAAACAACGCTCTCTAAAGCCGAGATCCAACGATCGGCGATTTTGCGGACGGACACCGACGAGCCCCGACGACGGACCGTGGGAAGGTGTACGTACGGGGTATCGCAGACATCGGTGCGTAGCGATCTGTGGTCGTCTACCGTGCGTGTCCGTCTGCAATATTGCCGATCGTGGGATTCCACTATAAGAAAAAACAATAACTTACTTTAATGAATAACTTTTCAGTGACGTCATTCGCCGTTAAATTGCAGACGCTATGTTGCGGTCACCGCTCTTCTGGGATACCGTAGCCTATCTATCGCGTTTTAAGACCCCTTTCTCTTAGTCTGTAGGTACCTACCAAAAAAAAAGATTATAATTATTTCCCCTCCATTCAAAATCTACACAAAACTCCTTTATAACCGTGAACTCAAAACGTACTGGTTATCATAATCAACAGTTCGTGAGAATCATATAGAGTAAGATCACAGGGCTACCAGACGTCACGTATTTTCTGACGAACGAAATGTGGACGATTGAGTAGTGTTAGTATGTACTAAGAACGCATGCCTACCTGCTAGCTTGCTTAGACGGCCAATTTTCAGGTATCAGGTAATCAAGGTACATAAAAACATTACTTCCCTCACGTAAATTCTCCAAGCTGATTTTTACGTATATTTTAGGCAATATCCTTAAAAATAAGTCGCCAATACTCCCAGACACTTTCCGTCGGCCGTATTGCTTTACAGACGCTTTAAAGCTCCCAAAATAATAACTTAACTTCACGTAAATCGATCTTGGACTAATAACTTTGTCTGACGTAAGGAATTGGACGAAGCTTAAGTAGTTAATAGGATTTAAATGTGGTTGAATTATTCTCAAGTTTGCTTATCTGCTCATCAACTCTATAAAGTCAAAACTTTTGTTTGTTAAGGATTCACTCCAAATCTTATCTGTGTTTGCAGTCTCCACAACTCCGATATTGGGTAGTTGAAATGATTTTCGAAGTTTTTTCCGTGAAGATAATATTCACCCAAATCAAATCAAATCAAAATATTTCATTTCACATAAACCTACATGGGCACTTATGAAACATCAGAAGTTAGGTGCACGGTTCCAATTGGTCGTTTCCTATGGAGAAGAGCCTGCAAGAAACTCCACGGTTACTCTTTTAAAAATAATTGGCTTATACAATATTTAATTACAGTGTTAATACCTGTTAATATTTTTGAATAACAGTGCTAATAAACCTTACAACTTGAACTGTCCTCTGACTTTTCGGATTCATGTGCGAATTGTATAATTATCACCTGCTTCAAAAACAGTGAAGGAAAACACCGTGCCTGAGAGATATTTCTTAACGGCATGTGAAGCCAAGTCAGAGGCCCTTGGGCGGCTTTAAAACTCTGACACCAGGTTACTCACCACTCTCCACACTAAAAGAAGAAAAAGACTTGAGGTGGCAAATAGACTTACACTGCAATGATATTACCTCGCATGTAAAGTAAATTGCAATCAAAGATTCGTACTTTGCTTTGCTCTGCGATAAAGGATGTTCTCTGCGATAAAAGATGATCAACAAGTTACTCCATTTTACATCCTCAAAGACCTTTTTTGGACAGACCATATCTTAAGAAAGAGAGTAATACCTATATTCGGTCACAACATTCCCCAGAGGGTATACAAATGAATTTATAATTTTAGCTGCTAGCCTTGTAAGACAGTTATTTTTAGACAAAAATACAATCAATCTGCCTAGCCTTTTCCCAACTATGTTGGAGTCGGCTTCCAGTCTAACCGGATCCATCTGAATACCAGTATTTTACATGAAGCGACTGCCTATCTGACCTCCACAACCCAGTAACTGGGTAATACGATACCCCTTGATAAAACTGGTTGTCAGACTTTCGGGCTTCTGACGACCCGTAACGACTGTCAAAGATCCACGAATGACAGCCTCGGTATGTAAAGATGGTCACCCATCCACCGACCCACCCCAGCAAGCGCAGCTTAACCTGATGGATCGACCGGCAGAAATACATCATACATAATTATTATAACAACTTTACTTTAAAAATAAACTCGTTTCATTTAAGAACTTACGTTTTATATTAAACTGATTCTGAACGAAATACGCTTCAGTTTTGAACGAAATACGCTCTCAAATTGTGAAGTTATGGAGAGACAGATGACATACAACATTCATTGATGGAGTGTGTCCGGCCGATCAGCCAGCTAGACAACTGCAGTTGATTGGAAATATAAACGTTCTGGACATATTTCGTGATGAAATATGTTTGTCAGATTCGTCATAAGTTACATTTTGAATTAAATCGAATTTATCAATATCCACATGAATATATTAAATTCAATTTAATACTGCAACAGAGTGTATCGATTTTATTTGAAAACCTGTATCGGTTAAGCTTAGTATTCAGCGCACGTTCCGTGTACGTAACTAAGGAATCTGTCACACTTGTACGTCGCTATTAATCACACGAATAATATAACACAGACTAGACAGCCTCGTTAATGTCCCAGAACAAAAGTAATACAAAACTCGGAAGCTAGACAGGATAGAATATAATAGAATAGAATATTCTTTATTATGTACACCATATGAAATACAGATATAAATGTAGAAATTTGACATAGGGTGACACAATGGGCGGTCTTATTGCTAAAAGCGATCTTTTACAGACAACCTTTGGATGGATTAAAGCGAGAAGGCCGAGGATATGCGATGAAGACCGAGGTTTGTAGTTAAAGAACCTTGACCATTAGAAAAATGTTTAGGAGGCAGCGAAAGAGCCACTAGTTTGATACGATATCATTTCTGTAGCTGTGAAGAAGTTAGGTGTTACGCGTCAGAAAATCCTCAGGTTTATTTATTTAAGGCTTACCAGCTAGATACATGCACAGCATTAACCCCCAATCTTTTCCACAATGAAAGATCTTGTATCTAAATTATAGGAAAGCACTGCATTATTCATATCAGCGTACTTGTACATTATACAAAAGAATATAAATATATTCATATTTATATAATTTTTAAATGGCAAGGAAGCCCGAAAGTCTGACAACCAGTCTTGCCAAGAGGTATCGTATTACCTAGTTACTGGATTGTGGAGGTCAGATAGGCAGTCGCTCCATGTAAAATACTGGTATTCAGCTGCATCCGGTTAGACTGGAAGCTGACCCCAACATAGTTGGGAAAAGGCTAGGCCGATGATATAATTTTTAAATGGAATGTGGAATTGATCTATAATAATATTTTTGAATAATATTAAATAATATTTTTTTATTTATTTTTGAATATTATTTATAAATTAGTCTGCACTAAGCTTTAAGCCTACTTGATGCAAAGCCTTTGCAAAGCACATACTGCACAGCGTCCATGCTCACCAGGTGTTAGTTTACCTGCCAGTAACAGTTACTAATTGCGTATCAACACTGTTAACGTTTACTAGTCAGTCAGTTATAGTTAACTGCGTGGATACGTAGTTAGTAACTGTTACTGTATTAGGTAGGCTACGTAACATTGATTACGGAACTCTAAAGGAATTTAACCCTCCCGAATCATATTATACACTTCACAGAAAATTACTTTAACCCTCCCGAATCATATTATACACATCACAAAAAATGACTTTAAACCTCCCGAATCATATTATACACTTCACAGAAAATGACTTTAACCCTCCCGAATCATATTATACACTTCACAGAAAATGACTTTAACCCTCCCGAATCATATTATACACATCACAAAAAATGACTTTAAACCTCCCGAATCATATTATACACTTCACAGAAAATGACTTTAACCCTCCCGAATCATATTATACACTGCACAGAAAATGACTTTAACCCTCCCGAATCATATTATACACTTCACAGAAAATGACTTTAACCCTCCCGAATCATATTATACACTTCACAGAAAATGACTTTAACCCTCCCGAATCATATTATACACTTCACAGAAAATTACTTTAACCCTCCCGAATCATATTATACACTTCACAGAAAATGACTTTAACCCTCCCGAATCATATTAGACACTTCACAGAAAATGACTTTAACCCTCCCGAATCATATTATACACTTCACAGAAAATGACTTTAACCCTCCCGAATCATATTATACACTTCACAGAAAATGGATCTAAGTCCAATTGTGTCTCGCTTTGATCAACAAACCGGGAGTAATTTCATAAATTAGCGAGATGATGAGGATTTTATGGCGCACACGAAACACAAAGGTGGTTAATTTAATTAATAATTTCAACGTTGCCTACGTTATTTCCTAAGTGCATAATTTATTGGTTACACACATTCATTGGTTACGAAGTGATCATACAATTTCTTATGCATGAGGGTTAACCTTGGAGGGCTTATAAATGCCAAAAAATATCTGGTTATAATATAAAATGGAACGTTTTTCAATGTTGCATTGTTAATTAAATTATTTATTTTTGCAGAATAATGCAAAATACAAAATAACGATAGATTGATAATGTCGGAAATCCCTCAGATTACGGGAATTCTTTTTTTTTTTGTTTATTATGAAGCTCATTGTTATTGATTTGTATGCAGTCAACCGCTACGCAGTGCTACGATCCGCTACGCCGCTGAGTCTTGCTACGAAATGCTACGAACGGCGTCAATAATCGCTGTACGATTAATACTAAATATAAATTATTTGACCCAGTTAATTTACTTGTACACCATTGTAGTTTGAGATACTTTTGCTAGCCTAGTAAATAATTTGCTCCAAATATTATTTCAATGTAAAAAATATAATTTTTTCTTCATTCCTCACAGGTTTAAAAATACTTTCACAATCAAAGGCATCTCTCTCCAATAACTTCAGCGCAGCACATATTGACACAGTTCTCGATATTTTCAATAACTTTTCCAAGTTTCTCATCGTTAATTTGATTTCCACTGTCGCTCGGCTTTTTTATTAATCAACTGAATTCTGACTAACAATTGGCTGTTATTTCATTAGCTTTCAGTTCCTATTAAATACATTTAGTGTTATTGTATCTTCAACAAATTATTTCAATGAAATAAATGTACCAATGAAAGTTAGTTATTGGTTTTATTGAAATTAGCAGTACGAACAAAGCTAGAGGACGTACGTAACTGCTTCACTCATTTATACTAATACTGTCCTCGCCCATGCCTTGCACGATAAACAAACATCAAAATTACTTTGTTATATGAAGCTTCTCATCCACCATCATCATCATTTCAGCCGAAAAACGTCCACTGCTGGACATATGAAGCTTATATAAATGTATTATTCACACCTTCCGGAATCAAACTGCTAAGCCTTTTCTCAGCTATGTTGGGGTCCGCTTCCAGTCTAACTGGATTCAGCTGAATACCAGTAATTTACATGGAGCGACTGCCTATTTGACCTCCACAACCCAGTAACGGGGTAATACGATACCCCTTGGTAAGACTGGTTGTCAGACTTTCGGGTTTCTGGCGACCCGTAACGACTGTCAAAGTTCCTCGAATGACAGCCGGGACCGTGCTTTCATAGGCACGGAGGAATCTCGAAATGTAAAGATGGTCACCCATCCACGGACCAACCCCGGCAAGCGTAGCTTCACCTGATGAATCGACCCGTGCGGCTGTTATTACACTTAGCCACGATCCGCTCCTCACACGATCACGCTCCCCACACCTTCCGGAATAAATGCTGTAAATTACGACGAAAACCGCATCAAAATTTGTTGCGCAGTTTAAAAGAACGACGCGGACAGATACACGAAAATCAACTGGACTGTATAATATTTATAGAAAAAACACATACTAAAAAGAATTGAGTTAAAGATCGAACCCCACTCTAACCTACCCCTCAGCAAATATCAAAGAGCACTATTCAGAAGCTCACAATCTAAACAGTTATCGTGTCAAGTGTTGAGGTGTCAGACAAACAGATTGCGGCCCGCGATCTCTTATCTGAATGTCAAAACAGCACCATCGAGTACACTAGAGTAGATGAAAACCGGGATCGAGTCACAAACGATCATCTACTGAATACGAGAGTGGATTTTTAATCGAGAGCAAAAGAAGAGAGCGCAATGATTGGACTAAGGTTTCAAGAACATTTTAATTAGCTTCGATGTTTTTTGGATACGCGCTCGGCCCAGCCGCAGCGAGAAACGGTACTATGCGGTATTGTTGCTGGGTGGGGAGGCTTTGTTGTGCGTGAGTGCCTTTCGATTAACGCTTGGCATAACCGAACTATTACGGCGTAAAAACCATTTTCTTATAATATTCCGGCCGCTCAAGATTTATTATTTTGTTCGGTTTCTCATCTAAAATTCATGAAGTTGCTGTGGAAACTTAACCTCCATTTTGTAAAAGATGAACAAGGATCTTGTAGGTAATTTATTTTGTTAGCTTATTATGCCAGCATTAACAGACCAATGTTTTCGTTGCCCACAATAAATGAGAATTTAATTTCAATTAATTCCACTGTAGGCCCAAGCATTTCTGTCAAAGTCAAAGTCAAATCATTTATTTCAATTAGCTACATAAAAGGAACTTTTGAACGTCATAAACAAAGAAATAGAATCGATTCTAGTTGCCCCTTCCAAAAGGTAGTTTTCGTATGGAGAAGAATGGGCAAGACACTCCACCGTTACTCTTTAAAAAAATCTTTTATCAAAATATGAAAGGGCACATTAATTGACGAAAAATTTGCAAAAAATATATAAAAGTTATGAAACTAAAACCTAACTACGACAAAAAAATCAACTCAAAAGGTATAAAAACTCACAGACAGACATATTAAAAATCATGCCCAACACGTGTGGTGACTACGGATTTTTTTTAGTTGACTTTTTTGTCGTAGTTGGGTTTTTGTTTTATAACTTTTATTTTTTATAGGACAGTGCACCGCGCGATATGACATGTACCCTCACCATAGTCCCACACTTGTGGTGAAATTGACCGGAAAGATTGATTAACAGCAATCTGCTAATCAACAGATCAACAGATTGGTGTTAATCACAAAATAGCGAGCAAATGAGAATGTTTGATTGATTTACAGATTCATTTCTACAATTCAATAATACTAGTGGAAATAAATGAGGTTGTCCTGTTGTGATTAATGTGATTAGATACCTAAATAGTATGGAAAACAAAGTATATTGTGTATTGTTGCTAATATTTTGCATGACATGAATTCTTAGAATGTTTGAGAAGGTAGATTATTAGGCTACATGAATAAAAACTTGTCTTTTAAATTTATTAAACTTTTGTCTTTTCTCTTAATATAAAAGTTAATTAAAGCCCTCATTTTACTCTAATTAGCTTTCATTACTTTGCGTATTATTCAAAGTACGGCATTTACAATCCAGATCTGAGAGCCAACACTGAATACTACTCCCACCTCGGCAAATAAAGCGGTACCTTTTATTCCTCTAGTTAGACGATAATAACCTAATTTTGTTTAAATCCACATTTAATATAATCTTGTTTTGAGTATTTTAATTTCTTTAATTCCAATTTTAAAAAATCTTTTTCTATTTTAAAACTTAATTTTAAGAAACATCATTTATTGTATTGCTCATTGTAACCTAAATGGAAGAAGTCACTGGCTCCTGAAATACAGGTAGATACCTACTCTATTCTAGCTCTGGAGCCAGGGTTTCAAATTCTTTGTAATCTGTTTTCATGGCAATAAAGAATTTATTTATTAATATTTTTATGATATACTAGCTGATGCCCGCGGCTTCGCCCGCTTAGATGTCGCTTATTATATACTAAAACCTTTCTCGAGAACCACTGTATCCATTGGTGAAAACAGCATGAAAATCGGTGCAGAAGTTTTTGAGTTTATCGCGAACAGACAGACAGACGCGGCGGAGGACTTTGTTTTATAATATGTAGTGATAATATGATTTCAGCAATACATGAGCAAAAAAAATGACCACCATTTCTGAGCTCTATCGCTTTTATAAATTGCAGACAAATTGGTTTGTCAAATTATATTAATTTCTTATTTGGGCATAACCGGCAACGGTTTATTTATACTTTAGACAATATCATAGCAACACAGAACTCCAAAGACAATTAATATCAATTAAGTAATTCACTCATGATTCTCTCTTAGTAATTGTTGAGAAGTTCAATTGAAAGTAAATTAATGAGGCTGTCTTAACCTTGGGCACGTCTCGATAAATTGAAGAGGAAGTTGAGTTAAGCCTCGTGCAGACTGGCGTGACGCGACACCGGTAATTGTTATGCCGTGATCTTAGAAATTGTTTTGTTAGAGTCGTGTTGCGCCAATCTGCACGAGGCTTTATTGTTTATATTTAAATTGAATCTGGCTGACAAACCTAACTTTGTGAAATAATTCTATCTATAACGAAGGCTCATGTTAATGTAGGGGCTAGGGGAGAAATCGTAACCAAAATATGGTAAGAAAGAAAATAAAATAACTACAAACCGCAATACCCAATTTTTTTATGTGTTTTTTTTGTTTTTTGCCACCACAATCACTATTCACTACATATTATAAAACAACTAGCCGCCCGGGACTTCGCCCGCGTGGATGTCGGTTATTATATACTAAAACCTTACTGGAGACCACTCTATCCATTGGTGAAAACAGCATAAAAATCGGTGCAGTAGTTTTTGTGTTTATCGCGTACAGGACGACAGACACGCGGCGGAGGACTTTGTTTTATAATATGTAAGGAAGTCCTCCGCCGCGTCAGTCTGTCCCTCTGTTCGCGATAAACACAAAAACTACTGCACCTATTTTCATGCTGTTTTGATGACGTTTTCACCATCCTTTAGAGATTTTATTCCGGAAGGTTTATGTGTATAATACGTTACTATTAAAGTCACATAACTAAGAAATCTCGATGTATTGTGAAGTCGCAAAAACCGGGCGAAGCTGGAGCGGGTCGCTAGTGAATTTATAAAACCTTATCGGTTCCATATTCTAGAAAAGTATTTTCATATCTTTCATACAATGTTTGCCAAGCTCCAAACTTGCTCTCATTTTATTACGATGTTCCACTCTGGAGCAGCACCTTATTATAAATGCCGTGTCTGGTGTAGTAATTAGACTGTTCATATTTACAAGGTTAGTTAATTCTTCAAGGACATTCTAATAACTACAATGGTTTTTGGTACGCAGGTGTACCGCGCGGGGTCATACAGGGGATCCAAACTTATATTTTGGTCGCTCTTCTGCACGGTGACCTTAACAAACTATACCTACACAGCGCTACCTCTGTAATGGAGTCTCTTCCTGGTGTGGACATAATGTTAAGTGTGCAAATGATGATGGAGGCTTTTCCTATTGAACTTGACTAAGGCTTAAATTAGTTTGGATTTATTCTTCAAATAAATATTTTAACCGTTCGCTTCTTTCCGCTTCAAAATCTTCATTTCCTAGGTATTAACACGTCATCACGTTGTTCGCTGTAGCTAGATTAGCAATAAAAGGCTCTTACACACTGGGGCAATTAGTCGCGCGACGCGACGACGCCGCATTGTTCGCCGTGAGAAATTGTTTTGTTAAATTTTGCGACGCGCGACGAATCGCCCCAGTATGTAAGAGCCTTAATCAAAACGAGAGTTTCACTTTCATTGCCGTGAAGTGTCAGCGTCGAGGACGCGTCCGGAATAAATGTGAAATTTATTCAAGAGGGAGCCACTGCTGCAACTAAGTTTAAAAATTTATTGCACAAATACGTGCAGTCGTGCATAGCCCCGGTATTTGCGTACTTGAAAAATATAGCTATAATATAGCTTCGCTTGCAATTCCATCCGCGCAGTATTAGGAAAATCGCATTTACACTGTATATACAGAAACCTTCAGAGGACCTCGTGGCTAAGTAATAACAGCCGCACCGAGTCGATCCACCAGGTTAAGCTACGCTTGCCGGGGTTGGTCGGTGGATGGGTGACCATCTTTACATACCGAGACTCCTCCGTGCCTCGGAAAGCACGTTAAGCCGTTGGTCCCGCCTGTCATTCGTGGATCTTTGACAGCTGTTACGGGTCGTCAGAAACCCGAAAATCTGACAACCAGTCTTACCAAGGGGTATCGTATTACCCAGTTAATGGGTTGTGGAAGTCAGATAGGCAGTCGCTCCATGTAAAATACTGGTGTTCAGCTGCATCCGGTTAGACTGGAAGCCGACCCCAACATAGTTGGGAAAAGGCTAGGTAGATTGATTGATACTGAATCCTTCAATAACATTGCTGCTGGCGACTTGCATCGTAAAACAGAAGTCACAGCAATGATCAAGTTCTAAGGCAAGTTAAGATTAGGTATCAGACTATGGGCCGATTTCTCGAACGACTCCTAATCTTAAAAAACGACAAATTCAAAATAAAAGTAGGTACATACAACATTTTATTACCAATCAAACGGTCCCTGTTTATTTCATAGCTTTTATTTCTTGTCTGTTTCGTTTATTGTCATCTGACATCAATTTAGTGGACATTACGGTGTCCTCGGGCGACCGCCGTAAACACCCTTTATTTCTTGACACGGAAAGTGAATCCAGACAAAAGTAAGTTTTCAGTTAGAAAACGTCCTTCCTGAATTATATCCAACCAATATCCCACCTTATTCCAATAGTTGTAAAGGTGATAACGAAACGTAGGTATATACAATACAACGAAAGATGAAACGCTAGTAAGTAACAGAATCTAAATTGTTTCGTTCACGTCTATCGCCAATTCGGTTTTATTGTGCCGTGACAATTTTTTAAAACAGCATTTTATTTATTTCGTGTCTAATCGGTATCGACCTTTGTGCTTACAGAAAAGGTCTATCCACACATATCAGGGCCATGCCCGGGACGTGACGGAACCGTTGCACACACATAATAATATAGTCCTCCAGACCGTATTTCGGCCATGACCGCCAATCTCAACGGAGACTAGCCTTCGGCGCGGGAGACATTATAGTGCACAAGTGTATGCGCAGACACAGGTGCACTCTCTTCCCTCACTCCCATAGTCTGATGGGACGGCAATCTGACACGACCGGAGAGAGATCAGGCATAAACATGGTAGGCACTGAAGCTCCGCCAGCCCGGGCTCGGACGTGTGCGAACGAGATCGTAAAAAAATTAAGTTCACAGGCACACTGATATATTTTATGCCCATGACGGAACACGGTCCATCCACGTCCCGGGCACGACCCTGATATGTGCGTATAGAACTTTAAAGAGTTTTTTTTTAAACAACTGGCTTGTGTTGTGCTTTTTATAACAAAATAAAACTTTGTAATGCCAGATTTGGGCCTATATGGTTAGCGAGAGTCCAAGGAAAACCTTACTCGGTATTTTTTTCCGAAAGCAAAATTCACTATAACAACTTTGAAGTCTAAAACAATACATGAACGTTATTTACATTATCAAAAAATCACAAAGTAGGTAGGTACCTGTGGGTAGGTACCTACCTACTTTGTGATTTTTTCATTTTTTTTTACTTACCCAGACACACACACACAGGTAACACACATGTACACAAACTAAGAAGATAAACAACTTTATAATTAGAATGCTAATATTGTTACTTCCACGGTAACTCGGCTTATTCCCTCGTATTTCCGCGAAATTTACTCGTGTTAATATAATTAAACGAAGTAATTTGGATAAATTACTTCCTTTAATTATATTTACACCTAACGGCCCTTTCTTAATAAACACGAGTAAACGATTCTCTAATTAAACGATTATTTGTTTTAATTATTAACAACGTATTTTAAGCACTTAGCGCAGAATTAAAATGTAACAACATAATATAATATACAATGAAAAGATGAGGCTGACTTTTAATTCGATAATTACCTAAATTTTTTTGGCCAATATTTTTTATTTGCCGTAAGCTGTGTTAAAAAGTTGAACCAAATCAAAAATTCTGAGAACCCGTATCATGGAAAATTTAATATTTATTCGACTACGCTTTGATCAAAGTGGTGGCTTATAAACATTTCAGAGATAAAATATACGTTAGGGACCTCTGGCCAGATGGCCACGGACAGCGATACAGTCAACTTTTCAGCCTGTGTACAGCTAACTTGCTGAAACACAAAGCTGAACCCAAAAACTCGTTACTCACACAATAGACTTTCAGCACACAATAAAAAAACGCTTCAAAAAAGTTTGTTATAAACCTAAAAAATATAAAACAACACCATAGCCGTACTCTCGGCGAGAAAGTTATGACATCGTAAATTAGTCGGATGTCAGTGTTGGCCGAGCATACCGTCAGGGTAATCCTACCATTGCAGGCTATTACGGTATCTACAATTAGACGGAGAGAGGAGATTAGAAGCGAGAGCTTAATGAACTGCTAGCACTTGACGCAGAAACAATTGATGACGTAGCCAGGAGGATTAACTTTATCGTATGGATCGAAAGGAAAAATAATGATGTTTTATCATTGAAGATTATTGCTAGTTCTTTTAATCAAACCCTAACCGAGCATACTTAATACATACAATTTTTGTGGAAATATGCGTACACAATTTTATAAACAATTTCATGAATGTCATGTCTTTTTATCTACCATTAGTCTAGTCTCACACAGCATCTACTCTACAAACTCTGTGAGCTCGTACCATTTTGTAATGCCTGAGGCAACACAAACATACTTATATAAGGATATATTATAACACAACTCCTTTGTCCTCACTGAATATGAATGTTGTTTCTATTGTTAAAGTGCATACTAATGCTGTTATTGAATAAATTGTTTTTTTTTTTACATTTTGGAAAATACACAATTTTTCTAGGTTTTTCTTTAAACTATTTAAACAAGGCTCGCCTATTACATGGCTGACTTACAACATGACTGGCCAAAATGTAGGTGCATTATGGGTACACCTCTGTCTAACATTTTGGTGATTACAGACATGATGTTATGTTATTTAAACAAGACGTTTAATGAAAATGTGATAAGAGTCAATGGAAACCCTGTGTATGATGGGTTCCTCGAATTTGTGAAACATTCTCTCACCGACGTTCCTCCGAAGCAAATACTCAGCATTACATACCGATCAATGGCGCTCAGTGATGCGCAATAATCACGGGTCACTGCGTATCAGTGTCATCTTAAAATCTTAAACTGAAAGGATTTTTATATGAAATTCTGCAGTTATTATTATTTAAAGTTGTTATTTCATCAGAAGTATTTCACACAAAAATGTCTGCACACGGAACTGTAAACTAGAGCTGGTCGGACAATTTTCATGTAACGAAAATCGTGAAAGGACGTCGAACAATATGCGCTGTACTACTTATAATGTGGCGAGCACAATGGCGGCCGGCAGTGAATATCGGAAGTGAGGCTCCAGTGCAGCAGTGCAGCGTGTGTGAGTGTGAATACAGATGAATATGAACTGCACTCGTTACCACATGAGGCCAGAGTCGTTTTATAAATTAATCCATTATGAAAATCTGTCATTTCCAGTTGTGCTTTTTATATTGCTAACAAGTAATAATGTGACTGTGACAAACTTTTTGCATTAATCTTTAGCTAATCAGTATAAAAGTATAACATTAATCGCAATATATTGTTTGCCGAACGGTAAACAATTCTAAGTCCATCTCAAACATTTGAAAACTTCCCAACCAGTTCTCCATCCACCACACTAATCTAACTTGTAATGAGGCAGACCACATTGAACAGCACAAAAACAAAAACTGTTAAAGTATTACCGCTCCGTCCTCCCTCTTATCTCTAACATAATTCCCTATTTATTTACTCCGCGACCGTTCTTCTGTAACTATTTGTAAAACAAAAAAATGTGAATACCTCGACTTAGCATTGTGTAATTAAATATCTCGGGAGTCCGATACAGAACTGTACACGGATGAAAACCGAAACTGAAGATGTATTGAAATGCAAATGGAATTTGTTGGTTTTAATTAAGTTATCCGTAAACTGCGGACGAAAACTTTTGAAGTATTCAAACAATCTTGGCATTAAAACAAAACTGTTTGCCCATAAACCATTTTACACATAAACCTTCCGGAATAAATTATCTAAAGGATGGTGAAAACTTCATCAAAACAGCATGAAAATCGGTGCAGTAGTTTTTGAGTTTATCGCGAACAGACAGACACTGTTTTCACCAATGGATAGAGTGGTTCTCGAGTAAGGTTTTAGTATATAATAACCGACATCCACGCAGGCGAAGTCGCGGGCATCAGCTAGTTGGTTATAAAACAAAGATAAAATATTAAAACTATAATATTTACTTAAGGGCTCGGTATCCACGTGTGTTCTTATGTTAATCCGGTCTGTTCGCCGACCATCGTACATAATTATTGGCTAATCACGTGCTCATAACCCGGTTCACCTTCGCCACCAGGGCAGCTGCCGAAATATTCTGCAATTGTCCTACACCAACCGGGGGTTGTCCTTGGATGCACTTGCATAGTGCATACAGGGATAATAATCGGTTGGTGCCTCAACACTTAAAATTGTCTAAAGGGCTTCTACGAGTTGGCTTCGGCCCCTCGTACGCCTTCCAAAAGACCAGGACCCCATGGTCCCGAGATATATAAACATATACAAAATAATAATACTTTGTGAATAATCTGTATAGTGATATCACTACGACATTTGCGACATATTCACTGTCGTAACAAACTTCAGAATCTAGTGTCGTGTTATAAACACAACCTTGTGCAAAATATCATGTCAGCTCGTGTTTATCTTTGTCTCCTTTGTCTCCTTCTGCTGTCACACGGGTCTTAAACGAAAATGTTCACATTTAAGAAAAGAGAAATTTAACACTGTCAGAATAAATAGAAAAAAAAAGAAATTGTAATAAACGAAAAGCGTAGCATTTTGTGAAAATAAATAAGCGGCTAACTGAGGCTTTTCAGACGACATTACAGGCGTGACGTCACATGATGTATGACGTCATACACATGTCGGCACCAAGCTGCTTATTACGAGCGTTTGACTTTGAGATAATAATTTTTGCGACAAAAATTATAAACAAGATACAAACAAGGGAAATGACAATGAAGTGAGGAAACCCTATTTATTTCCATGAATATTAAAATAGTAATAGGTATGTGTATGCAATTGCTAATCCATTGCTTTGTATGTTTGAAAATTCGTCTGCTCGATAACGAATGTTGTTGAATTGCCAAAATGAAAGGCATTGTCATTGTTATTGTGTCACGCAAGTACCTCGCCGCGCCGCGCCGTTATATGAGTGAAAAATTGACGTTATGAAGGATGCAACCAGTAAGGGATAGGATTTATTGAGATTTAGCGAGTTATTAAATAACTTGTGGCTTAGTGATTTCTCGAGACGTTCCATTACAACTTGACTAAGTAGACACTAAGTAAGAAGCTTTAATGGTCAAGTTTCTAGAAGCACGAGGTACTTACTAACTCTTATATCGTTATTTTTTATTGTAAATGCCTTTCCCTAGACACATCATAAGACTTGGGAATGTTGTGGCGATATTTTATGTAAAAGAATTTAGGGGTATGAGGAACAGGGTGTAAAGTTAAAACTCATTCTCTATAGAAAAAGGGGGATCCTCCGACCAGACGGGTGTTGTGTCTGGCGGGCAACTGCCCAACGATTGATGTCGGAATCTTGCATATATGTCTATCGCGCGGTAAACTAATAGCGCGATGCAGGATTTATGTGACGTCAAGTCTTTGATGAGTAGATCGCATGTGGCGATGTAGATTCCGCCACAAGCATAGTGTCTCGGTAGAGACTTATTTGTTTAGTCCGTACCCTAAAAGGAATATTTCGAACATATATTATTTTATCTACACCCATGCTATAAATCCTCTATAAAAGATTTTGAAACAGTTAGCTTATTGCCAACATTAAAACAAGCAGTGTCATAGTAACCATTATATCATCCAAACGGGTGTTATAATGTTGTACTAAATTTCATAATGCAACTCATTTCAAAAAAAGAACGCTGTCATGCAGGCGCGTTTAAATAACTAAGTTGAGCCATTAAAAAAAAAATCTTGTTGTTTATTCGAATTCTAAAAATTCGAATTCACGTGCGTTGTATCCCGACATTTTTGTTCGATATTAATATTACAAAGAACCTTTTATAGAGGATTCATAACATGGGTGTAGATAAAGTCTTGTATGCAACTGTAAATAATTAGGTATGAATACACTCATGTGATAAACTCACATTCGTGTTATAATACCCCTTATTATATAACAGTTGCATAAATAACTATTATGGTGTAACGTGAACTTTATGGAAAAATACTGCTGTTATAAGCGTCTGTTCTTCAAGAAAACTATCGTTATCATGGGTATGTATGCGTAGGCAAACTAAGCTTGACAATGATGCATTTAGCCGAACTTAAACTCACTAAGTCAATAAACTGTGTATGTGAAACTAATAAACAGTGGCTTCCTTGTAAACTGTTAATTAAAGTCAATATTAGGAGTATAGTCAGTTTGTCAGCGGCAAGCGTGTAGGTGCGACTAACTTGTATGTGAGCAATTATTAGTTGTGACGCAGTAGTGGCTAGGTGAGCTAACTTCGCTGAAAGTCATTTATAGGAAACTAATTTACGGTAGTAGAAGTTAGTCTAGTTCATAGAAATAAGTAATAAACAACACTTACAGTCAATTGCGCGTTCATGGGTTAGCTAAATAATTCGGAGTTAGTTTATCCAGAAAGAATTATTGGATTAACCCTAAGTAAACTGTCAACTCCGAGTTAGCTGTTAACGCGCAAGTGGGCCTTAGGTACATCGTCACTTCTGACTTTTATGTACCTACTTTTCTTCGCGCCATTACTTTGAAATAAATTTCAAATAGACATGGGTTGGACAGTTAATTTATTCAGGTGTGACTTTGCGGAAATCCATTATAAAATACAATAGACGTAGATATATTTAGTAACCTATTCCGCTTAACTATTCTTCAAGAGTCATAAAAAACCCTTTAAGAAATCGACACGTGTTTCACCTCTCAACGAGGCATCCTCAGGATGAAGATTGACCAGTCGCAAAACAGAACACCACTGCGTCCAGCGCTCAGTGTGGCAAGACATCGTGTTCGAAAACCATGTTCTTACTGGGTTTTTAAGCCTCTTGAAGAATAGTTAAACGGTTTACTAAATATATCTACGTTTATTGTATTTTTCATGGGTTGGTTGGACTACCAAAAATGTCTGGAAAGTAGAAAATATTTATCTTTTATATAATTTCAGCAGAACGCTACCTAATTCTCTTATTTCTGTTAATTTAAGTTATTGTTTGATTTTCATTACAAAGGATTTTGATTTAAATCATTTTATTTCTTTTTTAAACCTTTGTTAACCCACTTGGTGGCTTTTATTGTGAAAGCTAGCTTTGTTGTTCTCCTTTAAAACAACAATTCGCCAAAATCACGATAACCAGGAAAAGAAAAAAAAGAAAATAACTGCTTCATTTTCCGTGCATTACCTACAGACCAATTTTCCTGTACATTAGAATATAAATTAGTTTATTTGGTCAAGTGAAAGCTTTTCAGATATACAAAACAATTTGTAGAAACATTTCCTTCTGAGATATTGGAGTAATTTGAGTGTTATTTTTCGATGACTTGATTTATTGGATTAAAATCTCATATTGACATCCTACTAATATTATAAATGTGAAAGTTTGTGTGTTTGGATGTTTGTTACTCAATCACACAAAAACGGCTGAATGGATTTGGATGAAATTTGGCAAACAGATAGTTTATAACCTGGATTAACACATAGGATACTTTTTATCCCGATATACCCACGGGATCAAGACGGGTGAAACCGCGGGGCACAGCTAGTATGTTTATACATTACATTGTAGCACTACCCCGCACTACCCATCTCAGAACTTCCCTAATCATGTCAAACTAAGCACCAACACGCTATCAGTTTTCCGCTTATCTATTATACTCGCATCTTATCAACGTTCTCGATATCAAAGCTGGGAAGACATACAATCGATGTATGCGAATCAGATGGAACAGTTAACTTTGACACGAATTTAATCAACTAAACGTGGCAAACGGATCGCAAATTATACGAAATTGTCGTGTGGGAATTGTCAAAGAAGGACGCAATGGGTAGCTACAGACTATAAATTAAAAGCGGTTTTGAGTACATAGTAGGTAGTCATTTATATCTATCACTACATAGGAATATCGTTTAAGCTCTCTCAAAAAGAAGTCTTCAAAGGATTTCGTTTCGATTTCATTGTCGTTTGAATTGCAATGAACTAACTCGTTTTTGAAAAAGGAAAATCCTTCTCTTTCCTTTAGCGATCTTATTCAGTTATACCGTAAAAAGGCTTTTGTAGCGTAGTATTCTACCGGGGCGTTTACACCTAACAGCAATAATAGAAACGTGTCCTAAATAAAATTTAAAAAAAAATTAACTGAAACACATCTGCCTACAGAATGGGTAAATAAAGGCTGTCTGAACTGGTAAATTGTAAGTAAAGGACATCTTTTTTTTTTGGGTTTGGGAAATCATTAATTTCTTCTACCGCTCTGGGCGGAGCGGGCATGTCAGACTTTTACTGACCAAAACCCACCCGTGTTCCTTCAGTTACCTGTTGCCAAGGGTCCCGGTATCCCTTTCGGACTTTACCGCAACCTTGCCAGGCATCGGTCCTAGCGGACCCCGTCAATTGTGCTGACACCTCTCTGAGGTGCGCGTGGAACACGACGCGCCGTCGACCCGGGAAGTAAAGGACATCTGTGTGCTGAATAAAATAAATGCTGTCTGAACTGGTAACTTGTAAGTAAAGGACATCTGTGAGCTGAATTTCAAATACTCTGTACGTATTGTGCAGCGTGCAAACTTACATATCTACCGACAGTTGGTAAAAATAAAAATCCAACAAAAAAATTGGTGTTAAAATCTTTTACAGGACAAACAATTTCCAATTCTTTTCGCATTAAAAAAAGAAAGTGTAAAACTTTAACTGCTTTTAATATTTATCATTCATTAGCGTAAATACATGCAGTAGGTTTAACATTGTAACATACAATCATTCATTTTCGCAGCAAAAAAAGCCTTTGCAATCGGACATCGGACAAAGAAGCCAATGACAAAGGCTCAGAGACGATATCCTTTCGTCGTTATGGACATGTTCCCGGAAGGCCACACTGCCCGGAATAAGCAATTAACATAAATTATCCTAAACGTATGGTTAAGAGAACAGTCGAGCGTTCAAGTGATTTAGTTTTCGCATTACTATCGAACTTGATGGAGGTCTGCGGTAAACGTGAGGAAACATAACATTAATGAACAACAATAATCTAATAAGGTAAAAGTAAAAGTTTATTATGAAAAGAACAACCCTTATTTTTTTTTTTTTTGAGGGTGGGAAATCATCCAATGACTTCTCCCGCTCTGGGCGGAGCGGAAGGGCGTGTCAGACTTTTACTGACTAAAACCCACCCGTGTTCCTTCATTTGCCTGTTGCCAAGGTCCCGGTATCCCTTTCGAACTTTCCCGCAAAAAAAAACCATTATAATTATCAAAGTGGATGTAGTAGGTACTACATAGATTTACCACTTTCTATTCCCATAAGGAAACAAATAACACTCAGATACTCATACAAAATGAAGGGGAGCTCAACGACACTCAAGTTTCATCGGTTTTATCAAAACTATGTCACCCCAACAAGATAGGTGAGATAGTGCTAAAGTTATAACATAATCGTTATTGCAAATGAAACAGAAATCAGAAATCTATTCAAACAGTTCAAACAATAAAACATAACTGCCAATTATTCCGGAATGTCTCGGATATTCTCATCGCAGCACAAACTTGACGTCACAAATATTGAAATATTCAAGTTCCAAATTGGCTCTCAACCTCTTTGGTTTCTGTACCATATTATATTCGGCAGATACTGGCTACTTTTGGGTACTAAAAATTTAAGATGCCATAAAATTTTACTTATTTTTTCTTTGTCAAGAAAGCGGCGTTCTAATATTTTTTCCAATAATTGGTCCAGTACGTTTTATTTATTTTCATGACATAGATACTTTTTTGTGATTGCCTTTTGGTAAATTCAAGTAGTCGACGACGCTGATAAAGAGGTTTAGCATCGAGGTTTCTGTGCTAAGACGTTCAAGTTACAGAGGCAAGATTTATCGGAGAGTTCACTTGGACATAACTGATTCTATTGCAACGATTGAATTTATAGCATTCACTTTGGTTTGGTCTACACTAAACGGTTAAATACCGACCAGTTTAACCAAGAACTCGGTCATCCTCCATTTTGCTCCGCGGGAAAGGTCTTGTAATAATTTTAATGGAAGTTATCCAATCGTTAAACTATTGAAATCAGAGGCCATTCAGTGGTTGTCATCAAAATTGGATCCCGCAATAAATGTTGTAAATCCCACAGAACTGCCATTTCAATCTCATCGAATCAAAATCCAATATTACAAAACTTACAATTTCGGTTGACGAAATGGCAAGAGAGGAAATACTTTCATTACTTTCTTAAACTGCTGTCTACAACATCAAGGATGCTGAGACGCAGGTGACGCAGATCCGCGCAGCCCAAAACAAGTGACGACCAGCTGTCAGTACGTATGCATTACAAAATCTGCTCTGCCCTGCGCTGCGTGGACCTGCGTCACCTGCGTCACCTGCGTCTCAGCATACGCTTAGCCATAATCTGACACATAGGTGCTGTATAAATAAATACTATCCATATCCTTAAAGACGGATGCCCGATTTCATTCATCAATAGTGCGACAGTGTAAAGCCTACCCCTTCAATAGATGTCATCAGAGCAATCGATTGTTCAGGCGGCGCAACAGACTTCACTAGAACTCCCATCGTAAAATGAGTTTAAATCTGCACACTTAGGGCATAAATTTCAATGAATCAAGCAGCAATATTTGCTGCTGACGCTCTATTCAAAGATGACGTCTTCGATTTATATAGGTACATAGGCCCGTATTATAGAACCTCACTCAAAACTCGAGTATAACTTAAAAATCGTTTAAAGCCTTTTGATTGGTTGAAACTAGTTTTAAGTAATGCTTGAGTCTTTGAGGTTCTGTAATACGGGCATTTGAGGAAACATTAGCCATATTTTCAATTCTTCATGGCTCAGTCAATTCAAGAGAAGCTTCCGACTGTCTATTTTCTTTTCCACACAACACTGAACTTCTGTTCGTAAGGTCTAGCGGCGAGCAGTTTTCTTAGCAGTTTGCTATACAAGTCAAAAGGAGAAAACTTTTCCTTCTAACAACTAAGATAATACGCCTGCCGACACCCTCTTCATACTCTGCGCACACACACTAACAAACTTCAGAATATTTGAAACGAAACACTATGACGAAATGCAATAAACAGTAGGTATTTACTTAGTCTGTCTATCATACTATGAAAGCGACGCTTAAAAATAATCTGTTTAATTAAGTAGACAGTCCTATTGAGTCCACAAGTATCACGAATTTTCAATATTTAAAGCCAATTCAGATATAAGCGATATTGCTGTCGCGCTCGGTAGCGATACTGGTCCGCCTTCTGGTTAGTCACTTTGAACCAGTATCACTACCGCGCGCGACAGCGATAACACTTATATCTGAACACGCCTTTAATTAAGTAAAAAGTATTGAGACAAAAAATAGGTGGGTTTCTGCCAGCTTATCCATAAAATCCAAGAAAATCCTTCACTTTTATATTTTCTCGATAATAAACTTCTTTCTACAAACAAACAGCGGGAGTAAACGCGTTGTTTTATTTCATCTTTTTGATCCAGAATAACAAAGTAATCCGCTGTAAAATTGTTACAAAATAAACTGTACCGCTAGGTACAAAGAAATCTGAAGCAGAATGTTTCCACCTCTGGAAATTGAATCAAATCAACAATTTGAGGCTTCGTGTTCAAATTACCAGTCACCTGTTCATTCTAATATTTAATTTGCTTTTTACAAATCCGCCGTGAGACGTTTATATGAATAATGTTTTTATTATTTGACACCTCGACGTCTCCCCTCGTTACATTGACTCTTAATATTTTTATTTCGATATTGTGTTATGCTGTTTTGTTGTATTTACCTAATAAAATTATGCCAGCTTTTATGTTCTACTTATTAAAATATTAATTATTTGCTTGTCATTTATTCAGCTTTACGGTTTATTTGTTGAGTTATGTAAGACAGACTGACATTTATGTAAAAAAAAAACTGGGTGAATTTTTGAGACTGGGTAATACTACTAAGGGAAGGTACTCTAACCGTTGTAGCTACAGGAAAATGGTTGGAGGAGACTCTCCGTAATTTTTTGAGAAAAAAGAGAGGTGAGGAAATTGGCAATTGTCACAAGAACTTTTTTGTAGGTTTGAGCAAAAACCTCGAAGCCAAACTTTCATAACGGCCGTCCTTGCGGCCGTTATTTGGCGGCCACCATTGTCGTAGGAAACCCAATCTTTACTATGTATAACGCTTACGGTCTTTACGGTCGAATATGGCGGCGCTATGACGGTGGGTCTCACAATTTTTCGGCTGACAGTGACATGTTTGTGATATAAGAGCCGTGCGACTCTTGCACGGAATCGACAAGAAAATAAAACGAAATGAAACTTCAAATGGAATGGTTGTTATCCTTCGAGCAAAAGAATCCTTAGTGGTACAAATCCGGTCAAATTTATATTATATATATATATTATTATATATAGCTCATTCTGAGAGAAGATGCAGAAACGCTGCATCTTCTCTCAGAATGAGCTATGAATATTAAATTCACTGAAACGTCGGTAAACTGAAACTCGTTTAGAAATCATAAAGCGTAATGTTAAATAAGCCTACATGCGAGGATTTAATAACATTACGGTTTGAAAAAAGAAACACGTTTTCATAGCTAGAGTGCGATGGAATAGGTACCTACAGCACGTTCACATGCTCGCTTGATACAGCCTTCCGCTTCCCCTCTAGAGAATCATATGTTGAATTTTAAAAGGAAAACCTAAATACAGTATGTTGAAGTTTTTAAACAATAGTAATAATGTCTTCTATTGTGCGTGGAGATTTGTACTCCGATGGCTCTTTTGTAATTTTATTTAATGCAGTTTTATACTGAAATACTAGTGCCGATTCTTTTATACACCGTACTTTAACTATCACTAAAATTCCTTACTTTTGGCTATGAGAATCTTAAAGCTATTCTGCGAAATAAATCTCTAAATTTAAAAATTATTTTGACACAACTCTTAGACCAACAAAAAAAGAAAGACGGAGCACTCCGAACATCAAAAATGAAGCCACCTTTTTGACTATGTGTGTGTAAAAATGGCTGCCATTTATTTAAAAAAAAGTTTTTCCCAATAATTTGTAGGCTAAAAGCTGCACCGATATTTCTCACTTTTCAGAAACAATTACTTACCTATTTTACGATATAACAGTAGGTAATTTCTTACGCCTTCATTATACATATTACCAAACATCAACCACACCAATGGTCGCAACGATAGGTCTCAGTTGAAAGTCATCATCTGCCTCATCTGCCTAGCTTTTTTCCCAACCATGTTGGGATCGGCTTCCAGTCTAACCGGATGCAGCTGAATACTAGTATTTTACATGGAGCGACTGCCTATCTGACATCCACAACCCAGTAACTGGGTAATACGGTACCCATTGGCAAGACTGGTTGTCAGACTTTCGGGCTTTCTGACGACCTGTAACGACTGTTAAAGATCCACAAATGACGGCCGGGACCAACGGCTTAACGTGCTTTCCGAGGCACGGAGGAGTCTCGATATGTAAAGATGGTCACCCATCCACGGACTAACCTCGGCAAGTGTAGGTTAACCTGATGAATCGACCCGTGCGGCTGTTATTACTTAGCCTCGAGCTCCTCCTCCTAAAGTATAGGACTATATAATATGTGTAATGACTAAGAGAAGAAAAATATAAGTATAACAATATAAAACGCGCAAGCGCAGCCGTGCGTGGAGGCGTGCAACAGCTGATTTCATCGGGTTCAAACCAACGAGCCATACACCTTAGACACAACTTCTCAAACATTATACATAAATCATGGACACATTCGAGGTGCGATAAGTAATCAATCAGAACGTATAAAATGCTCATACATACAAATAGCTTCTATTCAGAGGAACACGCATTTTGTCATAAAAGTGACGATTGCCTTTAGTACATACTCATCGGAATCACTCTCTTTGATGTGGTAGAATAAAACGAATGCCTATTTCCTTTTTTCCACCTTCCAGTACACCAAAGATCTGTACAAAAAAAAAAAAATTGTATAATTATAATAATATTTTGTAACAATTTTAATTTATTTAAAAGAGTGTCCGTGGAATTTCTTGCCCGTTATTCTCCATAGGTACCTACTACGCTTTGGAATGGGCAACTAGCTTCATATTTTTGACTGACCGACTCCTTGACAATTCAAAAGTGCCTGTAAACGGTTTAATTGAAATAAATGCTTTGAGTTCGACTTTAAAATTGTTGTTGCATTTTGCATGTCTTCTCTGAGAATTATCAAACGATGCAGCATTCGACCGGGCGACGAGCGGAAGAAAATGTTCGCAGGCTTACATAACCTGGTTCTTGTATTATGATTTTTGACTCTTTTTAATATCGATTCGGATAACTAATTAATTAAGAACATTTAACCAATTGACGTTCAATAAAGGAACAGTTTTATATAAATCAATACTTCAAAAAAAGCTATTACTGCTGTCGTAGCGTTGCGTAGCTCACGTAGCGACCACGTAGGCGTACTACGCCGTAGCAAAGATGCAGAACATAAAAGTGAAGTTCTCATTTACTGCATAACCGACAAACACAACATCAATCATCGTCATTAACACTGTGGGTGTACTATCGGTGCACCTGTACCTAACCCTTTGGCTTTGGAGATTACAGGCGTGATGTTGACCAAATTAATATAAATACTAAGGGAGCTAGTGCGCCTATGTACTCATAAAACTGACCCGGGACGGTTCATTATTTTATGTTTTAAATGTAGCTAGTAGTGTATACTCCCTTGAGGAATCCCTTGTTATAAATATTTTCCTCGTTTTCGATAATATGTTGGTAGGTGATACATTATACAAAATGTTAAATGCATTAGCCGCTCTGAAACTTACCTACCTGAGCCTGATTATGTCGAGAAGAATACTCCATAGGTCACTACTTGGAGTTGGTCATGAATCACGACACAAACTCTTTCTTTATAATATTCCCCTTACACGGACCTCAAATGTTTATAAACTAGCATTATGTTTACCATACTTAAGTAGTTCAAAGTTTAAAACATGTTGTTATAAAAGCTATTCCGTGGCGAGGGTCGTCTTTGATCTCTGGCCGCCTCGAGCGACTCAGAGCCGCTCACACTCGCATCACTGACACGCGGCGCAAACGATACCACGAGGGACAGACGGGCCAAGCTTACAAAAAAAATGTGTATCGTATAACCTAAATAACTTATATACAGCATGTAACAAAAACCCTGTCCAATCCAAAAGGGGCACATAGGCACTGGTATAACATAACAAGAATAAAATAAGAAATATTTTTTTTATTGAAAATAAAAAAGTTATTGCAATTTTAAATTCACATTTTTTGTACCAAAATTACCCCAATATCATTATAAATTAGCAAATTTACTGCAGAGGTCATATGTTATGACTTGTAGACATCCGCTAGACGACGGTCTCCTGTGCCTCATGTAATAACCCGGTAAAACACACGATTAAAAAAAAATGCGGCGATTTTTTTTTCTGTTTTTCCAAAAAAAAAGCCACATAAGTAGACTCAGTATAATTCTTAACAACACCCTCACGGATCGGACAGAGTTTTTGTTACACACTTTATAAGAAGTTATATTATAAGTACAAGAGTAAATCAGGCTCTCTCCTCTTGGGAAATATTTAATACCATCACTGGAAACTTTACAAAATTCTAACATTTGCCGCATCTCGTTACGCTGAATTGCTAATTCTAACTTAGATAAGAAAAACGTTGAGCAGCATAATGAGGTCACGGCCTCGCTCCGTATTGAAGCATCAAGGTTAGTTCTCTGACTTCATGAAAGCTTCAACGGAATTACTGTTTCTTTAGGCACATTCATTTCTTAATTGGTGCGAGTCTTTGAAGAACAGTTATAAGTTTTACTTCTGCATACCTTTTAACCCCGACGGAAAAAGAGGGGTGTTATAAGTTTAATGTCTGTATCTGTGTGTCTGTCTGCGCCATCATAGCTGCCAAACGGCTGAACCGATTTTGAATTTTTAGGTTTTGTTTGAAAGGTGACTTGATCGAGAGTGTTCTTAGCTATGATTTAAGAAAAATCGGTTCAGCCGTTTCAAAATTATCAGCTCTTTTCTAGTTGATGAATGGATGTGAGCATCTACCACAGGTCTAATCGCGTGGAAAAGAATTTTGTTACTTTAATAATATGGAAGAACATAGTAACCTTGAACTGATGCTGCAGCATCACCTGGAATTTGCAGGATACCCAACTCCCTCAACAACTTACAGCAGAGGTATCGTGTTTGGACTCTTTGGAAAGATCTCAAAAAATAGGTAACAGATATATGGTGATCAGACCCTGTCTGATAATGGAGTAGGAAAGATAAATTAGATTAAATTAGTAACTAGCTTCACTGTGGCAAAAATACAAAAATACGTACAGCTACGCAGATATTTTTTTTACTTTTTAGAAAGCTTTGTTTTTGTCGGGGGATTTTTAAATTTTTGACAATCATTAGTGTAATGTTTTAGATCATTTTAGTAGATCATGCGGTTGTACGTTGTTTTACAGACTACATTTTTATAGAATTTCGTTTCACATAATTTTTTTCTTATATTATCATTTCATAGAATAATCAATTCGCAGATTATTTACTTTGAAAAAATTTAAATCATCGATTTTTGTTACCAAGAAAATTTTATGTTTATTTATTCATATCATAGAATGACAAATCAAATATTCTTTATCCTCATATTGTTTAGTTTATATAAAACATATAACAAAGAAAAACATTTTGTGGCGGTATCTACACCGCCACATATGAAGAACGCATCAAAGACCTGACGTCACATAAATCCTGCTTCGCGCAATTAAAGTTTACCGTGCAATGCACATATATACAAGAACCAATGATGTCGTCATTAGTTGGGCAGTTGCCCGCCAGACACAACACCCGTCTGGTCGGAGGATCCTCCCTTTTCTATGGTGGATGAGTGAACTTCACACCCTGTTCCTCATAGTACTACCAAGGTTACTGAGGTTTATACCAAACGTGTTATGGATAATGATTTTCGGACCAACAATATTCGTTAAAAATTATTCTGTTTGAAAAATTTGTAAAATAAAAACAATTGACTATAAAATTCATTGAATTGTGTTTATGTGAAATATGTTTCATTCAAGTAAATAGTCGTTAAAACAACAATATTCGAAATAAAAATACTAGAACCAAATATTATATGAAACATTTTCTGCGAAACGAAATTCTATGAAATTTCTGTCTGCGAAACAAGGGAACACCAGATCATGCACATCTTAGGAGTACATATAACAGCTTCTTGCTTTATGTTTACCAGCAGTTGGTTGTTTACTGTTGTACGTTGTTTTACAGACTACATTTTTATAGAATTTCGTTTCACATAATTTTTTTCTTATATTATCATTTCATAGAATAATCAATTCGCAGATTATTTACTTTGAAAAAATTTAAATCATCGATTTTTGTTACCAAGAAAATTTTATGTTTATTTATTCATATCATAGAATGACAAATCAAATATTCTTTATCCTCATATTGTTTAGTTTATATAAAACATATAACAAAGAAAAACATTTTGTGGCGGTATCTACACCGCCACATATGAAGAACGCATCAAAGACCTGACGTCACATAAATCCTGCTTCGCGCAATTAAAGTTTACCGTGCAATGCACATATATACAAGAACCAATGATGTCGTCATTAGTTGGGCAGTTGCCCGCCAGACACAACACCCGTCTGGTCGGAGGATCCTCCCTTTTCTATGGTGGATGAGTGAACTTCACACCCTGTTCCTCATAGTACTACCAAGGTTACTGAGGTTTATACCAAACGTGTTATGGATAATGATTTTCGGACCAACAATATTCGTTAAAAATTATTCTGTTTGAAAAATTTGTAAAATAAAAACAATTGACTATAAAATTCATTGAATTGTGTTTATGTGAAATATGTTTCATTCAAGTAAATAGTCGTTAAAACAACAATATTCGAAATAAAAATACTAGAACCAAATATTATATGAAACATTTTCTGCGAAACGAAATTCTATGAAATTTCTGTCTGCGAAACAAGGGAACACCAGATCATGCACATCTTAGGAGTACATATAACAGCTTCTTGCTTTATGTTTACCTAGTCCACACTCCCCAACGCCACCTACTTACATTTCATCGTATGTTAAATACAAGCTTCAAGATATTCTCCTACACCAGTGTTTATGAACGATAAGTTATTTGCAAGCGCATTCACAAATACCGCGGTTATAAACTTGGATCTGCAATTCGTGAGAACTTCGTGATGACTTAACAACTACTGCATTAAAACAGAACTGAGTTGTAGTTGTTAATTAATGTTCAGAACATCAACTTCAAATTCAAAGTTGTTCGGCCGTGGAAACTCTTCACCAACAAATTGAATCCAATTGAAGAAAGTAGGTATTATCAACGTCACGCATTCACAAAATGGGTCAGAAATTATCTGTGAAATAATAAACAACTCGTGTTTTCATGTTTATGTTCAACATTTAAGAGTAATGGTAAAACAAAGTTACCTACCGTTTCGACCCGTAAATAAAATCACCATATGTCTCCTGAATACTCCTGATTGCTTTGGAGGCATAAAGCAAAGCAAATAAAAACGATACTCGACTTTAAGTGACCGTTCGTGAATCATTATCGGCTTACTTAGTGAGAAAATAGCTAGTTTATTTTACGTTGAACGTTATTCTTTTTACAAAAGGGTTTCTCGAGTGATCCGCACTGCGGTATACCTAGTTGCTAGGATAATTATTCTGTGAGAACACGATTTATTACAAGCAACTACATATAAAACACTAAAGATAATCACGAAATAGAGTCTAATCAACAGGATTGTTAACAACAGTACGGACATAATGTGCGGGAACAAATGATGGATTGACCACTGCCAAATATGGTGGAATAAAAGATGATAACAGGTGATATACCTACGTAAGTTGATTAACTTTTCATCTCATTTATAGGTACACGTAAAATTGCCTAATAATTATTCTGAACTCTCGCGCCTGTAAACAAAATTATGTTAATACTAGTTTCCGCCCGCGGCTTCGCCCATGTGGTATGTCGATAAAAAGTAGCCTATGTCCTTCCCCGCTATGCCATCTATCTCTTTGCCTAATTTTATCGGAATCCATTCAGTCGTTTAGGCGTGAAAAGGTAACATACAGACAGACAGAGTTACTTTCGAATTTATAATATTAGTATGGATTACCATTGGATTACCATAGTTACCTGGTAGCTTAGTCAAAGATTTTGGTATTCAAAACACCCAAATCCCTAAACTTTTGAATAAAACAATCGCAGTGTCCATGTTGTGTGACTCTTCCGACACTGAAGTCTATCCAGCGTCCGCGCGTCGCTGAGAGCAACATGCATTATTCACCGTGTGCCGCACCAGCTCCCATCTGTAGCCTCTTATAGCTCATCTGAACCCGCTTAAGCCTCGTCTTCAAAGTGACAACGTGTTAAATTTCTTATTCCACCTCTTCGCACAGTAAATAGTGTTGTGCAGTTACGTTTCACTTCAGAATCAAATCGGATTTGGATATCATCGCATCATCATTCTTCGATACTTAGCCCAATTAATTTAGGGTCGCCGCAATATGTCCTTAATTCTCTAATAGTCGTCATCTCGCTAGTCACTCTCTCCCGGATTTTTATGTATTGCAGGAAAAGTTTGTATTAATACGATATGAGAACGCGCTAATGCGGTATCGATACCAAAGCGAACATTATGGCTTACTTGAAACATGGTTTTAGTAAAAGAATTATTATGCTACTAGCTGCGCCCCGCGGTTTCACCCGCGTAAGTCTCGATCCCGTGGGAATATCGGGATAAAAAGTACCCTATGTCCTATTCCAGGTTATGGTCTACCCATGTGCCAAATTTCATATAAATCCATTCAGCCGTTTTAGCGTGAAAGCGTAACAAACCAATAAACAAACAAACTCACTTTCGCATTTATAATACTAGTTATGATGAAAATGATTGACATTGCCAAAAATGCCTTTTGCTGTATAATTCACAGATATAGCAGTTTGAGTTAGCTTTCAAAACTTTATGTGATTTATTTTAGATTACCAAACAATAATAAGTAACCTGATCGAATCCTCGTGTCCTAAACTCGAACTGCTTGAGAATACCATCTAGTGGCCAGTCGCATGAACTAGAAGTGAAAAAAAGGCCGGCTCTTCCCATTTATTTGCTAGATGGCACTGAATTTGCTTTCACCCTTTCATCGTCGTTCAGCCATGATGAGCATATAAATGACCATGGACAGCTATGCAATAATATCTGATTTCATGATTCATCCATTAATATTTGTCGTCAAGATGTACGGCAAATATATGATCATTTGTGGAAGGCATACTTACGTACAAGTTACAGCACAAATATGTGACGTCGAAGCAGCACCAAAACTATCTACGAGACAAGAGATGCCAAAATATAGGACGCTGCATCGGCTTCAAAAAGATTTGTCACCTATTAGAATGCAGTAATATCGGACATGTCCTGCATTATAAATATCTGCCTACTAAGTAAAATTAGAAGAAGAATGTGATACTTACATCGTTGTGACAAAAAATATCTAACATCACTTTGGCAGCATAAAAACCTCACAGAATAATGTTTCGAGTTTTCTTCTATACCGCAATCAGTGCCGCGCGTTATTGCAAAAATATGTGACAACCCATTCCCCTATGCAAGCTCTACTAGAAAATTTAGGAGTATGAGGAACAGGGTGTAAAGTTCACTCATCCACCATAGAAAAGGGAGGATCCTCCGACCAGACGGGTGTTGTGTCTGGCGGGCAACTGCCCAATGGTTGATATTGGATTTTTGTATATATGTTCACTGCACGGTAAACTCTAATTGCGCGATGCAGGATTTTTGTGACGTCAGGCTTTTTGTGTGACGTCAGGTCTTTGATGCGTAGTTCGAATGTGGCGATGTAGGTACCACCACAAACATGTTTGCATTCAGTGAACAAAAGCGTCTCACTTTCTCTGACGAAATATTATAAGTAATGTTGGTAAAATCAATAAAACGCTCATGAAACGAGTAATAAAATATTTTTTATTAAAGCTCAACTAGCATAAATAAATAAAAGAAGTTGATAATAAAAAAAGCATAGTACTACACTAATCCGCAAACGATAATATTAACTAATTGTTCGCTATCATACAGTTTTGACACACTATACATATTAACGAATTCATTATATACAGTGACTTATATTACATGTCCGAATATATTTAAAAAGAAATGATATTATCGGAAAACGATATGCACAACTGAATGGCAATTTTTATTTCATATTATATACATTATAAACATGTTATTTTGTATATAAGACTTAATTAAACCGAATCCAATGCTTATGACAAATTATATGAGCACCAGTTCAGTAATAAAAAAGAATAAACTATTTGTATTTTCGCCAGTTTTCACGCAGTATGAAGATAGAATCGTTCTTGCCAACTTATATTTGAAGTAGATCTTATTGCCCAATTGCGAATAAGCGTGGATATAAGTTTTAATAATAAACAAACATTGCGAAAAACAAATCGTTTTCTTTTACTACTGTAATTAATTTATCCTGCTTTGTTTTGATGTTTAAAGTTAATTCAGTAAAAATACACTTTTTACGCCATTTTTGTTTCAGCTGCCTTTAATGTTGATGTTTGTTTACATACAATACAATGCAAGTGTTGCACGCCATGTAACTACAGTTCGTTCATTATTAAATTGACGCGTAACGCGATTCGTAGCACTGATTTTTGCAGCCTTTGTTTCAATACTAATAGAGTTCAAATTGGCGACTGACCAAACAGTACTACCAATCACATTACTGCAAAAATCAATTGAGGCGCGCGTCAAGTTATAATAAACGCACTGTCACAGAATAGTACAGAAGGCGCACTCCGCATTTTAGGTGTAAAGCTACAAGTAAGCGGCGGGCTCGTCTTGTCAGGCCAATTCGTGGGCGTAACGTAGTCAGAAGATATGAGTTACGGGACAAAAAGAGAGGCAACTTCTAGGTGAGTATACTGTAAGTAATTACCGCTAAGCGATCTGAATTCCACTTAATTGTATCGAGGAAAGAGTCGCTTTTTAATTAAATGATTTTGCGGAGTGAATCTTCTGTAATATTCTGTATAGCAAAATACAGAATGGATTTAAGGTGCAGTTTTGTTGAACAAGCAGTAGTCGTGTTCAAAGAGGTTCGTCAGAAGTTTCCGCGAAACGAGCCTTTTTGTTCACAACTATCGCCGATTGTTCTTATAATCTTAAATAATGATACTTATGAGATGTCAAGTCGATATATTCAGAACTTTAACATTACATTTATATCTGCTACCACTAGTCTATTGGAAGTAATATTAGCTATTACAAGGCACTGATATCGTAAATTTTACTCGCGATGATTAACATTGATACTCGTATTTTCCATATTTTTTTAAGGAAAGTCTAAACTATATGAATATTACTGAAGACTTTACTATCAATGCCAGTTCTGATTTATTTTATAGACTGTGCACTTCAGTGCAGTACTAACGCCACGAAAATGTGTGTATTACCACAGACAAATACAGATGTTTCACTCCGCATTTCAGGTATGAAGCTACAAGTACGCGGCGGTCTTGTCGGGCCAATTCAGTGAGCGTAACGGAGTCGGAAGATATTAGCACTGAACGACCTGAATTGCACTTTATAGTGTGGTAGTAAGAGTCGCTTTTTATTTAAATGATTTTGTGGAGTGTACCATCTGTATTCGTCTGTGGTGATTTTGTGGTGTGTGTTGTATTGTTGCTATTTTCGGGCTAACAAAATTAATATACGTCATTTCTTTCTAAAGTTCCGTGCCCGCCGCCTCCGCTTTCCGTCCGTCCGTCTTTTTGTCTGCTGGAACTCACGAACCATAATAGGTACACAGTTGAAATTTTCACAGATCGTGTGTTTTCTATTGCCGCTATAACAACAAATAATAAAAAAAGAGAAAATTACAAATTAAAGGGAGTGTTTTACATACAAGAAACGTGTTTTTTTTTCGGTGTTTTTTGTTAAATATTGTAAAGTGGTACGGATCCCTTCGTGTACTAGTCCGACTCGCACTTAGCCTGTTTTTATAAGGTGTGACAGAATTGGCATAGAGAATAAGACTCCGTGTGTATTCTATTTGGCATTCAATCGTACTTTTTGACTCAATTTGAAGAACAGACAAATACTTGCCGTATTCAGTACATTTCTATCAAAATGAAGCATGGATATTATCAAGGTTAATGCTATACATTTATCACGAAAATACAGCTAACGATATATAACGAATATACATACATTTGTGACAAATGAGGTAAAGGACTGGAAGTAAGATTATACATATACATATTAGGTAGTCAGTGGCAAGGGAGACATAAATGTGGATACTATAACGATATGCCGTCACGAATATATTATATAGACATCGAATAATATTTATATAGGTATATTTATATACATTTTATTGACTTGTTATTGAATAGGACATTTTCATTTCGTATATTATGCTATCCATATTTTTGCTATATTTATTACTCGGATTATTCACATTTATATCATGAGTTTTTTTCACATCTATAAAAGTTATAACATATGAACAGTTTAAAGGGGGATGCGATAAGGTGACCCGCGAAATTCAAATTGTCTAACGTGTTTTGCAATTTGAAGGTCAGTGATAGGTTGTATGTTGATTAAAATATGATTCGTAAACGTAACAAATATGGATTTATAGAATTATAATAATCATTAGAATCAGCAATACCACTCCTTAAGTTAGAATAATCCTCAAATATCATGATTTCTTGAAATAGTAATTCAATAAGATTATATGAACTTAGATAGTTGTATTGCTGATATTAATGTTTAGAATTCTGAAAATCCATATTTGTTACGGTCGCGAATCATATTTTAATCAACATACAACCTGACACTGACCTGCAAATTGCAAAAAACGTAAGAAAATTTGAATTTCGCGGGTTACCATGAAGCTTTCGCCTTAAAACATCCACTATCTTAGACAATAAACAGTATAATTCATTTCATAGTAGACTAATTACAGCTAAGTTATTAATGTTATTACTTTTTCTTTATTTTTAGATAAACTTTAAGCTCAACAACACGTACAAATGTATTTAGTGCCTCATAAGTTATTTATAATTTTATTTATACACTATGTATATGGTATAGGGACGTTTGATAAGAGTTTGATAACATGTGACCAATTTGTGGGCTCAGTTATACAGGGTGGCTTCCCACATCGATGCGCAACCTGGGGGCCAAGTCTACTAATTTACAAACGTGTCAATGGTCTCGCAATGATGAGTTTTTGACAGATTTTCCATACAAAATATGTCAAAAACTCATCGTTGCGAGACCATTGACACGTTGACTTGGCCCCCTGCTACCGTGGAATTCAGTACATGAGTCTCGACCCCCAAAAATAGCTTTTACATACATTTTGACCGCGTAGGTACAGACTTTTGTAGGAAACGGCAGTTTTTTTTAAATAACCGCCGAAATATTTCAACGCATTGGTTCCAGAATCATGTACTGAGTCCATGGTAACAGGTTGGGCGACGATATCCCTGCCAGTCACGTATAATAATATAAATATCTTAAATGTTTTGAATTTTATCAAATTGTTTGTCTTAAACAATTATTAACGTGTAATTAATTGAGTTTAACACAAAAAAAAATCAGCACTGAGGAGTCTTGGTACGTAAAGATGGTCACCCATCCACGGACCAACCCCGGCAAGCGTAGCTTAACCTGATGGATCGACCCGGGCGGCTGTTATTACTTAACGACGAGCGCTAAAACAACAGATATTGCTTCTTAACCCGACAAAATTTCAAACGAAAATATTTCTAACAATTATTGGTCCCATGTTTTCAAACCCCAGCAGTACATAATAGTATCGATATATTATTATTACAATAACATAACATTATTATGTTTAATATTTATATCACGTTGAGACGATGAGTCGCGTGAGGCTGAGATTTCTTAGTCATATAACGTTTTTTAGATACTAGTAGTGTGCTCACAAATTAGTGGATGGCCCTCGCTTAAAATTTACTTTAATTGAGTAAATGATTTATTTTGTTCATACAGTCCTTTCATTATAACTTGACCCGTGACGCGTTTAGTAGTCCTGTTCTGTCAGTCGCCATTTTGAACTCTTTTAGTATTGAAACTAAGCTGGTCAAGCAATGGTGCCAACATGACGGTAAGTGACAAGTTATAGTGAACTGTCTGTAGAATGCGTTTCATCAAATAGTTTCGCGGCCGTAATGTTGGCTCCACTGTTAAATTTAAAAAACGCACCTATTCGGTAGCCCCATAGAGTATTCGTATTGGTCCTGCAACAGTGGAGCCAACATTACGGCATAGAAATTATTTGATTAAACGCAATGTAGTTTCAATACTAACAGTTCAAAATGGCGACTGCCAGAACAGTAGGCCTAAAACGGCCACATTAGCAATTCCTCTAAAAAGCTATTCATTTCCTGAATTTCCAGCTGTCATTAGCAATTCCTCTAATTTGACACAAAAGCAATTCATAATGTGTGGACCATTTTACGAATCTCCATAGAAAACTGTCAAACAGAAGAATTATTTTGTAATATGAATCGCACGCAGAGCATATTACGAATTGTCAGTTTGTGACATTTTATGATGATTCATAATATTTTCCTATTATGATTCTGCCAATCACATGACTGCAAAATTCAGTGATACCAATCGCGTCAAGGGTCAAGTTACGATGACCGCACTGTAGCTACAATATTACAATGTTACAAGGTTCTTTTGGCGCTCGAATGGCGTTGACATGGGGCGCTGTTGTGTTAAATTGTTTCAAGATATGTATTGAAAAAACAAGAAGATCCTTGTAACAAATAACAGCAATAATATTTATATCTACCGTCTCATCTCATTAGAGATGATTTCTTGGGACTTTAAGGTGTACCTAGATAATGCAGCTGCAATGAATACTGAGGCCATTATTTACAGTAATCTGTTTACAAACGCACTTCTTTCTACGCATTTCAGAAACAGTATCAATTTCATCATTTGCACTATTATAGTACATCTTAAAACTTTTAACAATAACGCTATTTCATGGGACGTCAACTACAGTTTAAGGTGGATGCGCCAAGGCAGCCAACGAAATTCAAATTTTCTTACGTTTTTTGCAATTTGCAGGTCAGTGTCAGGTTGTATGTTGATCTAAATATTATTAGCGGCCGTAACAAATATGGGTTTACAGAATTATAAACATTAGAATCAGCAATACATCTTTCTAAGTTCATATAAGTGCATTGAATGACTATTTCATGAAATCATGACATTTGGCACTTTCATGTTACGGCCGCTAATAAAATTTAGATCAACTTACAACCTGACAACTGACCTGCAAATTCCAAAAAACGTAAGAAAATTTGAATTTTTGGGCTACCTTGGCGCATCCACCTAAACATAAAGATATTAAAGAGATATAAATGTATAGTAGATATAACTACGTAACAATTGAAAAGTATTATTGCTTTCATTCATATGTGTGTGTGTGTGTGTGCTCACTGCGTTAAGATAACGTTGACATTCAGTAGTTATGAAGACAAAACAATTATGAGTTGATGAACAGAATCATAGTTAATTGATTCAGGCGTGACTTTGCGGAAATCTATTATAAAATACAATAGACGTAGATATACCGAGGTGGACCGAGCACGAGCAGCAATCCTATATAAGTGCGGTTGTCGGGCGGTATGGTGTTCGGGCTCGCGACTGGTCAATCGTCATCCTGTGGATGCCTCGTTAAGAGGTGAAACCCGTGTCGATTTCTTATAGGGTTTTTTATGACTCTTTAGGAATAGTTAAGCGGAATAGGTTACTAAATATATCTACGTTTATTGTTTTTTTTTTTTTAACAGAATCATACAAACTGTTGTTATCCACGCTAATTCAAATTTGTATACTGTCTTTATAGTTCTTTACTATGTTTGGAAGGTTATTAAGAGATTGATATCGTGGTAACAAAATATAAGTTAATGAAAAAAAGTTCTAATAACGTTCAAATGCAAATTCATGACTTCAGTGTGTTCCAAAATGTAGAACACAAACCTTAATAAAACATTATCTTATCCACAGTCATTTCTATTATCATTCATAAGTAGGTTACAAATTATACGTTCGCGAATTTAAAAACATCGTGTCTCTACATTTTGCACTAATAATTAGATCCTTGTTGATTAGTAATTAATTAGTCATAGATTTTGAGACGTTTGAATGAGACTACATTTTTTGTAGTGCAATACACATTATATGAAGTCTCTATAGGAAACTAGCCAGGATTAAGATTTTTACTACATTAAATAAAATCAGTTTCAGATACATGTGCCAGATACAGAATGTATTGCGACTAAAGGATCTCGCTCACTAGACGGCCACGAGTCCGGCCAGTCGTGGCCGTTTAGTGATATTGTATGGTTTGAGGCTAGTTAACCGTTGCCTTTAAATGCGCGATTCGTATTGGTTTCTATAGTTTACCTGGTCGCGGTAGTAGTCATGGCCGTTTAGTGCGCGAGATTCCTTAAAGATGATTTATGCTAGACCGTGTCGGACGCAAGCCGTGTGATGTACGAGGCGCGAGCGAGCCACAGATGCAAAACTTCACAATTTATGAAGCAGCTATCTAATTGCGTAACTAATTTTCGTAACCGATTAGGACTAATTTGTTTCATTTTGACAGTTCAACAACATTCATTGCGTTATTAACGGTATTGAGAAAAATGTTTTTTTCGAACTTATGAAGTAATGGAGACATTTGTCTCAAACCGATTCCAATTCTGATAGATCGTGTATCACGCAATCAGAGTGCAGTTCATGCTACACCGCGCAGCATCCGTGTCCCGTCCGAGTCTTGGTCCCTACAAATTGAGCAGAGACGGACACTGCTCGCGCCCGTGATAGTCTAGCATAAATAATCCCTTAGCTCTAGTGCGGACGTGTCTTGAAACTAGGTAGGTATTTGAACGGCTCGCAAGTGTACACAGACACCTCTTATAGATAAACCCTGGCTACAACCTATAGACGTTAAGAATTATAAGTAATTTTGAAGTCAAGCACATCACATTAAGAATACAGTAATCTAATATCACTTGTGGCCTCACGACTAACTCACCGACTGTACTTGAGTGTTCAGTGCGGCCGCGATCAGCGACACGATCGCACGACGCGACCGTTGTCTTGATCGCCGACGACCGATCGCTGTGACGTCAGCACAGCGCAGGCGCATCGCGTTCATTGTAACCGCGCATACCTGGAACGATAAGTATATTTGTATTAAATGATACGGTAAGTAAATAGGAGGGTGACTTGCGAACAGCTCAGACCAACTTGAGCGTCATAGGCTGCCAAGACAAATTCCAATAATAACTTTTGCTCGTGGCTCGGTGGAGGTCGGAAATTATCCCACGGGAACGTACTACCGAGATAAAATGTATCCAAATGTATGTATGTAAATGTATATCTAATGTGTAATGTGTGTATGTGTCCTAACCCAGGTCATGATCTACTTGTGCGCAAAATTTCATCGAAATCCGTTAGGCGAAAAACGCTGATGCTGCATAAAGACGTGGTTAGGGTTCCTCCCTCTAGTATTGATAGGTGCGTTTTTGTGCTAAAGACCACTGACTATGGTCTATATACATAATGATCATATTTTTGGAGCCGGGGAAAGGCAACATTGTCTCCTATCTTCATGAGAATTTATTTCTCTATAGGTAATTATTCTTCTCTATACTAATATTATAAAGAGGTGAAATTTGTGAGTTTGTAGTTAATTTCCGGAGTACTGATTCGATTCCGAAAATTCATTCCCTTCGGGAAGCCATAGTATTGCCGACTGTCTTAGGATATATTTTATGTTAAAAGTTAAAACAATAAACACGTGGACATGTCGTGGGCAGAAACTGGTAGTACATAGTATTCATATAACCCCTACATTTGTCAAACTGATTAGAATTATTAATGCAATCGAGACGGAATAAATGTGACTAAAACGTTTTAGTTATGTAATTATTGATAAGAGCCAATAGAGAAAACGTTGCTTATCTAGTGTGACTGACAAATTAATATTCATGAGATTATTTTGATTGCCTCCTAAAATTATATTGATACTAGCTTTTAACCGCGACTTCGTCCGCATGAAATTTCTTAATGTAAACAAAATAATTATAAAATCTTTTTCATCCCATCTATTCGAAAAGGACGACTTGGTTCGTCTTTAACTGCACCCAAAGGTGGTGTTTTCTATAAGAAACTTTTAGCGGGCAGTAATGAGTTTTTAATCCTCTTTATAAGTGCGCGGCAAAGAATAAGTGCGCCGCAATTATCTTTTCCGCGCACTTTTTGAATTTGGAACATCTTAGTGTTCAGCGCCAAAGAAATCGTACTCATATATTATTTGAATAAAGACTGGCTGGTACGACGGCCCATATTAGCGCCGTGTGGGTACTGGGAAGTGTTAGGACCGACGTAAAATCAATCTGCCTAGCCTTTTCCCAACTATGTTGGGGTCGGCTTCCAGTCTAACTGGATTCAGCATTTAGAGATTGAGGAACAGGGTGGAAAGTTCACTCATCCTCTATTGAAAAGGGAGGATACTCCGACCAAACGGGTGTCTTGTCTGGCGGGCAACTGCCCAACGATTGATGTTGGAATCTTGTATAATGTTGATCGCGCGGTAAACTCCCATTGCGCGATGCGAGATTTTGTGTTATTTACTAGACGAAAAGGTACATAATTTATCGGAATAATTACGACTTCCGAAATTAAAGTAATTTTTCACTTTTTAGTGTTTTTTTTGGAAGTCGGTTGTTTTATTTTTCTGAGTTTATTTTGGACATTACTGACATCGGTGAGGGACAATATTATGATGGTGAAACCTGAACTTGTAGTTAATAATTATAAGCCTGTTATAGCCAACCCGTCTTGAGCAAGCGTGGTTATAATATGAGGCGCTTTTTATTTTCTCATAGTGGGTGATGAAAAGTAGAGTGTATCTCTCGGGCGCAAAATATATTTTTGGCTCGGACGACGTACTTTGAATCCCTCGCTACGTTCAGGATTCCACTAAAGAATCCCTCATTTCGCTCTGGATTCAAAAAAGCGCCCTCGCCGTAAAAATATTATTTTGCTCCCTTATGATACAATCTACTATTGTTTTGTTTTGTTTTATATTGCTGATTACTGTTATCTTTTTGTATGCACGTGTTTCTGTAACAAATTAACCTATTTATCTTTCTTTCTTTCATAAAATATATTCTATGATACTTGGCAATACTGTAGCTTCCCACTAGTGAAATAATTTTCTGAATTGGATCGGCAGTTCCAAAGATTATCTCCTACATATAAACTCGAAAATTTCACTTCTTTGCAATATAAATAGCATACTAGCTACCCGCTCTTGCTTCGCACGGTTTTTACGCCATGACAAACATCGAGATTTTTTGGTTATATGTAACTTTAATACTAACGTATACCTCACTATACGACTATATTATATTAACTCATGTATATCCACTTGAACCTTCCGGAATAAATTCTCTAAACGAAGGTGAAAACTTCATCAAAATCTGTTGCGTGGTTTAGAAGAACAACGCAGACATACAGTCAAACACGAAAAGCGACTTTAATTTATAATATGTATACAGATATATATAATATTATATAGCATAGAAGTATAGATGAACGAGAGAGCAAACTATTTAAAGAGAATATGGTTGATGGTGAGGATCTGCCTGCAAATATGACCAGATAGTGACCAGAAAACGGATGATAGAGAGATTTGGATGAAAAACGGGGAGGCATTTACCCAGCAGCACTGGAAGACAATAACTGAACAGACAGCTGTGCTGCAGGTGAGCTTGTTGGGCCACTTCTTTCCCAGCTTAATCACTAAGAAATGGTGAAGAGCGGGCATTTTGTGGGACTGTCTTAGACCATTTTGACCATCAAAAAGTGCCGATTCTCAGCCTAGTTTAAATAAATTACTTTTGATTTGGTTTTGGCTAATAAAAAAATCGAAGTATCTCGCTAAAAGTATCCCGTGTGATATGATTCCTCATAGCACAGGTATATATTTTACTTAAAAGAAGGTCCTTAAGTAAGATTGTAAAAGTTAAAGTAAAAGTTGTACAAGTTTCTGCAATTGACCTTTTTTTTTAAGATTAGAATCCCGAGCTTTGAAGTGGTGTACGAGTATGAATGAAAACTTGCCAGTAACAAACAATTGTTACAGAAAATCTTATGTCGTCATTCACAGATACATGAGGTCTACCGATGTTAAAATTGCAACGAAGCATGAAGCCTGTATTCCCCGAAGGGTTAGGCAGAGGTGTACCTATAGTACACCCACATTTCGCCAGGTATGTTTAAGTCCCATGTAATTGGGGGCGAGCCTATTGGAATCAACGGGGCATAAACCCAGATTCCGGGCTGCTACTAAGAATTCCTAATGGAAAAACCCAATAACACTTTGCCCGGCCTGGGAACCGAACCCAGATCCTCACGCTCAGCAGTAGCACTTGCAATCACTAGACCGACGAGGCAGTTTTTGGTTGATGGTTTACTAGTCAAGTAATTTTAAAGCTACCGTCAAAATTACTTCGACTCCTAAAATATCCAACACGTGAACTAATACTAATTTAAGTGGGCGCGGGCTATAGTTCATTAACACAGTTATCAGTGACACATCATTAAATATCATTGCTGCTATATACTCACAGATAAATAAGTGACCGTGGCGTGTGGCGTTACTTTTATGACAATTAAAAGCGTATTAATGGCTATTTCATGTGACTTGAGTTATTGTATGGATAAATAAATAGTATTCGTCATGGTAATGACACTTTTGGAAACTAAAGTGGTCTGTGGCTAGTTCATTAAAAAATACTTTCTTTAAAAAAATCCTGCAAAACTAGTCTAGTCTCTGGTCACATCGAATTCATAACTATGGTTCATTTTCATTGAATTCGATGTTATACCAAAGTATACCTTTAATAACAAACAGCCTCTATAATATTTCATATGTAGACATAATTTTGTTTTTAAGTTACAATATTCCAAAGGAGATCATTGACCGACCATACATTTTCGGGCCAAAGAGGTGAAAGTACCGGCCAAACAAAAAAAAAGCTATATTGCGAAAGAGTACGTTTTTCCCTTCATTTTTTATTACTACAAGCTATTACCTTATTTAGATTACTTTTTATATTTTAGCTACAAAATATACTGAAAACAGAAATTTTCAAAATCGTATAACATTTTCTAACGGAATATATGTATTTTTTTATTTTATTATAATTTAGCCCAAAATTTAATGATCTCCTTTCCAAGACCCCGTCTCGCGTGGAAAAGTTGAACAATCTGAGTTCAGTGATCAGTGTTAATAATACTTATTAACAACAGTTTAGATGCACCAAGTTTCCAAGATAATAAATTTTGTTCTGGGGCCGTATTATGAAGTATTAATGCCATCATTATTCCACTGCGAAAAAAGGATAGTGCTATCGGCCTTGTATAGCTCCGTCCCTCACTCACACTGGAAAAATGGTGGCATTAACACGTCATAATACGGCCCCTGTTCATTCATAAACTAGACAGTTGTTACACTACACTACCTACCATTATGTCTTAGTATCTTTTAATTTGTATACTTGGCCTTGGCACATACATGTACATGGAAGTTTCCCAAAAGGGATTTACTTGGAACAGGATTGAACAGAGAGCTTCTAAACAAAACGATTGTCAACCTATTAAGACTTACAAACGAAGTATTGCTAAGCTAATAAAATTATTTCTGAAGTCAAAGTCAAACGTCAAATAGGCACATACAAGGCACTTTTGAACGTCAAAGTAAACATATCCGCTGGATGCGGGAAGCACAGAACCGGTGCTTGGGGGAGGCCTTTGTCCAGCAGTGGACGTCTTTCGGGTGAAATGGTGAAAGTAAACATAAATCATTTTTCTTCTAACCCAAACTGTTCTATTTGCACATCATAAGATTGGCACACACTCCTGACCCAACCAAGACTGGATCATAAAAATATGCATTACCGATCTAGAACTTATTTAAGATAAGAGTAGCCGCGATGACGTCAAAGACTAGAACATTGCAATAAAAACAAGCTCCCGGACTATCCTATCTATATGAATGTTAACACATCATTGGAACATAAAACTGATGGGCAGCGAATGAACTATGTCAATGGAAACATTACATTTTCTGTTACTTTTCTGAGTCAACAGTTATTTTGAGAGGAATAAGAATTTGCCAGTGGGCTGTTTGCAATCAATTTTTGAAACACAATCCATCAAAATCAAGACATTATTGAAGCCCGTTGTGACTTATCTCACTGCTGCTCTTGGACTGCTGAATATTCGTGAGAATAAATTACATAATCATCACAATTTGCAAGTTTTGTTGGACAACGATAAGGATACTGTTGAACATCATCATCAGCTTTCAGAGGTCCACTGCTGGACATAGGCCTCTCCAATCGCACGCCATTCAGCTCGATTCCCGGCAACTCTCACCCAGCACGCGTAGCATGACCACCGTAGAAACGCATTTTGTCGACGCAAGAATAGACAAACTTACAGATTGCGATTGTTTATCTGTCATTTAGTCTACTCTTCCGTCGACACCGTGAAAACTTAGGTGAAGTGTCCTTCCACCTGATGCTAGGGATTGACACTATTGACAGCTCTCTTCCAGCTCACTTTATCAAAGTCTACCTCAATTCTTAACAATACAGACCTGCGCTGCTTCGGCCGCTACAACTGGAACAGGTCGTCGTGCGCCCTCTCAAGCCGTCTGAGCGAGGTGTCGACGCGCCGGCCCTGGGTGAGCCCGACAGGTGGCGGTGGCAGCGGGGGAGGGATCACCTCGTTGTAAGACGTGGACGCGCCCATGGACGCCGACTGCCGGAGCCGCGCCGTCGGCCGGTGCCGGACGAAGCCGTCCTCCAGGTCTTTTACGAATCTGGAAATGGTTAATGAACATGGATTAGCTATATAGGTAAGCGCGATAGAGCAATGATGTTTCTTTAGTATTGTTTGATTAGTATTTCCGTGTATACCGCCTACTGAAATTCAGTTGCATCTAGTGAGGCTAGCAAGATGTAATTGTTTTAAAAGGAAACCAATGGAAGTTTTTGTCAGAATACTGGTAATCATTGCCATTATCCAAGCCTTTCTTTAGGAATGAAGTATAGCGTATGTAATCTTGGTTTTATCAACAGAAAACAACCTTGGACCTTTGTCTTAATAAAGCAATGTTTATCATTAGAGAACTCAAGATAACGGATGTTATATTTAAAGAGAATGAGACAACATCCACACGTCGTAACTACTCTGCTTATTTTCTAAGAATACTGAAAAAAAGTATTCCAGCTGAAAATAACCAGTTTTATTACGCTTTAGTTTAAACTTAGCCGACATCAACGCAACGTTCTAATTCAAATTACTCATGCAGAAGAAATTATTTTTCTGACAAAAAAAAACAAGTCGGTGTCTTCGCTTTTCAATTTTCGTTCTTTGCCACCGACTTCCGAAATTAAAGTTATTTTTCACGTTTTTTGTGTTTTTTTTGGAAGTCGGCTGTTTTTTTTGGTAAATAGTTTTTATTTTCATTTTTTAGTTGTGGTACCTACCTACCCCACACAAATTCGAATATCACTACCTGCTATGTAAATAACTGTGACGGCGTCAAATAAGATGTCGTCTACATAGACAAAGTGGGAAAAATACGTAATTATTGAAGGTAACTCAAAAACTACGCAAGCAAAGTTAATAAAATTTATATGGGACCACCTCTGAAGCATGACTTACCAAACAAAAAAAGAATCATCAAAATCGATTCATAATAAAAAATTAAAAACAGACGAATTGCGAACCTCCTCCTTTTTGAAGAAGTCGGTTAAAAATCGCGAGTCACGAGAAAACAGGAATTCGGAAATGACGTGCTGTCGGCAGCCGCAGTCATAACCCAGTATTTGTTATAAACGGATACTGGCAGCAGGCCAGGGCAAGGCTACGCGATAAATCTAAGAACACCCTGAATCGATACCTGACTTACGTAGGTATTCACAATTCACAAATCGAATTTTCGGCGAAAACTCTTATGGACTTCGCATTGTGTTCATTGACCGTATAAAGGTTTTGTACAAGTCTTCTCGCATTACAGTCGTCTTGTACTTATGTTAACATGGTCCATCTAGCAAATCTGAGTTGATTGTATCCTTTGGGATACCTCGAAAAGATAGATTGAAAGTATAAATTGCGTTGAAATCATAAGGACGAGAGGAGATGCAATTAAGACTGCAGATTCTGCGAATTGATTGCTATTTCCTCCAAAAAATTGAAACGATTTACGTACATTGTTCAAAAAAAGAATAAATGTTTTTTTTTTTAATCTTTCCTCAATCCTGAATTAGATACTTCCATTATAAATCTAGGTTAGTTATAAATTATTTTCCCTGCGCTGGTTGCATCTGAAACCACAAGCATTTGAAGCATCAACGTTGCCAAGGCATAATAATATTTATGTAAAAGGAATTCGGACTATTATAGATCCTATAAAGCCTTATCCCGTCCCCGATACACGATACCACACGCATGATCACAAAGATCCGGTCAGGGGATCACAGTAAAATAACCCACACACAAAGAATCTTATTTTTAGAACCACTCGGCGGAATAAACCCAACTGCACAATTGACACTCACGACTTCCGATTGGCAGTCCAAGGCATACTAACTTCTATTAGAGCAGCAAAAGGTTAGTTTTGCGATGGCGTATAGACTGCGAATTTGAAGGGCACGGCTGTGATGCGAATTTGCGCATTGATAGCAATGATACAATATGTACCTAAGCAAATAGTTATTGCTGAAAAAATGATGTTCATGGAAAACGATTTAGCAATTTTACGTGTGATTTCGTATGGAGCACTTATGCACCATGCTCTGGGTTCTATGGGAACCACTAAACAATGTGGTCCAAGGTTACAAACAATCAAAATAGTTGTGCAACTCCATTTTAATTTTGAATGTTTATCATCATAGTAACTCTTTTCAGGGTCTCCACACTAGGTGGCAATTCGTTGTGTTTCTTAGTGGCAAGGTGGCAACCACGAAACTCTGAATTATTATGCTTCTCCCTCAGACCAAATAAAAAACCAAGACAGAGCGCTGTCAACAGTGACGTCAGGCCGGTTTCGGAAACATGTGTGCACTTAGTTTGGTATAGTTTGATTGTAGTGTCATTTTAAATAGTTGTAAATGTATGTGTGTAAACGTGTATGCACAGAGCGGTGGTGTAGTTTTAGCATGCTTCACTGTACTGTTCGCATTGCTCCGTCTTGGTTTTTTATTTGGTCTGAGGCTTCTTCATGAATCCTATCGCAGGTCATTCCTATAAACAGACCCTGACATTGTCACGGTTACTCGACTTCAAACACTCGTTAATAGGTTTTTAATTAACTCTTCTCTATTAGAGACTTATAAAGCAACAAAATTAACTAACCTAAATAACGTCTTTGATAAATTACCTACTCTGTCTTATGTTCACCGTCTCAGACGACGCCGCGAAGAATCTGCATACCTAATAACATCTGCACGAACGATTTTAATCAACCGATAAGATCTCACGGAGAAATTATCAAGAATATTAATTCAGCATAGACTGCTCTAATCTATATTTTATAACGTATTTACTCTCATAAGCAGAAATCAATGAGTGGTGAAATATTATAACAATTCTATGAGTATTTAAGTTCGCTCTCAAATTCCCAAGAAGTTACATTTCTTTATGCGATTGATTGGCAAACAGCCAGACGGCACCTGCTGGGACAGGATTACCGCTACCTGTTGACACCTGCCTGCTACACCAAGGGGTTTCCCGATGTATTCAGAGACAAAATTAATCTCTTTCCTGCTTGTAATTCCCCGACAGACTACCTTTTAAACGGGAACACAGCAGTTCTTATTGGCGCACTAAGTTTAAACCTAGCAACTGTCACTAACGAGACACAATACAATTTTAATACTTTGAATTGTTATCGGCCTTCTAAAGGCCAATCAACAGTTGAGCGGATAAGAACGTTAGATCCCCGGATGCGTACTTTTACAAGGAGTTTGAACAGATTAACCCTTCTAAGAAACCAACCTCGAACCATAAACACACTAATTACAAATAGAAAGTAAGCAATCACTCATCAAACCGCAGCTTGACCTTAACGGTGACGTAATTCGAAGGGGTAAACACATAGACAAACTAGTACTTCCGTAAACCCACATTTCGCTAAAAGTAGCATTAGGTAACAATGTTACGGAGGCAAGTTCACAATTTATCGGGCACTGTTCCAACCCTGAACTAAAGTAGTTTTGAAAGGAAAATGCTTTCCTAAGAATTGGAATCAAGAACTAGATATTGGAGAGTGGAATGATTCGTGTCAGGAAGAGCTGCACTGCTAGGTTTATTTATTGGTTAATGAATTATCCAGTCAGCGACTTGGTAGCGGGCGGCAGGTCTGACTGACTGGGGTACAATCACTTATACATCGTCACCTCCTGGCTACAAGCAGGGATAGCCTAGTGGTGTGACCGTCGGACTACCAAGTCGTAGGTCTCGAGTTCGAACCCAAAGCACGCACCTCTTGACTTTTCAGATCCATGTGCGTATTGTATAATTATCACTTGCTTTAAAAACGGTGAAGGAAAACATCGTGAGGAAACCGGCATGCCTGAGAGATATTTCTCGACAGCATTTGAACCCAAGTCAGAGGCCCTTGGGAGGCTTTAAAACTCTGACACCGGGCTAGTCACTAACCACACTAAAAGAAGAAGACCTTCTGGCGGTACGACCAACACCCAATTCCCGTCATTTTAATCATGCAAATCTTGTATAACCTCCTGTAGAGTGACCATTTTATTATGAACTAGCTGATGCCCGCGGCTTCGCCCGCGTGGATATCGGTTATTATATACTAAAACCTTACTCGAGAACCACTCTATCCATTGGTGAAAACAGCATGAAAATCGGTGCAGTCATTTTTGAGTTTATCGCGTACAGGACGACAGACAGACGCGGCGGAGCACTTTGTTTTATAATATGTACGGAAGTGCTTCCAAAGTCTGAACTAAAGGATGGGTTACGCAAGACCATGCCCGGTCCGAAGTAGTCAGGTAAGCCATTGATGCACAATTCTGTGCCGTACATATTTCAGCGAGTCGAACAGCTAAGTTTCTACCAGACACGGTCCCCGCCTAGCACAAATCTTAAACGTGATACGAATACATTGCATCCTAAAAATCCTAACTTATCCTTACACTTTACTATTACTAATATTATAAATGCGAAAGTAACTCTGTCTGTCGGTCGGTCTGTCTGTCGCGCATTCACATATTTGGTACATTTATAATAGTCTAGAGCCTGAGAAAGGACATAGGCTACTTTTATCGACATACCAGGCGGGCGAAGCCGTAGGCGGAAGCTAGTAATATTATAAATGCGAAAGTGAGTGTGTTTATTTGTTACGCTTTCACGCTAAAACGCCTGAACAGATTTTGATGAAGACCATGACCTGGATTAGGACATAGGATACTTTTTATCCCGATATTCCCAAGGGATCGAGACTTATGCAGGTGAAGACTCGGGGCGCAGCTAGTTTATAACATTAGTTAGAATGTATAGACTAAGCAGAAATACCTCATACTAGCTAGCTATAGACTCAGAACAAATAAAAAACCGGCCAAGTGCGAGTCGGACTCGCGCACGACGGGTTCCATACCATTTATCTATAAAAACGGCAAAAAAATCACGTTTGTTGTATGGGAGCCCCCTTAAATATTTATTTTATTCTGTTTTTTGTATATGTTGTTATAGCGGCAACAGAAAAACCTACATCATCTGTGAAAATTTCAACTATGTAACTATCACGGTTCATGAGATACAGCCTAGTGACAGACGGACAGACAGACCGACGAACGGGCAGCGGAGTCTTAGTAATAGGGTCCCGTTTTACCCTTTGGGTACGGAACCTTAAAAACCAAGACAGACCGATTTAGTCTGAGGCTACACAAGAAAGTTTTGCCAGAACAAATAATAAATGCTCATATCGGTCAGCACTTCAGCAGTCAACAAGAGTGTTATGAAAATATTTGCTCACCAAACTGCTTATCGTTATCATTATCTGTTCAGCAGTGTTTTCAGGCGCTTTGGCCCGTTAAATATGACCACGAGATGTTTTTTATTATGTTTACTTATACCGGAATAGAGTTTTACTACATTTTAAACAAGATTAAAGTGTTTACTTTATTGGAACGCTAAGCCGCCTACTGCCTGTCGGTTAGATCGCTTATAACTCGACAACTTTTTAAATTCATAGCAATATTGTTACAGCTAGTTTCTTAAGAGGAAATAGGGTCGGTCCCCTCTCCATACAAACGCTCTCGCCTGTTTTCTCTCTGATGTATGACCTTAGAGCAATGATTTTTTACAGTAAAATAAATATCAACAGTTCTATACCCCTATGTTTTCCGTTTTGATGATACATTATCTATTGTAGAAGCACTAGAACCCTCAGAAAATGCTCAAAATTGCCTGTTTAGACAAATTTGTCAACTATAAATGAAAAAAGAAAAACATAGGTGCACAGTAAATATCCTTTTTGTTAAATTATAAAATCTTTCAAATTGGTCCAATATTGGAGGAGGAAATAGACGAGAGCCGAACCTCGAATTATGACTTTTTGAATGGAGAAAAGACCGACCCCATTTCCTCTTAATCCCGAGAATGGTCAAATTAACCCTGTTTTCCCCAAAGGTCCAGGCAGGGGTGTACCTACAAGACACCCACATTTCGCCAGTTGTTTGAGTCCCATGTAATAGGGGGCGAGCCTATTGTAATCAACCGAGCACAAACCAGACTCCGGGCTGCGACTGAGAAATCCCTGATAAAAAACCCAATAACACTTCGCGACCTGAGAATCAAACCCAGGACCGCATGCTCAGCAGTAGTGCCACCACTAGATCAATGAGGCAATCTCAGGTGGTCAAATTAAACTATTAAAAGTAACTGTGTTTCTTCTCCATCTTGAGCAGCGGGGTACCTGCGTAACGCACATAATATGACAAATTGACCTCAATGGGTTTCAGTTTGACAGTTCACCCGCGTCCATTGCGTTATTTACGTTATTAAGAAGTCGAATATTACAAACCTATGAATCAATGGATTAGCAATAATAACTCTCGGATTGTGATTCAAACTGGGTTACGCAAATAGGGTGCTAAAATAATCATAACTAATATTATAAATGCGAAAGTGAGTTTGTTTATTATGCTTTCACGCTAAAACAGCTACACAGATTTGGATGAAATTTCGCACATGGACCATGACCTGGAATAGGACACAGGATACTTTTTTTTACCGATATTCCCACGGGATCGAGACTTACGCGGGTGAAACCGCGGGGCGCAGCTAGTAAACTAATAAAACCAATTTTACAAGATCTGAAGGCACGAGCCCTTAATACATTATCCATTTCTGTGTCGTCTGACTGCCCTATAGCTGACATTCAGAACACCTATGAATGTATACATTAATCGTGTCACTCAAGCCCACGAATTACGTTAGCCTGTCTGCTGTCTAGTCATCAATCGATATTGTTTGTTTGTTTATCTAGTATGGCGAGACTTTAGGAGAATTACAACTAAACTATTCGAGTCTCTCATAATAGATCTCAATTTTTTCTTCTGAAATTATCTAATATAGGATGTTATGAAGAGGTACCCTTAAACCTTTACAAAGATATTTTCAATTTATTGTTACCGCCCAATTGTGTATTTTATCATTGGCTACAATCTTCAACTATACTCCATTTGTTTGTTATATGTACACAAACTAGCTGCGCCCCGCGGTTTCACCCGCGTTAGTCTCGATCCCGTGGTAATATTGGGATAAAAAGTATCCTATGTGTTAATCCAGGTTATAAACTATCTGTTTGCCAAATTTGATCCAAATCCATTCAGCCGTTTTTGCGTGATTGAGTAACTAACATCCAAACACACAAACACACAAACTTTCACATTTATAATATTATAGTAGGAAGTAGGATAACGACCAAATAACGACAATTATTGTGTTGTATTGTTGAAATGATTGCATTTTAGTGTTCAAATGTATATGTAAATAGTAAACATTGTTTTGCATTAATCGTGAAATAACGAAGATTATTAAACGCTTACATGGAAATAACGATGGCGTTATAACGTTATTTATCTAATTTTATAATGAATGGAGTAAAGGTCTACGTCTCTGCGTCCATTAATTGTGTCTTTAATTTGACCACGTGACCGTTTTAATTGAACATGAGCTCTTTGGAGAGTAAAAACTCTGTTAATCTTCGTTTTGAGGATCAAATAATTTTGCCCTGAAAACGAAGATCAGGCGATGTTTATTAATTACTCATTTGGTATATTTATCTTGCAAACTTTACTTGTACGTAAACACATCAGCTATTTTAAAACGCAATCAAATAAATCATGTAACTCTTCACCCGTTAAAAACATAATTCCAATATTTATCTCGACACAGTTCAGTTAAAACCACAAATCGTAAATTAATGGTTAATTAATCATTATTTTATCAGACGGAACGTCATAACATCCTCAAGTAAATGCCTACGTTGTGTTAATATCAACGGGCTTCTAAATTTAAACTAAATTGGTACGAGGATAATGTAGAGTGGGAAAACCGTCTCATGACAATCATTTCTGAAAACCGTCTAGTACGGTCAGTACTCGGCATTACCTGACCCCTCTTCCAAAGTTGAAGGGGGAAAAAGGGGTTGGGTTATGTACACACGGCTACACATCAAGCTATATACATTTTCAGTTTATGCTGATCTCGCATTGTATAGGATTTCCGTACAATGCGAGGTCAGCTTATACTCAAAATGTATAGCTTGATGCGTAGCCGTGTGTACATAAAACGAGGGCCGAGATACATAGTAATTAATTAAAAAGTTACCTACATATAAGTGAACTATACCTAGAAGAGGAAAATGAAGCCTGAAATTACTAGGTATACCTACTCGACTGAAAAAAAAGGTTGCTTTGAATAATTTAATCAGACAAACCGGGATCTTTCATTTATCATTATTTCCATAATATCACTAATCAATGTAAACCACTCGGCACCTACGGCTTGGTTCAATGACTTTTTCGAATCTATACATAGGTATTATAAACTGAAGTCGCTTTTGGTGTCTGTCTGTGTGACCGCATTCTAAACTGCGCAACGGATTTTGATGCGGTTTTCACCATAACTGACAGAATTTATTCCGGAAGGTTTATGTATATAATACATTTATATTAAACTCCCAGGTAATAAATAAATCTCGATGTTTTCTCAAGTCGTAAAAACCGTGCGAAGCAGTTCCAATTAAGTCTTGTAAAGACTGGCGCGATATCGCGGCAGATTGCACGAGCCTTCAAAAGTACAGTGAGCGATATTAATTTATATTTCGAGATGTAATGGAGGATGATTGGTACTAACACTAGATAGTAAGTTGTTTTAATATTATATTACTAACACTCTATGGATTCTTTGCTCCGAAATAAAATAAATAATAATATTATAAAACAAAGTCCTCCGCCGCGTCTGTCTGTCGTCCTGTACGCCATAAACTCAAAAACTACTGCACCGATTTTCATGCTGTTTTCACCAATGGATAGAGTGGTTCTCGAGTAAGGTTTTCGTATATAATAACCAGTGATCGGAATAGGTAGAGCTAATTTACCTAAAGTTCGAAAAAGAACAGAGACAAAGTGGAGACGCCTTACGACAAAATATTTTTTCGGGACTAATGTCCCGGGTTTCAGAACATTACTTAAGTACAACTAAAATTAATAAAGTAAAACAACTATCGAATTAATTTCCTGTTTCTGTTTAAAAAAAAAAGTATGCACGATTTCTATTGTTTAAAAAAAATTAAGGTAATCTCCTAATAATCTAATATTCGTTTGAACGATGTAAGTAAGCGCAGAAGCTAATGTTATTTACATAACAGTTTTAATAATAATTTATGTGATGTCCCGAAATCCCGACATTAGTCCCGAAAAAATATTTTAGTCGTAAGGAAGTCTCCACTTTTTTTGTCTCTGTTCTTTGAACTTTAGGTAGATTAGCTCTACCTATTCCGATCACTGGTAATAACCGACATCCACGCAGGCGAAGTCGCGGGCACCAGCTAGTAAATAATAATAATATATCTCATAGTATAAAGTCAGCTTGACATTATGCCGTTTTTTGAAGATCGAATGCTGATTATGTAATCTTTAAACATGTTTTTATTAGTTTTTTTTATCATTGTATTTCTCCTACGAGGTTAGACTCAATTTTCCCAGCCGTGTCCCGAACGTCCCAACTAATATCCCATGAGTCGACTCCGCAATGTGATAGATAGCCGCCCGACAGCTGCGTGATAAGGCCAATGACTTCGGAAGCTATATCACAACTAATATCAACTCTGTATAAGTATATATAATATACTTATAGTATAATACTTGTGTAAATATTATATTATACTCGTAATATTTACACAAGTATTGGATACTTCAATAAGCGCAAGCCAATTAACTGGTCATACGTATGACACATAGTTTCTTAATAAAATGTTTCTTGACTAAAGTCTGCATACCTATTTCTTGTTACGACATTTATTTTACAATCAAATAATTCGTGCAATCGTTAAACATGAAATAAAATTAATATTATTACGAAAATGCTGACCTGTGCGTGTTTGTATTGTCGCTACAACGAACGAAGCAAAAAATCAATCTGCCTAGCCTTTTCCGAACTATGTTGGGGTCGGCTTCCAGTCTAACCGGATGCAACTGAATACCAGTATTTTACGACTGCCTATCTGACCTCCACAACCCAGTAACTGGATAATACGATACCCCGTGGTAAGAATGTCAGACTTTCGGGCTTCTGACGACTCGTAACGACTGTCAGAGATCCACGAATGATAGCCGGGACCAACTGCTAAACGTTGCTTTTCGAGGCACGCAGGAGTCTCGATATGTAAAGATATTCACCCATCCACGGACCAACCCCGGCAAGCATTGCTTAACCTGATGGATCGACCCGTGCGGCGGTTATTATTTAGCCACGAGCTCCTCCACTACAAACGCGTTCAAGTTCATAAATCGCGTAAAGGCTCCCGCAGGCAAGCGCGACGCGACTCCAACAGAACAGTTTCGAGTCGCGTCACGCCAGTCTGCAGGAGCCGTAACACTGCAAAAAATGCAAGGCAATTTTCTCATACTCTCAATGAATTCAATAGACGAACGATGCATGATCCCTACGGCGCGCGGCGGCGAGGGAATCCAGTGTGTCGGACCATGTAACGGCCTAAACAACTGAAGATCACGTCATTTCATCGATCGATTAGTTTACACACTGCCATGCTGAGATCCCATTTGCTAAAATTCAAATACATACCTACGTCACTACAAAGACTTATGACTGAAAGCAAAATAATCTATAACGAAAATGGGTTACTGTGAACGCTCCCCTTCTTGGCAAACCAATGTGGGCCAACGTGTTTTACATTCATACACCCATTAGGATTACGCCCATTACTCCACTCTTATGCAAGTTTTAATATTGTAGTTAGCAACGGAGTAATCGACTTAAGTTGTTGGCAATAGGCAAACTAATTCGCGGTGACGGTTTAGTAGATGTATATTGCTGTTGATTCCATTCGGTACTAAGACAGCAGCTATTTAAATTTCCAAGGATAACCAACTGATATATTATGATTGATACGTAAGAGATCTCACGCACTAGACGGCCACGACCATGACCAGTGGGCACAGCGACTTATAGCTATCTAAGTGCGTAACTTACTTTCGTAACCGATTATGACTTACGGCCAGTTTCTTCATCAGAAGTAACAGCCAAAGTAACGTCAAAAAGAAACAAATTTAACCGTTGCTTTGACTTTTCACGTTACTTTGGCTGTTACTTTTGAATAGAATACCTACACTTTATTATGTACATCATATAAAATACAGATATAAATGTAGAAATTTAACATAGGATGACACAATGGGCGTTCCTTCTTTTGATGAAGAAACTGGCTGTAATCTGTTTCATTCTGACAGTTCAAAAAAATTCCAATGAATGTTGTAAAAAAAATCTGCTCTACAACGTACATAATACAATTGTTCAGATTGTGATTGATCGCGATTACACAATTAGGGTGTAGGTAAACTATAGAAACCGATACTAATCGCGCACTTGGTCGCAACGGCCAACTAGCCGCACACCATACAATCATAACCACTAGACGGCCACGGCTGGCCGGAGTCGTGGCCATCTAGTGCGCGGGATCCCTTAGATATTTCAAACTATTACCATCCTAGGGACATTTAACACTTAAATGCTGGTGCTGCCACTCTCTCCTGTGGTCAGTCCAAAATTTAAGTTTAAATTTCAAAGCCCATTTAAAGTCTAACTTGAATATTTGATGTACGGCCGTATATGTATGCACTGCCCATAAAAGCTGACCTCCAAAGTAATAAAATCGTGAAAACTTGATAAACGCATAAATTATCAAAGCGTGATATCTCATATTCATAACAAAGGGCAAGGCCAACCAAAGCTCATTAGTTTCTCGAACGGCTATATCAATAAAAATACTCAAAACTGTATGCTGACTGGTGTTGTGAGCTAGGAATTTAGGATGCAGTTAGCATGCAGTTGATGCATTCGGCTGCGCAACTGCATCAGAAATACACAATTAGGTCGCGTGCATACTATCGTTCGGTAGGAATTATTTTATGCTTAACATACTTGTCTTAGTTAGTAACACCAACAGTTTCGTTAGGCGCGATTACTGCAAAGCAACTAAGTTTTGGGAAATTGCTTTTGAATTGAATTACTAAACAACTGGTGTTTTGTATGAAAATTTCAGAACTACATTTTCACCTGAATATTAGCTAGGTCAATCGAACTAGACCAAACTAATAGAAACGAAACGAAGCAAACATTTCGTGCAATAAGCGTAAAGGCATGGTTACACACTGGAATCCACAGAAAAATTTAACTTAGATAAGCCCATATTTAGATTACAATATGGCTTAGTGATACATAATAATGGGACAAACAAATTGGGTTACTTTTTAACAAACCTAACCCTCTCTTGTCCGTTTAGTTGATACCATTACCATAAGACAGTCGCTTTAGGAATTTAGCGTGGCAGTGGCAAGAACAGTGGTGGCCCAGTGGTAACGCCCCTGATTTACGAGTCGATTTGGTCGTGGGTTCGAACCCAGACAGGCGCTCTACTTTGTGTAAATATTTTCATCACAACTACTCTCAAAACAGTGAATGAAAACATCGTGAGGAAGCCAGCATATCCTAGAACAAAGAATTCGAAGACGTAATATCTACCAAACCGCACTGGGCCCGCGTGGTAAATTATTGCCCACTCCCTCTCAACAAGAGTAGGCCTGTGTCTCAGCAGTGGGAATACAATGCTTATGAAAGCATAATATAAGCATAAGCATAAGGCTATGATCTATCTATATCTTCACTATGATCAATGAAATTCAATCATTCGATTTTATTATGTTCTGATAGGTACGTCTGATACGCTGTAAACCGGATTTAAAGGTCAGCACGTGGAAAATTTTTATAATAGTACAATACGGCCGATATAACTTGGCAGTTCCGAATTTCGCGCAGAGGGCTGCGCCAGTAACATTTTTTAGGAACCAATGGTGACATTAGGCGAGTGTGACTGAGAGAATATGCGCGATAGTTCGTAGTGTATATATGTTCAGATCTGCCTAGTTATATCGGCCATATTGTAGCTATAGGTAAAGTCTAGTAGAATTAACTAAATTTGTTTCTCCCTATTTAAGTTTTTAAATGTGACAATATGATAATTAAATAGAGGTAGGTAAATCTAGAAATATAATATCTTGAAGTTGAAGCCGTTTCCTAGGTATTATGTTCAACTTAAAGATTCTTACATACTGGCGCCAATTGTCGCGCGACGCGACGCCGCGCCGCCGCGCGCCGGTATTGTTCGGCCGTGAAGTTTCTCAGAAATTGTTTTGTTAAAAACAACCGACTTCCAAAAAAACACAAAATAAGTGAAAAATACCTTTAATTTCGGAAGTCGGTGTCTTTGCTTTTAAATTTTTGTTTTTTGCCACCGACTTCCGAAATTAAAGTAATTGTTCACTTATTTTGGAAGTCGGTTGTTTTTTTTTTTGGAAATAGTTTTTATTAAGTACTATTGTTTTTTTTTGGAACTCGGTTATTTTTTTGTAAAAAGTTTTTATTTTTCACTTTTTAGTTGTGGTACCTACTTACCCCACTCAAATTCGAATACCAGTATCTGCTATGTAAATAGCAGTGACGGAACCAAATAAAATATCATCTACATGGAACAAGTGGGAAAAATACGTAATTATTGAAGCTAACTCAAAAACTACGCAAGCAAAGTTAATAAAATGTATATGGGACCACTCGGGAAGCACCAGCTTTCAAATAAAAAAAGAATCATCAAAATCGGTTGAACCAGTCAAAAGTTCAGAGGTAACAACGAATTCAACCTCCTCCTTTTTTTGAAGTCGGTTAAACAGTCACGTCGCGCGACGAGTCGCGCCAGTATGTAAGAACCTTAAAGATTCCTGTTCCTATCATTTTTATCTTACTGATCGTCACCATTATTATAAGTAGATATTATCTATACATAATTTACATAATCTACTTTATAATAAATACCAATAAAAGAACCTTTTGGTGGCGTGTGTCGACAAACGATCAGCGATTGCATAATTCAAATTTAAATATGGTCAAGCAATGCCGAAGAATTCTGTATAGGCACGCCCGCACGCGGCCCGTCACAAAACAAAGGAGAAATATGAATAGCCTAACAAGAACAACAGATGTCATTTATCTATATTTACCTAAAAATGGTACATTTAGCATACCGCTACCTACTTTCATAAACAAGAACATAATCGTCCCTCGAATGCCATACGTAGACAAGCAAGGAAGCGGCTGTCATGTGACTGCGCTCGCGCATAGAAAGTAGTAGACGCGAGCGCTTAACCGCGACCTTCGCGCAGTCGCGAATAAAAACATAATCAAGTTTTTATTGTTAGAAGCTGGTTCCATGCTAGGCGGAAGAAGACGGAAACATTTTGCTTGATTATTATGACAGTGACAGTATGCTATGTCAGTTTAGACCTCGTTTCTTCCGTGGACAATACGACAAATCTACTATGTTACGATATTGAGCACCTGCACCAAAAAAAACTAAAATATTACCAACACTATTCAGTATTATTATAAGGTTTAATTTAAATACCGAAATATGTGACATGTACATGTATCTCGTAGAGTCTACTCTATAACCTGACTACAGAAAAACTGTTTGTTTTAATTAAAGACTAAAACGAACCCAAAAACATTGGGTGAAATAGTTTTAAAAGAGTAGAATGTATTGTTTGTGTATGCGTGACCGTGGTTCGTAAGAGTGATACTAATAATTGACTTCATATCGTGATTTCATGTGTTTACAAAACATGTTTTTGCATATGAATAAAAACAGCCATATTTCCCGAATATGGTTACTTATAAAATAGATTACTCTTCATTATGTACTATATACACCATATGAATTACAGATACAAAAATAGAACAGGAGAAGTAAGCCAAAAAATCGTAATTTTAAAGGATTTGGAAGAGGAGAAGGTTATACAACGCACTATACAAATGTCTCCGTATGGTTGCTTTCCGCGAAGAGCCCTAATTACGTAGCACTAATTAGCTTACGACCACGTTAGCAGTATATTGCAAAAAAATACATTATAACAGCGCATACCACAATAGTCCGAGAGAGTTAGGGCAATTAGCTAATAATGGGTTCGTTTTAATCATTCTGTTAACAGAAGCAATGCACACGGATATTGGATAAAATCCAGTAATATTTAATGAGATCTTAAACTCGTCATCAATCTTCTCTTGCTTTTATCGCAATATAGGGATCTCGCGCACTAGACGGCCACGACTCCGGCCAGTTGCGGTCCGTGGCCCGGTCTGCGGTTAGTTGATGGCCTTTGCGACTTGCGACCAAATATGCGATTCGTATCAGTTTCTATAGTTTACCTGGTAGTGTTCGTGGCCGCATAATGCGCGAGATCCCTTATACACGTTTTCTTCCATACTTGTCATCTCAGTAGTCACTCTGTTTCTAGCCATTTCCATCTTTCACACAGTCCATCCATCGTTTCTTTGGCCATCCCCTATTCTATAGCAACATAATAGTTCCGACGCACTTCTCAACCGGTCTGACAGACAATTACCAATGCATAACATAATCGATTTAATACTACAGTACGCAACAGTTGCTTGCTGTTAATTCTTCACACCATTTTTTTTACTTTTGACATGTGCACTTAAAAGGAAAAGTAAGAACTGGTAATTTGGTAGTCGTAATATTAGATTGCTTCTGACCGCCGCGCCGACGAAGCATGGAAATATGGAGTAGACGTAGAAATTGTACAAAGTAATCAATTGTCGATGATTATGTTTTTAATAAATAAATCTAGTGGTGCAAGCTTCAATTATAGCTAAAACAAATAATAATTAAATTCTACATATCTGCAAGGTGGCTGACATACAATGACGATAAATTATTTTAAGTTGATTTTATTTTAACACTCCTATCAGTTTTTTTTTTTTTCATGTTTCCACAATATTGAGACGTTGTTCTTTTAACAGTGGATAATAAACACAGTGGTATCAACCACCCCTTAACCCTTAGATAAAGTCATAATGAGAAAATCAATGGTGGATGCCTTGGCTTGGCTAGTTTGTTGAATCAATATTTTTCATTTATCATTATTAATTATGATATCGCTTTATTATTTGTACATTTCTCTCTTATTTGCACAATATTTATTTATTTATTTATTAAAACTTTATGCACAAGTAAAAAAAAAACTACTGTACAACGGCGGACTTAATGCCTGAGGCATTTTCTACCAGTCAACCTTAGGGTGATGCAGAGACAGACATGGCAGGTGCAACAAAAGACAATACATATAACTTGAGAAATAATGAATACTAATTAATACATACATAGATACATACATAAATTATAAACAAAATAAACTTAGTCAGGAGAAATAACGACAGGTAGAGGAGAAAACGAATCCATCTAACGCTGGGATGATTCTGCCAACTTCGTACGAATGTGATCACACGCCTTTACTTTAAATGATATGCGACTAGTTGCCGTCTTGATGTCCAGGATGTACAATACAGTACATCGTAGGAACAAATGTTAGAATATTCTATATTAAAATAGACGCAGTATATACTGATAACGGGCTGTACGTACCTACACCCCGAACATCAAATAAGCACGCGGTTATCAATGTTACACAAACACACTTTATCATAAGAGCAGACACCTTCCACATTTGTTTAATCAAAATTGAGATTATTTTATCATAAAATGTTTTGTCTAAACGAAAGAAAAAATACAAACCATACAGAAAAAGAAAAGATTTGATTTTTTTTGGATGTTCATTAGTTACACTCTCACATTAAAATGGCTGAATGGATTTGGATGAAATTTGGCATATGATCTGGGTTAGGATATAGAATTGGACTTTTATAATTCCTAAATGTACTTCAGCATATTATTATAAAAAAACTTTTAACTAACTAAACTTCAGACTTAATGAGCAGAATTAGTTACTACCAGTATGTACAGTTGGAGCCCATTGGAGCCCTTTATATCACAAACTCATTTTATTTGAAGAGAAAAGTTTCTATTCCTTCTCAAGGCAACAAGGCAAAGGACTAAACCTGTGGCTATAGCTGATGTTACTTTAGGACCTTTGATGGAGAATAATAATGGAAACGAAAAACTAATAATTAATGTTAGGCACTCACTCGCTAGTTTCCTTGGTCTTCTCTACATGCTTCTTGATATCAGCAAGTGAAGAGTCCAGTCTATTGAGAAACTCGTCGAAACTCTTCTTTTCGTCCGGGCTTCCCGGGGAGAAGTCTCCAGTGGGCATGCCCGCGATGGATGCCCGGTGATTCGGAGGGGGCAGCTCCGTCACACGCTCACCATTCTCATAGAACGGGGAATCTTTAGTGACGGGGATCAATAAATATTCCCGCAAATACAAACTGTCTGTAGCAAATAAACGATTCGCCCGCCTAATTTTCTCCATCTATAACAACCAAACGACACATTTAACACTCTTTCCGTTCAGAACCCGAAGAGTTAACGAGATAATAACACTTTTATTGCGATGTTGGTACACTTACGGTAACACCATATTTGAGGGCAAGCCCTTGCAAAGTATCGCCTTTTGCTATCACATGCTTGATGTATTCTTCGTTCCTTTTCATGTGGTTACAAGTACTTCCATATTTTTTAAGAGGGCGAGCTGAATCCCGGATAGAAACTCTCTCATCGAAAAGACGTTCCTCCTCCATTTTTGACGTGTGTAAATGACAGCGTCGAATAGACTGAAGTTTGTTGGGAAACAGGTGCAATGACCTTTCGCTTTCGTTTTGATATTGTAAGTATCATTCCATTCATTCTAATAGAACAAAATAAAAAGTTATAATTATTCCAGCATTCATAATACTGTAATATTAAACTGTATTTAAATATCCATAGAAAATAGAAATGCTTCTCGAGCTTAATTCTTTCGCAATAAATCAGGAGACAGAATTTACTGCCATCTGTAAGCGAAACGTATAAACTAACTCGAACACTGTGGTTGTTCTACTGCCTAATAGATGGCGCAATTTTCATTTCATACTAAAGCAAAAGATAGCGTTGTAAAAGATGACTCGCGTTTTCGATAGATGGTGCTTTACTAGAAGTTAACAGCTAGCTCAACCTCGGCCAATACGGACGACCAATCATAAATCTGGAACCTTTAGTTCATTCAACAGATCAGAACAGGTCTTTCTGCTGTTCATAATGTTCAATTTGTTCATTCATTTCATTCAGTCTCACAGTGCAACTGAGAGGGAGTGGTGTTCTGTTATGTGATGCAGAATTAAATGAAATTTAAAAATTGTTATGAACTGAAAACATTTTCAATCGTAGTGTTTTGACTTACACATTTTAATTTTATTGTATTGACTGAAGATTCATAGAGTATCAAATTTTCTCGTTTTGTACCGTTTTTTGGTCTTTTATTCGATTTTAATTTATGGTTTGTGTACATACACATGTGATCAATAATATAATCGCAACATTTCTTCGTTAAAAGGGGTATGTATGAATGAAAGTGTTATTTTTTGCACGTTTAATGAATTTACAGTGTTGTATTTAGTCGATTGGTCGTTGGAGAGCTTGTTTTCCCCTGTCGGGCGCACACCGCCCCATAGCGAAAAATATATTATTGCGAGGGTTGGCCGCAGTTGGCCGCGCGCGCTCCGTTCACGATTATTTTATTGCTGGTGGGGCTCAGCTTTTTTAATTGTTGAATGCAATTTACAATATATAAGACAGTTTGTTCGTATTTTCTGGCTGGTAAGTTATTGTTACGTACCTACCCACATCCCATCAAAATATTTTTTTTTCTTTTGGTATTTCCAAGCGTATTTATAAAACAGACCTAGAGTTTATAATATGTAAGTAGACACATAAGTAAGTACCTCCTTATATTGTCGCGAGCCCTGTGGGAAATGTGCGTCCCAAATGGATAACACTGGATAACTGGACTCTTGCTTGAGTCTACATAGATGAGCTGGAGAACCCAGCTGGAATAACTCATATTATGTATTTCTGGCCTGATAAGTAATAAGATAGATAACTCGATACTTCCCTCCAGATTATAAAAATTAGCACAACGTCACAGAATAACATAATAGTACAAATACAGAAGATTCACTCCTCAAAATCATTTAAATAAATAGCGACTCTTACCACGACACAATAAAGATAATAAAAACTTATATTCACCAAGAAGTTGCCTCTCCATCGCGTACTTCTAACTACGTTACGCCCACTGAATTGGCCTGACAAGTCGAGCCCGCCGCGTACTTGTAGCTTCATACAGTTCATACCAATAATGCAGAGTACATACGCCTGGCCTGACAAAGGGCAAAGCTAGAGCACAAGAGAACTTGATGAACTTCAGGCATTACATTACACTGTACCTAATGTCTCACTTCAACGAAGCATATAGGTACATCTACATAACTAAGTAACCAATAAAGCAATTAGCTTAGTTTGATGGGTTGATAATACAGTTGACTTTACCTATTCTGTAGCCTTATCTGCTGACTACGTTCATCAATCTACGCATATCACCCATCAGCGCAACTTGAACTACATCTCAAGTAGGTACTGCTTAGGTCCTAAAGAAACGATCTGACCAAGATTATGTCTGGACTTAAAAAGAAACTGTGACCACTGAGTTTTTGTGTTCAGCCTTTCTTCTCAGAGTAGTCAGATAGGAAACGCCGACCTCATCTAGTTATAAAAATGTGATTGACGTGTAAAAGTGTTTGTACAAACCTACTTACAGAAATAAATCGTTTATTATTTAACGACTACAATACTACCTACAAGTAACAAAGTATAAATAAATGATCCTGTACCAAAAAACTTAACACTTTATTTTAACACTACGCCTAAATACGCTAAAACCATTAAAAAGTTCATGACCCCAACTTATGCACCCTTGCATCAATAACATAAATATCAAATTCCGAACTGTTGACTCACTCATAAACATCCCTCCGGCTGTTAAAAGAGTGTTATTCAAAAATGCATTTCGGAAGGAAAAAAATGCGCGTGAGTTTGTGAGTCAGTGTAGACGGAACCAGTTCGAAATGAGTAAATCTTTCAAGATCAGCGTGTCATTATCATGTGAGTCATCGCGTTAGAATCCGACCTCCGCGAGGGAACTCCTATCTGTAATCTGTGTAGATTAGTAGGTAAATGAGCTGTGATTAAGAGTTAAGCTTGTATGGCGTCCATGTTTATGAACGTAAATTAGAATGCCTTTTGGTTTTACCAAAGATCTGCTCTTAAGGCGAAAGCTTCATGGCGAAATTCAAATTTACTTACGTTTTTTGCAATTTGCAGGTCAGTATCAGGTTGTACCTATGTTGATTAAAACATGATTCGCGACCGTAACAAATATGGATTTACAGAATTATAAACATTAGAATCAGCAATACAACTCTCTAAGTTCATATAAGTGAATGAATGACTACTTCATGAAATCATGACATTTGGCACACTGCAACAAACGTAAGAAAATTTAAATTTCGCGAGCTACCTTTGCTCATCCCCCTTTATCACAAAATGTTATTCAAAATTCGATCATTCTGAGTTATTTATGTGTTTTTGATATCCAAAAGATGTGAGTAATTGCAATTTGCAATGCATGTGCATCCGATCCAGGCATCAGGTGTTATTTATAACCTCAATTAAATGTACCTGCTAGCTACTGGTTATGTGTATTAATTTTGCACCTTGTCGTCTCAACAGCTGACTGGCTAACAAGCTTACCTACACCACATCATATTTCATCGTTCCTTACCGCCGTAATACAACACTCAGCCATTATTAAAACCCCGACGGTTTACAACTGAGAAACTGCTTTGAATAAGCTCATAAACTTAGCTACTCATTCGTTAAATCCCACTAATTTAACGATCGAGGCCCCTGAGTCGAAAATATAACTGTAGATGTAGAAGGTGTAAAAAACCGTTAGGCATGGATCGGTTGGACGATCGACTAAATTATTTTGTCGAGTCAATGACGCAACACAAGTTCTCTTGTGTAGGCTAAATGACACTAAAGTCACTCGTCGATCGTGCGTACACCACCCGCAGTCAATACATCAAATCTTTCGACCAAATGCGTGTCACGTGACCGAGGTCCTAAGACAACTGGGTCGATGTCTCGATGACGTTATAACACCGGTACTGCGTGTACGCTGATGATGCGTCAGGCCATTCACGGATCTTTCGCTCGGTTTCCGAGAAAGATATTACTGAATGACTGGGGTGTTGCGTTACCATACCTTAGTTTAGTAATGACATTTAGCCGACTACCTGAGTTGCAAACAGGGTAATGTTACTGGTAAAGACTGAAACGGTATGAAAAATGATAAGTAGGAACAGTTTTATGCACAGCTCAAGAAAGATACCTAGCAAGAATTACCGTCTGGCGTGACTGCAGTTTAAAAATAAAAAGAGAAGTTGCCAACTTATTATCGCGTTTCGCCGAGACTTTCCAAACTTCAGTGGACAAACTATAACTTAAATGAAAGTAAGTAGTTGATAAAACTTAGCTCATTTCTTTTTAATCAAACTTTGAAAATAAACAAATCTAGAAAATGATGGAAAATGATTCACTTTTTTTGCTCGCAGACCCCTACGTGATCTTTGTGTTTACTTAAGAGGTTTTTCGAGGTTCAAAACTGTGAACTTACGATGTCTTGGTTGCCTTTCAGATGTGATATGCCTGGGTGACCTGCGGGTTAGCAACTTTACACAATACAGCAGGTGTTGTTTGAAACTTTTAGCTTCTACCATGTCACCTTTGTCTCATTTCATTGCAGATTGACTGCATCTAAATAAGGCCAAAATCAATCTCCTAAAAGCTACGTTATACCTTCGATTATTACCTACTCCATTGTCTTATGAATAGACTCTACCTGCCGTACATTACACGGATGTATTGGCAACTGGATGTGCAGCCATCAATCAATAGCTAATTTCACAGCGTAAGCTTAGCAGGCATCATGCTCCATGTATTGTAATCTGCAACGGTTGATTACACACAACGCGGTATAGTACGAGAAGCATCGATGTTAATAATTTGCGCGTTGGAACATACTCTTGGATAGCCATTAAGAATTTGTTATGACTTTGTACCATTTTTGAACTAAAAGAACTAGAACTAAAAGTTCAAAGACATGTGACATCCGCCAACCCGTACTGGGCCCTCGTGGTGGATTACGGCCCGCTCCCTCTCACAGAGAGGAGGCCTGAGTCTCAGCAGTGCGAACATTATAGGCTGATTATGCTTATGACCCATTTAACGTCCACAATAGGTACACCTCTGCCCAACCCTTCGGGGAAACAAGGTGTGGTGTTACGTTAAAGACCCATTTTACTATATCGACAAATTAGACATCACTTCCAAAAACGATTTAAAAAAATCTACCCCAGAATTCAGCTAGCGAGATTTCTCCTTTTGCGTACACAATTTAGGACGATGATCAATTAGTGCCAAGTGCAAACCCACTGACAGCTGTCGATCCGCAAACCACATCAAACCAGAACCTCTCATCATTAATTTAAAAGCTGGTTTTTAGAGTGAGAATTTGTTTAAATAAAGCCGTTTTTGGCACAGGATCGAATGGCGAGAAACTGCCAACTACAATAAACAAAGAAAAAAGATAGAACCAATAGCCCTATCAATTTTTTCATCTAAATAAAACTGACAGAACTTCGAACTTTGGTCTTTCAAACTTTCGTAGTTGGAGTTTTTATTCAGCTAGCACATTACATTATGTTCAATATCAAAACATGTTGCTGTCTGTATTCTCATTGAGAGAGAGTGCAGACGCCTCTGGTCTGCATGCCTTTATAAATAGGTGCAGTTTTCGTCGCGTAAAGTAAAACAGGGTATGAAAAACAAACACGTTCATAACAAAGGCGTGTGTAAGGAAAAATAAACTGTTAAAAGCTTTTTCTAAAGTAACGCCTGCTTTAAAAGGTTTTCATTTGGCATCATAATTACTGAGTCGTATTGTAAATTATAAACAATTCGGTATGAAATTCTTTTTTCGGGATCCGTTTAGAAAAAAATATATTAAAACTTGTCTGTTGCAAAATGGTTTCCCTCAGTTCTCTTATGGCTACTTTGCAACAGAGAATTTGATTTATGCTTCAAACAATCTTCTTATCATATATCACTTCGAAATGTAAACAATGTAAGTAGGTACCTAAGCCTTCTGATATAATCCCCTGTTGGCTGCTTCTCGCTTCCATCTCAAGAAATAATGAGGTGGTATATTGGACTTTACCGCAAAATAACTAACGAGAATGCTTTTATTTTTCATTTTGCAACTAATTAAGTATCTTGTTCCCTGTACCTTGGAATAGATAGTGTATTTTAAGCCCAAGTTGACGCGCGTTGAAGTGCACGTTTATTTAATTATAGCGCAAAATTATATACAGCATTCCGCAACTTTCCTCCAAGTCCCCGACGCGCTTGGACGGTTGAGCGAAAAAAGGAATTAAGCTGGATCCGCATCGATACTGTGTAATTATTTCTTCAAAGGTTAATACAAACTGTTGCTTGGTTAAAGATCAAGAAACCGTTAGCGCTAAGGCTACCCATGCCTGTTAACGTTTTTCGCATCGCCTCGGGCAAGGGGTATTGTCCACCACGAGTCGCCCATAATCTTGGCTAATATAACAAATGCGAAAGTCTTGTTAGTTTGTTATTCAATAGCGTAGCGAGGTAAGGAAAGCTGTGGAGAAACCTTAAAGGCTACCTAAGTCTGTAGCGCAAAGCACTTTGTATTTCCTTCCCTCTTGTTTTTCGTTATTGTTATCGTCCCGTGGTCCTTTGGCCGTGTTCCTTGAATGAGCAACCAACTTTTTCTCCGTGATGATTTTAGTTTCATGAAAAAAGAACCTGAGAAGTATGTCTTAAAGATGGGCACCGGCATTTTTCTCTGTAATAAAAATCCTCACAAACACTTCATTGTTGAGCAGTCTGTAATGAAAACTAGGTTCAGTAGTGGAGGTTTGCGGACAGAGATAAGACATTACGCTCCAGAGTTTAAAAATAAACACTATCTCCGTCACTCAATCGCGTTGTTATCAATGTCAAAAACACCAGGCGGGCGGCTCCGGGAGTGTGGTAAGAGTATAAAGCTCGGGCGTCTTACAAAATGGTTGTCAGTGAGATAAAATCGCGGTTTTGTGCCCATAATAGGCTTGAGACTGGAAGTGGACACGACGGTGACCCGGCTCGGGGCACTTGCCCTTACTATCACGACATGGAAGTGACTTTATGTCACATCTTATTGCGTACTTTGTCTTATTATCTTTTCATTATGAGGTACTGCTTCTATGAGGTAATGGCGAGTGCACGCTGATCGTTTGGTCGTGTTGTTTACTGTTTCATTATTTTTGCTGCTTATGATGTTGCAATATTGTACATATTATAAGGGTCTTAAAAATTAAATTAGTATCCAATTCAAATTCTATGCACTTAATTCTAGCGCCTACATGTTCAGATTCAGCACAAATTCAATGCAACATCTAATGGTTCACTATATTGAAATCGAAACCGTCTCCATACTCTTCGGCCTCATAATCCCTTTATCCTACTAATATTATAAATGTAAAAGTTTGGATGTTTGTTACTGAATCAAGCGAAAACGGATGAACGGATTTGGCACACAGATAGTTCATAACCTGGATTAACACAATAGGATTTTTTATATCCCGGGTAAATGATGATGATTCTGAACTCTACGCAGACGAAGTAGCAGGAAGAAGCTAGTATTTACATAAAATGAATAAGTGCCAACGTAAATGATTTAATTTTCTACAAAAGCCGACGCGTCTGATGCCTGAAAATTTTATTTAAATTGCGTTATTACGGTTCTAAAGCCTGTTTGAAACATGCTTCGTTTAGCTTGATATATTTTTATCTAGCCATGGGCAATTAAATTTAGTCATCCATCTTAACTTGCTAATGTTATAATGTAAGCAGTAAGTTACGAGTATAGTGCTAATTACGTAAAAAAGTATGAAGTCTATTAGTATTAAACAAAAGAAATTCTTCGCGTGATAATGATGTCATTAATGTAAGTACGTCTGATTTCATTACATCAGGAGTTAACTCTTCAAATAGCGAGCAATGCTTTAAGTTTTATTAAGCTGCACTGTTTCATAGTTGACAAAATTGTGTTAAAAGTTAAGACTTTTGGATCGTGTTTAAGTACAGCTTTATCTTTTCCTTGGAAAAGTGAGACTTACCACAGCACAGTTTGTACTTTTGAAATAGTATATAGGCAACAAATATGGTTCGGTTCTTATGAAGATATGACACTAAAGTTTCTCGAGTTCTCTACACTTTAAAAGGCTCTAAATTAAGTTGAGTCTTGTTGAAACACTTCGTTGGTTGTAGGATCAATTTTTTTTTTCACATTTATGCCACTAACTTTTTTCGTGTCCTTTTCGTTGGATTAGAATAGAATATGGTGATACTGCATCGATCCAATTCGCATTTCGACTTCTCAGACTTTAATTTTATCACCTCCTCTAAATATTCGGTTGTAAGTAACTGTCTGTAGCAACACTGTAATTTACCGGTAGGTACTCGTTACAATATAATGACGGGACAGGGACAGCTGCTTAGCTGTACGGATCCCTCGCCTCACAACAGGTGCGCACGCGCCTTAATTTTGTTTTATGACTCCGATATGCACCGTCTCTCTCTTTTACAAGAGATAACGACTATAGAAAGAGAGGCGACAGTTATCGAATAAAAATGTATAAAATATTGTAATATTTCATGTCAATTTGTGTGTTGCAAATGTAAGTACTACTTACTTATATATTTTTTACATGATAATTGTCACCGACGATGAAAAAAAAAAATTTATGTCAGTGCAGAGCTTTTAAACAATGTCTGAAACAGTCCCCCAACTGAATTAATTCGCAAAAAGTCATTTTGAAATTGTCGAACAGAAAACAACATTTGCAAATAAAGGCTAATAATATATTAATTATCACAACCTGCAAAAGTACCGCATCAATATGTCTGCTAATTAAAAAGAACTTGATAAAGTGCAAACCGCATTTTCAGTCACATCATAATTACTGCGGCAGCATGTTTCGAGTATTGGTGTCGTCTCTCAAAAACCCGTTCTCACCAAAAAAATCGATAAATTATATCGATATTATCGTGTATCGATACCGCGCGGGCCTCGGCGTGCGCTGCCCGGCTCTCTGCATCGGCAGCTGTGACAGATTTTGTATTTTTTGCACGAATACACCAGACATCGATTTGCAATTTCGTGCAAGTGGTTCCGACCTTTAATGTTCCTACCTGCTGAGCACAAATATTTATAGTATGCATCTGCATTCAGTTTAAAATAATCCAAGAAGTTGTGTAACCAGCTTGATTCATGAAATTCGCAACCGCCAAAGTAACATCAACTAGCCTAGCCTATACATTCTACGTTCTAAATCGAATGATCCTTTTCACAAAGTACCTATGAAGAATTCAGCAACACTCAAACCCGGTTGGGAATAAAATTCAAGGCATTTTTACACAGGATCATCTGATGAAAGGTCCGGACGTAATATAAAAGGAAGATTTAGGAAAATAAGCTCACATAACTCTAATAGGGCGTTCCGTTGTTTTGTTTGCCACATATTTATGAAATAAAAATACAAAAATTCCTGACTATTTCGTAGCTTTTCGATTTGTAGGAGTATTTTAAGCGTCAAACATCGTTACTGTCCTAAATTTTAAATTGCCAACTATGTTAACAATCTTCTTCTGTATCGTATACAAATTAGCACTAAATACCTAGAGTCCGTCCGTTAAGATACATTCTGGTCTCGGAAAATCGCTCTGAGGTTAGACAATTCGCCGTGATCCCTCGATTAACTCGGTCACATGTGCCGTAAACATTTGGTTTACATCTTCAATGCCAAGTCTCCTATAACTCGAGCCTCGTAGGACATCAAAGGACACCAAATGATCCATCGAACGGCACATAATGGCTTTTGGCCAACAACGCGACGGAGTTACAAATCGCTTTTAATACCGTAGTCTGCAGACTCGGAAGACAGTGGAGGTCAAGTGTTGAATATTCAGCAGTCTGTTTAAATTAAGCTTTGGTTAAATGATGTTACGAAAAAGTTACAGGTGTAGCTTTGAGAAAAGTTAAGCAGATTTGGACGATAATATTTCCCTCGATACCAACAAGAGAAATATTCTTTGTCCTCCCGTTTAGCTTCGCCGTTCAGCCCAATCTACCTTTGCTTTATTTGTACTTTCGTATACTACAGTTTTTTCTTACTGCAGTCATGAATAAACCACCTCACGATGGGTTAATTTGTCAGCAATTTCCGAACATGACTTACTGCTTGTGCCCACGTAAATCTTGCGCACAATTATACCTCGATGAGATAATTTCATCCAACTGCAACTAAAAGAAACATTCTCTGAGACCAATTCCAAGCTATTACCTAACGTAGCCATGAATAAATAGGTTTAACGATTGTGATCAAGCGTGTCTGACTTTCTCGTAATCTGATGGTGGATAATGTCCGGTTATGAGCGTGGCATCAATCATCCGCGACAGGGATGGAAATCGCCGCATAATAGAGCCCTACTTTAGTGTGACCTTCGCGGACCTTCTTTCATCAAAGCAACGAGGTAATCATAGTGTTTTTTCTTGAAAATAGGTACCTTTCTACTATTTTCATAATGATATGCTAAGTAGTATATATGTCTTATCGCGTACATATACGTAATCTGGGTTTTCTCGCGAGAAAAATCTAAGAAAAACTATCAATTTGTTTTGGTAGCAGGAAAAACTTTCCTTCGGACAAACTTAGACAACGATTAGTTACAATTTGTCCTTAGGTAGTGTCCGGAATAAGAAGTTTCTGTGTCTTTTCCTATAAAAAGTTTTACTCCACGAATTTCGGACGGAAAATAGTAAAATTTATTATTAACTTCAGTGACAGTATAGCGGTGTTTGAAATAAGTAGGTCTACTTTTAGAGATAGGTAGGTACATCGAGTCCTTAACTCTCCACTAAGTGGCTAAAGCTAAACGATAAGACTTGCAAAACGCTAGACAATCCCATAAAAATCAAGGAAGCACCACAGACGAGAATAAAAACATCCTACAGTTGTAAATAAGTCAAGTCCTGCCAAAGTGATTAGCTTCCAGTCCTTTAAACTGTGTAACGGAGATGAGTCAAGAATAAAGTCGGTTATTCACGAGGAGACAAAATAATGTTAGTGACATGATATGGGTCAACGGGGCTACCATATCGCCCCACGGCCTCATACAATTAACCCTACTAGATGTGCACTACTTGTGACTGGCGTAAGGCCATTATTTGCGATATTTGGAAGCAGTTTTCTTAGTCAATCAACTTAGGCTATCACAGTCCTCTCTGCTGCTCAGTTGGCTTCTGCCAAGTTGCGGCACAAGTTAGTCCTGCGCCTTCCATATCTAATCTGCCTCAGCCGCAGTTCTAAGGTCCATCCAGTACATTAAGATAACTGGCGTCCTTGTTGCTTTCCAATTCGCGGTCCATCGTGCTCGTCAACTTCGACACTATCATCGCTCATCGGTTAGTTAGCTACTTGGTCACGGGCATAGTTATCATCTAATTCTTGTCACTATGTGAGTGCATGGCTGTAACTTCAGATGGCGGCGGCGATCTATTTTAGGAGCCAAATCGTTTATTTTTATACCCCTGACTTGTCCTACCAATAAATAAACAAAGCGTCATTTTACTTTTTATTTTAACCTTCGTTTCCTACAATAGGATGTAGCAAATGTTGGCAGTGTCTACATGAGCGATATTTATTGCTTTTATATTAACATAGTATAAAGGTTCAACTATTTAATTATCTTCTTTATGTGTATTCAAAGAATGTAGGAGTGCATTATGAAGATTTATGCGTTCATATTTGGTCAGAGTGGATGTCTATTTTTGGTTTGGTATGCAAGTAAAATAAAAATCCTTTTTACAGTTTACTTCTTATTACACAACTGAATTTTCTTATAGTCCTGCCAATCTATCTATAACGCAAAACTCTCACCGTGAAAACTTGAAATGAAGTGAGCTTGAAGTGAGTTGTCAATAGTGTCAATGTCTAGCATCAGAAGACCAATTCTCGTACCTACATAAAAAACGTTCACATTCAAGTCGCAATCTGTCAAACTTGTCAAAAATACTAGTATTTTTGACAGATTGCGAATGAGATGCGAACGCAAACGTTCTTAAAAATTACGAGTATTGCCCCACAGGTGGAATGTCAGCTCACTTCACCTAAGTTGTCGCAGAGATTTATACAAAATAGACCGACTTGTTCCTATTTTTTCAGTGTCTCAAAAACACTACGCTTTACCATGCGTAACTTTTATCAAACGTAACGTATGCGTGTGCATATAAAAACATCACGTGTAGTTAACGCGTTACTTAATGTGATAACGCATAAACATGCGTGTTATTGTTTACATAATAGTTCAACCGAATCGAACGAGAACTATCGACTCGGAAGATGCATCGAAGTTGATTGGAAGTCACGTGATTGTGTCCACAAACTCGGAACGGACAAAGGCAAGCATTGTTATGTCATTGGTTCAGATCTAACTAGGGAATTTAAAGATTGGCAAGATAGGTCATATTATTATAGTAAGAGCTTGAGCTTGTAAAGAACCTGAGTTTTATACAGCCAGTTGCAGAAATGAACTTTAACTTTTAAAGCTGTCATTAAATACTAATCTTCCTTTAACTTTTTTAACTTGTTGCAGCTCGATTTTAATAGTTCTTTGATGAAATTAATGAAACCATTAGCGTTAACGTAACGTGTTAATCCATTACGTAATGGGTAATTAATGTTTGGAACTCTGCAACTGGCTGTTATACCACTACTGTAGCCAAAGAGATTACTGGGCACTAACTAGCGGAGTTCTGGGGCCGTATTATGAAGTGCTAATGCCATGATTATTCCACTGCGAAAAAAGGATGGTGCTATCGGCCTTCTATAGCTCCGTCTCACTCTCACACTGGAAAAATGGTAGCATTAATACGTTATAATAGGGCACCAGGAAAGAGAGGGCATGAACTCCTTACGAACGGAAGGATTTTGGTCAAAAATTATAAATTGAATGTTGTATAAACTTTATTAGGTTCACAACAGCAGAATATCGTACCTATGAAGCCCATCCTAAAAATACACAACCGGACATCCAGTATCTCGCATTATCATGCGCCCGCGCTTCGCAACTTATCGCCAGCCCGAGCGCCAGTACGTGTTCCACTATGCGGTTTGAACAAGGATAATTTGTCAAGTTAAATTATCCTGGTATTAGTCTAATGTGTTGCTCTGTCTGGGTAATAAAAATACATATAATAATATAGTATTAGAAATATTTTGTTTGTCAAGATCAATGGAGTTAGTTATATTAAGAAACTAGCTTCCGCCCGTGGTCTGACGATAAAAAGTAGCCTATATGCCTTCCCCAGGGTGCCATCTACCTCCTTGCCAATTTTTTTCGAAATCCGTTCAGTGGTTTAAGCGTGAAAAGGTAATATACGGACAGACAGACGAGAGTTACTTTACATATAGATGGATATAGAGAAATAATTTCACACTATTTTTAGCTCAATCTAACTATGAGTTTCAATAGAACATACAAGTTAGTAATATATACTTACCTAGTAATATATACAAATATACACATAACTAGATATCAATTATTACCATAGATATAATTACTTTCAAAGATAACTTGCAATAAAATCATGCCGTAATGTCAATATTTCGTTAGAAGACAGTTTAAATAACAAATATAACACAATTTTTATCAATAAGTTCTTTTGACTAATAATGCTAGACTAACGATAAACGCATAAAATCACGTTCTATTACAAAATAAATACTATGGCGCGTAATTGGTCTAGCTAGAGCTAAGCTGCAAGCCTTGAGGTTTCTTATTTGATAACCAAACTAGCTTTATTTTGTACTAGCAGTTGCTCCCTATCACCCGCGTTCTATGGAAAGTACCTTCCTGCTCTTGTCTTATGTTACTTGGGATCGGCGCCACGTTTTCTTCGTCAATTGTCTCCTGTCAACGGTCACGCAATCATTCATTCTCTTGTTTCATAATTATCATTCCTCACACAAGTCATCCATCTTTTCTGTCGGGATCCAATGGGTCACTACCTAATTCACGGTCTATTGCTCTATCTGACTGCCAAGTTCATCTAAATCCGCTGTGAGAGACGTAAGATGAGATTTCCGTGTAAGAAAATCGCACTGTTCATATTGATCAAGCAAACTCGCCCCGTATGATCAATCATCATACCCTGCGCCACATTTAAGGCCGTAAAAATCGATCAAATATTGGCCGTCCATCTTTAGGGTAATACTCCAATGTTAGCCCGTTTGGAACAATACTCAATCAAAGTGATGATTATGTTTGGCCATGTCTCTTGCTAATATACTTATCCTCCCTTCATTAAACTTGTTTAGTTATGATAATACATCTCTGGTCTACCCTCCAGGTACACAGAACGGTCATGTACGAGTTGTATGACTATCTTAGACTGCAACGGAGGTCATAAAAATTCTTCACACAGCATTTAGATCTCTATTCTCCTTAAGCTGTTTGAGACAAACATCTGGGAATGCGTGTGACCAAATTATATTGCTTTGTATGGACTATGGAATGAGTCAGAACTTTTTACATGTGTAAATACTACTTCGTATTTAGTGTTATAATGAGTGGAGGGAAAGACAAAATATTTTGTTTCAACATCATTGATGTCAAGTTCATTATTAAACTTTCCTGTTTTAAGAGTCTTGCTTGTAGTTATAACGCTAGACTAACAGGTTGATGACCATCTCAACAGACAAGTTCTTATCACAAACTTGTTTATCCCCCTCTAGAGACGGAAACAAAACGCCACGTGGTCTGGTCCTTTACAAATCCCTCGTGCATCCTTGTACCATATGCGTTTCGAGTACTACGGACATGACCTTTTCGAAGGCCATCAAGTAAATTATGCTCCGTCTTGCTCATCTGAGAGTAAAAAGGGAACGCCAAAAACGTTCCAGTCCGCAAAAAAAGAATTGTGCACCAGCTGCTCGTCAATTTTTGCAAGCTGCTAAAGATCGGGCAGCCGAAAAAACAAGACATTCAGATCGACGTTAATGACTCTGAAATAGTACTGAACATAAACAAATTACACAAATAACTATAATTGAATACCGCTCAATCAATATCAAATAAAATGGCGATTGAAACATATCAATAGATTCAATTACCGAACGGACATTCATTCAAACGAATCAATCTTCATTACACAAACCTTCAATATAAGTAATTTACTGTGAAAATAAATCGTTCTACTAATGAGAAATTGATTCTAAAAGTATTTTTATGGGCTCAAACGTTAGTTTTATAAATAAACAATTGAACATTCCTAAGAATCCCCAAGACAACATGTATACTGGAGAACCATTATTTTATGGTTGTACATTTTCCTGGTACTAAAATTAACATTTATCCTTTACGGACATTGATGAAACGACATAACAAGCCCAGTTTATGATAAAATAAATTTTGTTGCTGATAATTTGGGCGCAAATCTGGCCTTCATCACATCCTGGGCGTATTGACCTAAATCAAAATCGAGTATGGTCCAAATTATGGCTAATAAATTGTGATTACACACGTGGTCAGGACGTTGACCCGTATGCCCGAAATTGTAACCCCCTCGGCGAACACATGGGTTAGCTCAGGCTCACACCGTGTTTGCACAAAACTAGAGAACGTGGTTATGGTAGGGCTATTGATAGATCTCGTTACGATTTGTAGGTCAATTAACGTCCTATATTGGTTGTAAACTATTGCAAGGACGTATTTGTTTGCCCAACGAGTACTTATCGGATGGTGCTGATCGATTATAAATAAAACAGCACTGGAAAACCTCTTCCGCACAAGATTCACAGTTGCGTAAAATAATCTCTTTTCAGTTGGAATTTTGAGCAAAGATTTCCAACGACTGATCTCTTGCGATACTCACATTCCAGAATTCCAGATGTAATTTACCGTAATATATAAAAAGGCGATCAAGTGCGTCCTACATTCTGATGTTCATTACTAGGGCATGTGCACTGTGCAGGGTACTAGAAGCGTTCACAAACTGTTGGAGAGCTCTCGACGTCATTTACGAGTACCTTCACGAATGGAGCTCCGGTTGACTCGTCAATTTCTGTTCGCTTTAATTCGGAAACACGATCCTTTGAAATCGGGCTTGCTACCCTGTGACATTTGGTAAATGTTTTTAGGTATGTGCGAAATGTTAACTAACATCGTTTTATGAATAAAAAGATAGTTACTAACGTAACGAACGTAACGTTAGTTAGTTTCTTACTGATGCAAGAAGAACTAAGCGTTACTAATACGCAAACCCAACTACTAAGCGTTACTAATACGAAACGCGATACAGATTGTAGTAACTATTATGGTAAGTAATCTTACAGCATAAGCATAAAAAGACTCGATTGCCATATTTATGAGAAAAAAATTGTGTCGTCAATCTGAAATCCACTTGAAACACTGTAACTACATTGTTTCAAAAACACTTTCGAAGCATTGCATTAGTTAGTTAGTTCAGCTGGAACAAATAGCAGTTTAAATTAATTAATTACTCTAAGTTTTTCCTCCGCGTTTCAGATTGAATTTGAAACGATTTTGCTCTACAATGTAGCGGCCACTTATATGTTATGTTGACTCGAACAGTAGTCATTGTTTCTACAAAGCTTTGTTCAGTCTCGATGTAATGAATCGTAACATGCTTCTCATTCGTGTATAAAAAAAAACTGATCGCAACCAATTCGGGTGTGGTCTCAACAATCAACCGAGTGACTCGGCAATCTTTTCAAACATCTCATTGATTGTGTCTTTCGCTTTCATGTAATAAGTTGTTACTCTGTTAGTTTAGTGTAATTATCTTAAGTAGGTACCAGCTTCTCGTATAGATACTTCTTCGATCTTTTTTTTTTTATTGCCTTAAGGTAATGCTCTGACAAGTGCCAACACATCGATCGATCATACTTCATCAACACATACACAGGCTGGTACTTTAGTGTTTACTCAATCTAAGGTGTTTTAAACTGTCGTGAAACCGTGTGTATAATAGAATGGCCCACGTCGCGTGGCTCAAAAGTCCCGCTCGATGGCCCATAATAATGGCTGCCGACACGCAACCTCCGCACTATCTTACTATTTTACTACTACGAATCTTTACTTCCGAGTATGCGGGCTAATGGTTACGTCAAGCTGTTTTTGCTATCTTCGATTTTAATGATCCTCTCTTACACATATAATTATACCGTTTATTTGTTTTTTCGTGCACATCACGCGCGCGATGTTTGCGCATTCGACGTGGTCTTTCATTGCAGCCATTCTAAAGTTAATGTTCGTGACTTTTTTAGATCTTTACTGTAATCCATTAAGCGTTTCGACGTTTGGTTATTTTTTTTTAAATGTTTGTTGTTGTTGATTGACGAACATGACAGTAAGTCGACGGATTTACAGTAGAAAGGAGAGGTAGTACTGTTTGCTTGTTAATGTTGTGTTGCGGCTCCAAGCAAACACCTTGCATGCTCCCACAGAATGTGGTCACAAGCCATCTACGTTGTGTTATCTCGAAAAGCTGCGAATTTTCTCACATGTTCTGTATTCGTCCATACATACCAGTCGGTTCTGAGCTCTCGTGTGTTTGGACTATTAATGCTATGGTAATGAGTTGTTACTATTTCTTAGGAATGATTGATGAAGCTTTACGCTAGCTGACGGACGTTTGTGATAGTTTTACATTTTATGAACATGGAAAATAATTAATATGTAGTTTTTGTTTCTGACCTCACTTCATTTGAGGCGACTTGAATCTTATTTCAAACACCATTGAACGCTGACTATACACACTCGATATTGTTACGTACAATATTATTAGAGGTGTTGCTGAAATAAACAGCAGCTACTTAGATATTTAATGGTGTAGTTTTCCTTCCTGCATTATTATTGACCACTGTACCTACCGTCCTGCATTCCACACATGGGAATTAATTTCGCTACTCCATTGTTATGTACTAGTTTTTGCCCGCGGCTTAGCCCGCGTGGAAGTCGGATATTATCCCGCGGGACCGTTGACCGTACTTCCGGGATAAAAACTATCCTATGTCCTAGTATTTTAGGTCATTGTCTACCCATGTGCCGAATTTGATCCAAATCCGTTTATTTATTGCATAATGTACACTAGGGTGTCCCTTATATGACAAATATTTTATTTTTTTGAATTTTGAAATGCATACCCTCTATATCTTTTATAAATGCGAAACCATACTTAAATATGAAATTTTACCTTTCTAGCATTATTGCAATCCGTGCCGACCGAACCACAAAGTTTATCAAAAATCGTGTTTTGTCTCTTATTTGGTTAGTCTTACAAAATTAATAAAAATGCAATAAATTAAGTGAGTAAAAGACAAAATGAAATAAGAGAAATATTTATCTTTATTTAAACATAAAATAACAAAAATCACCAACTCATAGGCACGATGACGACAAGCAAAAAGTAGGTAACAATTCTCTTTATAAATTCTGCTCCAAAGAAACGCAAGCTCCATTAAAATGGCCAGTATTCAAAGCTGTTGTATCGCAATACATTATTTGGACCTAAGGTTCCAGTCATAGAGGGCAGTTGAGAGTGTTGAGACGGCTGTTGCTTGATATTTACCGGAAGAGTTTTGGTACTGCAAGAAGCTGTTCTCTGTCGGAAAATGAAGCGATAATTGGGAAGCGTTCTTCGTTTGAACTACGAATATTCAGCCTGGTAATAATTTTCCATCCCAACGGACTGTTACTACGTCAGGTACATTGTTCTGAAAGTTACTTTTTATTGCTTCTGGCATTGATTTTCTCATCTGAACACGAATTAGCTTGATCGAGGATTTGCTATTGGGGAAATCTTCTCTGCTGAGACCAAACGATTCTACGACACAATGAAGAATGTGACGGAATCTCTTATGCTTAGCTGGTATTGATCTAAAGCAGCGACAGGTTTAGGTTCTACCTTTTTCAAACTTGTTTCAGGGCAAGAAATCTCTGGCAAGCTGACTTCAGAATTCTGAATCTGATCTTCGTCTGAATCTTGTGGATGTTCCAAGTTATGTGTAGATGCGACAGCCAATAACTCTCTTTGTCTTAGTTTTCTTTCCTCGTCGTCTAATCGTCTTTGTCTACATCTTTGTTCATTGCCCGCGTTTTTTCTTAAAAGTTTCCTGAGTTTTATTTAAAAATATCTGCAGTTCTCTCCAAACATGATATAAATCAAGACGTTTCTTCGCCCAGTTAGAAAATGCCATTATGGATATTCTTGCTTTCTTCCAAAATATTAGGCACTTCCTAATCACAATATTAGCACTTTCCCTGACAGTCGGCTTGACTTCGCGAATATTGTAACGCCAGACAGCGAAAGCTATTCGAATATAATTATGATAATTTTACACTATTTATGGGATGGCTAGGCAGGCCCATATTGAAAATATTTAGTTCATCACTTTGTAATTCAACCGACAACTATATGCAATAAACAATAGCGTACTAATAATATAATAATAATAATCTTAAAAATCACGTATGAAATTAAAAATAAAATACGTAGTTACAGGTCGCAGTGCAGTACCCGCGCAATTCGTATGAACAACTTAGAATCGCAAGTCGGCACGGGTTATCGTTCATAAAGCGGGCTAATATTTTTTTCTAGAGCTTATTGGGTTATTACGAAACGATAAGAAGGTATGCGTAAAAAAAAAACGAACTTGAAATTTAAGGGACACCCTAATGTACACTCAGTTACAGACTAGGCTAAAACTTATGAGTACATGACCCTGTTAGGGCGCAGCAAGTAGTATTACATGTATCTTAAATGTAGGTTAAATATTTAGCCGCTTTAGCGTGAAAACGTAACAAACAAACTCACTTTCGCATTTGTAATATTAGTTAGTACCGATTTTGACATTCATTTTTAATTTGGTAGACAAATGAAAAATAAATGTTCAAAATCGGTCCACAACTGATGAAAGTGTCGATGAAAATACATAAAAAAGAAAAATACATACAGACGAACATAGAACCTCTTCCTTTTTTTGAGTCGGTTAAAAGTACAGAAAACTGATAAAATGCTTCAAAGTTCTTTCGAAAGGAGCTTCGCTTTTTATATGCGTTGTTTCGTTTTAGGGTATCAATTTGAGGGTAGTTCTCATAATATACTTACAAGTAGCAATCTTGACCCCAAACACCATAACAGCAGCCCAAGGGTGTAATTTTCTTCGCAAACGCTTTGCATCCCCTTCAACTAAGAATAAAAAATGATTTAGGTCCCAATAAAATATTATCTGATTTTGAAACATGTTGTGTGTTAAATTAAATAATTTTCCATTGCTACAGGTTTTTAGGACTTCATAATTTTATGTGCATTGCGTGAGGAAACAATCCATACTAATCCCTGTTATAAATTCGAAAGTAACTCTGTCTATCTGTCTGTCTACCTTTTCACGCCTAAACCGCTGAACGGATTTCGATAAAATTTGGCAAGGAGATAGATGGCATCCCGGAGAAGGACATAGGCTACTTTTTATCGACATACGCGGGCGAAGCCGCGGGCGGAAACTAGTAATATTATAAATGCGAAAGTGAGTTTGTTTGTTTGTGACGCTTTCACGCTAAAACGGCTGAACGGATTTGGATGAAATTTTGCACAGGAGTGGACCATGACCTGGAATAGGACATAGGATACTTTTTATCCCGATATTCCCACGGGAACGAGACTTACGCGGATGAATCCGCGGGGCGCAGCTAGTCATGTATATCGATTAGTAAGTAAACATTGAGATTCATTGATTGTAAAAATAAATAAAAAATATTTGCTCCTACAACTAACTATTAACTCGACCAATAGATTCTCTAATAATTCCAAATCAGTTGTTTATTTTGTTTACTTCGCTTCTGGCCTTCGTTAGACTTGTTTGCGTGTTTAAACAAAGCGGTTTATGTTTGGGTGGTGTACGTAACGTGTTCGTTGACCTCTGATCCAGGCTTGGAAGTGATCCAACTTAAAGGCCTACCCAACCTCAAATTGCTTAGCATGATCCTCCGTTATACCGAAAATACTGCAGCATTAATTATGAAATAAATAGTAGGTATGTGAAAGTTGAGGATTGATGCTAGGTCCTATGTTTGACGAAAACACGATTAAATAAAATTTTCTCTATAAAAAAAAACCAAAGTTACCTCTAAACCGAAATATAAACCGCTGGTATTCAGAAAATACTTCAAATTAGATCATGAAACTTTGCATAATAACAGGACTAACTATAAAAATAAAAATAAAATTATTCAAGTTAAAAACAAAAAGCAGCAAACGCTGGTCTTATGTTTTTTATTTTTTAAATACCTTTATTTTCACCGTTTAAAGCAATTACCTAAACTATTCGAGCCTTGGAGCCGCCAGCACTGCTCTCCGTCTCACTCTCACGCAGTCCGCGAGTAGTATGGTGCGAGGGAGATAAAAAGTGAATTTGAGCTGAGGTGCTGGCTCTTACCGTTTTCGGCTAGCCGAGCTCATTCTATGCTGAACTGACACAAAGGCTAAATGTTGATTATTGTTAGAATTGTCTTTTTAGCACGTTAAGCCGTTGGTCCCGGCTGTCATTCGTGGATCTTTGACAGTTGTTACGGGTCGTCAGAAGCCCGAAAGTCTAACAACCAGTCTTACCAAGGGGTATCATATTACCGAGTCGATAGGCAGTCGCTCCATGTAAAATACTGTATTCAGATGCATCCCGTTAAACTGGAAACCGACTCCATAAGTATAGTTGGCGAAAGGCAAAAGGCTCCAACATAGCAAGATGATGATGTTAGAAAGATCTTATTCATTTGCAGTAGCTCTATTTACTTCATACTGTCAGTAAATGTGTCGGCTACGATGATGACTCAAAATATAAAAGTACAGAGAGTACCGTTTTCATCCTCAGTATGACGTAATGGGTCCCGGTTTCCGACTTCCTTTTGCACCGGGGTTGACTAGGTCAAAGCATTTCTTACCGACATACTCCTCGTATAGTACATACTCGTACGTAGCAACTATGTAGGTCGGCGTGTCCATATGCCCTTATCTTTAACTTTACCGTCAGTTTGGGTCCTTTTCAAACTCTCACGCTACTTTCTTAAGGCTCTGGCAAATATAAACATGTCGTTAGGACAGTGTCCCAACAGTTCTGCAACCATTCAAACCCATGTGAGGTGTCTCTAGTGTGTTTTAGTGATACGATGGAGATAAATCTTTATCCAACCGTGAGGAAATTATGCAAACGTGCAGACGCTCACTCAATTTGTGGGGTGAGGAATATGACTTTGTGTCTAAGGAGTTCTGATATCGGTTGAAGTATACTGGTTTCTTTTGTTGCGGTTTTATCTGAGATATGCGATACCTTGTTAGTTGAAAAAGTAAGGATTTTTTCTGTACATAACGATTGAATCGACAACATAGCTATATCGGCGCTATGTTGTCGATTCAATTCGGAATGTGACGTCTTTATGCATCAAAAAGCTTAGATAATTTGATATTCGTGCAGTGAATCAAATATTTGCGTGGTATGGTGCATTTTTCTTTGTATCGACGCGAGGTACTCGACGGAAATTGCTCATTGCTCCACACTTTTAATGACTACTTCCTGAAAGCTTAATGAGTCCGCATGTGTGGAGAGGAATTGTTCACAATAATTGAGGGTTTTTTCGGTGTTGCTTTTCTTGTATCTGGACTTAGATCACTTTATATATAATAACGAATTTTGTAATGATTTTTTTATAGGGTTGTACACCCAAAGGGTAAAACGGGACCCTATTACTAAGGCTCCGCCGTCCGTCCGTCCGTCCGTCCGTCCGTCTGTCACCAGGCTGTATCTCATGAACCGTGATAGTTAGACAGTTGACATTTTCACAGATTATGTATTTCTGTATCCGCTAAATACTAAAAAACAGAATAAAATAAATATTTAAGGGGACTCCAATACAACAAACGTGATTTTGTTGCCGTTTTTATAGATAACTGGCTGATGCCCGCGACTTCGCCCGCGTGGATGTCGGTTATTATATACTAAAACCTTACTCGAGAACCACTCTATCCATTGGTGAAAACAGCATGAAAATCGGTGCAGTAGTTTTTGAGTTTATCGACAGACAGACGCGGCGGAGGACTTTGTGTTATAATATGTAAAGATAGTAAGGAAACCTTCGTGCGCGAGTCCGACTCGCACTTGGCCGGTTTTCAGACAGCTTATAATATGACCATTACGATATATAGATACATTATGACGTCCATTACTCCTTGGCTTGGCGCCCCTTCGTACACTACAAACGACAGTAATAAATTATAATTTTCTTCCTCGCGTCTCCTACGCATTCCAAGTTTATCCCTCATTTCCTGGCGTTCTACATTTCTGGGTAATCCTGCAATGGTAGTAGAAAGGAAAAATTATTCTTGTTTCATATTAAATTCCCCAGCAAACAACACAAAGGAAAAATATGTATTTTATATCAGACCTGAAATAACTATGGAAATACCTTTTAGGTCTAATTAGAAGATATTATTTTATTATTAGTTATTTACTTTGAGCCCTCAGACCAACAAAAAAAGAAAGACGGAGCATTATCTATATCAAACGTGTAGCCACAAAACTATGCTCCTGCAAGTAAACACACAGGCTCACGCACACACCTACACAAAAACTATGCTCATCGCTCCTAGTACGTCACGAGTCGTCGTCTAGTAAACTTCAATAAAAAAAATAGAATTATGCCTTCTTGTGTAGTGAAAACTTGTAAAAACAATAGCAAATCACATAAAAAATCTCACGGAATCACTTTTCACATGGAAGTACTTCAAATAACATCGTTTCTTAATTTAGTTAACTATGAATTTTAGGTTACTTGGAACAAAAACCTGAACGAATGAATGAACGAAAACAGTGACATTTAAAGTGCGAGGGTTGCCATAATATGATTTGAAATTTTCCCGTTCGATATTTTTTAGTTCGAGTAATTATATGTCTGTTTTTTTATGTATTTAATATTTTAGATTTGCAAGTAATATTGAAAATAAAACTAAATGGATAGTAGCTATAAGAAATAGTCGGAATAAACCAGAATGGCTGCCATCGAAAACCAGCGTGGTTTGTTCCTATCATTTTGATAATAATGACCTTTATTCAACTAATCGTGGACTTCGCCGTGTGATCAAAAGCGGATATAAAATTTGAAAAACAAAAATGAGATTTTACCAAAACAGTAATTAAACACGAGACAGTATTTTTTATTTTATTTTAGTTAGTTTCTCAGCTTAATCTAGCAAATTTAAATACTACTGTACCAAATTTTATTTTTTAGATGTTATTTCCATCGTCCTACGTGATTACTGAAAACTCAGTTTCGCAAAGTTCTGGCTGTACGTTTGTTTTTATCAAAAGCTGCCATTACTCGTGTAATTTTTTTTGTAGGACTTACCAGACTTGCCTCATGTAGTAGCCATTGACGATAGGGCTGTATGTAAATGCACTTTGTACTTAACTGTTATTTTATTTTGCGATGTAAAAAAAAAATGGTTTTGTTTCGGAATCCTTCCTAACAATTGAGGTACAATACCATACTCAACAATATCTTACTCGTACAATATTATCCTACCCAAAATATTATTCCCCAAATTATAGGGAAAAACTTTAACAAATGACAACCCTTTTTACACACACATAGATAAAAAGGTGGCTTCACTTTTGATGTACGTAATGCTCCGTCTTTCTTATTTTGTTGGTCTGAGTTTGAGCCTATATTGTCCCGCTGCAGGGCAAAACGCCTCGCTTGCTCCTATAATAATTTAGGTACCTACTGTAAAAGAGAACATTATTTTTAACCGACTTTTTGAAAAAGGAGGAGGATCTCAACTCGTCTGCATCATTATTTTTTTTGTATTTATGTTATGTGGCAGAAAACGAAAATTGAAAAGCACAGTCACTGACTTCCGAAATTAATGTTATTTTTCACTTTTTTTGTTTTTTTTTTTTGGAAGTCGGTTGTTAAATATAACCTTTAATTAGAAATTAAGTACAAATAACTATTTACACTAGGTAAAATTAAATGACTAACAAACTATAAAAATAAATGGATACAAACTACAATCAAATGGAAAATGCATCATGTAATTCATACAGTGACATAATAATAACATTTCCTTATAGCTACACCAAGTCGGATATTATTAAGTAAGTATATTGCCCCCAAAAATAACGCTTCATAAATATAAATATAGTAATAGATCCTTCCGCACATTGTTATAATCATATTCAAATCAATACGTTTATAAGCACACCACGACCGGGAACGTTTGGAAACACTAGTTCGCGTGACGTAATCAAATTATTTAAAAAAAATGGAATATGATTTGGATCCCGCTACTTTCCGGTGCCCGCCCAAAATGTCGCGATGACTTAATTTTAATATATTATTTTTGCTTAATAACTGTGTAATGAAATTTTAATGGATGCACGTTGACATATCGTGCATTTAAATATGTCGGTAGTTTGCGAATTTCCTGCACGCGTCCTACTTGTGAGCTGTGTCGGTATTCCTCAATTATAAATATCAATTGTTATGTTCTCAGTAAATATCTATTAATTCTATAGAATCAATGTTCATAATTTATGTTAAGTACACAATATAAATAACGATTAGCCTAAAACCTGAATTTATGCGGAAAATTGTGCAAACAAATAGAATAATTTCAGATTCTCTAAAACGATACTTTGTACAATGTGGCACAAACAGGCAAAAATATATTTTATAAATTTAGAAATACATAATTAACAATTTAAAATGAATCCCCATTCGTAGTCGTTGGGTACTTACAGGAACGATTTCAATAGTATCCGATGTTGAAAACAAAATTCTATTTATAATTAATTAACTTGGTAGTCCCAGGCATTATCATTTCCTACTGAAATGATAACGTTATCCTGAAATCCGTATCCGTCAGGAAGTGACAATATTTTTTGGTTTTTGGTCGCAAGTTTGTTGCTCGAATATGTTTTATTTGAATACACAATGCGTTATGCTATTTATGCCAATGCATGGAAGTACCAACTACCTACTTCTCAATAAGTATTACTTACTTCTTTAGAAAAACCAGGTTTTCCATCTGGGATTCATAATGTCGGTACCTACCTAACAGCAGTAGCATCAAAAAATAACATACTGAATGCTGAAAAGAGCTCCTTACTAAGCGAAGTTATTTCTCGTTGAAAAATCGATCTCCGCCCGGAATGTCATCAGAAGTAGAGCAGACTCAATACCTTTCTGCATCAATACATATACATAAGTAATATAAATGATAAAGTTGAATACATTGTAACACTATTCCAGTAAGTATTCAACACTAAACAGTTCTGACCCAGTTCTCAGCTTACATATTTTAACAACCACCCAATTTGCCAAAACCTGACTCGAAACTTCACTACTAGGCTAATTGAACATAAACACAGCTGTGTTCTGATAATATTTTAGCTGAAGTGAACAAACAGCCAAAGCTCAGGACGTCAAGTTAGCAATTTCAAATCATAGCAACTGGCTGAAAACTTCTTATGACTGGATTGACAACTTCTGAATACCAGGAAAGCGTTAAAACTTAACTGCGCTTAGAATAACTGCCAAATGTCATTTTTCAATAGTTATTCAATTTTAATGTTTATAATTCTGTAAATCCATATTTGTTACGGTCGCGAATCATATTATATAAATCAACATACAACATGATACTGACCTGGAAATTGCAAAAAACGTAAGCAAATTTGAATTTCGCGGGCTACTCTGAAGCTTTCGTATTTGCATTTTGCCATCCATATGACATGTATCCAGTAATATCACCACTTTGCTAAACTGAACAACAACTCGATCCAATATACCGAGCGGCCTGAGGCAAATTCGGAAACTTAATATTGAACATCCAATATCAGAATATTAACTAATTAATTATCAGAATCTGTAATATTATGTATACTTACTCGATAGTCGGAACTGCAGTATCGGATTTACAGATCGAGCCAGACATTATTCGCTTTTTTAAGGTTCCATGGTTGCCGGGCGTTTGAGCGACAAAGTGGAATATTGCGATGTTATGAACTTCAGCGCAGTAGCGCAGATCCCGGAGGCTCGTTACCGGTGAAAATATTCCCATCCCGATGCGACCCTACGGGGAAGTTATTGATATTTGATACCACAATACTGCCATAGTATTACGTGTTTCTGAGAATATTTCTTTACTAACTGTTGCCCGCGACTTCATCTGCAATCCAGGATGAAAGTATGTGTTAAATTTCCCATAAATCCGTTAAGCCGTTAGAGCGCGAAGGCGTAAAAAACAAACAAACAAACTCACTTTCGTATTGATAATATAACTAGCTTTTGCCCGCGGCTTCGCCCGCGTGGATGTCGGATATCGTCCCACGGAAACGTACTACCGGGAATACCGGGATACTTAAGAAATGATGGGTTTCTAATACAAACTTTCACCCCTTATTCATAGGATTATTTTTTAAACAAAAAGTAGCCTATGTCCTTCCCCAGGATGCCTTCTATCTCCTTACCAAATTTTGTCGAAATACGTTCAGTGGTTGAAAAAGTTTAGAATATTAGTATGGATATAAATATCCAGGTATCGGATCTTCAATGAAAGCTGTCTGTGTATGCAAGTTGTTAGGACTTTGTTCTATGTTCATAAATAAGGCACCTTACTGCGACGCGTTAGAAAGATTAATGGTCATTATATACGAGGGGTGCATAAGGACGTAGGGTTCCTGGTCGGATTTTGGAAAATGTAATAATCGGACCCCTAAAACACTGCTTCACCGGCTTCGCGAGATTAATTTTGACGGCTCCCAGAGTTAATCTATTAGTTGCTATGTAATAATGAGGGGTGAATTCTGGTAAACCATCATATTTTACGTTTTAACCGTATCCTGAGTATAATTAGATATGTCTCAGAAAAAATTTAATCACTCCCAATAATAAGAAATTCATGCACAGTAACAACAGAACGTTTATGTCCAATTTACGGAAATTGATCGTATGTTTTTGCCCAAAACAACAACAACAAACAATAAATAAAGCCCCAAACCTGTAAAAGGACGAAAGCACTTATGTGATTATTTTCTTTTCAGATCGTGAACGATGAGACGGCCGTAACGGAGCTAATTCATCGCGACACGTATCAGCCGAACAGGTGGGTTCGAGCGTGCGTTACGTCGTCGGTTACGTAACACCTGCTTCTAAGAACAACTCATTTGTTATCTGTGGCACGTTCGCATTCAGCCTCTTTTAGAATTGACCGTTTTTTTTAAAACTTGATATTGCCTTTGTTGATACTAATGGAGACTTTTAACTTTGATAAAATTCTAACAAGCTTTACCATTCTAGGATATTGTTGAATAAATAAAAAGGCTTTTACTGGCCGCTTCCGTATCACTGACGTCAATGAAGTGAAAAAGGTCTCAGGAATGCGACAAATACACATTTGCTATCGCAAAAGTCCCTTATTTGAATATTCGCTTCAAATTCCAACGCCATACATGAACTTGCATGCCCTTCTTGAAAACAAAGGCTCTAAGTTAAAGCTGTCGCCTATCACCCATCGATACGGTATAAGGTCCAGCGATGCATCAATAGGGCCATACTGGCTACTACAATAAACAATAGGCTGATTGTAATTCCGGATGGCACGCCTTGAGGAAGTTGTACTAATGTCGCGGTGACGGCGGAATCCATACCTCTTGTCATCGTCGACAATTCGACATACTCTGTAGCACCCACCGCCAGGAGACATCATTTTCCATTTAATTATTTCTTTGGTTTTGTGGTTTGTCATGGGAATGTTTTGATTAATTGTTTTTTTGTGTACGGAATTAGCTGCTTAATGACATACAGAAAAGATTAAAGTCGCGTTGGGGGGTTTTTATTTACGCAATATGTAGGAACCTATCAGGTGCGTAAAGAATAGGTAAGTATAGTAAACAATAATTTAAGGAAATAATCCTTATGAGGAGGGGTCAATGTAGCTACCTAAATTAGAAATTAATTATTTTATTTTTAGGTTTAAATTGTCATTTTCCTTGTTATTGTTACGTCGATGGAAAATTACTCATCAAATGACCGATATGGGGGTACAAGAAACGTAATGTAGCGTCAAAAATATCACTCTTCTGTTACTTATATGATGGTTCATTAACAAACATTATCACTCATATTTTGAAGTCGCACCTTTAAAAAATAACACAAAAAAAATCACACGCGACACACGGGTTCACTAACCCTAAACTGCTGACGGGTATAATAGAGCCGCTGACGCCTCCTAGCTCTGCGACCACTTGAGTGCGGCCCAGATTTTTTCTCCATTCATAACAAGCTGGTCTTTCTATTAATTATTAATTACTGCTGAGACGAGCTGTTTGTGTCGTTATTTCTAATGATTGCAGAGACAGCACTGTGTGGACAATTTATAAATGAATATTTATTAATAAAATTTAATGAACAACGCTTTTGAAAGCATTTGCAAAATGCAAATGCTGGGCATAACATTAGCAACAGCGTCATGAATGAGTCGAAGAAAATGTAAGAATTCTGAAGTTATAATACTACGATAACTTATTCATTATAAAGGTCCCATTATTGTCTTAACGTTGTTTTAAATTCATAACTCCTCCGTTAAACACCTTGAAAACTTGTACAGCGACTGTGGTAACTATTTACGTCAGACTACTTAAAAATTTAACCCACGAATTCACGCTAGCAAAGCTTTCGAGCGTGCCTTAACCCTAACTTGCCACTTAGGATCTCACAGGCCTGAGACCTAGTTCCTGAGCATCCGCGACCTAATTCCCTCAGTGTTCTCAGCGTCTGCGTCATGTAAATCGAGGCATTCCGAACGTTTTGGTTTCGTGCGGTAAGTAAACTCAAATATTTGTCTTTGACAACTTAGCTACATATCGACCAAGGATTTTGTTTTCTTTTCATTGTGGTCTGTTATTTCTCCGCCTGATTGGGAGCAAACTTATTGTTACTTCATTAGATTTTTGGTGGAAGCTATTTCAATCGGCTACAATTGAAGTAAGTGAACCTTGTTTTCGGTTTTCCTTTTCATCAATCAAATTCAATTCTTCCAACGGCCTTCTATCTTGTCTTTACTGTAACCTCTTATGATACCCACAAAAACTTGATGACACATCAAAATGCAACAAATCTGTCGACGTGTTGGCCGTTAAATCCTGCAGATGGTGGAAGTGTGCCGAACTAGGACACGCTTTGAGAGTGAAACCGAGTACACTGCAGGCTATCCAATGCGGGTGCCGTCAGTCTTTTTGATGCGTGTTTACGTGATATCGTGTGGAACATTGGCCGTCTAGCTGCTGCATGCAACGGTTCTTCATTTAAATTGTATGCTGATGTTCACATGTTTATTTCTTTGAATGTACCTGGCTTTTTGCAGAACTATTAGTTTGACAAACACAATTGGTTCGTTACATCTCCTACAAACTCACGACATACAAATTAGTGGATCATTTATTACTTTTTCTTCTTAATGACATGAATAGAGCTTGACAAATTGATGCCAAGTACTATTTAGTCGAATCACTTGCAATGTATTCTCATTGAAAGCTTAACCGATTTTAAATCGAGCCGCGTTGTTAGATTACCTTTGCTCATTGAAGTTAATAGTTGAGAAGTTTGGTGGGAGTATGCAAATAAATCGCTTAACTTTATTCAACATCGTTATTACTTGTCGCGTCATTGAACATGAAACAATTAAGCCTTAATTACTATATAAGGGAGCAGTGAATTCATTATAAAAGCGACGTATTTATCGTTTTTACTGATAAATGAACATGTTTGATGTGTGAGAGGCCACGTTTTTCTTATAAGAAATAATTTGTGTATATAGTTTTATGCCTCTTTTTTTTCTAGGAATTAATGTTCCTATGAATAAAATATGTAATCTAATATGTTGATTCGATTTTGAGCTTTAATCCTTAACGTATAGTTACACGGTTAATTGCCGGGCATCATAAATAAAATGGACATGTTAGAGTCATGTTATAGCTGGACAGAGCAGTAAACAACTCTTTTACACGGCACTTTGGCAGTTGTATTGTCACAGTTCGTGTGGAGCAGGGGTGCGGCTTTGCCCTTTATTTATATAAAATTATGCGTAATCATTTTTACCTGTTGACCTAATTATATTTGCGGGAAAGGTGACGTCATCACATTTTAGTTAAAAAATAATTGTGGTTTACGTGTCTATCTGATAAACGTGGCATTTGTTGTAGATAACCAAACCCTTTGTTTCGCAAAAACGGTTTGTTGATACTTCCGTGATGTTAGTTTAAACAGAATGTTGCTAATTTGCAACCATTATTTGTATTACGCGATGTAGATGAATATTCCCGAATTTTCCTAATGAACTCAAAATTATATAAGCACCGAGTAATAAAGACGGAAGTAAGTATGCTGCATTCAAAGGGTTGGTTCTTGGAACCTGTGTCACAATATTGGCATAAAACTCGTTCCTTATTCTGAGAATCCGTAGCATATTGTCAGCACAATAATGTTGAAAGCAAAGATATTTTTCCCAATTTTCAGAAGGGTACCTTACACTGAAAATTCCTGTGAAGTTTCTAGACAAGATGTAAGGAACGTCGAAGCCCAAACTGTTACCATGAATTCAGCATAATATAATTCTAGACCCAAAAGGTAAAAAAAAATCGGTGGTTATTAAAAAATCTTTGCCCAGCAGTGGGACACAATAGGTAAAAAAAACATAAGATAACATTACGCCTGTATTTCCCCGAAGGCTTCGGCAGAGGAATACCTATAGAACAGCCACAAAAAAATTGCCAGTCTAAATGTATGGAACAGCAGATTTTCAACCGACTTCAAAAAAAGGAGGAGGCTATCGTTTTTTTTTTTTGTATTTTTTTGTTTCGTCTTTTTTTTTATATTTTTTACCTCAGAACTTTCGACTGGGTGAACCGATTTTGATGATTCTTTTTTTATTTGAAAGCTGGTGCTTCCCGTGTGGTCCCATATAAATTTTATTAACTTTGCTTGAGTAGTTTTTGAGTTAGCTTCAATAATTACGTATTTTTCTCACTTAGGCTATATAGATGACATCTTATTTGATACAATCACTGTTATTTACATAGCAGGTAGTGGTATTAGAATTTGTGTGGGGTAGGAACCACAACTAAAAAGTGAAAAATAAAAACTATTAACAAAAAAAAAAAACAGACTTCCAAAAAAAAATTTTAAAAGTGAAAAATAACCATAATTTCGGAAGTCGGTGGCAAAAAACGAAAATTGAAAAGCAAAGACACCGACTTCCGAAATTAAAGTTATTTATCACTATTAAAAAATTTTTTTGGAAGTCGTTTGTTTTTATTTTGTTAATTGTTTTAATAACCGACGAACAATGTTGCGCCGACCCCAAGTACTCGTAACATGGGACGAGGCCAGGAAGATGATGAACCAACGAACATTTTGGTTAGGTTTGCGCGTCGATGTCCATTACATAAACCGTGTATTGCAATATCGATTTGTTCCTAAAATATATCGTTGCTCGTGCATGAGTTAATTATTCTATTTTTAAATCGGGCCACAGGTCGCCTGCTAATATCTGAATCTGGGACGTCGACTGTGGTAACTTTTGACCTAATTCACCAAAAATGATTAATGTGATAATAATGTTTAAGTTGGGTGCGGCTTTAAAAGTTTGTGTAAGTATAAAGGTTCATGCACACACATCGGTCACGTCAACGTCAAAATAATGTTTAAGTTGGGTGCGGCTTTAAAAGTTTGTGTAAGTATAAAGGTTCATGCACACACATCGGTCACGTCAACGTCAAGTCGCCGATCAGTCACGTGAATTTCAGCGAGTCAGTCAGTCATAGCATCGCCCTCAGAGTACATTTTTATCTCGGTTATAAATTGTCTTTGTCACAGTGCCACGCCACGTTGTGTGCAACGTGAAAAGAGGTGAAACGATGGCTCGCTCGGTAGCTGGCGGGTGTGTGGCCTGCGCTTGAGAAGCGCCGGTAGTGACGTGCCTGGATGTGTTTAGCCAACGTCCTATAACTTCTATTTAGCTATATGTTTTGACGTGACTGATCGGCCACTTGACGTTGACGTGACTGACGTGTGTGCATGAACTTTATTTTCTCCATTTTAGCACAATCAAAATTTTTGTTTAAGTACCTACTTCGTTTTCATTGCTGTCCCTTGACGCGCGTCAGAAGAACTGATTTAAAATGCCAATTAAAAGACACTTTTGCAGTACCAATCTGTCGAATTATTAACCTTTTTAGCCAGGGTCTCAAACTCACAACTTCGAAAGTCACAAGCATAGGTTTTGTTTGAGTTATCTATCCAACCAAACGTGAAAATATAACATTGGACGGCTAATTTCGCAATGGATTTGCAAATGTTTCTACTACGAAGCTCAAACTGCAATGGAGAACAAACCGGGATTTGTGACTAGTCCCATTACTTTTCATCTCTAGACATGTTTATCATTTATGTCCTGACAACTTCACGCATGCGTAATAGACCACACTCAATACAGCGTGATTGCCTTTTTTATGATATTTATTTAACACTACCTGTTGACGGTGACTACGACTCGAATTATATTCCATGACCATGACAAATACTGTAGCTTCCCATTAGTGAAAGAATTTTCAGAATCGAGATTACCCCTACATACAAACTCACAAATACGGCTTTACAATATTATTCGTTTATTTATTTTCTTTCATATGTAATTCTAATTACATTTTTAAATATTTTTAAAACTAAAAAGATAATATAAAACACATTTAAAAATATAAATAAACAATATTATTATTTCCTTTATTTCATTTTCAATACTTATTATTTACATTTTAAATATTTTTATGGAAAACATAAAAAAATATAAATATTTAAAAAATAGTAGCAAGCTGTCGGTAGTCAAGGCTCTAGAAGTCTAGTGAGAGGAACCTCCTCACTATACGTACCGTGTCCCAGGAGTACTGCTTTCTGAATCAAGACCTTGACCCAGACGCACAATGACAGCCTCCTGAGGTGTTGGTCGAGGCTCTCCGCTATTAGGCCATTAACCATAACGATTATCAGTACAACGATTGCAGAGTCCACGTCCCACATGTCGACAACCTCGTATGCTAAGTCAAGATGCTTGATTTGTTTATCTGTCTCAGCTTTCACGAAATTCTCGTCATGAGGGACAGCGATATCAACAATCATTGCACGGCGCTCTCGTCGATCTATCACCACAATATCAGGTTTATTGGCTACAATATTACTGTCAGTGATGATAGATCGATCCCAGTACAATGTGTTAATTCCATTTTCGAGAACTGGGTCGGGCACATACCTGTAGTACGGCACTTCGGATTCTACAAGGCTGTATTTCAGAGCAAGTTGCTAATAGATAATCCTGGCTACAAGGTTGTATGCAAGTACCTTCGTTAGCTAGACGAGGATTATTAGTTATTATAGCTATAAAAGTATAGATTGTAAAGACGGAGTTATTATGAAAGTTAGCAATTTCCATGATGGGGTTTCGCTCCTGAAGCTCCGGAGTGTTTACGTAACCTAGTTAAGTTTATACCAAACAACGTACAACCAAGCATCTTCTGAGAATTCCTGTACTGTAGCAATCACAATCAGTATCAATTTGACAGTTCCACAACATTCTTTGCGTTATTTACGTTGTTGAGCAGACAACTTTTTCGAACGCAATTATTATGAAGCAATGGATTTTTCAAAGATGGATCTGAAGTCGGACTCAAACATCAAGTAACATTAAATTATCGCAACACATGTTAATTCAGAATTAATGGCCAAACAAATGCTCTTACAATAGATTTATTGGCTATTAAACTTTTAATTGGTCCACATAAGAGCTAAGCTAACCGGACGGTTTACGTTCCGTAATCGTTTACTGCCTACTTAACGTCCCGTAACCGGTGTTTAGGACAGCCGGTGTTAAGGTTAGTAATGTCAGAAATAATTAAATTGTGCTGTAGGCTAACACGTCCTCTCGGGTTTAGTCGTAGGTAAATATGATATAGTTTGCGCCAAATAACCGTGAAATAAAAGTCATTAACCCCACTTGTCTCGAAACTTAAATGCAAAGAAAGAAAACATGCCACGTGCACGCACCAAGGACGCCTCGTACCGCGATACGTTTGTTTAGATCGTGTTAGCGACACTACCGTAACATTTTTTCGTATCTTTTAAAATATTGGAATACATTGGTAGAAGGCGTCAACGACTTTTATTCCACGGTTATTTGGCGCAAACTATAGCTAGCTACATCTAGATAAGCTCAGGTACGCACGGGCGATTTTATCCTGAGGCGATTTTTTTTCGCGCACTATATTTTCAACGCACTGTTTAGCGCCGAGAGTTAAAAACCTAACAGTGTGTTTTTTTTGACGCGCTGGGACGCACTCCTTTGGATTCTCTAAGTTCGACTCAACACCGAGAGTTAAAAAAATACAGCGCGCGATAAAATCCCGCCGCAATATTATTACGTCCGTGCGAACGTGGGCAGCTAATTCAAATAATTTTTTGCCGATGGCTACACTTGCTTGGTTCGTATTCATATTATCTTTAGTTCTATGATAGACTAGCTGCTGCCTGCGGCTACGCGTGGAACCTAATTCTTTTTCTAAAAAATATATAACATCAGCTATCTGCCAGTGAAAGTCCCGTCAAAATCGGTCCAGCCGTTTCGGAGACTAGCTTGAAAAAAGACAGAGACAATTTTATTATTATTTTAATGGTCCCTTTATACTTTCAAATGCATTTAGTAAAAAGCTGTGATTTTAACATTTCAAACAGACAATTCAATTTTATTTATTCTTTACGTCGATTTTTACCTATAGATGGTGAAGACATGATTGCTAAACAGTCAAGCACATAAGCTTACCTTGATTAAATTATTTTCTCTGCTGTCTGTTGTTTTTTGTTGTTGTTTTCTTTGCCGTTAAGATTGTTGTTGTAGAAGTATTTAATCGCTTCGTAAATCGAACTAAAGATGCTTTGTGCTTTCTTAATTAATGGTGATAAATCTTAGTACCGTACAAATAAAGCTTTCAAACAATATTATAATAATCATTGATCAGATAAAGATCATTAAGATATTTATTGGCATTTATTTGAAAGTTCCACTATCAATCTCGGTTTCTTGGTTTCTTGAGTCATCTTTGACCTTTTTTATTAATGGTGGGTGGGTAGCTGTGTTTACATGTCCATCTTGCACATTTAACAATGGCATTTACGACTTCATTTCCAAAGCTTTCGCACATTTATATAGTGATGTTATTCCTAGAATTTTCGATACTTAACGAAAGCCAAACACGGCGTATGGCATGTGGAAGAGCTCTGTGAAGCCCGATGCGACATCTACGGCATTGTCTCCGAAGCTAGGCAGACAATAGGGCGCCCAGAGTCAGGACTTCAGACCGCGGCTTTTATCTGCACCTAGACTTGAATGATTACATTTAACTGTTCTGAAAACAAACAAAAACTTTCAAGTTCTCCCTTCTTTTTGTATTGTTAAGAATGAATTTCGTTGAGAATACTTTGGGAGTCTGAAAGATGTCTGCTTATTATTTCGAACCACAATACTTTTGGGAAAATATCAATACCTACCGAAGTTACTAAAAATGTTTCCGAAAGGCAAATATAATCTTACGTGGAAACTCTAACCAAATTCCGTACGTAGTAACTATTTGGATAACTCTGTGTAAAAATTACGTTATCGAAAACATAATTTTTACACAGAGTAGTCACCAATTACATCGATAACATTATAACTGTGCCATTATTTGTCAAACTTTTTGTTTTCCATAGTCGATTGCGAAATACTGTCATATTAAACATACAACCTGTAATCCTCAGAGGTGTACCCTATTGTATACCCAAATTACGAGAGTTATATTTAAGTCCTATGTAATTAGGGGCGAGCTAAAGTAATTAAATACTATTTAGTAAATTATTTTTATCTCTAAAGCTCATTTTAATAAATCTTCCACGTGTAACATTGGTTCCATTCACTTCGTCTGAAGCAGCACACCTCTCAAGTTTAGTATCAGATCTAGTACGTCTGCAATCTGTTATCAAAACAATCCTAACTATATAATATTAATATATTTTCTATTATATTATAATTTTTAATATTTTTAATACTTATTTTAAATGCGAAAGTGAGTTTGTTTCTTTGTTACGCTTTAATGCTAAAACGCCGGAACGGATATTGGCTGAAATTTGGCACATGGGTAGACCATGACCTGGAAAAGGACATAGTATACCTTTTATCCCGATATTCTCACGGGATCGAGACTTAGGGCTCTCAAATACTGGCGCGACATGTCGCGCGACTCGACTTTTTAATAAAACAATTTCTGAGAAACTTCACGGCAGAACAATACCGGCGACGTTGCGTCGCGCGACAAGTCGCGCCTGTATGTAAGAGCTTTTATGCGGGTTGAACCGCCAGGCGCAGCTAGTACTTATTTCTATATTGTAGTCAGTCACCACTCCTAGTCTTTACCATCAACCAATGCCTATTATTATCGTCGGCGACTCTTCCATCTACGGCTCGAGCACTAAGTAATGTTTTCTCGCAGGAGAAGCCTTTGTGCCACAATCGCGGGCCCATTCAAGCCGCGCCTTTTTTCTCCTATTCATCCCTCAGGCACTCCGTCATTACTACGCATGACACAGATTACAAAGATGTATTGTGCGACGAATCCACACATGTCTGTAATCAGGATCTCGAAATAAGCTTAGGAAAAGAAAAACAACAGTCCCTGACGTGTCGTGGGACACTCGTGGGTTGGAACAAAGTTCCTTTCGCTTTTGCACAGTTGGCGAATGAGAGCCAGACCGAAATATTTTTCAAATAAAGTCTTATCAAACGTCCGGTAACGGTCAAAATGTTAGATACACTTTTTTCGGTCTACAGTCCGCGCCAACACTGAAGTCCCTTTGACGCGGCGCTAGTGTCTATTGTCTATGTCAGTTGTCATTGCATCAAATTGCAATATAAAAATGTAGTTCCAAAAATTTCTGCGGGCCTTTCGTGGCGCACTAGCTCTCATTCGCCATGTTACAGAATCCATAATAACGTACGATATAGAAACTCGTTCCAAAAAAAAGAAATTAAGAGCAAAAAATATTCGCCCCACAAAACATAACCCTTTCGCCTTCGCGTAGTTTTAGTGTACCAGAAATAATGTCACTTGTGCACATCATACTGACATAAAATGCATGCGTGACGCGTTAAAAACTAACATCAAGCTGTATTAACATCTGTCCGTAAAAAAATAACAAGCAGAATGAATGAGTGATGATGAAACAACTTTGTCCATTTATCATGAGACCGGAACATTTTTTTTCGTAATTATAGATCGGTGTTATGTGTTAAAATGACTATCGTTAAGTTATTAGCTGCCGTAATGTTTCGCTTTAAATTGGCACAATTCATCGTAATGATTCAGCACTATTATTTAATCCAACGATCATTAGTTTACACACTTCCTAAAATGGAAATTCTTCTGGCTTTTAGAGTACAACTGTAGATTTTTAAAATAAATTTTCCCAAAGACCGTAGGTAAGCGTTTTATTTTACCACACGGGGTTCACTTGCCTACGAATTGTTAACAAAACGACACTTTCATCGACTCATTCACATGTTCCGCATATATAGCATTTTTCACACAGGAGTTGTCGTCCGATCAAAAATCAATCGTCTGTCCAGGACCTGAGGGTTTCAATTCAATGTCAAAATAGCGCTGCAGAGTAAGCCTAAAGTCATTAAAGGGTTAAATGCTTTATTCAATCTGCGGCCGCCAACGCAATTGTTTCTATTCCTTTATTACGACGCGACCACCCTTGATGCTACTGAATTTGTATATTCTAGTCCTTAACACCTTTTACTAAAGACCAATGAGACTCCCAAGAAATTTTGCAAGCATTCCAACGTACAAGGATGTGAGAATAATCAGCCATTTCTATGTGTGTCCCTGAATGGACGTTAATGCGTGTATTTTCGGGTCAGGCGACAATTTTTCTACATTAGAATAAATTAGGTCGCAGACTAACTCTGACAGATACAGGTTTTAAAAGTTAACATCTATAATCCCGAACAACTTTTTAACGAATGAAAATATCAAAACTACATAGAATAAAATATAAGTAACGAATGATTTATTTTGGTCCATGTGCTAAACATAGAATATAAAGCAAATATTGACGTACCAGCCAGCTATATTAGTTCCCGACACTACGTCGAGACAGGTCCTCAGATATCGGCCCCGGCGTTGACCCTCTAGAATGCGAAGATCACAATAGTTCAATTAGTCACAGAATATCACTGTTTGTCAGCTGATAGTAATTAATTGATTGATGTGTTAATCAGCCTACGTATTTTCCTTTGAACAATACACGGTAATCCAGACATAGCTTCCTCTTGTCATCTCTGAATTAAATAAGAAAAAAGAACTTGTATAATGCCGACATTGGTGCAAGAATATCCTCATACAATGGTTCCTTCCGGATTAAACATTCGGATCAGCAGTTGGGAAGTCGGGACTTCTCGACTATTTGTTCGACTTGAAACCGCATCTGACTTTAATCCCATACCAGCAAAACAAGAATGAAAGAAATGAGAGAGCTTTATATTTTATTTATTTTTGAATGCGGTTTAAATTCATCATTTCACTCTAAAAGCCATAAATACTACACATTTAGACCGGTGCATTTGTGTATGGCATCTATTTCAGTTGGAGCACGTGCCACTTTTTACGGCCATTAGATAACAGGAGATAAATTACGGAGCGGCGCGAGCGCAGCCACCGCGCGTGGCACGGACAGGATTTTAATAAAAATAAAAACTTTTTGGACGGATGTTTGGGTTCACGTTACCACAGAAAGTTGACTTATGTTCAGATTGAATTAATGGCCACTTTAGCGAGGATGTGGAGACTACTTTTGATATTATTTAACGCGAGACTAATGAATTATGCTGCTTCTAAACTGATTAAAAGAACTGGCGCTCCTCTTTGCCGAGAAAGCAACGTATTTCAGTCATAGTCCATTATTTCTCTTTATGTCATCGTAAGATAATCTTTCCTTTATTCTGCCGTACATCTGAGTCAGCGCCTCTATAACAAACGAAGCAAATAGGGCAAAGGAAATGAAGTGTCTGTTTCCAATCTAAAAGAGTTACATAGACTCTGTGTAACTCTTTTAGATTGGAACATTGTCAGGTCACAAAATAAAAATTGCTGTTCAATTTCTGGCTTTTATTCGCAAATATTATTTTCTATTCCATTTCAAAATACCTTTCAACTTTACACAAAACGTGGTGTAGGGCGATCAAATAAAACGATTATTACATTCTGTGGACACAGACGAATTCGGGTTAAAGGCCAGACAAGGCTGAAATTCAGGGCATGAAGGACGTAGCGAATTTAATGTACGAAGATTATTCAATCTGCCTAGCCTATATCCAACTATGTTGGGGTCTGCTTCCAGTCTATAACCAGATGCAGCTGAATACCAGTATTTTGTGCTCCATGTATGGAGCGACTGCTTATCTGACCTCCACAACCCAGTTACTGAGTAACACAATACCCCGTGGTAAGACTAGTTGTCAGACTTTTGGGCTTCTGAGTCTGACTACCCGTAACGACTGTCAAAGATGCCAACGGCTTAACTTCGTCGTGCGAGTCACGGAGGAATCACCGTCTCGATATGTAATAGATGGTCACCCATCCACGAACCAACCGCGGAAAGCGACATTTAACCTTAGATCGACCCTTGCAGCTTTTGTATTTAGCCACAAGCCCCTTTAAAGATTATTATGACACAAATATGAAACATCAGTAGATCTGAAATGATTCCCAGACGCGACATGTTTGCCCACAAATTACCTGGTGCCTGGTAAACGCAATCAGAAAACCAATATCGCGAATTCCCGGAGACTGTAATTAACTTGTGAGACTAGCGTCAGTGTCCCTAGGCGTTTATTGTTTTGTATAACCTACGTGGCTACCTCATCATAATCGCTTATTTTAATAGGCTATCTACCGCCAGGCTATAATTCCCTTACTTATGTATATAGAACAGATATTGGAACTTATGCTACGAAAGATCATTATTTTAGATTTAAGTAGGGGATTCTACGAGTTTTCAGGTTCTGTTTATAACCAAAAAAAAGCTTTCACAAAAAAAAAATAACAATAATAAGAACAGTAGGTACTTACAATGATTTTATACACAAAATTAAATCCTTTATTTTACACCTGCCTGAGTCAACATTTGAGGGTTGCACCAATTTCACACGAATTTCTAAAAAGGTCGAATTCAAATGTCCCTCTTCGACATTTAAATATTTTCTTTTTTATTATGGATACATAAAAGACGATCGCCATATCTACGCAAAAACCGTTGACAGAGAATGCAAAAACAAAGAATACCACACTGATTCTACTCTATGATGAAATTTTTGTAACCTAAGCACTTACGTAAAAGTGATTAATATATTTTAGGTAATTTAATGTCTCAGTTTTGTAATAAAGTGTGATATCGAGTCTTGATCGACCATTGGGTATCTAAAGGGTTTTTCAGAACGCTGGAAAAATTTAAAGTAATTCGCTTACCATCCCAAAAGCTACTAGAGCAGGCAGAGTGCATTGCCCGTTGATGTGTAGTTGTGTATGTGTTACGAAGGCGTGTTTGTTACAACCTACTATGTGCCGCACAGAAAAGCTTGTGACGCAGGAAAATGCACCAGTTTATGACGCTCCCGGGGAAAATGGTACGTATTGTAGGTAGTATCCCTACTGCACATTCGCTTGGAATGTTGTATTCTACCAATTTTTATTTTTGAATAAATTTATTATTTATTTATTGTACGTAGTTGTGGCGGCTGCCTTCGAGATTCCGTACGATAACGACGTGTTACGTCAATGAAGATCATTGTGTCAAACCGTTTTCAGTTCATACAGCTCTCAAACATTTAAAATTATCACCAAAATACATCCAAAATGATGTAATTTGGCTAATTATGTCTGTGGTTTTGTAGCATTGCGCAATTCTTAGACATGATTATACTCCTTCAATGATAAACGTGAATATATAGACCGCCACGTGTACGATTATGTCACGGTAGGAAAGTTTACGACCGCGTCTTGTTAGAGGCTGCAGGCTGCCAATCTGTAGCCGTGGTGGATGCGACGAAGCGTATTTTATCTTGTTTGAGAACGAATTCGAATTTTGTAAATCCGTCCTATTTACATTTTATGAGACCACATGTGACCTTCAAGTAAGGGTCGTTGCCTAGATCTCTCGGGTTGTAGCAAAATATATTTTGCTACACAATTTCCACATGAAAAACCTTAAATACGTTATCGTAAAGTGTTATATAGCCAAAAAAGTAAAAAAATAGGCGCATGTTTCTATCCAAAAGCCACATTTTTGCATTATCTTGGAAGAGGTCACGAAAAGCAACTTTGCCTCTAAGTAAACTGTGCTAAAACAAAAGTAAACCATGCTGAAACAAAAACTCTGTACCATACCATACCACCATATAAACCATACCATACCAATACCACCATACCACCAGCAACCATACCATACCATAGAAATATATATCTATGTGGATTACGTACCTATTTACAGAAATCCACTTTATCCATAACAGCCTGGAAATTAAAACCTTTGCACTGTTCCTTCTTCCTGTTAATCATGATACTATTCTCATTCCAAAAAGAAGCTGTGGTCTAGGATTGAGACCACCCAGCTTTTTAGTATATTAATATACACAGGGACACAAAGTATTAATTTATTGCCTCAAAATAAAAGGTGGAACACACGTTTCTTTCTCTGAACACAGAGAAAAATTCATAAATCAGCTGACGGAAATAATATTTATGTCATTGAGCTGAGGATGGCGATGTTTTAAAATTTTTGTAGATTTTTATGTTGTTGTCTCAAACCAAATAAAAAACCAAGACAGAGCGCTGTTAACAGTGACGTGAGGCCGGTTTCGTAAACATGTGTGCGCTTAGTTTGATTGTAGTGTCATTGTAAATAGTTGTAAATTTGTGTGTGTGAGCGTATATGCACAGAGCGGTGGTGTAGTTTTAGCATGCTTCACTGTTTTGTTCGCAGCGCTCCGTCTTGGTTTTTTATTTGGTCTGAGGTTGTTGTTACTTTTGCCTAGGCTTCTTTCGAGCTTTGAACAAAGGTGACTTTTATAATGTAGAATAGAATATAATGCTCTCACTGTCTCTTCTCTCTCTGTTGTAGAAGATTTGAATGCAGTTAAATTCTAAAATTTTATGTTTCTCCCTACAAGACGAAATTTTGATATCATTCTCATTATTGTTGTATTATGCGATTCCATCTTGACAAAGATGTAATCGCATAATACAACTTCTATATATGGTTCTTAGTCTAACGTTTTCTAAGTACTCCTAGCTTCATATCTACCGTGTTTGCCTGCATCGGTCTTTAACAAAGGACTCGCTCCATCAAAATACAGTAATTTATTAGGGTTCCGTACCCAAAGGGTAAAACGGGTCCCTATTACTAAGGCTATGTCTGTCTGTCTGTCTCTGTCCGTCCGTATGTTCGCGGCTTAGCTCAGAGACTGTTGGTACTAGAAAACTATAATTTGGTATGGGTATACATATAAATAACGCCAACAAAGTGGTAAAAAAAATCGTTGATAATAGATTTTTTTAGGGTACCTCCCCTGATGGTTAATTTTTTTCTCGTTGATCCCATGGTGTGGGGTATCATTGGAAAGGTCGTTTAAAAATAAGAGTTTGTGAAAACTATTTTTGGGTTCAGGGATCCGTTTGTGAAATATTAAGATTTAAAGTGCTGAAGTGTCTCCCCCCCCCCTGCCAGCTAAATGGTTGGTTTTGGATATGTGAAAAAATTCACGGCAGTAGTATATATAACGAAATTAAAAGGAAAACTATCACCGCTACGTAGGGTCCACATTCCACAAGTTACCGAGTAATAATCGACCAAATTAAATTTGCAGTTGCAAAACATGTTCTCTCATACAATTTATGGTAGAATGTTTTTCAACTACAATGTTAAGTTTGTTCCTGGCACAAATTCATGCCAACTACGGAACCCTCCATTGTGCGTGGTCCGACACGCACTTGGCCGGTTTTTTTTTTGCCTTGCTAGTGTGATCCAATCCTCGTCCTCGGATAACTTTACAAAACACTGCTTCTCTGTTACTAACAGTGTTCTTCTTTTTATTGTGACGAGGCAGTCACTGAAACACGCCGCGACTTTACGATGGGTATTATCAATGATTTATTTCATTTCATTATGAAAGCTTTACGATCTGTTTAAATACCGCCTTTAAGCTGTAGTTGTCGTTTTGTGCTAGAGTGTTTGATATATCTCGGATATCACACTTTCATGTTCTATAGTGTCTTTGTAAGACATTCTCCTATTTCCGTGGAATTGCCAAGTCATTGAGACGTTATTGGATAGGTAAGCTTTCCGATAGTTTGAATGCTACTCATACTTTTTATTTGCTATTAACTTGTATAAACACCTCTGATTGGATCCCCCTCCATCCACCTGCCCTCACTCCAACCTTTAATTGAATTTGAAGTCACGGTTTTTATTTTATTTTATGTAGTGCAGTTACAAAATGACATCTGTAATCATCAAAGTCAATAGCGTTCTTTCACAAATTAGTAAATTTAGAATTTAAGTAGTACTATTGTTATATTTTACCTTCGCAGAAAACGCACAGTTGTTGCAAATGGGTTCCATAAGGTCGCTTGAGATGTTTATAGCAGCAAACTGGGGTGGTATTATGAAGTATTAATGCCATCATTATTCCGCTGCGAAAACGGGATGGTGCTAGCGGCCTTGTCTAGCTCCGTCTCTCTCTCACACTGGAAAAATGATGGCATTAATACTTCATAATACGGCACCAGCACTCAGTAGTATTTAATTCCAGATCAATTAAATTAAATGGAGCCGTGTAGCGCCTTGTACAGACAAACTTAAAGCCAATTGATCCCCATTAAAGAGCGTTCAACGCAGTGAGGTGAACCCACCACACTAACAACGATAATCCGATGGCTGGGGCAACTAATACGAGTTTGTAGTAAAGTGGCTGATGTATGGTATAGTATTGATTACAGACCAAACCAAAAACCAAGACAGAGCGCTGTCAACAGCGATGTGAGGCCGGTTTCGTAAACATTTGTGCACTTAGTGAGGTGTAGTTTGATTGTAATTGTCTGCGTATGTGCACAGGGGGGAGGTGTAGTTTTGGCATGCTTCACTGTATTGTTCGCAGCACTGTCTTGGTTTTTTATTTGGGCTGAGGATACAATGAGCTTTTATTGGGAAGTGACAGTCTTTCTGTACGTTGGTCTTAGTTTTTCTATTATGAAGGGCTTGTCTTTTATTGCCTTTTATGCTCTTGAAAATCTTGAGTGCATTCTTTTTGGGTAGTTCGCCGATTGGGGGGGGGGGGGGGCGGCGTCGTCATCACTCGTCGTCTTCCAAGTTTGCGCCCAGCACTACTAGCTATTCAATTCAATATCAACAAATATGCTACTTCGTTGCGCATTCTATTTTTACTTTAGCTTGCTTCAGCTATGTAAATACTGCATTCTTCCGTGTTGAGAAAGATTTCCAATATCCTGTTATTGCTTTACGATTAAACGTATACTTTACTTATGCCAAGGTTCTACGTAGTTATCTAGGTAAACGTGCCACCCACATCCACGCCGCGAATGAAGTTTCAAATTCTGCGTTGAGTAAAAATTTTAACGGAGCATGCAACCAGGCCCGTCCTTGCACGAGTACAATATTGCGGTATTGCAGGGAAACATGAGCCTTGCCGACTAATCATAAACCTATGAAACACGGCATTTTTCGCTTGTCAGCTACGCGTATACAGGTAGATAGCATAAATAGAAAAGCTGTCAGCAACGGGATGCGATAGTGTAAAATATTTTTAACCAATGTTTGTATGATGGTCCAATTCGCGTGCTATGCTAAATGACTATACGAAAAATAGAACACTCGAAAAGTAAATCATGATCTATCAAATGACAATATATCTTTTTAGACTCGCGGAGCTGTTCGAAATCGAAATGTCGTTTTGAAGAACATTTAATTTGCAGGTTCAATAAGCCTCCAGGCACACATTTGGATGCCTGTGCTGGTTGGTTAACTGTGCATATTATGGTGTAGGGTGCGTCACCTTCTCCTCTTTCGTTTGTGACACTGACACCCCTCACCCCTCAGAATGAGTTTAGTTTTTTAGGGTTTTCTGCGTTTGGAAATTCCATCTAGTTCCACAGGGACATCAGGACTCGGAATTGTTTGAAACTGCGGTGCTTAGCTTAGTACCCATACTACTTTTAGTATATGGTCCAGTAAAGTTATATTATAATTGACTGAGATAATTATTATGAACTAGTTTCCGCCCGCGGCTTCACCCGCGTGGTATGTTGATAAAAAGTAGCCCATGTCCTTTCTCAGGTTCTAGACTATCTGTGTACCAAATTTCATTTAAATCGGTTCAGCAGTTTTGGCGTGAAAGCGCGACAGACAGACAGACAGTTACTTTCGCATTTATAATTTTAATAAGGATTATCCATTCACTTGATTTGATATTCTATTCGCACACGTTTTAGACATACATGCTTTAGACTATACCAGAATTATGCAATTAGTTTCAAGACAGTGGCTTAGAAGGTTTCTAAGAAACCATTTTCGACACGTCCCCTCGTTGACCGGGCGCTTACACCTAATGGTTAACCTAACCATCCACCAGTGAAGGAATCCACCACGGTTCACTAAACAATACCCCAGCAATAAAACAAACAAAAAACTTATCGCCAAAGTTCCAACTCCCAAGTCTTAAATAATTAACAGCCATCAATATCGAACCAGTTTGGGGGCAAAACTACTTTTTGTTTAAGAAAATACCTATCCGACGTTATTCGCTCCACAAGTTCCCAAAATAACATTGGCAGGTCCTTGAGAGCCGCATTGTCTTCCAGATTAGGTAAAGGCATGTTCCTCCCCATCCCTCTCACTCCTGCGAGGAGGTCCTCGTCGCCTCATCTTGCGGACTCACGTGTCCTCAGACAGGTCTGTAAATTATGGGTGCGGCGGCGTGTAGATAACAATGTTTTAAAGAATGTATAAAACTGCAGATAGTGCAGACATGCACGTTGAGAGCTCTTCCGCCGTTGTTTTCGCAAGATAGCTTTTCATTTCGCATGAAAAGAGTGTGTTTCATCTCGATATTTCATACGACTTTTGGTTCACTCTGCGTCCAGTGCTCGGTGTGGAAATACGTCGTGTTCTGGTTCGCATCTGGTCAATCGTCATCCTGAGGATGCCTCGTTGAGAGGTGAAACACGTGTCATTTTCTTATAGGGTTTTTTATGACTCTTAAAGAATAGTTAAGCGGAATAGGTTACTAAATATATCTACGTCTATTGTATCTTATTTCACACAAATTCACAAGTATGAATTTTATTATGGTTTGTTATTCTATATGCAGCAACCACGAGAATAATTAAGATGGCAGATCGAGGTTTTACTGCTTGCTTCTTGTCCGTAACGTCTTAAAGTTTAGGTAGGACATCGTAATTATTTTATGAGTGTTAAAATACAAAATACTGTCTCGGCAACATACTAAAGTACATGCTCTGAACACTTATTAGCATTTGAAAACAGAAAAGGAAATTGAATTTAAACCTGTAACTTGAATCAATAACAATGACTGGTCTAATTACCACCATAAAATTAATACACTAGAAACGAAAATGCATACATGAACAGATAATATCGACAAAAACACAGCAGAATTGATACACTCAAAACAATAATAACATGGAGTTTTTCTCGTGAAGCAGCGATGCGACTGGTGGAACAATTTCTATGAAACTTTCATAGAAGTTGTTCTATAGGAGTCACGTCGCTTCGCGACAGCCTGCGGGAGCCTAGCGCTGTAATTGTTTCGAGATACCCGAGACCTATCAATACTGAATTGATCATACAGATAAGCGCTGTGATCAATCATATGAGCTCGTAAATGTCCGCTGCCAAACATGGGCTCTCTCATGTCGCTACTTCGGGGAAGAAAGGGCGTAAAAGCCACTTTTGGCCAAAATGAGTTAATAATGCAACTTTGTTTAGTTTTCGACGCTCTATCGATCTGTATATTTAAAATTTCAATATTCCCAAAAAAATGGCTTTTACCCCCATGATTTTTTTCTCACCAAAACCATTTTTATTAAAAAAAATTGACGTATATGACATTATTTAATTATTTCAAATTAATAAGGGCGTATCACCATAGTATGAAAGAATATTTGGTCGTAAATACAATATTTATTACGTAATGACTTTTACGACATTTTTACTTGGCAATTTAAATATGATTTGGCTTTTACGCCCTTGCACAAAAATAAAAACTTGGAGTTACAGCATTCAAATCGTAACAATAACAATTTCTTTAGTCTAAAAATCGGAGAGATAATCATGTCATTTATCGTTGTCTCTTATGCGTACGTTAAACAGTCTTACAATGGAGTGAGATAGAAACATAATTTATTTAGCCAATAAAGCGCGCGCGCTGCCGACGACACACGCACAAACACAATCGCAACCTGCATGTACACGACTTACCACAAGTGAAGTCCACGTGTCCAATCTTGTCAGTCTGTCAATCGCAGTTTCTTTACCGGATTGTTATTGTTTACGTTCCGTTTGAATATTAATACAGTGCGAATAAGTTACTTGTTTAATTAAAAAAATGGATAATACGAAGCCGAAAGCCTTGGATTCCTTGCTAAAAAGAAGGAATATCGTTAATGCATTATTACAAAGCCGTCGTCGTTCATCACAAAGGTAAGTTTTAAGTAATAGTACAGTACCCTCAGACCAACAAAATAAGAAAGACGGAGCATGACGTACATCAAAAGTGAAGCCACCTTTTTATCTATGTGTGTGTAAAAAGGGTTGTCATTTGTTAAAGTTTTTCCCTATAATTTGGGGAATAATGTTTTGGGTAGGATAATATTGTACGAGTAAGATATTGTTGAGTATGGTATTGTATCTCAATTGTTAGGAAGGATTCTGAAACAAAACCATTTTTTTTACATCGCAAAATAAAATAAAATAACAATTAAGTACAAAGTGCATTTACATACAGCCCTATCGTCAATGGCTACATGAGGCAAGTCTGGTAACTCCTACAAAAAAAAAAATACACGAGTAATGGCAGCTTTTGATAAAAACAAACGTACAGCCAGAACTTTGTAAAACTGAGTTTTCAGCAATTACGTAGGACGATGGAAATAACATCTAAAAAATAAAATTTGGTACAGTAGTATTTAAATTTGCTAGATTAAGCTGAGAAACTAACTAAAATAAAATAAAAAATACAGTCTCGTGTTTAATTACAGTTATTTTGTTTAATCATTTTCTTTATTCAAATTACATGCATTTCTATTTATTCCGTTATAAACTCCATGAAACTGATTTGTTAGACTGGCTTTTACGCCCTAATGACTAATGTCTTCTGATTTTTCGATGCCGTGCGTGACTTTTACGACCCCAATATTACAGGGAACTAAAACTACAATGGCTTTTACGCCCTAACTCTTACTAGCATTAAAAATAAAGACGACTTTTTTGTATAATTTTTGTATAAGTAATTCTATTATCATCTTATTTCCAGATCTGACTACGAGCCGAGTCAGTCGACTAGGAGTTTTGATCAAAATAGTAGTTCGGATCAAAGCAATGATATAATCGAAAACAGCGACACAGAAATGCAACCAATAAAAATATCAAAAGCAACACACAAAAAAATCATAATTAATTCAAGCAGTGATGGCGATATCAATACCTCTATGATTTCTTTACCCCGAGCACATGCTTCATTCTTTGGAGACAACGTTGGTAGCCTTATACCACCAAAAAGCCCGTTTAAAAACAATAGTAACAAAATAAATATTATTTCTATGGAAGTCTTAAAACAGGCTGATAGTTCGTCGACTGTTGTATTACCACATCCAAATATTACTGCCCTCCCTGCAGATCCAGTAATTGCTGAAAATGAAATCTCATGTGCTGTGCCGACCGTTGAGTCGTTTTCTTCAAACCTTTTGCCAGCTGACTATGCTCCAGAAACCAAAGTTACATCAGTTCCGATCGCTAATTCGTCTCTAATTGTTAATACATTGTCTACCTACGACAATAGCACGCAGCTTGAATCTTCTTCCGTATTGACTGCTGAATTACCTACTTTATATGTTAATCTCGTGCCACAAGATGACTATGCCGCTGATGAACCCGAAGTTCCTTCTGTACCGATCCCTGAATCATCTGACTTGAAGACCAACCTTCTGCCGTTGGATAAATATATACCTCAATCTGATAGTTGTATACCTACCACCTCCAAGACGCCATTTTTAGAACTGAGTCCTTTACTGGCTGCATCTCACGATGAAACTCAGCTTGGACCTCCTAATCCATCTACAAGTACAGCACTGGCCAATTTAAATATTACACACACAGTTGAAAAAGATCGGACTAAAAGAACACGCAAAACTTCAACTTCAAAATACAAGATGTATTATATAGACTTCTTATCTGACGAGGAAGCTTTAGACTTTTCTGGTGGTAGTTCTGATGATTGGACTTGCAATGAATCTGAATCTAGTGGTTCACCTGAAAAGAAAAAGAAGAAAAAAGAAAAAAAGAAGAAAGCCCAAAAGGATGATACAAGTAAAAATATAACAAGGAAGAAACAGAAACTAATAAATAAACGGAAAGAACGAAAACAATTAAAAGATGACGGAAAATCCTACCAAACCAAGAAAGGGGACATAGTTAAAGAAAAATCTATGGGAGAAAACCCATGTAAGCAGGATAAATGTAAAAGAGGTTGTTTTAATATAACGGAAGAAAGGCGAAAGTCTCTGTTTGACTTCTTTTGGAGCATAAGTTCACAACGGAGGAAAGATTGGCTTATTAATTGTACTCGCCAGGTATCAATTTCCAGGAAAAGAACGGACTCTCCAAATAGTAGGAGAAATTTAACATACGAGTACTTTATCAATAATGGTGAAGATCGTCAAAAAGTTTGTCAAAAGTTCTTGCTTGAGACATTGAATGTGACCCAGAAATATTTATTATACAATCTGTCTCATTCTAAAGAATATAATATGTCTCAGGATGATCGGAGGACACGTACATTTCCGGATAAGTATTCTCCAGAAGCAAAAGCACATGCAAAGTCTTTTATTTGAAAATTGCCAGCAGTCCCTTCACACTATAACCGGAAACGAACCAGCAGGGTGTATCTTCCCCAAGAATTAAAAAATGTATCCAATTTGTATAGACTTTATGTGAAAGAATGTGAAGATAAAAATCAAGATGCAGTTGGAGATACTATATTTAGAAATATATTTAATAATGAATATAATATCAGCTTTCATTGTCCAAAAAAAGACAAATGTCTTCTGTGTACAAGAGCCGACCGAAAAGAAATAAGCAGCGAAGAAGATAAAATCATTTTAGAAAATCACATTAAAGAAAAAAAATCTACTTATAAAAGGTTTCTAGCACATCAAAATTTAAGTAATCATTATAATATTAATGGTACTTTGACAGCTAGCTTTGATTTACAAAAGGTATTGACAACACCCCACGGAGATAGCATGTTGTTAGGGTACTCAAGAAAGTATGCAGTTTTTAATTTCACCATTTATGAAAGTGGAACTCAAAATGTGAATTGCTACATTTGGGGAGAGTGTGACGGAAAACGAGGTAGCCAAGAAATAGCAACTTGTCTCTTTAAGTATTTACAAGAAGTTGACGAAAGAAAAATAAAAAATTTGATTTTATACTGCGATTCCTGTACAGGTCAAAATAAAAATAAAGTAGTTCTATCTGCCATAAACTATTACCTCAAAAAGTCCGTAAATTTAGAAACAATACAGCTTAACTTTTTGTTGCCTGGACATACATACATGCCTGTTGATTCAGTGCATGCAACAATAGAACGAGAAATAAAAAAACTCACCGTCTGGAGTCCTTCCCAGTGGATGCCTTACATTGCTTCTGCCCGAAAACGGCCACGACCTTATCGTGTTATTGTCATGGAGCATAGTGATTTTATTAGTTGGGACGAACTAGCTACAAAGACTTTCACTAAGGAAACGCTAAAAAACATGCAATTTAAAAATATTCGGATTGCTACATTTAAGAAGAAGAATGTTGATCAAGTTGAAATTAAGTACTCCATGCATGAAGACACATCAGTACAAAAAGTCATTCTATTTGAAGTACCTGAAAAAAGGCCAAATACAAAAGGGAAATCTAAAGCGAGAGGAAGACCTAAAAAAAATATTTGTTTAGATACAACTAATAATCACTGCCAAGCTGAAAAATCAAACGAATTTGTGTTGCGTAAGTTATATGACGCCAGATTACCAATTTCGACTGCAAAATATAACGATTTAAAACTTCTTTGTGACAATCACACAATACCCAGACCGTTCCAACAAGATTTTTTGTCGCTGCCTCATTTTAAAACAGTAGTAGACCAATTACTAGATACCGACGAAGAAGACGATGTAGTAGAGGAATTAGAATGAATGGGTACTTATCTACATTTTAATTTCATTAGAATAATGCATGAATGATTAATAAGTAGAAGAAAGATTTATTTTACAAATTATAATTAAAAAAAAAGGTTAAACAAATAAGAAAAAGAAAAAAATATATAAGAAGAGAAAGAAGATGAATAAAAAGAAAGTAAAAGATAAAAAAAATAAAGAAGAATACGATTACAAGCAATAAAATTAAAAAAGTAAGAAAACGAAACAAAAATCAGAAAAGGAAATAGAAAAAAAAGAAGATTACTAATTATTGTCAATTTGATTTGATTTATGAATGAATAAAACTGATTTGCATCTTAACTAAATTTATTTATTTAATACACCAATACCTACCTAGTAGAATAAATTACAAACATACCATTATTTTATACTATTTTATCAATTTTAGTTAATTTATTTCTTAATTAATTAATATTAGATGATAGTAATTATTTATCACAGTTAACTTAAAATTTAAATTAATGAAAATAATCAAAGTTCAATTCAATTAAATCTTTTCTTTTGTTTCACTATTCATGAATCGTGTGCATTTAACTTAACAGGTAGGTAACCTAATTCGTTATAATAAATTTTGTAATATAGAACTATGATAAATCAGATAATAATAATTATTATGCTATTATTTTGAGCTTCTATGCACCTTAATTTCAATATTCACCACATTAAATCTTACAAAATTATAATAATTGTAGGTTTACTCACGATAATTGTTATAAGTGGTGCAGTCATTACGACCTTTTCACTGTCTAAAGATGGTTTATACGACACGATGTATGTTAGCATTATAGATATTTGTGGATTTACGTCCTATAGTACGTATTTATAGACGGTGTAAAAGCCATTTTTATTAAAATTTTGGGTCGTAAATCCATCCTATCTTCTAAACCATAAGGTCTACTTAAAATTAAGCTTCTTGATATTAAAGAGCACTTAAATGCAAGTAAATATCACCAATTCATTCGAATTTAACTCTATTGCAAAAAAAGTTATTTTCCAAAATTTAAAAAAAAAAACGTTTTTTCGCTCCCCTGTAAAGTTGCTATTTTGGCTTTTACGCCCTTTCTTCCCCGAAGTAGCGATGTGGTGCTACAATAAATGATTGTGGTTAAGAAACATTATCCAAATGTCCATTCATTTTGACTTTTCCAAATAGTATTAGTTCTGGCCATAGATATAAGAAAGAAGTTGCTTTTTATATTTCTATGGTTCTAGCGTTTACTGCTTAGATTCAGACATCCATACTAATATTATAAATTCGAAAGTAACGACAAAATTTGACGAGGAGATAGAGGCACCCTGTAGGCGTAGCAAGAGCACCGTTTTGTCGACGGAAGAGTAGACAATAACGTTCCGTGTAGACAGTACGACGGCAGCTAAGTAAAAAGAGTCAACTGCACTTTTAACGAAATTCACACTTTTTACCGACTTCAAAAAAGGAGGAGGTACTATGTTCGGATGATTGTTTTTTTTTTTTTTTTTTATGTATGTTCACCCATTACTCCGCCGTTTGTGAACCGATTTAAAAAAATCTTTTTTTGTTCAAAAGCTTATACTTCTGAGGTGGTCCCATTGTCACCAAGTCAGGATCTGATGATGGGATTTAATTTCGGAAGTCGGTGGCCAAAAACTAAAATTAAAAGCAGACACCGACTTCCGAAATTAAAGTTATTTTTTAATTTTTTTTATTTTTCTCTTATTATTTAAGAAGTACTTTTGTCGTTTGGTTTTAGTACAGTAGTCCTTTTTACCGACTTCAAAAAAGGAGGAGGTACTACGTTCGGATGATTTTTTTTTTTTTTTTTTTTTTTTTTTTTTTTTTTTTTATGTATGTTCACCGATTACTCCGCCGTTTGTGAACCGATTTAAAAAATTCTTTTTTTGTTCAAAAGCTTATACTTCTGAGGTGGTCCCATTGTCACCAAGTCAGGATCTGATGATGGGATCCTAGAGAAATCGAGGGGAACTTTCAAAAATCGTAAGGGCAACTAGTGCATTCCTTAATTTATTCATTAAGTATTTTACAGCACTACAATTTTATGAAGGTCTGGAGTCGATCTGATGGTGGAGCCGAAAGACAGTCAAGGGAACTCCTCAATGGTTTACAGCAGATACCTCGTGTTTGGGCTTGATTAATTTGTATTGATAAAAACTTTACACTTTGATGGGTTGTGACTGTCGTTAGGGGTCTGATGATGAAGACGAAAGACAGTCAAGGGAACTCCTCAATGGTTTACAGCAGATACCTCGTGTTTGGGCTTGATTAATTTGTATTGATAAGAACCTTACACTTGGATGGGTTGTGACTGTCGTTAAGGGTCTGATGATGAAGACGAAGGACGATTAACGGAACTCCTCAACGGTTCACAGTAATTACCTTGTGTTTGGACTTAATTCATTTATATTGATAAGAACTTTGCAACCATATAGGTTGTAAGTGACATTACAGATCTGATTATGGTCACCTTATAATATGATGATGAGGGGAACTATACAGTGTAAGCAAATATATAGTGTTCACCCTTATATTCTTGAGAAGGCACGGGAGTCTCATTAGCCAGCCGGTTTCGTATAACATCTAAACGATACTTGCGCTGTTCAGACCAAGACGACTCGCCACTTAATCGTTTTTGAATAAGATTGAGTCAGCAGATCTTATCATTTGGCGACTCCTGCGACAAATGAGAATGCATGTAATTTCTCATCTGAGATAACCTAGCATGAAGAGCTAACGGTGATTCTTGGGAAACAGACATAGCACTCCGTTTGCGATTCTTAGATAGGCGTTCTTTTTCAGCAGTATTAGTCTCTTTAATTCTGTTTTTCTTCATGCGGGTGGCTCCTTTAGTTGGTCTACCCATGGTGATTACAAAAATCAAATTACACATAAAATGGAAAAATAATAAAACTTTTAAAAAAAAAATTGACCGACTTCAAAAAAAACAAAACAAATTACTTCTTTAATAATAAGATAAAAATAAAAAAATAACTTTAATTTCGGAAGTCGGTGACCAAAAACTAAAATTAAAAGCAAAGACACCGACTTCCGAAATTAAAGTTATTTTTTTATTTTTATCTTATTATTATTTGTTTTGTTTTTTTTGAAGTCGGTCAATATTTTTTTTAAATGTTTTTTTACATAATTCGACTCAGAATTCTTTGTTTTGTTTCAAATTGTCTTTACGTCATTAGACAAGTTTCAGTTGTCAGTGTGATTTTGACAGCAAAGATAGAAAACTTTCTTCCGAAATAGTCTACATATTAAAAGACCTAGACAAAGATCGATATAAATGAAAGACAAAATGACAGACTGTAGAAGGATTTCTACGGTGCAATGTCAAAAATGAAGAAACGAAATGTCACTTTGTATAGAAAAAGCTATGTCTATTCTTCGTAGAAATAGAAATCGCCATGCTACGCCTGCTAGGGAAGGACTTAGGCTACTTTTTCTCGACATACCGCGCAGACGCAGCCACGGGCGGAAGCTAGTGCTTTATGTATCGCCACATTCGCCACACAATTTCTCGACTCCGTCGCTACGCTACACAGCATTGTCTTAAACACATTCAAGACGTAAGATATCAACTGTACAATAAAACAAGACAATTACACCGTAATTATTTACGAGCAGCGATCTTTCATTTTTATGCCACCGTATCGTTTTGACTCAATGCACACAAATGCCAGTAAAATCATAATGCATGTATAATGACAGGTTAATTGTCAGTACGTCTGCATACTGGCATGCCTGGCTTTGCTTGTTGTTTTGTTTTCGCCATGTACTGCTGTACTTGTGCCAGGGCCAGGGTTAAGGTTAATGATGACTTGCTTCCGGCTCCAGGAAGCTTGATCAATAAACCAGTTGTGCTATTCTGTAAAAATCACACCGTGAAAACTTTGGTGAAGTGAGCTTGGAGTGAACTGTCACTGCCTTAGCATCAGAAGGTAGGTATCGATGACAATGATAACTCACTCCACGCTCACTTCACCTAAGTTTTCACGGTGAGATGGTTACAGGTTATCCATGCTGAGGGCCTAGACAAGTGACAATCGCTTCCAAAGCGTTTCGTATTTCTACAACGACTTTCAACAAGATTGACATAAGCTTTTCGATCCAAAATGTTTTCCAGTTGGCACTGTGCGCCTAGCTTCTGACGTTTCATAAGTGTCCATGTAGGTTTATGTGAAATAAAATATTTTGATTTTGATAGCTTATGTCATTCCTATACATTTTTGCCTGTTCCATCATCGTTATCGCTGATGGAATGTCATTTTGTCTAGGCTCTCTGGTGTAAAACATAATGTTAGATGGTTGGCCAGAATAGCAACACCTAAAGATATTACCACAGAGTATAGATATTACCTACTTTACATCCTGATATGACACCAGAGGGGCAATTCCCATATTTTTAATGAACGTTCGCATTCGCATCTCATTCGCAATCTGTCAAAAACACTATCAATTTACCAACATTTTTGACAAGTTTGACAGATTGCGACTGGAATTTGAACGTTTTTTAAGTACGAGAATTGGCCTTCTGATCAAATTGAATTTGGTGTCAGAAACCAGCGTAAGTATACCCCGGTTTCCGACACCAAATTCAATTTGAAGACTTACTACTAGTCTTACATAAAATTCTAATAATATTAATATTCTGCTGTGCGGTAACTGCGTAACACACAGTAGCAATGGCTTTCATTTTAACAGTTCAACAATATTCATTGCGTTAAAGTTTTTGAGCAGACAAATTCTTCGAACATATGAATCAATGGATTAGCAATATCTTTAAAAATCATTCAGATTTGCGATGGATAGTGTGTTACGCAATTGGGTGCTGTACTTGAAAGTGTGTACCTTGTAAACAATTTTCACCACAATTTCTCATTTTCTACATAAACTTGTGGGCCTATTATAACCTTCTCTGAAATCGGCCATCGTCGTTACTGACGGCCTATTGTAGGTAGGTAATCATTGAGGCAAGAAAGATGCCAGATAACATTGTCGCTACGCATGGTATACTATCGGCCACCCTCTTAATACATACCATGTTATGGTGGATCCACACAACCCGGCAGCATGCGCCGGTGGCCATGTACACACGGCTACACATCAAGCTATAATTTTCCAGTTTATGCTGATCTCGCATTGTATAGGATTTCTGTACAATGCGAGGTCAGCTTATACTGGAAATGTATAGCTTGATGTGTAGCCGTGTGTACACAAATTGACCATTGCGTTAAGCTTCAGATGACTTATACTTACACCTTCAAACAGTACGCTTCACGACCATAATTGACAGGCGTGTAAGTAAACACAGACAAAGTCTACTTTATTTCACATGTCTTGTCCACAAATATGTTTGTATAATAAATGATGTCGTTATCTACGTGATTACACGAACTGATCTAAAGCAGTGATTTAAATAGTTGGTTCTCAAGGAACCGGGACGCCCGGTTACGGTCGCTGGCGTTCGTGTGAACACCGCCTTATTTTTTTATCCATCTCTATTAGAGCTTTGTGGCCCTCTATAATACATGAATATGTACAGCTTTTTTATAGCTTCCAAATGTACACTATACTTACGATTTACACAAATCAATAGCCTAGCCTTTTCCCAACTATGTTGTCATCGGCTTCTAGTCTAACCGGATGCAGCTGAATACCAGTACTTTACATGGAGCGACTGCCTATCTGACCTCCACAACCTAATAACTGGGTAATACGATACTCCTTGCTAAGACTGGTTATCATATTTTCGAGCTTCTGACGACCCGTAACGACTGTCAAAGGTCCACTAATGACAGCCGGTACTAACGGCTTAACGTGCTTTCCGAGACACGGAGGAGTCTCGGTATCTCAAGATGGTCACCCATCCACGGACCAACCCTGTCAAGCGTAGCTTAACCTGATGGATCGACCCGCGCGGCTTTTACAATTATGTATATTTTATTTGTAATAAACATACCAAAAGTCTTATTACTAGTAGTTTAAGTGAAAAACAAGAAGATGAATAGACATAAAACGTTTATAACAGGAGGTGTCGTGGTTACTAATTGGCGGCTAATCAGTATTCTGCGTTAGACGATTAACAAGTTAATAACCGTAACCTAATAAACGCGCTGGTCATAAATTAGATGGCGAAGAGCGCTTTCATTATTGAATATTTCGCGGAGTTTACATAACGGGCAGAGTTATAATGACTTGTTTGTTTTAAATCTAGACATTTAAAACAGACAAGTCGACACTGCAATATCACATTGAAAGTCAACATTTATGTTAAAGATTTGAATTAAATAATCAAGTCATTATCGGTAAAAGGCAGAAAACTATTTTTTTATAACCCCTTTTCCTGCCTGTAATCCTACAATCTTTGAACTGTCTCTCTGTAGTCAAAATTATCTACTTACTCTCTTCATTTGCTATTTAGTTCATTCACTAAGCCTGTTCATCTTATTTTCACTTCTACTTCCAAACATGTCATCGCCGGGCGTAATCTGGTCTCGCTAAATGGTCAACGCCCTAGACGGGCCTACATTCAGATCTGTCTGCACTAAAATAAGAAGTGCTGATCCCAGTTAGGCTGTCACTACTCTCAGTAGTTTCAATCTGGTCACTAATACGTTAACGACAAAGTTAGGTTTATCAAGAAGTTATTAACGGTTGTGAGGTGTGTGTATATTTTGTTCGTGAATCTGTCATGGAATGTTCAGGAAATTGCTGAAATGTTTATGGGCATTATTGCCAACCGCTGCCTTTCTTCAACACATTGCAGATGCAGAAAAGTCTTCCCCCTTTTACACAATACTGGCCTTTTTTACTTACCTCCTCGTCCAGACATTGCCAAAGAAGTTATGTTGTCATCCGTCTTTAACCTCCCTAGATTTTTTTGCGATCTTATAAGCTCTCCGTGTAAGTAGGATTCATACCATCTTCAGCAAGTAACTCCTATATAATTATGTAATTCTCGGGATTGGCCTCAGACCAAATAAAAACCAAGACAACAATGACGTGAGGCCGGTTTCGTAAATATGTGTCCACTTAGTGCGATGTAGTTTGATTATAAATGCTTGCAAATGTGTGCGTATGAGCGCGCATGAATAGAGCAGAGGTGTAATTTTGGCATGCTTCAATGTATTGTTCGCAGGTCTTGATTTTTTTATTTGGTCTGAGGGATTGGCAGACATTCAAAGATAAGGACTAGTCTGATACTATTACCTATTGTTTGAAAAACCTTCGTTTCCATTTAGTCTGTCTGTCTCTAATCTTATTGTCGCGCGTCACAGAATACATTATGACTACGCAACTAAGTTTCAGTTTTTTATTCTTTGTAGCCTCGGTATCTCCTCGGAATTCTTAATGCGTCTATTTCATTTATAGTAACAATACATATTAGTTTACTGAACTCTGACCATATTACAACGAAAAATGTACCGTCACATGACATAGCCATATTTTTTCTTCGATTATATTACGAACCCTTATTCAAACGACAAACTGAATCATTTATTCGAATTTATTAGACTCGCGAAATTACCCAATTTTTTTTTTTTTTTTATAATTATGTTATCCACATCTTATTCCACTCGTTACGTCTCCAAAAACTGAGAGCGTCTTATTAAACTGCGTAAATAATTTTTAGCTGAAGTTATAAAATCCTAAATCGCTTTGTAGAGTAAAAGTGTCATTATGTAATAAATAACGAATGGCTCCGGGTCTATAAACGCTGTTATTTGCCACCCACGCATGCGCCCGCGCCCCAGCTCCTCTTTTTACTGGCAACTCTAGGTTTTCTCGCCAAGCGCCCGCACGAGTCCGCCCACGGGTTTGTCCTTTATTTCTTTTCAATTTAGCGAAATGTCGCAATTGCTTAGATATACTTACTGGGCTTGTTAAAGTTACGTTGAGTAACTTGTACACAATTGTATTACTTTTACACAACTTGATATACAGTATGTTAACTAACAAAGGTTAACCCGCAAAAGTATAGCATACATGCTAAAAAAAAATATACCAATAAAAATAAAAATATTGAAATATTCACAAAACCATTAAATTTATACGTAAAAGAAATACTCCGTACAAGCACAGTTCACTATAAAAAAAAAATTAAAAACATTTTTTTTTATGGTATTTTTTTTTTACATGTATAGGACCCTGCACTATTGCAGGTTAACGGGAACGCTCTTCGTTAGATAACATCCTTACATATTATAAAACAAAGTCCTCCGCCGCGTCTATCTGTCGTCCTGTACGCGATAAACTCAAACACGACTGCACCGATTTTTATGCTGTTTTCACCAATGGATAGAGTGGTTCTCGAGTAAGGTTTTAGTATATAATAACCAACATCCACGCTGGCGAAGTCGCGGGCATCAGCTAGTACTGTATAATATATTCGCTTTGAAAGGTGTGCGACGCACATTGGCAAATGAAACCAATTTCCTCTTTTATGATACCTAATTAATTGGCAATCAATAAATCTAATTGCTAATCCTATTTCCACATGAGTTCCTATTCATCCTATAAACCCGTTTCTCACAAGTTTCTCACCTATCTATCCATAGCATTGAATTGATAGATCAATTGGAAAGTCTCAAAACTTTTACACATCTAACTCAATGAACCCAAATCAACATGATGAAAACATATAATAATATCCAATTTCATTTCCCTTTTGGATCACGGTTGGAGTTTTGAATGGCCCCATTAAATCAGGGAGTTTGAATGGGTGTTCCTTTCCCGTCAGACCGTCAGTACGTAGGGTCCCTTACACGAAGTCGCGTAGTATTCGTCGTGGGTAGCGCCCGGCGGCGCCACAGACCCGTTTCTGGTTTTGATACAAGTGACAGCGATTGTTCCGACAAAGTTTCCGAATGTGGGTAGGTAGTATGTTTGTTGACTTTACGACTTCTGCTTCACTGGAGCTTTGTTCCCGAGAAAGGAGGCTCGTGGCAATCTAGGATATATAATGACTGTAAAAGCTACCGTTACGGGTCGGGTAGGGTGATATTGTTAGCATAACAAACAGCGGAACTTTTGTCTAGGTAAACTTAGTCCATGATCAAACATGTTTTTGTTCTTAATTTACTTTGAATAAGTGGCTGTCAAAAAAATAAAAATGTATAAATCATCAATGCTGGGAATCTCCTATGCCTTGTACCATTCAATGCAACAGTCCCTCGGGAGCCCGCGGTCTTTGAACGTCGTATACGAGTGTCACACGCCGTCTATAGAATTAATCGATTATACGCACTAGACGTACAAAACGATCACACGATATCTAAAATATGTTTCACATTCACACAACAATCAGCAATTTTTCCCGTTTCTGACTGGACACAGCCTGGAGGCCCCGAAGCCCAGAAAGGCCTAACTCAGAACTGAACGCGTAAATAGAGCTGTGAAAACGTTAAAAAAAACGAATGAAAATTAGCCATAAACAAACTTACAATAACATCAGACAAAGTGATAAAGCACTCAAGCTTTGCAAAAGAAATCCCCAGTCGAAAGAATTTGATTAGACACATTTTTCAATGGAGGCTTTAAAAGCGTTGAGTCATATCGGGTGATAGATTTACGTAACAAATGTATTAGGGGAAGCTCGCCAGAAATGAAAAGACATAAAAAACCAACGCAGCGGCTAAGCACGCGAGTGCGTGTCCACAGTACTTAGATCCTTGGCTGCAGATAGGGTTATCAGACATCCTGGCTAGGATTGATGGAAAGACCTAGATTTCTTTAGAAACCTTTTCCCGAGTAAATCTCGTTTAATGAGCTGTTTGGAACGGATTTGGTTCAGCGATTTTCCGTCTGAGATATTTCGTACCCTTATTTAAGATTTAAATTAACCTAATGTAAACAGTCAGATTAAATTAGTTCATACTCATTATTTTAATGAGCAATTTCAAGAGCTCGCTTCTAATTAATTATGGAAGTGGCAAGTTGGCAACCCTACTTTATAAGAGGCTTTTCATTCATCAATATTTGTTCAAAGCTTTATAACCGTTAAACATGGCGCCGCAGAACGATTGCTGCCATTGAGCCGGGTATATAGGGTGGTATAAATGCTATAAATAAATGTTGAAGGAACGTAAAATCATTACTTAATACTAAAAAAGCAATAGGTGTTGAACAAAAACGCAGCAGCGTAGTAGAGCCGAATGGTTTGATGAGTGTGTTACGTATGACTACAACGATTGACTGTAAAACTATTGATAATCATGTAGAACAAGATACGATTGATTACATCGATCATAAAATTGATAATGAGATGATGCACCGACTTTGCGATGCCTGCACTTTTGTCATACTATGTAGCGTAGAGTGCCACTTATATTGCAAAAATCATGATCAAACGCCTCGAGTTGAAGCTAACGCTCAAGCGCATATTATATAGCCTAATCTAAATAAGGAAACGAAGGAAAGCTAAGCGCCTGCGCTATGTTTAGTAAATAAATTCGCTTGAAGATTGAGATCTCTTTGTCTGCGCCGGAACAATAACTTGTATCACAGCTCTGGTACTAATATGGCATAATGTTTAAGTTATGGAGACTGTCCGTTCATATACTTTACATCTATCGAGGCCCACCTTCGTACACAAGATTACTGAAGCTGCATAGTGCGTACATTGTTGTACCATAACAAAAAAGCATTACGTGAAGCTGTTTTAATTTTCTTTACTTTGTCTCTGTCTTTGACCACTTTAGGCGCTGGACATCAGTCCAAGAAAGAAAGGGATAAGCATGAGCTTCTCTTGCTCGTGAATAGAATCATGAACTTCAACTTTACAATTACTAAAGCACTTTTAGACATAACCATTATGAACAAACAATCAAAGCTTTGTCCTTTTCAGCGTAGTAACACAACATTAGTGATATGGCAGGAAGTTTTGTCATACGATTGTCACAAACAACCTTGCCATTACCCATGTTAGTCATTACCGCTTGTGTACCGCATTACCAGCCAGTTTTATGGTCATCGCCGTATCGATCTCGCCAGTAGTTATCTTATTTGCTGCAGGACTTGTTTTTCCATCGTTCAAGGACTCTTTGGGCAAGGATTTTAGACATTAATCTCATTTTTAATCGACTTCTTCAAAAAGTAGGTTCTCAATTCGTCTGTTTTTTTTTTGTGTTGGTTATGCGATTACTCGGCCAATAATGAATCGATTTTGATAATATTTTTGTTTGATAGGTCATGCTTCAGAGGTGGTCCCATAATATATATTTTATTAACTTTGCTTGCGTAGTTTTTGAGATAGCTTCAATATTACGTATTTTTCCCACTTAGTATATGTAAACGACGTTATAAGTGACTCCGTCACTGTTATTTACATAGCGGGTAGTGGTAATCGAATTTGTGTAGGGTAGGTACCACAACTAAAAAGTGAAAAATAAAAACTTCTTACAAAAAAAAAACAACCGATTTCCAAACAAATACTAAAAAGTGAAAAATGTGTGGAGCCGGTGTCTTTGCTTTTCAATTTTCGTTTTTCGCCACCGACTTTCATTTCTTTTTCATATTTGCACTATAATCCTGAGTACCTACTTAGTTATTCTTTACCCTTTTATATCAGCACGAAAACAACATAAAAGCAAGCAAAATCGTAAAAATATCCTCGCATCCTGTTCCTATTGTGTTCAATCTTCAACTACCGTCCGCGATGAATCACGGCCGTATAGACACAGTGGTGCTCAGTGCTATAGTAATTGTGCAAATAATGTGTAATATTGATAAGTAGCAAGTGCGAGGGCCCCAGTGACGTATTTATCCGCAAGTGACATTTCCGTCCGATAAGTTGGTGGGAACATCCCATCCATCGCTTCAAGAACATAATATTGTTGTTATCTGATTTTCTTGTAAAGAGATTGATATGTTAGGAATATCATTGATGGTAGGATTTATGTTGGTTTGGTGATACTCGTAGCAAACAATTTGTACCTTGAAGTTCTGGAATTCATTCAAGTCATGCAAATGAATTGGTTTAGTTTGGGAGATTACGAAGTCGTGGGAAGTCTTAATACTATTTTTTTTTCAAGAGTATTTCTCAGATATTTAATTTCTATCAAACTTATTTAACAATATTTCAACAAAAAAACAAAATGGCTGCCACATAGCGGGGATGTGTACCTACCCAAGCTTAGAGTATACTTTAGAATAGTTTATATTTAAGTATTTAGAATATCGCTAGCCCATGTCCGGACACACTGTTTTTGTATATACATAGATATAGCCTATTATAGCCTTTTGGCCTCGTACAGCACTTTCTGCTTTATTTTAATTTTACTTTGTTTTATTGTTTTTTAATTATTTTTAAGTGTGTTTTAATGTGAGTTCTGTGTGAGTCCATAAATACTTTTTCTTTCTTTCTTTCTCTTATTACATAACTACGTTTACGGTTAGTTACGTTTCACGTTACACATTCCGTAGAAATATCGTATTCGTAACATTTATATCTCTTCATAAATTATAATTTGTCAATATCTTTTTTAGCTTTCATTTCACCCGTTTATTGACCGAACATATTCGTGTGTTAGTAGGTAGTAAAAACAGTTATCAATCGTTCAGACGATAACATCGTATTTAGGGAGCCCGGGGGTGCAAGGGCGAAGTCAGATCGATGTAAATTGATAAAGTCGTGGGTGCTATCTTGGAAACTTTCTATAAAATGGTGACAACTTTACCGCACTGTTTGAGAAAAAAATCTATGGTAATGTTGCCTCTTGAGCGATCTTACTTAGCCCTCGTAATTCAAGGGCGATTTTTTATCGCACACTGGATTTTCAACGCATTGTTACCGGCACTGCTTAGCGCCGAGAGTTGAAAATCCAACAGTGTATATTTTGACGCGCAGAGATGTATGTACTGTTTGATTGTCAATGCTCGGCTCGACACAGATAGTTGAAAATCCAGTGCACGATAAAAAATCGCCTGTGCTTACAGAGCTATCCAGTTTAGAGTGGTACACAACCTAATTGTACTTATGTTTAGCTACTGTCTTCTATGTAAAAATAATAATGCCACTTTCTTCATTCTCTCTGGATTTACCTAAATATTTTGGCAAGATTGGAGGAAAATGTCCGACACTTGTCTTTTGTCTTAATGCCTCTACACTTCACTTTACGTAAAATATAAACTGATGGATGCAGGCACTTAAAAAAGGTTTTAAGTGGTTCGAGAAAATCATAAATATTAATAAATAAAAAGAGCCTGAAGAAACGCGTTTCATTCATGTAAATCACCTGCCATTACAGTTCAGTTTTTGCACCTTTTAAAGTCAAGCAATGTCGACATAGTGCCCTCAGGGCCTCAGTCCGTGCCCGTCGACTTTGAGACAACATTGTAGCCCTCTCAGAGGATTATCTATACTTTTATTGACGTAATCATACAGACGAGAGGAAAATATTTTACTTAAATATATAATAGGGCCTTGTTAACGCGATTTTGGTGGTAATAAATGGTATTAATGTTGAAAAAGCTACGGTAGATTGAATTATCTCTGGAATTAGGTTTTGTAACGGACTTTCGGTCGGTGAACTGCTTATTTGGAGTAAAAATACAGCAAAAGCGAGTAGGTAATTATCTAAGGGTATACATACTATACATTTCATGAAGAACAAATACCCAAAGGGTTTCCAGAAAAATTGCAGGGGCGTCTATCGTAAGTGTTTTAATTTTATCATCATAGTACACCCCCTCATGGTAATGGCGGGTAACATTACCCTTTTTAAAACTTGAGCGTGACGGCCTTTTAATTTAATCCGGGAAAGTTAATTTATTTTAATTAAAACGATTGTTATATTTATGTACCTACCTTGTTAGTTCTATGAATTTTCTCGCACAAACATTTCATTTAAATAATTAAATAAGCGGTCTCGCAACCTTTGGCAACAAATACTAAGCCCTTTTGAAAACTAGAATAGCAGAACAAAGATTAATGAATCTTATAATGATCTCCTTACACTTATGCCCTTAAACTACAATGCCTGTAATGAGTCACATAATATTATTCATTTAATTCAAGACTTTCATTCATTCATACTTTTCCCATTAACAGCGATGCGGTCAAATTTTTTGAAACCCTATGTATGAGCCTTTTTTTAATAGGTATACTTGTACATAATAAATTTATTTTAGTGTTAGCCTTAGCTTGTATATTGTGTTTAAGATTTAAATAAAGTAGGATATTTAATTCAGAAGCTGAAACTTGGATATTTCATTGTGAAAATCACAGTTGGAATCCTGACTGGGTTCAGAACTTTATCGATGAAACTCCATTTAGGTCTCTACAGTAATAGTAGTAACAGTAACTATTCCGTAATCTGGGGAAATGCCTTTACCACTTTATAGATCCTTGACATAAATGGATTCACCAATTTAGTTAGTGCTTTGTATTTGAACCACGTCTCAAAAGGCTAGACTAAAGCAATGAGCGAAGGAAGGGTCTAACTGTCTGTGAAAAGTGTGGCAGTAAAAGGCTGGCAATATTGCCTGCTAACACTAGTTACGCATTAATGGAAGACGTTTGTAAATGTAGACGCAATTTTCTGTTACGTATATAAGTATTAATAATTGATGATTTTTGTGGAGAAAATACTTTTTTGAACTAGACCTAACATTTTAATTTAATTTCTACAGATTCAGAAACTGCTAATGAGATTACATTAGCTTTCAAGCTTTGTAGATTTTGCTTTTACCTAATTGGTGTTTTAGACTTATAATATAACGAAAAGACATCATACTAAACAGTGAATTTCTCGAGAACTCCTCCCCTTCCTAATATACGCTCATGATTAGCCAAATAGCCGCTTATACGAACTTGGGAAAGTCCCCACGCACGCTACTCAGCGTCGGATGAATGAATATATTTCCTGAAATTAATTCAAGGATTCTTATTTGATGCGCCCTAGAGTCAATTTAGATGGCTTTTATTTAATCGAGGCTCAAATAATTCCAATTTATTTTGCTTTCCTACAAATATTAGGTATCTCCCATACCTATTAACACTGCAATTTGAAAACATTGTAAAAGCCATTTGCTTTTAAAAGAGTAATCGTGGAGTTTCTTGCCGGCTCTTCTCCATATGTGCACCTAGCTTCTGACCATTCATAAGTGCCCATAGATGTTTTTTTGTGAAATTAAATAATTTGATTTAATTATATGTATTGACCACTCCAATAGATATTATGCGTATAGAGAATCAGTTACTTAAATATTTCCCTTTTCGAATCACCTATTTTATTAACTTGGAAATTAATAAGTACCTAATTGACTATGATGTTAGGGATATACTATTTTTAGCATCATTAGTAATTATTTATTTACAGTTTTCCGGGTTTAAATGTGTCATCTACCACATAAATGCAACTGAGGTATTATACAGATTTGGAAAAATTCCAATACACATACTTTAACTACATAATAAATAACACAGAATTATTAATAACTATACCTACATTTCAATGCTGTATTATTAGTTCCGTTTACAATATAGAGTAATGTATTGTATTGGTAGTAAAACTAACGTTTATTTTTCTTTATTTTCAGACAAGATGGAGGAGCGGGAGAACGCCGAGGACCATGGTGTCCCCGACATGACCATGATGCCTCAGATCACCGAGCAAGCCATCAATAATAATCTCAAGAAGAGATACATACACGACTTAGTTTACGTATCCTTTATGAAAATGATCATCAGTATCCTGCCCTTATCCCAATTTATAATTTACTAGCTACCGCCCGCGGCTTCGCCCGCGTGGTATGTCGATTAAAAGTAGCCTATGTCCTTTCTCAGGCTCTAGACTACTTGTGTACCAAATTTCATTTAAATCAGTTCAGTAGTTTTGGCTTGAAAGCGCGACAGACAGACTAAAGTTCCTTTCGCATTTATAATATTCGTAAGGATTTGGGATCGACGCATCATGTCTTCTTCCATACTTCTCTACAAGTCTCCTTCTTCTCAGTAGTCTCCCCCTTTCCAGCGTTATATCATTCACACAGTCCATCCATCGTTTCTTTGGTCTTCCTAACTCTTAAAGGGCCTACCTAACCTCAAATTTTAACTCGCTTGCACCATACTACTCGCGGCCTGAGTGAGAGCGAGTGGGGTGCGGGCGGCTCCAAGCCTCTAATAGTTTAGATAATTGCTTTTTACGGTGAAACTAATGGTAATAAAAAATTATAAAAAACATAAGACCTGCTTTATAGTTTCATGATCTAATTTGAAACCTCAAATTTTAACTCGCTCGCACCATACTACTCGCGGCCTGAGTGAGAGCGAGTGGGGTGCGGGCGGCTCCAAGCCTCTAATAGTTTAGATAATTGCTTTTTACGGTGAAACTAATGGTAATAAAAAATTATAAAAAACATAAGACCTGCTTTATAGTTTCATGATCTAATTTGAAACCTCAAATTTTAACTCGCTCGCACCATACTACTCGCGGCCTGAGTGAGAGCGAGTGGGGTGCGGGCGGCTCCAAGCCTCTAATAGTTTAGATAATTGCTTTTTACGGTGAAACTAATGGTAATAAAAAATTATAAAAAACATAAGACCTGCTTTATAGTTTCATGATCTAATTTGAAACCTCAAATTTTAACTCGCTCGCACCATACTACTCGCGGCCTGAGTGAGAGCGAGTGGGGTGCGGGCGGCTCCAAGCCTCGAATAGTTTAGGTAATTGCTTTTTACGGTGAAAGTAATGGTAATAAAAAATATAAAAAAACATAAGACCTGCTTTATAGTTTCATGATCTAATTTGAAGTATTTTATTGAATACCAGTGGTTTATAGTTCGGTGTAGAGGTAACTTAGTTTTTTTTTTCTATCCAGAATTTTTTATGTAATCGTGTTTTCGTCAAACATAGGACCCAGCATCAATCCTCAACTTTTATATATTTATTTTAAAATTAAAGCTGCAGGAGCATTCGCGTAAAGTTACAGAGTCGAGCATTACATCAGTGAGGGAGGAGAACTGAGCATTACAGTGCGCAATGTCTGTAATATTTTAAAACAACTTGTAAAATCAATGTTGTATTAAGCGAATGCTCGTCAGTCAGGGAGACAGTATTGTAATGTAATGCTCAAAATCGAATCTGTATAACATTACATTACAGGCGAATGCTCCCGATGAGGAAGCACCTATATTGTAATCTACACTTTTCAGTGAAAATATGGTTTATAATTCCATGAATAGGATAAGAATTACACACCAGCATATTCACTTGTAATACGAAAGCAAATATGCTGGTGGTCAATATTTGTGGCAGTCTTACGAAACTCCTAAGACTACCAGACTGCTTTTGATAGCCGTTCAAGCTGCTGCCACTTCGACGTACACACTTCATTAGAATTTCTGAACTCACGCAATTCCGTTTTACGATTCCTCTGTCTAGGCTTGGGCTCTGTTTAGCGGCTAATCTACTTGAAGAAGTACCAAAGTTTGCCACTGAATTTGTGATCCTATTTACTGAGTTTTTCTTGTTTTTTTTTTCCTTAATATTTTATACAGACATATACAGGATCCATTCTAGTCGCAGTGAATCCTTACAAGGAGTTAGGATGTTACACAACGGTGAGTCTATGCTATGTCAATATTTATTAATTAATTACTTGGTGCCTTGCTTCGCACGGTTTGTACAAGTTGACATAACATTGAATTTTTATTATAACTATGTGACTATTTTTTTTCCGTTTGTTTATTATGCTTTTTTCATTCATTCATCTTAAATAGAATATACATCTAACACTAGAATATATAAATTAAGTTATATACAAAGTAAAAAAAAATAAACGAAGAGTTCATTGGGCATCAAAAAGTTTTTATATTAAGTACATAATTTGCTTACATATTTTAATGTTAAATGTATATTATATTATGTAAGTTAAATATTAATGTAAACGTTGCGGAATAAATTCTCTAAATCATCATCTGCCTAGCCTTTTCCCAACCAAGTTGGGGTCGGCTTTCAGTCTAACCGGATGCAGCTGAATACCAGTTTTTTACATGAAGCGACTGCCTATCTGACCTCCACAACCCAGTAACTGGGTAATACGATACCCCTTGGTAAGACTGGTTGTCAGACTTTCGGGGTTCTGACGACCTGTAACGACTGTCAAAGATCCACAAATGACAGCCGGGACCAACGGCTTAACGTGCTTTCCGAGGCACGGAGGAGTCTCGGTATGTGAAGATGGTCACCCATCCACGGACCAACCCCGGCAAGCGTAGCTTAACCTGAGGGATCGACCCGTGCGGCTGTTATAACGTAGCCACGAGCTCCTAAAATAAAAAAAAGGAATAAATTCCCTAAATGATGGTGAAAATTTAAATTTAATCAAAATAAGTACGTTGTGTGTAGTACAGAAGAACAACGCGGTCACACAGACAGACAGACAGACACGAAAAGCGAATTTAATTCATAATAATGTAGGTATAGTTAAGTAATAGATTACTATTTGTCTTTCGTATAAAAAATTCAACACTTGAAATGAAATCACACAAAAAAAAATAATGGTTTTATCTAACGGGCAATAAAAATAAAACGCATCAAAAGTGAAACAAACATCGCATCGCATTTAACGGTTCCTTATAATTGTGTTCATATTTCTTTTGCAACCGAACGCTTGATCATGACAATGGCTCGTCAGTTTCCATCAATTTCCTTTAGCAGATAAACAAGAGGAAATGATACATTATTCAGCGGGTAATTATCTATTATGCATGTAGACAGCATACATTAACGTTGGTAAATGATACAATTGACTAGTCGCCAATTATACGGAAACTGGAAACGTGATAAGAAAAGATAAGCCATTTAGGCCTGATTTTTTTTTTGTTGATAGAAGGAATGTACCAAATAGGAATATACCGAATAATACAGGGTGTAAGGGACAGCCCTCCGCAAACTGATGGAATTAATTCAGCATAATCATACTAAGACGACCGGTACATGAAATTATTTCAGGAACGTTATGGGGATCCAATAAACCTGATTTGTATTATTACATCACGATTCACGCGCAATGTATCGTTACTGCGGCAAAACCCACGTAGCCGCACTCCCCGTGAAGGAGGGGGGCGCGCTCGAGTATTTAAAAATCCATTGCTGTTTTTTTATTTTAGCTGTTTTATTTACATAATTGGAGTGCTGCGTACAGAGAATTGGTTTGAATTATACATTGAAAAACGGGAATAATAACTGAAAAAACTATAAAAAAAATGAAAACTTTCCTGAGAAAATTTCCGGTGGAATATGATTCAAAATAAGGAGCTGAACGCCCCCTGGTAATTTGCGGAGGGCTGTCCCTTACACCCTGTATAGATGTCTTAAAAGTAATGAATAATGTTAATAGGAGTATAAATTCATGAATAATGTTATTGAAGAACTCCTGGCTTATGTAATACCAGCCGCGCGGGTCGATCCATCAGCTTAAGCCACGCTTGCCGGGGTTGGTCCGTGGATGGGTGACCATCTTTACATACCGAGACTCCTCCATAGCTCGGAAAGCACTGTAAGTCGTTGGTCCCGGCTGTTATTTGTGGATCTTTGACAGTTATTACGGGTCGTTAGCAAGCCCGAAAGTCTGAGAACCAGTCTTACCAAGGGGTATCGTATTACCCAGTTACTGGGTTGTGGAGGTCTGATAGGCAGTCGCTCCATGTAAAATACTGGTATTCAGCTGCATCCGGTTACACTAGAAGCCGACCCCAGCATAGTTGGAAAAAGGCAGATTGTATATTGTTAATAGGTTCAAGATTATCTTGTGAACCACTAAATGGGATTACTCTAATTTTTATTTAGGTACCTAATCATAAGAATGAAGTACGCGCTTTTGTTCTGGGCGCTGTCAACTTACACAGGTCACAGCCCATGGAAAGATGCTAACAAAAAAACATTATTTGTATATTTTTGACAGGATCATATGCAGGACTACCGAGGAAAAGCCTTCGGTTCACTACCACCACATGTGTTTGCGCTGGCTGAGTCAGCATACAGCTCATTGCAGGTATGACCAACACTTACTTATTTGTTAAAAATTTTGACAAAAAAAACACTATTGTTAGAACGTATAATTACCTCCAACCGAAGGTCAGATTATTCATAACGTAATTGAGTTTTTCTTGTCACTGTTTTGACACAACATGAATCAGTTTTGAAGGGATCCACAGATTAGTACAAGCATCCGAGAAAAAAAAAACTATGAAATTATAAGTTGTCTTTTCTGTACAGAATGGAGAGAAGAATCAATCGGTAGTAATATCAGGAGAGAGTGGCGCCGGCAAGACGGAGACTACCAAGCTGATCCTACAGTACCTTTGTGCAGCTGGCGGCCAGGCCTCGTGGGCCGAACAACAGATATTGGAGGCAAATACTGTGCTCGAGGCCTTTGGTAAGAGACATCGGAATTCTACTAATGATCTAGTTCTGCCGTCAAACTTAGTTGCTGTATTTCGACAAACAATGTAATACTAATTACAGTCTCATTAAATATTTAATTTCACGATATCTTGGGTATTGTAAAAGGATTTTTTGGCTCGTGGCCAAAATCGGAACTAACGTCGCCATCTTGTTTTTTCAATACATTTTACAAATGTTTACCATCAGCAGCGCCAACCTGTCAACGTCATTCAAGCGCCAAAATATCCTTGTAGCTGTTTTTAACTAGATGTCCTGTGTGAATATAACTTGGCAGCTATTAATTTTGCAGCAGACATCAATTTCATGTCCATGAGAGATTTTTTTGACGAGCTTTCCAAGCTATTATATCACTGTTCACGCCCCCTCACTAATAACTTCGTGAGTCGTGTCATCAACTACTCAACCTGTCGTGTAGATATTACCCCTCGTTTTGTATAAAAAGGAGGGGCTGACAAACTAAATCATTAGTACCTTAAGCCGCACCCAAATTGAAACCTCCAAAAGAGTGACGTTCGTAAAAAGAGTCATTTGTAGCTTCATTTCGAATACATACTTACTTGGTGATTACACGGTTCAACCAAATAGATTCACTTTCATTGCGTGTTGCAGAAACGTAGGGTATGGTCAGGTCGACATTGAATGATTCACTATTATGTTAACATGATTCGATTTGGTCGCCTAACCCAAATTAAAAGTAAAAATTAACTGTGTAATTCTTGCGTTATTTAGGCGTATACTATGTTATACTGAGAATCCTTATACCTAAAATTGCTTATCGTTATATTTGCAGGAAACGCTAAAACAGTGCGTAATGACAACTCTTCCCGGTTTGGCAAATTCGTCGAAGTCCGGTTGGACCACCGCGGCGGGATCAAGGGCGCAGTGTTGAGAGACTTTCTGCTGGAACGAGCCAGGATCACTGGACCTGCGCCGAGGGAAACTAACTACCATGTGTTCTACCAGCTCGTTGAGGGTGCTAAGGTAAGCCGTACCTCTCGTCAAAGCTAATCTGGGTATACTTTAGGCTTTCGAAGCCAGTAAAAAAGTCGTGCCTTAACTTGAGAACGTATACCTAAATTTGCCTAACTGTTAATCTTTATTTCGGCGGCCCGCGCAGAATTAATGAATTCTGTAATTCCGTACCTTGTTTCTTCTCATCGGTCGACCAAAATCGACATAAGCCTCAGAAATCTTCCATTTAGGTTCTGAAGGTCTTTTTGTTCTGTCTACTTATGGACAACGGCTCCTCTAAAGTTGCTCATCCCCAAAGCCACTCGTATTAAAACCGCTCCATCTCCTATTCTAGCACAACGCAGAACTCCGCAGCATCCTGCGCCTGCGCGAAGACGTGCAGTACAAATACCTCCGGCCTGAAGACGAGGAGGCGCACAGGGGGCGCGGGGGGGAGCAGGGCAAGCTGGAGGCTCTGCAGCTGGCCCTCACCGTGCTGCAGGTGCCGCCGCACATGTGCGAGGGGCTGTTCAAAGTGCTGGCCGCTATACTGTGGCTGGGGAATGTACAGTTTCAGGTTTGTAAAGAACATAAAGAATACTGTTTATAGCTATAGCACACAATATTGAAATAGTAGGTCTATTGCAATTAATCCTTTCTGCTAGACAGATAATCCAAGGATGGACACCATTTGCATGTATGAATGAAGGTAGTCCGCAATGAGTGACTAAGATAACAAACACGTTGCGTTGTCGTAACGTGTTTGAGTCCTTAGGCCGCGTTTCACACAGCGTTGATCAGTACGATATTTTACTGCGTAATTGTGGGATCACATGGCATTTTTAACCGTATGAACAGTGGGATGATGACGTGTCATCTGGACTATTTACCGAAAAATATCGTACAATACAGCGTCGCGTGAATGATATTATGTGACGTATGAATCCGCAGCACCTGGAGTATATGCTCGATGATTTCAAAATGTAGGCTTTTAAAAAACAATTTACTAACATTTTTACTTTATTTTCAGGATGTGGACGGAGAGCGTTCAACCCTGGCGGGAGAGGACACGGAAGCAGTAGACGCGGTTGCTAATCTGTTAGGGCTGCCGCTGCCTACAGCGAAACGAGTATTATTAGAACGACAGATCAACGTGCGAGGCAATGTCACGGATATTCCGCTGCGATTGCCTGAGGTACAACATGCTATAAGCTTTATTATATCGTATCTTTACACTCATAATTATAGTATATATGCGCAGCTTAGTTCAATTATTCTGGATAAGACATAATATTTAATAAAGCACCCCCTTTAAATAAATATAAAATTTCAGCCTTTGCACAGTGAAAGTCTCCCCAATAATTTACAGCACCTCGTATATAAATATCTTTAACCAATAACAGTTGTCCCCAATAGTTTACACATGTTTCCTTACCAGGCTCGCGAGAACCGTCACGCGATGGCTCGCGCGCTGTACTCGCGAACATTCGCGTGGCTAGTGCGCCACGTAAACAGCTGTTCGGCGCCAGGCCGCGCCGCGCGGGCGCTCGGCGTACTCGACATCTTTGGCTTTGAGAACTTCGCGACGAATTCATTAGAACAACTGTGTATTAATTACGCCAATGAGAAGCTTCACATGTTCTTCAATAATTATGTGTTTGCGCTGGAGCAGGATATCGTAAGTATGCGTCGCATTGAAATAATATTATTTAATTTTTTAAACTTGCACTGTAACCCGTTATGTTTCAACAGAGTTTTGCATAGTAATTTAGGTCAAATTACTGAACCAATCTGAATTCTTTCAAAATACTCGAAAACTATTTTTAATCCAATATTTTTCATTCCAGTATCGTCAAGAAGGCATCGTGTACAATCAGATCCAGTTCACGGACAATGCGGCCTGTCTCGAATTGTTGGAGAAACCGCCCAGAAGTTTGCTCAAGTTACTCAGTGAACAATGTCATATGCCCAAGGTACGGTGGACCTCAACCACAATATGCACTAATCGGTCAGTCATCATAGTACCCTGTAGGCCTGTTTTACCACTTCCGGGATAATTTAGGTTATATAACAGGCCAGATAATTTCAAACGCATTTGTAATTGTTTAGTGATAACTATTAGTGACGATCTGGATATTGTGAAACAGGTCTTTATTACGCCCCTATTATTTTTGTTCAGTATCTGGCCATAAATTTGATACATGTTTTTGAAAGAGATCGGCTTTGTAGAGTTCGATGTTGCCATATTTACGGCCACGTCATATGAAACGTTAATGTGCACATTCTGGATCTAAAATCCACGTATCTATTCCAGGGTTCAGACGGCGCCTACCTCACAAACATCCAAGGCGAATTCGGCGACCATCAATCCTTCGTTAAAGGCTCCCGTCGGAAATGGGAGGAAGAGTTCGGAGTACAGCATTATGCTGGCACCGTCAGCTACAGCGTTCAGGGCTTTGTGGACAAGAACCGGGACACCCAGCAGGATGCTTTCATAGACCATCTCAGTCGGTCAGCGAACCCCTTTGTGAGGGAGCTCGCTGATTATGTGCAAGACTTGGCGCCGCCTGGACAGGTATGCCACTCTTGATCTTAGGCTCAATTTACATTGCCGCGGAACGCAATGGAAGCGAATTCTGTTGTACAAAGTTTAATGAACTTTGTCAATAGTGTAATGTACAAACTAGATACCAGCCAAATAACAGGTCGCGCGTTTTCTGGAGAATTCTCGCGCATTTTCGGTAATTCCAGCAGTTACAAGCTCGTATCTAGTTTGTACGTTACACAATTGACATAAAGTTAATTATGCTATGTACAATTTCGTTGCAAAAGTCGCTTCCATTCCATTCCGCGGCGGTGTAAATTGAGCCTTATTGCAAATCTGTCAGACCTCTTTGCACGATTTATAACATGTTAAGAGCGTTGATTCTAAAAGTTGGCAACGTCGCAAATAACTGTCAAATATTTACCTGTTTTGATTAATTTGGCAAAATTACTGAATGGAAATATGAAATATGGCTATCTAGTTGTCTAAAATATTGATTACGAAATGCAATAAATAATATCGCAACACCGAATATTTAGTTTTAGATATAAAAAAAAGGTTCGGAAACTTTCCAAATGCCTTTTTTACACCTAAAACCGGTTACAATTTAAATTCAGTGTTATAATTGCAATTCATTATTAATATTTTAGTCAGTAAGTTAGTGATATTTCATAGTTACATACAGTGATATTGTCAAAATAATCAAAACAGGTTAATATTTGACAGTTAATTGCGACGTTGCCAACTTTCAGAATAAACGCTCTTAATTATAATTTCATTATTTCTACTAGGACACGTCACTGTCGAGTCCGAACTCTACGGGCACCATGCAGCGTGGCACATCAAAGGGTCGCCCGACTGTCGTGGACACGTTCAGAGCACAACTACAGTCACTTGTAGACATGCTACAAGCTACTGATGTGTGGTAAGATCTTTTATATTGAATGTGTCTGTCAAATATATAACCATACTAGCTGATGCCCGCGGCTTTCGGTTATTATATACTAAATCCTTCTTCGAGAACCACTCTATCCATTGGTGAAAACAGCATCAAAATCGGTGCAGTAATTTTTGAGTTTATCGCGAACAGACAGACAGACGCGGCGGAGGACTTTGTTTTATAATATGTAAGGATATATCTACCTTGAATCGGTTTTATTATTGTTTAATTATTGTCTGAATATTGCCCAAACAGTACACTTGTTTTGGTCTAGCTCAAATCGCTTTTCATCCTACAAAATGGGTAAATCCATACTAATATTATAAATTCGAAAGTAACTCTGTCTCTCCTGTCTATATATTACCTTTTCACGCCTAAACCAATCAATCTGCCTAGCCTTTTCCCAACTATGTTGGGGTCGGCTCCAGTCTAACCGGATGCAGCTGAATACCAGTATTTTACATGGAATGACTGCTTATCTGACCTCCACAACCCAGTAACTGGGTAATACGATACCCCTTGGTAAGACTGGTTGTCAGACTTTCGGGTTTCTGACGACCCCTAACGGCTGTCAAAGATCCACGAATGACAGCCGGGACCAACGGCTTAACGTCTTTTCACGCCTAACCCACTGAACGGATTTCGATTAAATTTGGCAAGGAGATAGATGGCATCCCAGGGTAGGACATAGGCTACTTTCTATCGATATACCACGCGGTCGAAGCCGCGGGCGGTAGCTAGTTAAAATACAAATCCTCCCACAGGTACGTCCGCTGCATAAAACCCAACGAGAACAAAGAAGCGGGCGAGTACTCGGAGCAACTCGTGCTGGAACAGCTGAAGTACCTCGGCATGAACGAGATCGTGCGCATCCGGCGCGACGGGTACCCGCTGCACCTGCCCGCGCCGCACTTCCGCGCGCGCTACCGCTGCCTGCTGCCGCACCCTAGGGCGCAGAGCCCGGAGATACAGTCAGTGTTTTTTATTGAATCCTACTAATATTATAAATGTGAAAGTTTGTGTGTTTGTGTATTTGTGTGTTTGGATGTTTGTTACTCAATCACGCAAAAACGGCTGAATGGATTTGGATGAAATTTGGCAAACAGATGGTTTATAACCTGGATTAACATATAGGATACCTTTTATCCCGATATTCCCACGGGATCGAGACTTACGCGGATGAAACCGCGGGGCGAAGCTAGTATTAAATAAATGAAATCCTACCAACACTTAACTAAAGCAGTTTTACACTTTATGGTTCCGTTATGTTATATGATTTGAGAAAAATTTGCAAAATAAAGTTCCGCCCGAAATAAAATATTGAAGTTTTTAACCCCTTCCAATACCACTACCTCTTCTTATTATAGACTCTGTAAATTGAAACACCAGTATATTACTAAAGAAATGACATGCTAAGGTGTTTTGATGAAAAATTGTAGTTGTATTAGCGTCAGCATTTTTAGCTAAAATTTTTTTTTTTTCGCAGAGCAATTACAGCTATAGTTAACGCACCGAAGGACGACTGGCAGATCGGACACACGAAGATCTTCATGAGGACTTCGGTGCATGCTCCACTTGAAGCCAAGAGAACTGCTCTGTTGCAATCTTCAGCTCTACTTATACAGAAGGTAAATCAAAGTTCTTCCACGCATTTACATAGTTCACAGTAGCAATGTTTGTCCAAAGCTCAGTGAGAACACCAATAATTTTTTAAGCTTCTGTTATCAGTATCGTGAAAGAAAGAAATAGTAATAATCATTTTCTCTGATATGAGAATTTTAGCTTGGTTTAGTAAAATGCCAACACAAACAAATGACTTTAAATTCCAAAACTCCACAGTGGTACAAGGGCTCAGTGAAACGCCGCCAATACGTAACCTGGCGCAACGCCGCAATAGTGCTACAAGCGGCCCTGCGCGGCTGGAAGGAGCGCGCCGCCTTCCTGCGCCTGCGCCGCGCCGCGCTCACGCTGCAGAGACATCTCAGAGGCGCCTTCGCCAGGGAAGTGGCCGCTGCCTTGAGAGAGATGAGGAGAGTCAACCAGGAGATCAAGTTGAGGGAGGAGAGGAACAGGTAAGATTATTGTCAGATCTTGAGATCTCACATAATATTACATCACGTTTCGATGTCCTGCATGTGATGTGTGTGTGTGATTAACTATAGACTTTATTTATTTTTCGTTGCTTATATACTTATTTCGTATGTATGTATCTATTATTTAGGACATGTATGTATATGTGTATCTATTTTAGTACATTGTATGTATATTTATTATTTGCACCTACGACAGCCCAATTTTATGTCCAGACTCCAGACAAATCACTGTCCATTCCAAGGTTGCCTGGAAGAGATCGCGGATAGCGATAAGGTCACCCATTGTATATTTTGTAGTGTTTGTTTTTTTTTTTTTATACATATTTTTGTGGTGTACAATAAAGTATATATAAATTAAATGCATTTAGCAACTTTTAAAAGTGATGTCCTCTTACTGTACTGATCGAAATCAGTTTTATAGTGTGTTTATCTCTTCCAGTCTCCAAGAAAAGGCGAACCAGGAACGAGCAGAACTCGAGAACATGGCCGACCAACTCCGAGGTCTTTCCTGCCCGACCAGCACTCGCGCAGAGTCGGTCAACTTGGACAATTTGTTCGACTTCTTGGCAGACGTGCCCACACAACGAGGGGCGCCCGATGGACAGCCGGATACGCACCAGCCGACTATCGCAGAGATTGGGGACTCTATGGAGAGGCTGGCTGATGATTTGCATCAAGAGGTGGGTCAAGATAATATTAGATGCGATTTGTTGTTATTTTGGAAGGGATTGTATTGTAGGGCCGTTACTAAATTTACTGAAAACTGTGGATAAGAAAATATTATTTTGTACCATGGCAGAGATGTAAGAAACAATGAAACGAAAAAATAAAAGCTGAAGGGTTTTTTCACAGACATCATATTTTTTTGTATACATATTACATAAAACAGTTTTTTGGCAGGCAGCTCCCTTATCCATATTATAAATTCTGTTGTCTGTCTGTATGTCTGTATGTTAACTTTTCACGCGTAAACCACTGAACGGATTTCGACAAAATTTGGCTTGGAGGTAGATGGCATCCTGGAGAAGGACAGGCTACTTTTTTTTTTTCATAAATAATCCTTTAGGCGGGATATAGGGGATGAAAGTTTGTATAGGAAACCCAGCATTTCTTAAGTATCCCGATAGTGCATACCCGTGAGACGATATCCAATACAACTCTTTATCATTATATTTTATACTAGCTGCGCCCCGCGGTTTCACCCGCGTAAGTCTCGATCCCGTGGGAATATCGGGATAAAAAGTATCCTATGTGTTAATCCAGGTTATAAACTGTCTGTTTGCCAAATTTCATCCAAATCCATTCATCCATTTTTGCGTGATTGAGTAACAAACATCCAAACTCATAAACACACAAACACACAAACTTTCACATTTATAATATTAGTAGGACTCTTTATCATTATATTTTATACTAGCTGCGCCCCGCGGTTTCACCCGCGTAAGTCTCGATCCCGTGGGAATATCGGGATAAAAGGTATCCTATGTGTTAATCCAGGTTATAAACTGTCTGTTTGCCATATTTCATCCAAATCCATTCATCCATTTTTGCGTGATTGAGTAACAAACATCCAAACACATAAACACACAAACACACAAACTTTCACATTTATAATATTAGTAGGATTAATCCTTAATTTTATATTAGCTTATCTTCTAATAACATAATAACACTTTGTCACCTCTATGAATATAAAATAAGGGTTACACTTACACTAAAACCTAGGTAATAGGGGTAAATCCTATTGTTTGTTCACGGTCATCTTGTATCCTTAAGATAATCTTTGAAACATACAAAATACAGTACCAAATACTCGAACTGAAAAATATCACTCATAATAAATAAACTCTTTCGTTCACAGTTGGAACACGTTTTAGCCGCCGAAATGAACGAGCTGAGCAAGTCCCACACGGAGGCTCAGCGCAAGCCGGACGGCGCGCCTTCCGAGTCCATCCCCCCCCCGCCCCCCTCCACGCTCGCCATACAACCGTGCGTCCCCCCCGCGCCGCCACCGCCCGCGTCCATGACGTCATCATTCAACGGTGTCATCAGCTCTTCGATGAATGGCATGTCTCCGATGTCGAATGGGGATGCAATGGCCTCATCGTTGATATTGCCGCCGCCTCCGCCGGTGGAGCCGTTGATGGAAGAGTCGCCGGTGTTCCCGCCGCCCCCCCCTCCCGCGCCGCCCGCGCCCCCCTCCGCGCTGCCGGAGCCGGCCGGCCCGCCACCGCCGCCGCCGCCGCCGGCTAAAGGTAAGTCGGACAAGGTTTTAACTAAGTTATAACTATCGAAAAATAACCTTGAAACTTTGTAAACGAAAATCCTTTTTGATGTAGTTAAAGAGTTAAACTATTTGTTAAGAGCTTAAAAATTAATTGAACTATAAGAGAGAGAGAGAAATCTATTCTTGCTGAAGAAGGTCTTTGATTTTGATTCTGTTCTAATGTGCTGCTGACCAATCATGACCAAACTTAATCCACTCAGTCCCGCCTCATACATTAAAACCTCGGTAGACTATCTCTATATATCAAACCCACAGACACAACACCACCAGAGCTGACCAATGGCATTATCCCCAACGGAAAGCTATCAGTGGTCAAAAGTAAGGAGCCGATCTACGAATCGGTAATACCACGACCGGCGCCGGAACAGAACAGCGAGCCATCGCCACCGCTGCCACCACCACCACAACCACCTCTGCCACAGCCCACACCACCTGAGAATAATGGGTATGTAAAATGGAATTAGTATATTATGCAATTAGTTAATAAAGGACGGATTTAAAGCAAGGTGCATTGATGAATCACGAGCAAGTGAAGGATTCTAACGGCTGAATCACGACCGTAGGGAGTGATCTATGATGATTTAATCATGGGCACAGCGAGAGATTCAAGTGTTAGAATCCTGAGCGACGCAAGTGATTCATGGCCCTCGATATAAATCCGTTTTATTCAAGAGTTGCATACTAAACTTCATACTATACCATGATTACGAGAAAAAGAAACTACCAACTTTGAGTATGTTGTTATGTCAATGTTATGCCTTGTGTTTATAGTACACCGTAGCATAGAACACATACTCCATAATGTCGATGATATCTTTTTCTTCAACAAATCATTAAAATAAGTTAGGAAAACAGACTCTGAAAATGTGCCAGGAGCTTGATTTTCATTTTTCCATTTGCAAAACTTATCGTAGGCTATGATGTAAACCAGCCGTGAAGTGTTGGGTAGCAAGTTTTTTACTATATCGACTGCCCTCTCTTTCATAAACTCTGATGTTAACACAGACATCTTCTTCATCACTTGAATGCATTTTCAATCGAATTATTATTAAGTAACACTAAACTTCGCTGCGACCACTAGTCGTGCCCGTCGCCGTCTAGTGCGCGAGGTCCCTTATAGTGGGTGGTACACACGGCTACACAGCTCTACATTTCCAGTTTATGCTGGTCTCGCATTGTATAGAATTTCCGTACAATGCGAGGTCAGCTTATACTGGAAATGTATAGCTTGATGTGTAGCCGTGTGTACATACTCTCAATATTCTTGGATTTCTAAATCGAATCTAATTTTGATCTGAATTAGTGTGAATAAGTTTCCATTTCACCACGGTTTTTCGCAACGCCATTCCGTTTCAAAAAAGAAGTTGTGCTAGATCCGGCCTGTATAGGTTCATCTCTTTCACATTGGAAATGCCGTCTCGGAAATGTCTCGTTTATGGAGTAGGCGTCTTTATCATTCAAAATCTCTTGTAACGTCAAAAAGGCATAATTTATCCCATCTGAATGAATACCTTTATTATATATCTGTATTAATGAATTTTACCTAAACTTATCCGTGATTTGAAAAGCTTACCATTTACAGTACAACTACTTTCTTAATGTCCCTCAGCAAACTTAAAACTATAAACATAACAAACGTGCTAACAGGATTAAAGTATCTGATATGTCGTAATCGTTATCCAACTTCATGGTCTACCCGTGTGCTAAATTTCATCCAAATCCATCAGCCGTTCCGTATGTTTATAGTTTACTAGCTGATGCCCGCGACTCCGCCAGCGTAGATGTCGGTTATTATATACTAAAACCTTATTCGAGAACCTTTAGGGAAGAAACCCTATCCATTGGTGAAAACAGCATGAAAATCGGCGCAGTATTTTTTGAGTTTATCGCGTACAGGACGACAGACAGATGCGGCGGAGGACTATGTTTTATAATGTGTAAGGAAGTTTGCCGAGAGACGTTAAGAAAATAGTTGCATTATACTGTGGCGGTACCTACATCGCCACATGCGAACTACGCATCAAAGACCTGACGTCACACAAAAATCCTGACGTCACATAAATCCTGCATCGTGCAATTAAAGTTTACCGTCCAATGGACATATATACAAGAACCCGACATCAATCGTTAGGCAGTTGCCCGCCAGACACAACACCCGTCTGGCCGGAGGATCCTCCCTTTTCTATGGTGGATGAGTGAACTTTACACCCTGTTCCTCATACCCCTAAAGTACTATTGTGAACTGTTCTCTACAGGTTCATCCACAAAGAGATTGAGATCGAGCCGGAACCGTCAGACGCGCCGCTACCACCTCTGCCGCCAATGGACAACGGACCGTCTCCGCCGCCTGTACCCATGGACACCTGCATCAGTCCACCACCTATGATGAATGGGGAATCTACAGTAAGTCTAATTTCTAAATAAAATCAATTATTATTGTGTTTTTTGGTAATAGGCACGTAAGTTCTTATCCCACGTACTCCTCCCAACTGTCACTAACGAGACACAATAGAATTTTAATTGTTATCGGCCTTTAAATGGCCTATCAACAGTTGAGCGGAGTCCAATGCTTACACTATGACTGTCACCTTCATTAAATCATAATATTTTAAGAATTAATTTAATATAGACACGCCCACTATTACCAAGGGTTATTGTGTTACCCAGTAACTAGGTTGTGGAGATCAGATAGTCGCTCCATGTAAAATACTGGTATTCAGCCCAGGACCCCAATATATTTAGAAAAAGGCTGGGTAGAGGAATTAAATAAAAGATGCGATCGCCCTAAATTATATCTGAGGCCCTAGACAAAGTAACATTCTATCAGCGATAACGATGATGGAAAAGGCAAAAATGTATAGGACTGACATAAGCTATCGAAAAGCGTATGTCAATTCTGTTGAAAGTCGTTGTAGAAAAACGAAACGCTTTCGAAGCGATTGTCACTTGTCTAGGCCCTAAGGTGTATCTTTTCATACACGAAATCTCTTAAGGGGTCATTGTACTCATCATTATGAACAACTTTCACAAAGGGACCAACCCTGAAATCGCGAAAATAAAATCAAGTGTTCCCTACATTTTGACGAGCTATGCGAATAGAAAGGTGGTGGAAACAGCTGATTAAAAAAAAAGTATAGCATTAAAACACTGTTTTACTTTACCTAAGACGGTATATTGTATCAAAAACATAATAATTCCTGTCACATTATCAATAAACTTTCTCCCTACAGAGCATAGACCGGAACGCGCGTCGCAAAGAGCGCGTAGAGCGCCGCTTACATCAAATAGAGGCTCAAGCTACCACGTTACCGCCTACAACACCACCTGCTGACGTCACCAACGACTTGTCGGAGTTCGCCAAGTTATACTTCAACGACCACCCGCGCTCGCCTGAAGGTAAAGTCAACCATAATTTTATTGGAATAAGGTTTCAAGTTATACTCATATTCATATTTATTTGCATTCCATAATGTAGATAAGGTATTACAATAGTTTAAAGCTAAAAGTACAATTACGGACCCTGTAGGGCACAGCAAAAAGTATAAAATTACAAACTCTTTATATAAAAATAACAAACATTAAATAATTCAAACAATTTTTAAAATTAAGTTCTTACGTGAGGTATCGTGCCAAATCGGCCTGCGAATACCTTAACACCACAGGGATGCCAATTCTTTTGATCTCTGTGGTTATAAAAATAGCATTCAAATCGGAATTAAACAGTTAATCAAACTTTTTTATTCTCACAGGTACTATTATGGCGACGTTAACACGTAAGAGCAAGTCCATGGAACTGCTGACCAAGGAGGAAATGATCACGTACCACAAAGGGAACAACATTCCAACCTCGCATATACAGTTGCATGATCCTGACAGCGTTACCGCGGCTGTCAATATATTTAGAGTAAGTGATGAGTTTACACATCCGTTTCAAGCATGAAACGCATTAGACAACTAAAATAAATAGTGACTTAGCGTTTTATTTGCGTGACAACCAAAATATTGACTAAATAACTCGTTCCAAGCACATTTTATGAATTTGAGTTTTTTATGATAGTGTTCTTATGTGACCACGGCCAAAGATTTTAATTTATTTTTCTGTTTGATTTTTTACCCATTTCTTTTTCTTTAGGATCTATGTCGCTACATGCGTGGAGAGCTGACGGCCGAAAAGGAGACGCAAGTGATTCAGTCAGTCATTGGCAAAGGTATAGAGCGAGAAGAGTTGAGGGACGAGATTCTGGTGCAGTGTGTTCGACAGGTGAGTTTTCTTTGATGCATTTTTTTTTATTTCCTAGGTTGTCATTGCGAATTTTTATTGTATCTATTTTTGATTTATAACGACTTTCCTCTCGCTATCCTGCTATCTGTGTGATTTCGTGATAAGGGACGGAAATGTGTAACAGGAAGGCGGGGAAGCACGCGCTATTTGATTTGACCAACGAGCGCTCGCGTTGCTATAGTTGGCCCTAAGATAGTACCAACCCATTTTCTGAGAGGTTGGTACTGCCAGCCAATCAGATGTAATACATCATATGCGATTACTGTAAGGCTCGCTTGTTTTTTTATGAAAGTCAAGCTTCATCAGTTTATGTACTGTCAATTAATGGCATGGTTTCAAGGGGGATAACTCAGAATCTGCTTAACATATTGAACATTCTTATTGATGTCTGCTGTTTTATGATATTTTTCGTATCCAATTTGCCATTTCAAGATTGTCAAGAATATGTAGGTTACATTTAGCACCGTATTATAACTTTAGTTTCCTCTCCAGTTAACGGAATGCCCAGTAGAAGAATGGGCGGAGCGCGTATGGCTGGTGTTGTGCCTATGCGCAGTGGCGTGGCAGCCGAGCCGCGGCCTGGCGCGCTACTACAGCGCGTGGTTGCGAGCTCGTGCACGCCTGCTGTCGCCCGGCTCGCCGGCCTCGCCCGCGTCGCCGGCCGCACGCGAGGCGCACTGTGCGCAGTGGTGTCTAGATAACTGTCGCGGAGCTGCACCCAGACAACTGCCACCGAGTACTGTAGAGATCGCCGTGAGTATTCTATCTAAGTTGGTTATTATCCTTACATATTTTAAAACAAAGTCCTCCGCCGCGTCTGTCTGTCGTCCTGTTCGCGATAAACTCAAAAACTTCTGCACCGATCTTCATGCTGTTTTCACCAATGGATAGAGTGGTTTTCGTGTAGTTTTTAGTATTTATAATAACTGACATCCACGCGGGCGAAGTCGCGGGCATCAGCTAGTTATTAATAAACTAGCGTATTATACACAAAACCTTCCGGAATAAATTCTCTAAGCGATGGTAAATTCCTTATCATCATCTGTTGTGTGGTTCAGTAGAACAACGCAGACATACAGACAAACACAAAAAGCGACTGTAATTTATAATATGTATAGATAAATAAGAAACACTTACCATGAAAGTTGAAACACAGCAGAGCTCTAAAATTGTAATAATTTATCCCAGGCCATGCGTCGTCTCGGCACCATAGTCTGCCGCTTCTTCTTCCTGGACGGCCGCACAAAAGCCATCGACGTGCACCCGGCCGACACCGCGGCCGCCGCCGCCGCCCGCCTGGCGGACAAGCTCGGCTTGTCGCCGCACTCGCGCGCGGGCTGGGCCGTGTACCAGCAGCGGGCGGGCACCGAGGAACATGTGCGGGCCACGCATTATCTGTATGACGTCATCGCTGCGTGGGAGATGTGAGTAGCTTGATTATGCACCAGCATTTCGTTCATTTTACTAAACTCTTGTAAAAGAGGGGGGTGCCTATGGATTATCCACTGTGTGGGCGTCACAGGCCTCAAAAACGACATGTTGAATTCCCACCGTCTTCTGCCAAATATCCCGGAGGTGAGTTGTCACTTGTTAGATGTAACATTCACCATATCATACATGGAAAGGTTAACTGAGCTTCAAAAAAAATTTCCATCCCTAACTCGCAATCAAATTCTTTGGATTTGTGTCGCTATATTTTGATTATTTACCGAGATATGATTGCAGATTGTAATATTTCTTTCTTTACTTCATACAGGCAACAAGGTCCCGGAGGTGGTTCCGCAGACAATCGTTTCGTATTCAAGCGCCGTCTATTCCGTGGAGGGCGCGAGCTTCCACACGACCCCGTCGAAGTCGCGCTGTTGTACGCTCAAGCTGTGCACAGCGTCGTCAAGGTAAGCAGATAAAATAGTACACGGTAACATCGGGGAGAAAAGGGCGGGGCTTATATTCCGAACAGAAGCTTCGGAAGTTGTTCGGAACATAAGCCCCGCCCACCTAAAATGGACGGGGCTCTTTCCACAGAGTTTTATCTGCAGTCGTATACAAGTTGGTTACCGAGTAATTCCGAGACGGTCTCTCAAGTCTTCTAAGCACTGTATTAAACTTTAGACCGTCTCGTATGGAAAATAAGACATTTATGTATTGCAGTGATTAGTCTTATTACTAACCCTGCCTTCTAAAATACCTTTAAATTTTGAATACAGTTAACATTCTAAAACAGTTGCTATTATATATCGTTGTACGGCCCAGATGGACGAGTTTCCGGTGTCGGAGAAGGTGGCCCTGCAGCTGGCCGGGCTGCAGGCGCAGGTGTCGCTGGGCGAGCCGCCGCCCAGCCCGCCGCCGCCGCACACGCGCGCCTACTACGCGCAGCCCGACCAGTTCCTGCCGCAGCGCATCGCGAGGGCCAGGCCGGCGCAGCAATGGGTCCGTTTATTTTATGTTTTATATCCAGGGCCGTCGGCAGGGGGATTCTGGGGGTTCAGACCCCCACCCCAAAAGGCCCTAGTGTGAGTTTCTTTTAACTATCTCGACTTTATGCATCGACCGCGTTAGGCGCTCCGATTGGCCCTTCACCCGTGAAGGTCAGTGCAGGGCCAATCGGAGCGCCGAACGCGGTCGATGCGTAAAGTCGAGATAGTGAAAAGAAACTCACACTAGGGCCTCAGAATCTCAATCCAGAGATCGACCCCCTAGGGTATCTCCGTATACAGATAAATGTAATCTATTTCGCATAGGCGTACTTTATAATTTACAATACCAGTAAGAGTTTGCTTAGGAGTTTGCTGGAGGAGCTCGTGGCTAAGTAATAACAGCCGCACGGGTCGATTCATCAGGTTAAGCTACGCTTGCCGGGGTTGGTCCGTGGATGGGTGACCATCTTTACATATCGAGACTCCTCCGTACTTCGGAAAGCACGTTAAAACGTTGGTCCCAGCTGTCATTTGTGGATCTTTGACAGTCGATACGGGTCGTCAGAAGCCCGAAAGTCTCACAACCAGTCTTGCTAAGGGGTATCGTATTACCCAGTTACTAGGTTGTGGAGGTCAGATAGGCAGTCGCTCCATGTAAAATACTGGTATTAAGCTGCATCCGGTTGGACTGGAAGCCGACCCCAACATGGTTTGGAAAAGGCTAGGCAGATGAGATGAGTAAGAGTTTGCTTAATTACTGTATTTTTGCTTAATTACTGTATTTTTATCGACTCGTGACTTTTTATTGAATAAATTTCTGCAACTTTGGCATTCTCTGAGATATTCTAACCTCCCCCAGCCTCTCCCAGGGTGCTAAAACCGCTTCGCTCGCTCTTGCATTCTTTTCTGCATTATCCTTCTCAAACTTTTCTGCATAAGTCAATAAAGTTCTGTATGATCGGTCAAAGAGAAATAAAAACTAACTTATTCGAAGCTGGAGGCTAAAAATTTACTGAAATCTAAAGCAGGTCAATGTAGCAAAAAGTGCGACCTTAACCTACCCTGCAGATGATAATAGTGGATCCCAGATCTGTAAATATAAAATAAACATAATACATACAAATCTTATGTGTTGCTGTTTGACCAAAACTGTCTAAAGGTGTGTCATAACATAAAGCGGCAATCGTGTGCGGCTGCCGCGGCCGCGCGCGTCCTGCCGCGCTGTTATGGACCACTGCCGCGCGCGAACGCTTTTGCCAAGAAGGGATTTGGCTTCAAGATGACACGTAGATCTAAAATTTGTTTTTCTCCTAACAGGCAACCATCCTTGCGCAAGCGCATCGTCAATATGGCGCCGGACGAGCGGAACTAACTGCGAAGGCGTTATACTTGTCATGCGTGATGCAATACCCGCTGTATGGAGTCACGCTCTTCCCTGTTACCTACAAAGGCTATTGGGCACATGGTAAGCACCACGGACGTGAAGTATAATAACTATTTGATTTGTTCTCATATAGCTTGTTGTTGTATCAGTGCAAATTCACTTATATTTGGTGGCTTAATCAATGGGAAGTTATCTATTGTAGATCGTTATCCATTGCTGAACGTTACCCCCCGGGGTCTCACAACATGATAATTGTCTACTTAATTAAGGATTAAGAAAGGAAAAAAACTAACATCTCCTCAGGTCCCAACGTCCTCCTAGGCGTGGGCTCGGAAGGCGTGGTCCTCGTCCGTCCTACAGACAAGGTGGTCCTCGCTGAATACCCGTACACCAACATCGCAGCCCTACTCATGGACCCCGTTGACAACGGCCTGACCATCAGCCTCACTCACCACGGACAGCACGACGGACACCGGTATGTTGTTAATGATCAGGACGAAGATCTGAACCAGCATGGAACGGATGAGGGACATCGGTATGATACACTTGATTAGTACAAGCTTGAACGTAACGAAATAGCCTGCCGCTGACAACACACTAACCAACCGAACAAAATGCAGGTCCATAGCTTGCAATGTCAACGAGGTGCGAGAAGACTGCTTCTCACTCGGTGACAAAACTTGCCAGCTAAATCTCTCGGTAACAAATGTTGCCAGTTAATAATGCTACAGCTCTAAACTCAGCTCTGCAGCCAACGCTCCGTGTGCCTTTCATGTAGTCGTTGCATTTCACGAGCGCTGATCAATCATTTCAATTTAAACCTTATGTCATGTAAGACATTTTACGTGCTGGTGATTTGCAATGACTCCACCTAGCTGTTAGTCTGCGATACTTTAATGACATACCTTATCTCAGGTCTAAAATTGATCCCTAAATTGAATCTTATAGGTGCATCGTATTGGAGTCCCCTCAAAAGAACGAAGCAGCATGGTTGATGGCTGCCTACAGTCCAGTTCTCGCTAACGGCTTAGCAGATGAGCCTCCTAGACGCGCGGCCCCTACCTCTGAAAGGTCCCGCCTGGCCGCCGCGCTCAAGAGTGCCAGACGAGCTCTGGTTGACTCAGGCATGCTCAGGAGACCCACTGAAGCTACAGCTGGGAACTTCTTAAGGAATACTCTGCGAAGGTTTGTTATCAAATATTCAATACAAGTTCCGATTTATTATTCCATTACGAGTAAAAAGTTAATTCAACATTGTATGCAACAAACCTAGCGTAAGTCTTCATCGAACGTTTACGATGTATTTTTGGTACAATAACGTCAACACGACGCTTACTTGCTGAGCGGCGTAAACGCAACATCAACGCCTACTCTGCACATACTTCCAGCGCGAAGATACTGTGATAACAAAATATATGGGGAGGTTAACTTGTATTTTTTTTTTCTGCAGGTTGAGTAAGCACAGACTAGAGAAGATGCGGCTCGACATGGCAGCAGAGAGCCAGGGCGAGAGCTACAAGAGCTTTCCTGCCGGCTACTGGGGCTGGTCGCGCAGCCTGCCGCATAGCCTCACCAAGCTCAACGAGGCCGAGGAGGTGGCCGCCATGCAAATATTCAAGGTAAGGATTTTTTTCTAACGAGCATAACTACCTGCAATTCAGTAGTATAACAGTAGTATAGAAAGGTCTTCCACGAAAAAACAGTCTTATTACAGACTAATAGAGCTTGGTGAAAACCCGTGCGAGTGTGTTATTTCCTACCTAGTTTAAAATTAAACTCTTTTCTTTTTTCTTGTGTTTTCTTAGCATAAGAGGTTGATTGCTCTTTTTAACCGACGAAAAAAAAAGGAGGAGGTTCTCAAGTCGACCCGTATATATATATATATATATATATTTTATGTATGACCACGCATAACTTTTTAGTTCGTCGTCCAATTTGAAAAATTCTTTTTTTATTGGGAAGGGTATTCCTCGAAGTTGGTCCCATTTAAAATTGGAAACTATAATCCACCCCTAAAGGTAGAAAAAATGGGGTTGATTTATTTTTCACCAACTGAATTTACAACTGTGAACCGATTCTGTTGAAATTTCGCACACATACATGGTTCTTATGACACAACCACTCATCATCAACTCCAGGTCTTTAACCTGGAGTAAACCCATGGAGTACCCTGGAGTGGATGGTAACTCAAAAGCGAAAAATAAAAAACTTTTTTACAAAAAATTAAACCGACGAAAAAAGAGCGAAAAATAAATAACTTTAATTTCGGAAGTCGGTGGCAAAAAACGAAAATTGAAAAGCGAAGACACCGACTTCCGAAATTAAAGTTATTTATTTTTCGCTTTGAAGTTATTTTTTCGTCGGTTTAATTTTTTGTAAAAAAGTTTTTTATTGTATATAAACTTCTCGAGCGCAAAGCGCTTTACACTTGCGCCCGCACTGATGATAAAGACTGGCTTTTCTCTGCAATAATCTCTCTCAAAATCAGCGAAATCTAGCCATCTCCTCTTTTTTCTAGGACATAATGAGCCACGCGGGTCTAACAGCCACCCACGACGGCAGCACCACCAACTTGGCCAACAACAACGTGACGCAGCACGAGGCTGACAGCGACGACCGCGTTGCGCTGGCGCAGGCTTTACTACAGCGATGTCTGCAGAAGGATACCTTGCTTTGTGAGCTGTACATGCAGCTTATTAAACAGGTGAGCTTTCCGATGTGAAGATACATTGTTCAAGGTTGTTTGTAATATTAGACTTTTCTAAACGGATCCCAATCTAGATGACGATTTTATTTTTGCTTGAGAGTGCTACAAGGGTCTTTTGGCGCAAGAATGACGTTGATATGGGGGCGCTGTTGGTAAACATTTGTGATTTTTTTTATGTGAAATAGATTGAAAAAACAAGATGGCGGCGTTAGTTCCGATTATGGCCACGCGCCAAACTACCTACCATAAATTTTGACGCACGCCCTTAATGCCCTACTAAACACGAATGATTGGCCCGCCCCCCTCCAGACGACCGACCACCCCGAGCCGTCGTCCCGCGTGTCGGCGCGCCACTGGGCCCTGCTGTGCGCGGCCGTGGGCGCGGGCCTGCCGCCCGCCAAGCCGCTGCGCCGCCTGCTGCTGGCGCACGTGCGCTACCGCGGCACGGCGCTGCACGCGGGCGAGGAGGGCAAGTTCGCGCGCCGGGCGGAACAGGTATGAAGCTTATGATTTCTATTTTCTCTGTTATGTGTATTTATAATACTGTCTTTATCTGTGTGTCTGTGTTTTTAATTAAAGATAATATTCATAAATAAATTAAACCAACTGTAGCTTGTTATACTATTCAAAATGAGAAGTGGTCAATATGCAAGTATCGTAAAGACAGATGTACCTGGTATGCCAAACGTGGTTTAAAACACAATCTAAACAGAAATAATCACAAGAAAAATTTCACTTTTTCCAAACAAATTGCAAAATTCAAGCTTGAAATTGCTTTTAATCGGATTGCAGCCTAAAAACAAACTACAGTTTTTGATGTGCGAAACAATTATTGATGAGGTGCCTCACCTGAAATCTGCCCAAACGGTCAGAATACTAGCCTAACCACAGCTTTGCTTGACCTTAATAATTGCTCAACAGATAGCCCATTGGCCTCCATATCATCCTTTACATCAACCAGCTTACCATGCTACACACAGTGCCCACCACCCCTTCTGTAAATACTATCACTTCAACGTCTGACGGTCGCGACCGTACGACGGTAAGACCACCTCCCACATTTTATAACAAAAGAACTAACACTTTTTCCAAATCTTATCATAATTAATATAAAAACTACTAAGATAAAAACGTTTATGTTGTGCACAGATTAAAATACAATAACAGTGTTGCTAGCTTTTACTAACAGCTAGACAAAAATCTTTTTAAAGTGTGCAAGCAATTAGTTTTAGGCGGCATATTTTAACTTGTCGTATGATCTTATATGGCAGTTTTAGTGCAATCTAATTTGATACCATGCCTGCTCACATTTTATTTTTACCTGCGAAAAAGAGACAGCATTAAATTTAAGCCAAGTCGAACCAATGACGTTAAAAATCTTGAGTAATCTAATTGATACACTGCTTCGTTGGTGTACTGGTCGCAAGCGATACCGCTGAGCATGAGGTCCAGGGTTCGATTCCCAGGTTGGGCAAATTGTTATTGAGTTTTTCCATCAGGAATTTCTCAGCAACAGCCCGGAGTCTGGGTTTGTGCCCGGTTGGTAGCAATAGGCTCGCCCCCTATTACAAGGGACTTGAACATCGCAGGCGAAATGTGGGCGTACTATAGATACCTACACCTATGCCTAACCCGACAGAGATTACAGGCGTGGTGTTATGTAATGTGAAAATCAAAACCTTCTAATCTACCATTGACTTTCGTGTCCACCAGGTCGCTCTAAGCATAGCGCAAGTGCCCCGGCGCCTGGCCGCCCCGTCCAAGGAGGAGGTGCTGTGCGCGGCCGCGCGGCGCCCCATGCACGTGCGCGTGTTGCTGCTGGACGGCAAGCAGCACGGGTTGGTGTTCGGGCCGGCCGCCACGGCAGACCATCTCGTGGCCATGTTGAGGGAGAAGATTGGACTTAGTGATGCTGCGACAGGTCAGAAATTAACAAGGCTGTTCTTACCATGCGATCAAAATTAGCTAAATGCCTTGAGCATACGGTCGTAGTAACTGCAATTTTATGAGTCAGCACTTGCAACACAAATCTTATTCACCCCAAATCAATAATACCATTAACTACTTCAGATGAGCAGTGTGGCCCAGTGGTCGTGGTTTCGAAACCAGGCAGGCGCTTTACTTTGTGTAAATAATTTCATCACTACTACTCTCAAAACGGTGAAGGTAAACATCGTAAGGAAACCGGCATGCCCTATAACCAAAAAGTCAAAGACATGTGACATCTACCAATCTGCACTGAACCCACGTGGTAGTTTACAGCCCACTCCTTCTCGAAGAGAGGAGGCCTGTGTCCCAGCAGACTGATTATGATTAACTCTACATCATGCATGCGCCTGTTGCCCAATCAAGTCATCAGTGACTTGATCGTTTTTAATGTACCTTAGTTTACTGATTGTATTTCCTGTGCGTGACCCAATAAAATATTTTTCTTTCTTTCTGTCTGTCATCTGTATTGCCGAGGCAGAGGCAGGTAAATATTTGTTGATACCGACAGTACATTGGACTGCCAAACTTATTTGGTTTTCATTCGGCTGTACTTCTATAATGTTGGTCTCGTTGCATGACAGGTTACGCGTTATACGAGGTGTGCGCGAACTCGACGCCAGCGGGCGCGGGCGAGCGAGCGCTGGCGGGCAGCGAGCGCGTGGGCGACGTGCTCGCGCGCTGGGAGAAGGCCGGCGCTACTGCCGCCGCTTGCAGGTGCGAGCTTGATGCTATGCCCTAATCTTTCACATTTTCTCAATAACTTTTTATCCTGACCCTGGTGATCTCCTATAAAGGTATTCCTAGCAGTCTCTCACAAAGTAGTGTCACGTAGCAGGCCAGTCATTTAAAACATCCTAGGTCGCAAAACCCTCGAAGATTACCCAGGTCACTTTTCCGTAAGATGAACCTTTTAGAAGTCAAAACCTGATAGAAGTCCGGAAAGATCGAGGGTTTTCGTGCACCACGCAATTAGGATAGGTCTTTCGAAGCTGCAAAATTGGTATCGATCCTAACAACAAGATCGATACCAAAAACAGTGCAATTTTTTTGGCATTGTGTATATCATTGTTTGTTATGAGACAATACATTAGTTGAATTTGTACTCAAGCTCATCTTGGACTATTTGTTTTTTATTTTTGAGAAAATTGTAACATTTTTAATGATAAGAGTGTCCATATGAGAGTATCTTGCTCGTTCTTCTCCATATGAACTTTCGGTTTGGAACGGCAACTAGCCTTATCTTTCGGATTCCTTGACAGTTCAAAAGTGCCTGAAAATGGAATGTTTTGGATTTTTCTCAAACCAATTTCAGCTTTATGACAAAGCAACTTAAGTTCAACGAGCTGCGCTCTCAAATAAGATTTTTTTGTTTCATTAAACAAATGACGACATAGCTGATTAAAACATTCTTCAAGAAGATGGCACCGCCACCCGCCACAACAAACGCAAAGGACTCCACGACATTTCAAAAACTAAAAATAAAGCATATTTCCGTCTATTTTTCTGTTAGGCTCGTGTTCAAGAAGCGCCTATTCTTGGGCGAGCGTCCTCTACAGACATCATGCGCGGCCGAGATGGAGTTGTTGTACTACCAGGTTCTACACTCCGTGCGACACGACCGACTGCCCATAGAGACCGATGAAGCTGTGAGTATTGGCGCGATTTTGTGGTCTTATTATTAATATTGTATCCAAGGACTCTTATTTGTCAGTGCTATGGTCCCAAATGTATCTGTTGAAAATATAAACAAATGGATCAGAAAAAGTACCCGCTGATGGATGCCAATTTGTAGCGCCACTTACAAATTGAATGCTTTGATTTATTTGAATACCTAATTTAAAATCACTTAAACGGTGTTTTTTATTTGACAACTACTTTTATGTTCGTATAACTCGTCAAAATGTTTGTTTTTCACGGTTTCAGGGGTGTCTCATAGTGAAAGTTGTTCGTAATGAGTACATATAATGACCCCATACGAGGAAGGAGGAAGGATGCACATGAATTTAATTTCACCCTTTATAGATTTGGATTCATTTTATTACTTACTAGCTGATGCCCGCGACTTCGCTCGCGTGGATGTCGGTTATAATATACTAAAACCTTACTCGAGAACCATTCTATCCATTGGTGAAAACAGCATGAAAATTGGTGCATAGTTTTTGAGTTTATCGCGTACAGGACGACAGACAGACGCGGCGGCGGACTTTGTTTTTTATAATATGTAAGGATACTTACCTCAATTATTATTGACGATTTTTCTATTAAAATTTAATCATGTTATTCAAGCAATAATTGTTGGAAAAAGTGGTGAGATATAAAGTTAAAACCTTCTAAACACAAAATAATGCTACAAATTCCCTTCAATTTTAAGATTGTGTTAAGAAATTCTGAGTAGGGTTTGTTTACCCATTCGGGGTAGCACTCAATAAAAACGATATTTTAATAAACTACTTGTATTACTGCCTACCACGGTACTTTCTTTATATAAAAAGGTACAACTCATAATTAATATTATAATGAGTTGGAAAAGTTGTACGAACAAAGCAGATATTACACAAAACGATTGGAGCTAATTTAGTTAGAGCGATCCCGGTCTGAGTCTAGATTCGTCCGTTCGTTGTTTCGTTGTATAACTTCGTACCTGACGGGCGACAATGACCGCACACATTTTTAAAATTAAAATTATTATTATTATGTTCTTGGCCTAAGGCAAGAGGCCCAAAGCAGGCAAATAAGCCACTGTTATACTTAAGCTGTTGGTGTACTTATCGAACAAATAACAAAGGTTCTAAAACAGCAACAAAATTTTCGCAGCCACTATCTTTTTTTATTTTTTTTGAGTTTTGGATATCATCAAATGACTTCTCCCGCTCTGGGCGGAGCGGCAGAGCGTGACAGACTTTTACTGACTAAAACCCACCCGTGTTCCTTCAGTTGCCTGTTGCCAAAGCCCTGGTATCCCTTTTGGACTTGCCCGCAGCAGCCTCCATCTTGGATTTACATTTTGATCTGACTATCGGCTTTAGCACCCTCGAAAACTATGAAAACGAAACCAATGATGAAAAATTGTAAATTTTGGTACCGCTTGGATTTTCATTTTGACCTCACTATCGACTTTAGCACCCTCGAAAACCATGGAAACGATACCCATGACGAAAAATTTATTCGGAGCCGCCATCTTGGTTTTACATTTTGACTTCACTATCGACTTTAGCACCCTCGAAAACTATGAAAACGAAACCAATAAAGAAAAGTTTGTAAATTTTGGTAGCGCTTGGATTTTCATTTTGACTTCACTATCGACTTTAGCACCCTCGAAAACTATAAAAACGACAACCATGACGACAAACTTGAAAATTTTCTCAGTCGCCACCTTGAATTTAAATTAAGACCTCACTATCGAATTTAGCACCCTCGAAAACCATGGAGACGATACCCATGACGAAAAATTTTATTCGGAGCCGTCTTCTTGGATTTACATTTTGACCTCACTATCGATTTTAGCACCCTCGAAAACTATTAAAACGACACCAAGGACGAATTGTTTTTTTTTTTTTAATTTTCATATCTTATGACCACCTCCGAACTTTCCATACTTTTCTTTTCTTAGTCATCTGTCAAAATGTTATATTTGTGACAAAATGGGTGCGCCTATATATTAGTAAATGACATAATGAATCCCAACTAAGCGTCAAGAAGTTATGTCACATGCACAGATTACAATGCTTTTACGACAAAACAGTTTTATCGCCCAAACTGTGATAAAATGTGTGACTCAAGCCATGTCGCAGTAGACCGTGCTCGAATGCTCGCCCCAATGTTTTATAACGACGTCAAAAATATACCTAAACCAAGGTTATCAGTTGAAATCTTTTTTTCACTTCGTTAATATACTTGAATAATCTGCGTGTATCCAGGTAATGCTGGCGGCGCTGCACGCGCAGGTAGTGAAGGGCGAGTGCGCGGGCGGCGGCGAGGAGTGCGCGGCCGCGGCCAGCGCCGTGCTGCCGGCGCGCCTGGCGCAGCCCGCGCTGCCCGCGCCCGCCGTGCGCCTGCACCACCTGGCGCTGCGCGGCACGCCGCCCGCCGCCGCCATGCAGCGCGCCCTCACCCTCGCCTCCTCCTGGCCGCTCACTAGGGCCACCATCTTCGATGTCATGGTGAGTGTATCACAGGACTACTATTGACTAGCTGCGAGCTGCTTTTTTTGTTTTATTATTACGTCGTTTAAATATTAATGTATTACCTTCCGGAATAAATTATTTAAATGATGGGGAAAATAGTATTTGTATTCAAATCAGTATTTACAGAAATTAAAATACAAACGTGCAAATACAAACAACTATACCTCTTTAAAATATAATTTTGCTTGTATCACAGCAATCGTTCACATCAAACTGGCCACGCGCGCTATGGCTGGCAGTAGACGCACGAGGTCTGACCCTACTTCGACGCGGCACCCGCGCAGCGCTAGTGTCGCACGACCACGACCAACTGCTGGCCGTGTCGCCCGCACCGCGAGCGTTACTGCTCGTGACGAGAGCAGACCGCAAGCACGCCAAGCTCGTGCTCTCTACTGATCAGGTATGTTGAAGAACCGAGGTCTAAGCTGACGGTAAGCTAGTTTAGTGAAAAGACATTGAGAATATAACAAAAATTGTGTCCTCAGGCGTACCAGATCGCAACGCTGATTAAGGACTACATCGAGGCGGTGCGCGGGCCCGTGTCGCCCGCGGTGCCTGCGGCCGGGCCCGCGCCCGCGTCGTGACACCCGGCCGCCTAGTGCCAGTGCTTCCACGTCAGGCGTTGAGTAGCGAGCCAACTCAACACGGCATACACGCAGGAATGTTCCACTCGCGATCCACACTACACATACAACGTGATTTAAACAGAACCTCGATTTTAATACACATAGAGACTTGTCTCGAATTTCAAAGAATAATTCAATCGATTCAGCAATGAAGTACTTAAAATATTGATGACCGATCTAAGTTCCGAGACGGTTTAATTAGCTTATAATTCGAGTCTTCCACTCAGGTTTTACTTAGTTAAATCTGGATAAAAATCACGTTATTGTTGTAGTTGAAGCTAGCTCACTAATTGTTGTAGAATCCGCTCGAAGGATACGTTACACAAGTAGTCTATTAGAGATGATATATTGTGTCTTTGGAGTAGATACGCTCGCGGGTCGAACAAGGGAGGGAATGCCAGTCACAGAAGTGAATACTGATTTGATGGTGACAAGCAAATGGATCTGAATGCGGAAGGTATTAGCTCAAGTGACCCAAGCGCAGTAGGACGAGGGCCGCGAACTTTTTACACTTTTAAGTTTTATTACATGTACTTATTTTTTAAATATCATTGTGAACGATAAGCATTTACTTCACAGTAAGAGGTCTGATCAAGTGGTGTTCGGTTTTGAGTGACAGAATGGACGAATTAAGTTGCCGGAAAGACGGGGAAGCTAAAATAAAATTAATCCACATACCTACATAGTCAGTAAATAAAACAATTTTAATCCACTATCGTGTAATAGTTGTTATATTCCGATCTATTAAATTCCCAAAATATTATTATGCCAGTATTATTACTGTTAAAATTTTAGACTAATGTTGCAGTTAGATGTATTGACCGTTGATGTTAAGATTTATCTGGTAGATAGTAATCAATCTTATTCCCCTTTAGTCTTTGGTAAAAAATAAGATCTTGTTGTATTGACATTTTTGAACTAGTGTTTGATGTAAACTCTGAACTATGTAAAATGTCGATGCAAGCGGCTAAGGCTATGAAACCCTTATATGACATGATAACTTAGTTGTTGGAACTAGGAAATACTATATAAGGTGTATATTTTCATATACGGGATATTTTAGGGGTCATTGTACTCATCATTATGAACAACTTTCACTATGGGACCAAACCAGAAATCGCGAAAAGAAACATTTTGAAAGTTGTTCATAATTATGAGTACAATGACCTGTATGAAAAGATAAACACCGTAGCGTCAGCGCACACAAAAATTAATCTTATGACAAGTCCATACATTGCAAAATAAATACACGGTGAGCGTCCACCTTGATGCTCGACCATGCTCGAGCTTGCGTGTTCGTTCATAAGATTAATTTTTCAGTAGTCTCAGAAAATGCTCTGTTCTGCTCTTAGTGTGCGCTGACCCTTGTATGTAATAATAACTATGTGGAAGATACAGTCAATTGCAGGAGTGGCTGGAGATACTTGTTATTGTATTGGACGCATAGTTAGTTCCATTGGAAACTTGTGAGATAGTTATCTATCAGACAAAATCTTGTATAATGAAGTGTGTCTAGGCTCAGTGACTTCAGTAAGTATTCTCACTCCTCTTGATTGTACTTCCACTATTAGCTCTGCTAACATTTCAGATTCGTACTGTGTAAACTATTCAAGTGTATTCGCTGCAAATATCGTCCCAGTAGATACCAATTATAGGTAAAATTATATTCTTTGTTTAGAGTCTTGCCTGTACTGCATATTTATCCTGAACTATTGTTTTGTGCCTTGTATAAAGCTAATATAATGTTGCTGAAGTAGCCTGTGAATCTCTATAAATTGTATTTATCAATTAAAATAATGAGTTATAATGTGTTATTGGCTGTCAGCATACATTATTAGGCGTATTAAATTCAGTGAGCGATTTGTGCAAACTTATTGTGACTGCAAAATAATTACTGGTTGTTTCAAAGTATATCTTCTATCATGCATATTACACTATATTGCACAATGTTATGTCTCGAATATTTTATTACAATAAAAAATATATTTGGTATAGTAGAGCTAATTGGAATGTAAGTAATTACTTCGTTTTATTAATACTAGGTTATTGGACGCTGCGAGTTCTGTTCCTTTATAGAAAGCGATCAATTGTCTGGCGCTATAAAACGTACGAATACAAATAAGGATGTCGATGAACTGTGTTCAAACTGTGCTGTAGGTAGGGTCGGTTCTTCGACATCCTTTCAGCTCCATTGTATACATACGGATGCCATTGTGAGTTAGTGCTCATATATAAGCGGCAAGCGTCAACGGCAGAGGCAACTGCAGCCGTCTACAAAACAGAATCGTAGCAAATTCAATTCGATTGAGAAAAGATATCACTGTTATAAATTATTATATCTCGGTTCTTATATAGTTATAGAGGACACGCTACGAGGATATTATGGACTTCTATGGCGCTTAGATATCCAAGAATTTCTTAGCTTGTGTTTCTGATCTCATATTGAGTATTATTTATTTAGATGCCATATTTTGCTTTACGAGCAATATTTGTGTAAGTTCTATTTATTTTTAATTATGTATTTTTGTAACTTGTATATAATTGGTGAACCAAAGACTTCGATTCGTCCCTTTGGATATATTTTCTTTTATGGATTCCAATTAGACATTTGTAAATAACTATAGACATAGAATACTCATTGACGTGAAATTCTCGTACTCTCAAATAAATAGAGGCTGAACTTAAATTAAATTATTAGAACATTTGGCATTCGGTATATTTTCGGCTTTGGCTTATAATTAGTCAATTATTTAATCTAATTAACTAACACTTCACTTGGATGTATTTACAACACAATTTATCGATTTTAACGCACGTGATTGATAAAGGACTGCCACTTTTGGATTTTCCCGAAACCATAACCATAAACATGGAATGAATAATGTTATATTTATACCCACAATTTAAAGTTTAGTTATAACGAATAGTTGGTTGCTCCCAGTTCTGTCACAACCACAAGTGGTTATATTACTAACATTGAGCACTAATCTATAGACAATAATTATATTATTTAAAAATAATTGTAATTGTTTCTTTTAGAAGTAAGTTAATTTAATAGAGGTTAGAATGTCAGTGAAACATCGACAGCACACTCACCACGTGTTTCATTGCATACCACACTACCCAAATAGACTGAAGGTGTCCAAATATTTTTTAATGTATTGTTTTTGTTACATTGTGTATGGAATTTTACCCTATTATTTGAATGCCAAATAAATTATTACAAAGTGATGTTCCTGTTTTTATTTAAAAAAATTGTTTTGTACACTTACTACAATATTTATAAAAATCACTGTGTCACTAATCCTAGGTAATCATCCATCAATGTTCCAATGGCGAACTGGAAAGGAAAAAAATGATTACAAATAAAACACTAAAACAATCAATTACGCTAAATTCTAACTATACTGAACATTTACACAACCAAATGAAGAACCATTAAAATTGATTCAGTCGTTTTCGAGAAAATTGCAGACATACATACTGCTTGAATACAGAACCTCTTTTTTATAAGTCGGTAAAAGAAAGACCCGCGCAATTTTGAACGATTGCATTTCCCCACCCACTCCAATAAGACTACAATAGAGCATAGCATTGCTTATTCGATTTAAAAAATCTTGTTTGTTTTAAAAATTTAAAGGGAGGGCAGAAGTAAAATGTGAGCCAATAAAAAACTATACTGTACACTCACAATGCCCGTGGCGTCAACCCTGGTGCCGACTATCTTGAGCCGGATCACATCCTCTTCTTGTATGACGTTGTCTTCCTGTTTGCTCTTGTAACACGGAGGATTAACGTTTGGACAGAACTCCATATCAGCTGGGATGGACTGAAATATAGAATTTTGTTGAATGATCATTAGAGAAAGATAACCTTCATGAAAAGCTAAAGTGTTGATACTTGAAATTTTATTTTATTTAAATTAAATTAAATTTCAGTTATCAACACGAATGATCGCACTATGTTTAGGGATAAGATCTTGTTTTTTTTTAAATTTCGCGCTTTTTTTCGGGATCAACTTTTGTTGGCCAGACTAGTTTTTCACGGCAAAAAAAACGGGCCCTACAGATTAGTCATATTTTGTTCGCCTATGGTCGAATTATATTCTTGATCGAATACGCGATCGTCGCGTCGCGTTCATTTTGCTCGGCGAACAAAACGCGTCGACGTGCGGTTTTCGGTTTTTCTAACAAATGAGTGACAAATGAACGCGTGTCCTAATAGCGATTAACACGCGAAATGAATCATTGATGTTTACATGATTTTTGGTTGCTTCATTTAAATGGAATGGCAGCATGAATCCCCTGAATGCGAAAACCACAGAACCGGTCGAAGTGGCGGTGCTATGTCCAGCAGTGGACGTCTTTCGGCTGAAATGATGATGATTTAAATGGAATCGCATAAGTGAAACATGTAATATTGCCATGAGGACTTTACCTCCTGGTTCTAAGCCCACTTTTCTCAGTCTTATTATTACTGCGAGAATAGGTCACAAGGGCTGGTGCACATTAGGCGTGGCGCAGTGCAGAGCATATTTTGCTGAAAGTAGAAAATAAATAAACTTCCAAAAGTCGGAGAGCGCAAGAAAAAAAAAGTCGAAAGAAAATAATCTCAGGTTTATTTTAAGATGGGCAATGTCGATATTTGTTTAGGGTGCCGCGCTCTAACTCGCCAAATCTGCACCAGTCCTTCCAGTTATGTATATCAAACACTTACATGATGCGAAATAAAACAACTCAATGGGCCAATTTGTGCGAACATTCCAACCTGAAGAAAAGAAAATTGTGTGTTACAATAGCTATTAATGTTACAATCCATACATATTATAAAACAAAGTCCTCCACCGCGTCTGTCTGTCATCCTGTACGCAATAAACTCAAAAACTATTGCATCAATTTTCATGCTGTTTTCACCAATGGATAGAGTGGTTCTCGAGTAAGGTTTTAGGATATAATAACTGACATCCTCGCGGGTGAAGTCGCGGGCATCAGCTAGTTTATAATAACAAATAGATATATAAATATATTATATAAACAATAGAATAAAATAAACTTACAGGTAACATCAACTATCTATTATTTTTCTTGTAATTTACCTTATTACTGCCCATGGTAGTCAAAGTAACAATAACATTATGCGTGGTAATACATAAAAAAAAAAAAAAAAAAAAAATATTATACTTGTCGACTTGAGAACCTCCTCCTTCTTTTTTCATCGTTTAAAAATCCTACTCACCTTATTAACTTGAGTGACAATAGCATCAAGAACCTCTCCTTTAAACGGCCGGAACACAATAGCCTTGTACTTGACAGGGTACACCACAAACCCCTGGCCCGGCTGGATCAGACCCGCACCTATACTGTCTATTGCAGTCACTGCTATTACAAAACCATACCTGAAAGCAGAAAAGCTTGTATAAAATTCTGTTATCTAATTGCATAACTTATTTTCTTAACTAATTAAAACCAATCTGTTTCATTTTGACAGTTCAACAACATTCATTGCGTTATTTACGTTGCTGAGCAGATTTTTTTTTTAACTTATGAAGCAATGGATTAGGCATTTGTTTCAAATTGATTCAGGTTTTGATTGATCGTGTATTACGCGATTAGGATGCTGATTTAAATAAAGTTAGAGTATTCATTTTTAGCTTAAATTAAATACTTAATGGTTATAAAGTTATTTTGATTTAAATATTAAAAGCTTAATTGGACTGCCTCTAGTGGTTGCAAGCGCTACTGCTGAGCATGAGGTCCTGGGTTCAATTCCCAAGTTGAGCAAAGTTTATTGGGTTTTTCCATCAGGATTCTTCAGTACCCGGAATCTATATTTTTGCCTGGTTCATGGCTATAGGCCCGCCCCCTATTACTTGACCTAAACAACTGGCAATATGTGGGTGTATTACAGGTACACTTCTGCAGAATGGGGTATTCTAAAATAGTAACCATAATCTAATATTATGAAAAATTTGAAAACATTACTCTTAGTACATAACCTATAAAATTCAAATTCTATTTATCACTTACTTTCCCGTACACGTGCCCTCGACTTCAGTATATAACTTCTGCTTTACGATATCTAGCAACTGCGGCCCGAAATACCGAGGGTGCAGAAGAATTTCGTGTTCTAAAGATATCTGAAACATTTGTTTACAAAACAATTTATCTCATAACAGGCGAATTTAATGCGTAATAAGAAGCTCAAATTATCCACTCACATGATAAAACATTGTGGAGTTCAAATATGTACGGTTTTATATATCTTTACTTCATATTACAAACATAATATAATCATAAAACTATATTCGTTCATAAAGCCAAACGCAGTAAATGAAATTGAAAAGCGTCTCACAACAATATAAATGTCAAAAAACCAGCCAAGTGTATGTCATACCACGCACTGTGAAGGTTCCGTAGTTGAGATGATTATTTATGTACGCACAATATGTATTGATTTCTTCGACCGCAAAATTAAATTTCAAAGTATTTCTAAAAAAAAACTATAAAAAACGAAGTTATTACGCGGTTGTAACCAAAAACATCGCATGTCTCAAAAAGTTAGGTAGTGTTTTTAAGTATGGGATTCAACAATTACTATTCAATTCAACCCTAAAAACTGACATTATCACTTGGCAGTTGGCTGTTGGCTGTCAGTGATGGTCAGCAGAATCAGTGTTGCGGTGGTAAAAAAAACTGCACGAAGATAGGAAAAATTCAATTTCAAACCATTTTATAGCATTTAACCTATCACAGCAGGAATAATTTTTTTGCATACATACTTCTGCTTTTCTTGCCCGCTGAAATATGTTTACAAGAAGCAAACGCTTATTAATAAGTTTAAATATTTTTAAATGTTAATCGATTTTACAGTTGATGATCGAATAATCGAATCATAAATTACATCTTAGTTCCTTGACAACACTAGTGATTACTCAAAAATGCCAAATGAATGGCAGACCTGTGTATCGTAATCAGATTGTTGTAAAAAATGGCAAAAACTTACGATTATTTATTTAAATTGCTTTTGATAGGTGATTCTGGAGTGGGAAAAACATCTATATTATTCAGATTTTCAGAAGATGCATTCAATATTTCATTTATATCAACAATTGGTGAGTACTTTGATTCAAGTCTTTAAATCAAAGGTTATTGTCAGATAATTTTTTACGTATTGTCATGGAACAGGATTTTTTGTTTCCATGATCATTGTGTCTATTTTTTATCGTTCCGCATATTTATGGCGGTTAGGGCGCGGCGCCTCGGTAAATGGAGCCCTTATCGAATTAAATGAATCGAGAGTTCATGACATCATACACACTAATTAATTAGTTGACTCCCGGATAACTGGACTGTTCGTTGCAGGTATCGACTTTAAAATTCGTACGATAGACCTCGATGGGAAGAAAGTAAAATTACAAATATGGTAAGTTGATTTATACTTTTTTTTTGTTGTGTTCCTTTTTCTTAGTGTTACAAAGCCAGCAGACCTGTTACGAGGCGCGGCAAGTCATAGCTAGTGGCCAGTTTTGCAATCGTAAATGAGTAATGAGGCTAGTACAATGTACCCACTTCCTTTCTTCAGCCTAGCAACACAATGGCTCATGCTGTTGTTCTGTAAGACATTCAGGGAACAAAACAGTAATTTACATTTGCACTGCAATCCTAGTCTCATAGTCATGCTTGACCTCTGCAAATTTATGAAATAATTGGTGCTAGTTATCTAGAAGTGGTCATTATGTAAATGGGAAAACATATCCAGCTTATCAATGTTTAGAACAAATGATTTATTGAATGCATACTTAATAATTGTAACAATAGATCAATAATCATTTATTACAATTCTGTATTTCATTAATTAATTGAATTTTCTGTTGTACTGTGAATATATTTGTGTTCCAGGGATACCGCTGGTCAGGAAAGATTTCGTACAATCACAACAGCATATTATCGGGGTTCAATGGGTATAATGCTGGTTTACGATGTTACAAATGAAAAGAGTTTTGAAAATATAAAGAATTGGATCAGGAATATTGAAGAAAATGCCAGTGCCGATGTTGAAAAGATGATTCTTGGAAACAAATGTGATTTAGAGGCGAAAAGACAGGTAAGAACAGACTAGATAGCATACAGACCTTCTTTTGCTTAAATGAGAATGAATCTATCTTTGATTTACCTTTACACATTATTGAATTATTACTACATAAATAAAAGCAATATAGTAAAACACTCCATGTTTAGAGGTCAATGAACGCTCATTAAATATGAATGTTTATTTCATAGCTCATATTCAAAATCAATACTAACATAACTACACAGTACTGTGTGATATTGATTTGAAACTATTACAAATCTGCAAGTGATAATTTATCCTAATCATTAATAATTAATCTTTTTTAACTTTGATTTAATCAAACAGGATAATGGTTTCAATTAATTTTTAAATACTAAGTGTATTTATGTATTGATAATGCCATGAAAGTAATATGATTTTCCTACTGTTTGAGCTCTATGAACACATAAATGTGTTATCAATAATACTATGTTGGTATTGATAAGTACAAATGGAGTTGTAAATGTTATTCCACTCACTCGTGACTCATACTTTTGGCGTTATGTTATCTACATGATAAGAGTAACTGGGGATTAACAGGGAGAACGGCTAACAAGCCAGTTAACATAATATTCATGTCAAATTACAAAATCATCAACTCTAATCCATATAAAACCATGATTAATAAATCTATCATAAACTTCTTGTATTTTTCTAGGTTTCAAAAGAAAGAGGTGAACAGTTAGCTGTAGAATATCAGATTAAATTTATAGAAACCTCAGCAAAAGACTCCTTAAATGTTGAGTCAGCGTTTTATACCCTAGCAAGAGATATCAAGGCCAAGATGGAGAAGAAACAGGTATGGGAATTTTACAAAATATGTTAAAAATAGAACACACACACTCACAAAGAATTGCAAGTATGACATGATGTATGGATGTGGACAAAGGAAAAGGAGAATGTTAGAATCATAGCACTGTTTACTACCTTTTCTGCCTACCTACCTTCATAAAATTGCTTTAGGTTATGTATGTATTGCATAAAAGAGATTATAGTATAGTGTGCGTACACTTCCACACAAACATTACATAAAAAGATTGTATAAACAAAATGCTTCCTTTGTTTATGGTGTGATTGATTAACTCTGCCAAATATAATTATAGTCCTATACTATTTTAATGACATAATATTTATTGCCAACTTTGCCCCTTAAGGAAAACCTGAATGTTATGCTTGTAAGTAGGAGACAAGATGACGTCACATGGCATTTGCTTATCAGTTGGGAAATGAACCATATTACAAGCACAGTTATTGTTAGTAGTAAAGTCTTTATTTATAACATACACCTATATTATAATTTTTATTTAGCCAAGAATGTAATTAAATGATGGTCTGGCATGTTTTTTCATTCTGTATTGCACTTAAGAAGTAGTTGAAATACGTTGTAAAATATGGCTTGATACGAATAGCCTTGTCAACTGAATGATGCAGATTGCAGCTGTCAAACATACTTATGTGTAAATGATTCATCATTGTGTGTATAGTGTATGTAGATAGCTATAGCTAAGAGGTACATCATTTTCGACTTTTCTTAGCAAGAATTGATTAGTCATTAATGTACGCAATCAATTCAGTAATTAAGTTATTTATAAACTTCCATGTTTTATAGAAAATACCACTACAGCAGGTTTCTTTAAATTCAAAATAACTGTAAAACTTTCACCAAATATGCTGCACTATTTACATTGGTCTCTGTAACAATTGAATCAAGGTCTTATTCATAAGTGCGAACTATTTGCGGTCTCGTACACCACCTACTGAATAAATTATAATGATAACTGAACATCAACGTGACTAACACATCCAAATATGTGCTAAATGTGGAATTTAAATTGTGTAGTCCTGTTTAATTTTAGTAGAAGGAGATGGTACTTGGTAATCAAACGAATTGGTTCTCTCTCTCTCAGTTTAATTGCTCTCAATTCTTGAAAAGTTTTCCTGCTTTATTATACTTACCTGGGGTAGTATTATGAAGTATTAATGCCATCATTATTCTGCTGCGAAAACGGGATGGTGCTAGCGGCCTTGTCTAGCTCCGTCTCTCTCTCACACTGGAAAAATGATGGCATTAATACTTCATAATACGGCACCAGGTTTCACTTATTCCACCCTGGCTAAGTTTCACGGGAAGCGACCAGAGTTATGTCAGGTAGTTAGGCAACAAAAATTATTTCCCAAAACCATTAAAGTGTGTAATTCATAGACAACCTTCAGATTATGTGTGGAAAGTGTCAGCTATCTGCACACACGTGGCCAATAATTACACAAGGCGAAGTAAATAACAAAATGTCAATATGAAGATGCATGAAATATTCAATGCACTCTTGTTAATAAGTGTACAACCTAGTTCGTTTAAACATTGCTGACCCTGACAATTGCCGAGGTATGATTGGGATCGATAAAACAATACAAAGGTCTAATTAACAGTTCACTGGTTGATGTAATAGTGAACACTTGCTTATGTATCGACACAACAAGTATTGATATTTTTCTTGCATCTTTAATTTACTTCTTTTGTTTCATGCAATTCTTTACGAAACCAGAAGGTAATGAATCCGAGTATACGGTACTAGTTTTTCTGTGTCGTATTTTTTGTTCGCTTCTTAATAGTTAAAATGGCAAAACAGTAAAAATATTGAGTTAAACTAATTAGGCGCTCGTTTTGTTGTTCCGCTGTGTATATTGTGTAGTACTAAATATGTGCATGATGTTTCTCTGCAGTTCGCAATAATTTAGAGCTGATTTTCTAAAAGTGAAATCCAGGTCTCAGGTTCTTACAATAACGAAAAAAAAACCTGTTTTCGTCACCAGTAAGTGCGGACGATCAGTTGGGATTTCATCCTCAATTTTCTTGTTTTTTTTACCTGATGGCAAAGCCAATAAATAAACCATTAGGCAGGTACCACAAGAACACAGTAGGTATATCATTTATGTGCCGCCTCATTAACTTTTAAGATCGAACGAGTTATTGTATTTTGAACCGAATAACGTAAAATTCATATACAAAACTGACAACCTAGACCCAGGAGCAGTGGTGGCCCAGTGATAACGGCCTCGACTTAAGAGTTGTAGGTCGTGGGCTCCAAATTAGACAGGCACTTTACTTTTTGAAAATAATTTCATCACCACTGCTCTCAAAACGGTGAAGGAAAACATCGTGAGGAAACCGGCATATCCTAGAACCGACTATTTGAAGACATGTAGATGTGATAGATTATAGCACACTCCCTCTGAAAGAGAGGAGGCCTGTGTCCCCAGCGGAACATTATAGGCTAATTATGATGATGATGAACCTGTATAGACCTGGTTTTAAAGGCTATTTTTATAGTAAGGTCTACCTCTTTCGGAATAAGGTTGGAAATAAAATGACTGGTTGGATGATTTAAACCTTTTTTGTAATAAGACTGATCTTTTCTGTGAAGGCAGATTTTTATTATAGTTTGACCGAGACCGCTGTTCCGCGCCTTATGTATGAGCGCGGCGAGACAGGGGGCAGTGCAGGCCGCTCATTGGTCAACGCTGCCCCCGCCTCGCCGCGCATTCCTAAGGCGCGGAACAGCGGTCTCGGTCAAATTATAAGACGACGCAAAGATAATTATCTAGGCGTTCCATTTTTGGTACCGATAACTCATCGCGAGTGAAAACACTCCCATAGTGTTTGTACTCGAGATAAGTTTTCGAAAGGACGTAAAGTCAATTTATTATTGCTGCCAGTCAAGCATTTTGCCGTAAATTGTCGCCTACAGCTTTTATATTAATATAAATTATCATCACACTATTGATAGTGTTGTTTTTTTAACTGTTTTACTTTTGTACATTATCATGTATGTTTTTATTTTGTTACCTTGAAATCGCTTTGATAATTTTGTGCAGTATCGAGCTGTGTGCCACTAACGTTCCATACGAACTTCCTTATTGGTCATTTTATTTATTTGCTGTTGTAATATTGCCGTTGTTCATCTCGATGAGAATTTAATTTATGAATTATATTAATTTTTGCCCATTGTCTATACGTTTATCAAAAACTTACCATAATTTTACTCTAAACTAATCGTATAAATGTGTGTATTCAGGAGGCGAGTAACCCAGCGGGCGCGAGGTCAGGCGCTCACCAGATCCGTGCCAACGAGCAGCAACGCAAGCCCACGTCGTGGCTGTCGCGCTGCAGCCTGCTCTGACGGCGCCGCGCCCCCCCCCGCGCGCGCCCCCGCCCCCCGCACCGACCCCGCGGCTAGCACCCGCGGCCCTCGGACCCTACCCGCTCTATGTACAACGCGAGCTATATCAACAAGTATTAAGGCCCGTAACAAACGACCCTACGCGCTCCTAATCTGTCACTATGAGTTATATCAGGATTGCCATCCAATAGCCATATATCAAGCGCGTAGGGTTCCTATCAACACCCACCAACTATATATTTTTCGATCTTTTTAACACTGGTGCGTCAACTCCATAGGGGGATCAGACTTGCTTTTTGTATTTTTATATCCGCGACTATGATACCTACTTCGACGTTTAGTTGAAACGAAACAGTATTTTTTCGTAAATTACCTTGTACATTTGTTTACATTTGAAGTGACGATTTATTTTTATATTAGGGCGAAATTATGGTGTTACATCATTACAAATTAATAATGGTTGGAAGGTTTATTTCAATAGATTGTTTAGCTGTACTTTTCTTTTTGCTATTTTAATTAAGATATATATTTTAATGTAATATATAATATTTAATTTGAATAAAGTGCTTTTTTACAAATGGTGGTTTTATTTTGAACTAGCTGTTCGTGCCCGGCGTCGCCCGTGTGTAATTCCGACTTTTCCGGGTGGATTATCAAAGTCTTTCATGCAAGCCTTGTCCAGACACGAGTACAACAAAATAAGTAAGTAAAATCGGTCGAGCCATTCTCTAGTGATGATCTTTCTTTCATACATGCGGCAATTAATTTTTATTTATAGATAGCAATATTTTTGTTTTTTGATGTACTTCAAATTATCTAAACTTGAATTCATGCAAGCCTAGTACTTTTTGTTATGTTACAGCTCGGAAACTGAGCGCTGTTTTGTGAACAGATGCGTCAAGCATGCACATACTACAGGGATAAAAAATAAATCATAAGCGATTCTGCAGGTCAATTTTGATGAAATAAAGGCTAAATGTTACTCACAATAAAGCTACTTATCTTTTAGTAATTCAATTTAGAATCCAATGAGTGGCTTTTACGTGATGCACTCACAAACAAACAGACAAAAATTTCAAAACAAGTTTTGTTACTTTCTATTACTTATTTCTTGCGGCTTCCTGTAATTTTTTTGCAAAAATCTTTAATGTACAGACACGGAACGTTTACGGTTTTAGTATATGTATAGATTATATAATAAGACTACACAGTGAATTAACAGTAACATTTTATTGCCAACATTATATACAAAAGAGATGAATATTTTGGACACTTTTAGAAAATGGAAGTATCACCTCTAGTCTCCGAGTACCTAAATAGATACCATTATTGTAATGCATTTGGTACAAACTAACTAGATTTAAATAGTAACGGCCGTAAATAAATGCTTTCATGTAGCTTGTACTTGTTTCGTGGTTGCTTTGAAGGGTCGGAGAGCTAGTTTTTTTGCTCCCCCCACAACACCTACTGAAGCTTTTTTTAATAAAAGATACAATTTTTTTGCTGTGAAAGTTAAAAACTCTGCAGTGATCTGTGATCCTTTTCTCCAGTACACCATATAAGTAGGTAAGGGTGGAAGATTGTCAGACCAGATACCCTGCCGGTAGTTTTTAGCCCGCGATTCAGCAGACAATAAAGCTGGGGCCAATTTTGACTCAATAGTATTTTTCTTGATGTTTCTGGGCACCATTGCTTTGGCAAAACCAAGTTCCACAAGCCTTTCACCAATGTCAATAGTCTCAACTGTGTTTTTCTGAAATAAAAAGTACAAGTGTAATATTTTGAAAATAGTTACTAAACAGGAGAAACAGAATTTATTTTATTCACAAAATAATTTCAATTTGCAGGTTTTAATTATTGATAACAAAAACAATAGTTTCTTTTGATGTTTACTAACTTAGTCGGAAATGCAGCTCAGAAACAAAAAGCAATTACAATTATTTACTAGAAACTAGAATAATAATTCTTTGGTATTTCTACATAAAGATCTAATTCTGTATAATATGGTCACTGTATTATAAATGAAAATCTTACCCTTTGTTGTGGTAAATGCAACAACACTTTGGAGACTAAGTCATCATTTTCTCTTGCAACAAGTGTCAATGATACTTTTTGGCCTTTGGCCACACATTCCAGCCAGTTCACTGCATTTGCATTTACAACTTCTATTCCCCATACCTAAACAAAACAGATCATTTATAAATGTCTTGGCAACAATCCAACTGGGCTGAATCAAAGGTATTGTTGTAAACATTTACTAACCTTGACTGGAAGCGGTGGTTTTTGCGAATGCCATAAAGGTAAGTATATAGGGGCTCTATGGTTTACCAAAACACGGAGTGGTGAGTGCTGGACACCCGCATAAGATCCTATCAGTGTCTCATGTTTCCTTATGAAATGATCAGGAACTGCACTTGTCTTTGAAAACTTGCTAACCTAATTAAATTTAAATATATATTATTATGTAATATCAATAACAATATTAAACTTCAGATGACAGATCACGTACCGGACGAACTTTATGTATGGATACAGCTAAACCTGCAGTCGCCAAAGCGTAAACAGCTATCTGTAAGTAATAAATAGGTGATAATCATCAGCAATATTTAGAAGACATTTTCTCTAACTGCACTTACATTTACTCCACGATAGTCTTGTTTTAATAGATGTTCAACGTTGAAAAAAAAGCCTTCTTCGTTAGACATCTTGTTACTTCTTAAATCAAAGAATTATCATAATTTTCGTTCTAATACTTCAATACTTCTATAGTTTCAGATTTGTTAGTAACTTTCTGACAAATGACTGCAACGAAAAACAAATGACATTTTAAGCTAAATGTTGCACACTTTATTATGAATATGCTGTAGGTATGTAGGGTATTTAGTAATCAATTCATGATTAATTGCCAAGAAATATAACAAGCAATTGAATTGTATTGGCAGCTGTTATTAACAACATGCAAGGTTCTTTCAATTTTCATTTTTGTACCAGTCGTCGCAATAATTATGTACTTCGTCATGTAAATTTGTTCTTTTCTGTGGTAACTTCAATAGTTCAATTCTACGTCAACCAATGACATAGAAAGTGAACGTCAACAAAGTGTTCCCCGCAGTGTTCAGGAATTAATAAAAAATAAGAAATATTTTAGTGTCTTGTATAAATATATTTGTAATACTTCAGAAAAAAATTAATTTATTTTGTAATCATAAATGTATATTATTTAATTAATTGTAATAGTTAGTATGTTTTAAGAAAACGATGTTTCTATCACTCACTGAGATGTATCACTTAGCCCGAAAGGGCAAGTTGATAATGTAAAAATGCAATTGCATTGAAAAATATTGAGGCTTATAAAAGTGGCTTATTTGTATCATAGTTTACTAGTTTAGTTTACACCTAACCGTGCGATTGCACTGGCGAAACATTCAAGACAAAACATGTTGAAATCTGTCAATGTTCCTGTCAAAAATTGTATGGAACATTGACAGAAAATAGAGATTTAAACATGTTTTGTCTTGAATGTTTCGCCAGTGCAGACGCACGGTAAGTTACAACCATCTATGTATACGACTGAAAGACTTGTATCCATGGTCGTGAATAAAAAATTATTAAAAAAAAAAGTTCCACGTCAACCGTTTGACAGCTGGTACGCTACTCGCGGCTAATTGTTCATTTTTGTGTTTTTTGATAAATATTTTAAAAATGATTACGGTTCTAAACACAATCGATACGGGTCATGAAGACATGATACACGATGCAGAACTGGATTACTACGGGTTGAGGCTTGCAACGTGTTCATCCGATAATTCGGTAAAGATTTATGACATCAAGAGTGGTACACAAACCCTTGCTGCTGATCTGAAGGGACACTTCGGCCCAGTGTGGCAGGTCGCTTGGGCCCATCCTAAGTATGGCAACCTGCTGGCGTCATGCTCGTACGATCGAAAAGTCATTATATGGAAGGAATCCGGCGAGTGGACGAAACTGTATGAATATACCGGACACGAGAGTTCCGTCAACTCTATTGCGTGGGCGCCCGCCGAGTACGGCCTCATCCTGGCGTGCTGCAGCTCCGACGGCTCCGTATCCATCATAACATACTCGCAGGACGGCGGCAACTGGGATGTGAAGAAGATCCCAGGAGCACACGCCATCGGCGTGAACTCTGTCAGCTGGTGCCCAGCCATCTCTGCCGACTTGAACTTGGACCCTCTCAGCAATAAGGAAGCATCAAAGAGGATAGTAACTGGAGGATGTGATAACTTGATCAAAGTGAGTACAAAACAAACCTGTAAAAATGATGTAATAATGTAGTTAAGCTAATTAACTTTTTCTATAATCATTCTTTTTCAACTTATGTACTTCTACATATTATTGTGATATATTGTCCGTCTAAGCTTAATTTCTTTTACAGATTTGGAGAGAAACAGGAGACCAATGGGCAGAAGAAAACAGACTAGAAATGCACATGGACTGGGTCCGAGATGTAGCCTGGGCTCCGTCTCTGGGGCTCCAACGGTCCATGATTGCCAGCTGTTCTCAGGACAAGAGGGTTGTCATTTGGACAAGTGATGATAATGTGTCCTGGACCCCTACAATACTTAACACCTTTGACGATGTTGTATGGAGCGTGAGCTGGTCTCTCACTGGTAACATCCTCGCTGTATCCGGAGGAGACAACAAAGTCAGTCTCTGGCGCGAAGGATCCGATGGACAATGGTTATGCATAAGTGAAGTAGCTAAAGGTTTGGGCCAAACACCAAATGATGAGAGGAGCACACTTTGAATTAATTTGTTTTTGTTTATTTTAATTAACTTGTGAATAATTTCCTTATAGTAATATACATGATATCATTAATTCTGTTGTTTTATAAATATTTATCCAATAAATTTTACTTAAATGTGCAAGAGGAAACTGCTACCAGTGTAATCAACATGTTAATGTCAAACAAAAACAAACAAGCGAAAGATATGATTGGATTGTCCAACCAGAGATTGTGTCATGGAAACTGAGTTATATCTATTATATTGCTTTGCTTATACATAGACAAGTTTCTTTTAAAACCCCGTTTAACTTAGACATGCAGCATATCAAGTAGATGCTTTGTCTAATTTGGTAGTAGGTTTACACCTATCACCAAATTACAGTTTGTCAATACTCAATGGAGTGCTGCTGAGTGCTGCCCAGCTGCTGGCCTAAAGAGTGGCAAATGAATAATTTTCTGTACGTAATCCACCAGCTAAATTTATGAGAGACAGGAGGAAACATGGAAACATGTTCATTATAAAAACAATTTTAATTACACTTAAACTTAATAATATAGATGCATATCATGTATTGCTGAGGTGGTATTCAATCAGTTCTGAAAGGAGAGGCATCTTGTAATATTCTGCTATGGTCTTGAAGGTGTTGACTTGTGCGAGGACATCCATTGTTGGCATCATCAGAGCGAACTCTCCCGCACACTCGCATACCATCGTCATGTTCTCGCGTTTTACCTGCACAGGAAGTAGATGTATAACTTGTGTATTTATCTAAACATTTACTACATGGGCTTCTTGATGGGGAAACAGGGAAATTGCTAGAATCACCCTTATTTGGTAGACAGATAGATTAGCATAATGCTGATATATCACCTCTTACAAAATCTCAGGCATTAAATTACCCTTCGCCAATAATTCAAACGGCCATGAATTCACTCAAGTTAATAATATAAGTTAGAAAGCCACTTTGTGAGCCTTCATTTTTGAATTAACATGAACGTAAGAAAAATAAAATGTTAACTGCTACAAACCTGATGACACCGTTTACATATCAGATCTTGTAGAATGTAGGACATGGTTCGTCTGTTCATGATCTCAACCAGTCGCCACTCCAGCTCTTGATTCTCGTACGGAGTGCCACATGTAGGACATAAGCACACCGGCCTGTGAATAAAAATGTTACGAAACTCGGTATTCAGTAAAAAATCTAATCCAGAATAATTATGTTAGCCAATTCTATCTTATATCCTACCACGAAAAAAAGAAAGGGCCCAGGTTACAGATCCACTCATTATTCGAGTGACGCGAGGTTATTTATTGTTCTTGGTTATTATGAGGTATAAATTGGTATAAGTGATTAATCCTCAGGCCAGGACTTACTGGATTTTTCCATGAGTATGAGTTGTTTATTTGATTTAGGATTTAATCATAATTGGAGAAGTGGATCTGAAAGAAAATCGCAGGTGTGACCCAGCCAGATCAAAATGCTGCCGGGGAAGCATATATGATAACGATGCTAGGATGAGGGGCTCCTATGATGAGTTATCGGACCTCCAAATACTAGTATGCAGCTGCATCCGGTTAGACTGAAAGCTGACTCCAACATGGGAAAAGACTAGGTAGATGACGATACTCACACGTCATTCAGCACGGCCGTATTAATGTCGCGGCAGAGGTCGAGGTCGCGGCAGTGGTTGCACACCTTGCAGATGATCTCGGTGAGCACGCACGAGTAGCACGCGTCGCGCCACTCCGCCGCGCTACTGAACTCGCCCACGCCGATCAGACGCAGCAAGTTGCGACGGAGGAGAGTCACCTGGACAGAAAGGAAACTTTCAAAAAATCAAAATCATAAGTTGTTTTGTCATTTTGGTTATTTTTTTTTTGGGTCACTTGACTCATGACTCACCTCATCATCTAGTGAAGGATCAAGCGAGAAAACTTTGCAGACTGCGTTGACGTACAGCAGCGCGGGCTTGCTGTTGCCGGAGAACGCGTCGGGCTTCAGTCCGGGCTGCTGTGCGATGTCGGACGGCCGGAGCGACGGGTGACGTGTGTTTATCTTCTCTGTCACTCTGTGGAGGAAGAGTAAGTAATTTTGGCTTAGTAAAGTGACCAAATGAATAATATTAATAATTTTATTTAATCTCAACTGTAAGTCTTATACGTAAAGCCGTCAGGGAGATACTTGTCATCACTCAACTATGTTCACAGTGACGATATTTTGAAGAAAAAGTTTTAAAAAATTGGTTGCTATCACCGAGTTTAGTGTTGCAAGAATTGTACGAGTCTTAAGTTGGAACGAACTTCTTCGGCTCAGTTTGTATCAGCCCAAACTATTATAATAACTTAATAAAAACGGAAACTTACTGGAATAACTTCTGCGAGATCTCCCCTCGTATCAAGGCGGGCAGCTCGTGCGGCTGCGCGTACGCCGCGCTAAGGAAGCCGGCCACGGCCGCCGCGAAGGGCTCGCGCACCGGCGCCGGCAGGAAGTTCGACAGGTTCCACTGCATTGTTATTGTACCCTCCTGGAATTGACGTAATTTTAGAGCTATATTTTATAAAGATTATGTGGCGACATATCAAAACATCGAGATTTCTGTGCGTTTCGACTAAGATATATCTTAGTAACACACAAACTTTCCGGAATCAATCAATCTGTATGTTGGAGTCGGCTTCCAATCTAACCGGATGCCGCTGAATACTAAAAAATACGTGTATAATAAACACGGGTAAAATAAACGTGTTTTACCTCATCGTCGCCACTTTCTTCGCTAGCTGCAGGCAGCTGCGATGAACCAACCTCTGTTAAACCTTCCGGTAGTTTGCCCTGTTTACAGAAAATATGTTAAATGATTATTAAATTATATAAATATATATGTCGTAGATTACAAAAGTTGACCGATAATAGTCTTTCAATTAATTATTGCGGTACTAAGGTGAGGGTAAACGCCGTGACGCGCTCGCTAGAGTGGGGCGGCACGTGGCAGTGCGTGAACATTATTAGTATTTTAAAATTCAAAATCATTTATTTGCTAATATGGGTAATAACATAGATTTTATCTACTGTGATGATTATTCTGACAGTGAAATACTAACTGATTTGCTGCATCATCGTGTTTCATTGCAAACCTACACTATGGCTTCCGTACCACCGAATCGAGATGATGACGACACTATCGCTCAGCCATCGCTGACGCCGTCACATACATAATTTTTTATTTAACTTTTTTACAAAGATTGTGGGTTAATGCTACGTATTATTTAGTTGGTTACACTTTATAAATTAATAAATACATTGACAAAGAGCAAGGAACCTTCGCGTTTAGATAGGTATATTATTGTGTACTAGCTGATGCCCGCGGCTTCGCCCGCGTGGATGTTGGTTATCCTACTAATATTATAAATGTGAAAGTTTGTGTGTTTGGATGTTTGTTACTCAATCACGCAAAAACGGCTGAATGGATTTGGATGAAAGTTGGCAAACAGATAGTTTATAACCTGGATTAACACATAGGATACTTTTTATCCCGATATTCCCATGGGATCGAGACTTACGCGGGTGAAACCGCGGGGCGCAGCTAGTTATATACTAAAACCTTCCTCGAGAACCACTATATCGGTGCAGTAGTTTTTGAGTTTATCGCGAACAGGACGACAGACAGACGCGGCGGAGGACTTTGTTTTTTAATATGTAAGTAAGGATAAGGATTTTTCATTGTCAATAAAAAAAATTTAAGACAATAGGCTTATTTGTTTTTAATATGATAAAATGATATATTTTATCATATTAATAACAAATAAGCCTATACACTATTGTTATAAAGAAAAAAGATTGTAACCAATAAGCTCAAAACCGGACCGATGTATTTCATTCAAAAGGGATCTCTCTGTACAAGTGATATACCTGCACTCCGGCGTAGTTGGCCTCGTCCAGCCACAGCAGGTACGACCAGCACTGCTTGTACCGGATGTCCACGCCGTGGAACAGCTCCTTGTTGCGGATGCTTTGTACCACGAACTCCACGTAACCTGCATATGGTAAAATTTAGGTTATTTTAAGGGGGATGCGATAAGGTAGCCCGCGAAATTCAAATTTTCTAACGTTTTTTGCAATTTGCAGGTCAGTATCAGGTTATATGTTGACCTAAATATGATTCGCGGCCGTAACAAATATAGATTTAGTGCATTGAATGACTATTTCATGAAATCATGACATTTGGCACTTATTAAATATGAACTTAGAGAATTGAATTGCTGATTCTAATGTTTATAATTCTGCAAATTGCAAAAAACTTAAGAAAATTTGAATTTCGCGGACTACCTAGGCGCATCCACCTTAATACAAGTTACCACCAACAAAACAAACAAGTTGTGTTGTTTATGGGCAGAAAAGTGAAGTGAGCAATGCTGCACATATTCCTAAACATAAGACCAGAAATCAGGAAGGAATCCTTGTAGACGTCTGCCGATGCTATCTCTCTCATCTGGCTTTATACTTACGAAGGATAACGGCAGATGAGATAGAACCAGCTCAACAATGGATAAATCGAAGCATTAGCGTGTCAAACTTTCAATCTTTATCGTCGAGGAACTCTCGTGGGAAACTTGGCAGCATATGAATATGACAGAGCAGTAAGTAGAGCAGTGTTAGCCTAGTGGTGTGACCGTCGGAATGCCATGTCATGGTCACGAGTTCCCTCTGACTTTTCTAATTCATGGATTCGTGGTGAATCGTCAGATCCGTGGAGTTTCTTGCCCGTTCTTCTCCATAGGTACCTACTACGCTTTGGAATGGGCAACTAGCTTCATATTTCTGACTGATCGACTCCTTGACAATTCAAAAGTGCCTGTAAATGGTTTAATTGAAATAACGGCTTTTGAGTTTTGAGTTTCATGGGCGTATTGTTTAATTACCATTTGCTTAAAAAATGGTGAAGGAAATTCTCGTGAGAAACGGCATGCCTGACAGATATTTCTCGAAGGCATGTGACGCCAAGTCAGAGGCCCATGGGCGGCATAAAAACTTTGACACCAGGTTAGTCACATTTCAACTTTTTCTCGGAAGTCGGATCCGCATCAGCAAAGTTGGTTGCACATGTCTGTTATCCTTACTAATATTATAAATGCGAAAGTAACTCTGTCGGTCTGTCTGTCTGTCGCGCTTTCACGCCAAAACTACTGAGCCAATTTATATGAAATTTGGTACACAGATAGTCTAGAGCCTGAGAAAGGACATAGGCTACTTTTTATCGAAATACCACGCGGGCAAAGCCGCGGGCGGAAACTAGTTGTCTATAAGCAGAAGCTACCTGGGGACAAGCTGTCGACCAGTTAGCGAATACATTACATGAGCACAGCCTAAGTCTCACCGATGCCATCCATGACAGTATTCTTCTTAGTACACAGTATGATTTTATTGAAGTCTGCGAACACTATTTGCGAGCCGAGCCGCTTGAACTCCGCCACCAGCATGAGGAACAACTTCTTCATCAGGTTGTACAGAGTACGTCGGAGGGCAGGATCGTAGAGTAGAGAGGATGGGGTTTTTAGCCATCTGTTGAGGTGTACAGAAATGTCAGAAACTTACTCGTGGGAAGAAAATCAATCATAACATGTAAACAGTTATCCGTTTCGAGAAGTAAGGTCAACTGCACGGATGTGGTCACACTTGAATTGCAAAAACAGCAAATTACAGCCCAAAGAACATATACTCAGCTACAGCCACGCGTAAGGCGCTGTCAAAGTCAATTTTTTACCATCTAATAGCGGCTTAGGGTCAGTTCAGACCGCGACATGAAGCGACGCGACGCTGCATTATCGAACTTATTTTCTTTACGAAAAGGTATAATTTCAGTGCGAGTATTGACACATGTCAAGGTACGCTGAGATGCATGGTGCTGCTCAGCGCGTGTACCTTATTGTGTAGTAAATAAATTCGATATTGTATCGGATCATAAAAATGTGCGCGTCGCGTCACGTCTCGATGTGAACTGACCCTTACTGTACGTATTTGTCCAATTTAGCATACAGCCTATAATCTTCCCACTGCTGGGACACAGGCCTCCTCTCGGTGAGAGGGAGTGGGCCGTAATCTACCACGCGGGCCCAGTGCGTGTTGGTAGATGTCCCATGTCTTCGAATAGTTGATTCTAAGATATGCCGGTTTCCTCACGATGTTTCCCTTCACCGCTTTGAGAGCAGTGGTGATGAAATAATTTACACTAAGTAAAGCGCCAGTCTGGGATCGAATCTTCAACCTTGTCCAATTTATGGAGAAATTATTTCATTTGGTCGAAATTATTTGCCTGTCTTCTCGGTAAAGACAATTTATTCGAAAAGCATAAGAAACAATGACATTATTATTTTTTGGAAGAAAATAAAATACAAACTCGTATTTAAACGCTACCCGTACCTGTAAAAGTGTGAGATCTGGAAGTCGGCGAAGACATTCTTGTACTGTGTGACGTCACGCAGCCAGGACGCTATCATAGTTCTGAGGATCTTGAACGCCGCACTACATTGTGCTGTTTCGTCATACGTCATTGATGCGTTGGATCCTAGCAGAAAATAAAAAAGATATGATTCGTAATATATTTCGCCAAGACACAGGCATTTATCAATCTCCCGTCTTGCATTCATAAAAAGTGGGTAACGAAATAGCAAAAACAACATGGCATTATTTTTTTTTTTTTTTCATTACTGCTTGTGTCCTCAAGAGGACGCCGTATTCAATTTAATGTGACGTCACATACCTCATTTAAATTATAATAAGGAGTTTAGAACTTATGAGGGAACCAATGAACATACATACCGGTCAAGATTTATAGGAGACACAGGGCAGGAAAATGATGATTTAAAGGAGATAAAGATAAGATGACCGGATAAGTCTTCGCCGTAGTCGGGTAAAAATCAATACATACATTAACCTGTATGGCGTCAGGTGATCATATGTGGCTCCTTTTTGGTAACGACCGTCAAGAGTCGGGGAAAAAATGCCCAAACTTGAAAACTAGCCTTTCTGCCAAAGATTATAGCGGAGATTTCCGTCTGGCGCCGGCTGTCCACATGTGGAACACTTGACGGTTTTTGACAGTTTTTGCCGGTTGACGCTATAATTTTTAATATTTTAGGTGAAAATAGGCCTAAAATCTAATGAAGTTTTACCAGCATTAGCCATAGCGTCCTGTATGTTAGCGTGTTGAGCTCCGAAGGAGGTGGCGACACAGGTGCCCTCGACCTGCAGGATGCTGTGAGCTTGCAGCAGCGCGCACACGGCTAGCGCGTCTGTCTCCAGTTCTACACACACCGTACCGTATGCGGCACTCGCGTTGTGCGTGCAGCCGGATAGCTCTTCTACTTCGCTTATTAATCTGTAAAGAAGAGATAGTAAGGTTTTTAATTAGCTTTGTAGGGGAACAGAAGGCCAATTCTCGTACTTAGAAAACGTTCAAATTACGTTTTTTAAGTATGAAAATTGGTCTTCCCCTGTATGTGTGTGTGTTTGTTCTCCTGTATGTGTGTGTTTGGTGTAGTTCAGATTCCAGGCTGCTACTGAAAAATTCCAGATGTAAAACTCAATAACACTGCCCGACCCGAGAATCCAACCCGGGACCTCATGCTCAGAAATAGCACTTGCGACCACTAGACTTTAACCCCTTTATTCATAAACGTTGCTTAAAGTTAATTAATGATTAGCGACTGTTTAACCATACATTTTTGACGTTTGAACGTCACTTAACTTTAATCATCGTTTATGAATAAACCCCTAAACAATATGTAAAGAAAAAAAAGCTCGTGAAGTCGTAAGTAATACCAGCCGCACGGGTCGATCCATGAGGTCAAGCTACACTTGCCGGGGTTGGTCAGTAGATGGGTGACCATCTTTACATACCGGGACTCCTCCGTGCCTCGGAAAGCACGCTAAGCCAAGTTGGTCCCGGCTGTATTCGTGAATCTTTGACAGTCGTTACGGGTCGTCAGAAGCTTGAAAGTCTGACAACCAGTCTTACCAAGCTTTATCATATTACCCAGTTGATGGGTGTGAAGGTCAGGTAGGCAGTCTCTCCATGTAAAATACTGGTATTCAGCTGCATCCGGTTAGACTGGAAGCCGACCCCAACATAGTTGGGAAAAGGCTAGGCAGATTGATTGATTGGTACACGATACGTAGACCATGAACTGGGTAGGATATAGAATACTTTTTATCCTGATATTCCCATGGGATCGCCACTTGTGCGGGAGAAACCTCGCAGCTAGTACATAATAAACTTACCTGTTATCATCAATCTCTCTGCCACCCAGATCGGGCCGGTCTCTATTGGAGCACCACAGAACAAAGTTATGTTTGATGAGGTGTCGCGCGTAGAACAGGTCAGCGCCGAACAGTGTGGGGTCCGCGGGCATGTTGCCGAGAGGCACGTGGAAGTACCTGTGAGGAGAAGAACCTAGTTTATAGTAGGGATTTGTGGCTAGCTTTGTTACACCATTGATAAATATATAATAATTATGTAGCCAAAACAAATGAGTAATTAAGACAAAACAAAAACAAAAAAGTGTAAAGTTTTGTTGAAATGGTCTTTTTTCATTTTAAATGTTCCTGTATAATTTGTAAAACACAAATTAAGAAATTGACCATCTTTTGGACACGAAATAGCACCAGCTATCTAATTGCGTAACCGATTAAGACTAATTTGTTTCATTTTGACAGTTCAACAACATTCATTGCGTTATTTACGTTGTTAAGCAGCTTCAATGGATTAGACATTTGTTTCAAACCGATTCCAATTGTGATTGATCATTTATTACGCAATAAGAGTGCAGGATCCTGCCAGGGTTGCGGGAAAGTCCGAAATCGATACCAGGACCCTTGGCAACAGGCAACTGAAGGAACACGGGTGGTTTTTAATCAGTAAAAGTCTGACACGCCCTCCCGCTCCGCCCAGAGCGGGCGAAGTCATTCGACGATTTTCAATCATAAAAAAAAAAAGTGTGCAGGATGCATCTGCTTCAGCAAAATCTTTAGGTATCCAAAAAAGAGTTAGTATTTCATGTGAAACGGCTAAAATTTTTACTTGTTTATAGGAGATAAAACACCGATAAATTTCATAGGTGACGAATCTTGAAGAAACATATAACCTACCTGCATTGTTCTATAGTGAGTTGCAATACGGCATCCAAACCAAGGTAATGCCTCACTATAGCCCTGGCACCGATACGCTGCCACTCCAGAGCGCTGTACAAAGTTTCTACGTCTCGAACGTGGATCGGCACCAGCGGGAAGTCTGATAAGCCTGTAGGATAAAACGTAACATAAAACTCTGCCAACTTTGTTTGAACGGAACAAAATAGCTTTTAAGGTTTTGCAGACAGTTCAAAACTGTTGAGATGTTGTCAAACTCTACTTTAGCATTACGTAAGGTGACTAGCACGTTTTATCAAAACAAAATTGAATTTTATACCTTAAGTAATGCTAGAGTTTGAAAAGTTCTCAATTCAGAAACCAGCCCTTAATTATTTTTCATCTCTTATATATAAAAATGAATTGCTGTTCGTTAGTCTCGCTAAAGCTCGAGAACGGCTGGACCGATTTGTATAATTCTTTTTTTGTTGTGTTCGTTATTCTCAGGGCAAGGTTTGTACGGTAGGTAGGTGGCGTAGTTATGGTAGGTACTTAGTGCTAGCCGTGCGAAGCTGAGGCGGGAAACTAGTATTAAATAGTACATTACTGTCGCGGCCTGCAATAAGGGAATTGATGGACGATCGTGAAAATGAGGGCCGAGGAGAAGCCGAGGCACTCATGCGTGAGTCCATCAATTCCTGATTGCGGCCAAGGCTTGTATAGTACTTTCCTCAAACAACGCGCGGAAATTCAAACTGAGTAAATTAAATAGAAATTCCAGAATCAATGACGAATAACTATCATTTTTCATGCGCCAATATGTTAATTTGTTTCTTCTTTGTTCTATTTTTGCAAACCAATTCGAAATTTAAATAAAATCTTTGATAAGTTACCTCCTTGGTTGCCGTGTGTTGAAGTAAAAAGTTCGTTCCATTTTTAAATAACACGACAGATATGAGTTTTCATAGTAATTTATTTGGCCGCTAAACACGCCAGATATGGATTTTCATAGTAACTTTGCTGGCCGCATCGTCACTTGTTTTTTACCAGTACAGCAATTTTGATTTATCTCGAAGAAGGTTGTCAAAATAATGCTCGAATTTCCGAGCATGTTTGAGAAATAATTATTAACAACATTTGAATGAAAGCTATAAACTTACAACTGTAAAATCTTAAAGCAGTTTCTAAATATCTATGCAAGATATCGATTTTTTTATTGTTTAAATCATGAGTCCTGCAAGTTACAATTTTTATTGTATATTCGGCAAAAGAGCTCCATACATTCATAATGTTGCGCGTAACAAATATCACTGTGTAACACGAAAGAATAATCATACCGGGCATAAGCTGCATTAACAAATGCGGCGACAGCGTAGCTTGCAACGCCAGTAGCGTGGGCCCGCAACGTTCATCCTTGTAACGTTGCAGCGCACGTTGCAGGTGTCGGCTCACAGCGCGCGCTTCTGTTTCGATCACTACTTCCCAGGTTAGCTCTGCGCCGGGGAGGGAAGACTCTTCTGTACCTAGATTGATCCTGTTGAAAAATTACGTTTATTATGACTATTGCTATTTGAGCCAGTAATGCGTGCTAAAGTTTGAACCCCAACTTGCACTATAAAAAACAGTCGCTTTTTCGGTTGGGTATATCATCAAAGGTTATGTCAGACCTGTAGTGTATCTATTTAATAGATATGTAAACACTAACTCATGAACGTCAGCAGTGAGATTGCTGTCACTAATGGCAACTGTCAGTTTATCACGAATGGCGGGAAACGTTTGAAAAGTGAGGCGGTACTTGCACGAGACTTGGTGTGGTGATGAGCCAGTGTAGTGATATAATTAGCTTAAATACCTCCGTTAGGAGTATATGCGTTCTGTGTTAAATACTATCAACAGGATTCTACAAGACCCTTTCAACTTTTCATCCTCAATTACCTTAAGGGCTAGATGCGAGGCGAATATGTAGGCTCGCTTTACGGGAGGTACTACTAGGGCCCACAGGTACCAGTATATAGTGTGATTCTTTATAATGTGCACATATTGAAATGAAGGAATGCATGCTTTGTAGACGGCGAAAAAAATTTTTTTTATTTTTATTTTTGTAAACAAAACGGTGTGAGGATTATTGTAAAAAATGATGAAAAAAAAAACGACCTATGCTAAAAAAAAAAAAAACAATTGTTTATTTTCAATTGAGGGCAGTTTTTTCCCACAATTTTTCGTTCGTTCGTTTTATGAGGACGCCTAATTACTTCCAATCATTACGGAGTTTGTTTCATCGTGATAGCATCATTTAGTTTAAAAGATATTAAGTAGCGAACAAAATTTTTAAAAATTCCATAAAAATAATTTTTTTTTTTTTTTAAATATTTTTGCCGTCGATAAAACTAAGCATAGATTCCCTCATTTCGATATGTGCACATTATAAAGAATCACACCGTATGTCGGTCACTTACTTGGCAGTCCTCTCGGCTAGGTACAGCGTGTTCATGTTGGGCACTTGGTTGGTCCTGACGGTGTCCAACACGTATATGTAGGCTCTCTTTACTGGCGGCAGTATTAGAGCCCACATGCTGCGTGAAGAGTTTAGAGCTGAGTGTTGGTAGAGGTAGATATGTTTAACTGGGGCGACGCCATCCTAAGTCAAAGAGTTTTAGTTTTAATATTATATTTATCATGAAAGGCAAAGGAAAAAACAAAGTCTTTGCGATGGGAATGTGTATTGAAAAAAAAAAGCTAAAAGAACTAAAACATAGCTTTAAATCTGAGTGTATTTTCATTTAATTATGACTTAGGATCGAAATTACAAGTAGACATTGGAGCCGATTCTGTTGTTCACAAACCAAACTAAACTAAATTTAAGTTGAGTGCATCTTTTTCTTTCTATTTCATTAAGAAAATGACAGAAGATAAATTTTAGTTTAGTCCTGTCAAATTAATCAGCGCCTGTCACTACTCCTTTTATGTTTAGACGTGATTAAAAACTTGCTTACTAAAATTACGTCAATTTACGTCAGGCGCTGATTAATTTGACAGGACTAAACTAAAATTTATCTTCTGTCCTTTTCTTAATGAAACAGAAAGAAAAAGATGCTCTGAACTTAAATTTAGTTTAGTTTGTGAACAACAGAATCGGCACCATTGTGTTGTTAACTTTGTTAATTACCTGCTTTTGCAAATAAGGTTGAAGAGCCACGCTTTTGAACTGTAGTTGACTTAGTGAAAACGAATCCATGTTAGTCGAGCCAAATTGAATCATCCTGCAAAATAAAAAAAAAATTAAACATCGTGACATATTCTAAATAACTTTTTATTCAATATGAAATAAGGTTTAAAATCGTACTTTCTCGCTTCCGTTGGATCAACAGTGCATATACAACCAAGTTGGACGAGAACTCTAAATTCTAGAGTCATTTGCGTTTCGTATATTCCTTCGATTTCTGGAGCGCATAGTTCAGATGTTAGTTCTCTGTAAAAGTAAACAAAATATAAGCTTATCCAGAAAACACATTCTTGCTTATTTTCCGTAAAGGTTAAGAATTATTTTATGGATATGTAAATATAATTGTTTTTATTCAACTAGATGTTAGTTAAAAGGTATTTTTTGAAAAATGTTATCAGATGTTTCGTTCAACTTGCATCACAAATGATTAACGCTAAACGCGTTTAGCGTTAACCTGTATGACCGCGGCCGGGCTGCGCGCGGACCAAAAGCTATTGTAGTTTAATAAGAAAATCATTGAAAATATCTTTGTCTCTGCCATTTTCAAATCATTGAAAGAAATAGAACGATGTTTTAAATTCGTTTATATTCTATTTGAAATAAGATAAGACATTTAAATAAGCTTTTTACAGTCCGTTCAACGGATTTTGACTTCTATTGCGTTGGTGGCATGACAAATGGCAGTTGCAGTAGACAGTTGGTATTGTGTAACGTTTTTTGTTTTTAATGCCGTCCTTATGCCCTACGATATAGAAGTCAAAATCGGTTGAACGGACTGTAAAAAGGTTTGTTTAAATGACAATGACCATTTATGCCCTAATCAGTTACAGCCAATCCATGTATTTAAGTATATTTCATTTATTCAAACTAGATTTAAGATAATAGTCTAGAGTCAATCAAAGACCATGTTTAAAATGGAATAAAAATAAATATTATTTGTAGTTCCGGTTACACTGGCGACGATATGTAAAAGATTACAGTTAATTTCGTTCATTCGGTCAATGTGATCAGATTAGTAGTAGGAGTATACCTTATTTTTGGGGTACAGGAGATAACCAAGGAGGCCACCATATTATTTATTTATTGATATAGCACTTCAACGACTGACTCTCTAAAACATAGACACTTTTCCCACTGACAGCGATGCGGATGAATTTTTTATGCCTTCCTTTATATACTTGTATATTTATATATTTTAGTGTAGTGGTAGCTTGTATATTGTAATTAAAGTGAATGAATAAAGAACTATACGTATAGTTTCAATACGAATGATTTTGCAAAGATGTTATAGTATATTTTGATTAATAAGTTCTTTTGTAGGTAATATATTTATGTATATGTAGTATTTTTTCCGAAGCAGATTCTTGAAAAGTTTTTGGGTAAAAAAATAACAACCATCTGGAAACACTGATTGTAGTTGTCACTCGATCATTCAATCACTTGTCACTCGTCACCATAGAAACCTACTGTTACGTTCAAACCAGTCCAAAGTTGTGCTTTGTGCGTGTTATTGTTTCTTTGCTTATTTATTGTTTATTTAAACACTTACCCTTAACTTTTCTGCACATTTTAGCTCGATATACATGTTCTTGAAAGCGATATCTCACTGTCGATTTGGGTTTTCCTACTGGACTAACGATACGTGTCAGTTTATCGGTGAAATGTAATTGGATACGATATTGCGGTGCTTAGTTGATTGGAATCATGCATCAATGTTTCGGTGCATCAAATGTGTTTTGCGCGTGCAACGTATTTAGAGACGTGCAGTCAGTGAATTATCCGTGCAACTGCAAAAAACAGCGTAACAAGTTGATGTTGTGATTCAGTTCCCTTTAAAATGGTTATAAGCTAAATGGTGCTGATCCACGCATCTTTTTGGGACTGGCCGTCTCTTCACTGCCATGGCTTATATTTATTTAGGTTGTGAAATAAATTATTTAAGTTTGAATAAAAAAGGGTACGTTGTTTTTGAGAGATTTGTTTTATTTCCCGTTTCTCCGGTTTACACTGTTCTGACCACCTTACTACCTTACTAATATGTGGAACTCTCCCATAAGTTATAAACATCTGGTAGGTTCACGCCAGATGTTTATAACTATTCTAAGAGATGAGATGGATATGTGTCCAATAGGATCGATTGATATTCATAGCGCCGTTTGGTTTAATTCTGCTCGAAAAGGATTAAAATAAAACAAAGTACATTATAGTTTCGTAGCTTAGCTTCTCTGCTTAGTTACCTCACTCATCTCTGATGGACGAGCTGCCTAATTCTCAGGTTTAAAAAATATACTTATGTCTCACCTCAGCACAGTTTGGGTGCATCATAGGCTGGTTCCTAGTTATTTATGTTGCAAAATCTAGCAAATTCTACTAGGTTACGAGGTGAGTATAATGTTTCTGGCGCTAATTGGAATTCGACAGTGAACTAAAAAAACGCTTGACACAAAATGATTCGCAATCAATAGATTTTTTAAGTGTAACGGATCCAAAGTGCTAGGAAAAAGATTTTTTATTACCGAATATATAAAAAACTGCTCCATTATCTTAAACAGGAGGTATTCTTTCAAAATGTAGGTCAAAAAGTGCTTTTAAATGCACCATGTACAGCTTTGTAACAGATTGTTTTAGTAAGGGTATGCATGTATAGGAATCTGGTCATGGTCCTTTCTAATCTTATTTCAAATGGAGTGTAGAGCTAAACGAATTTAGTGATTTATGGTGCAACCAGGCATTAGAATACAGTTGAGTTGAGCTATGGGGTGGTCCGTAAAGATCCTAGTATGTGAGGGATTGCCAAAGCCTACTATTTTATATAGAATACTAACTCCTGGTGCTGCCGGTACGCGTGCTCGGGCACCGTGTACAGGTACAGGTGCGGCGCGGGGCGCGCGCGCGGCAGCACGCGGCTGCAGCGGCGCCAGTGCGGGCCGCGCTCGGCGCCGCGCGGCACGCGCTGGCTCACGTAGAACATGCGCGGGACTGACAGCTTGAGCTGGTGCAGTTCGGACCCGACTAAAGCCCACACCTTGAACAGACCTGGTTCCGCCGTTTCGGCTACCTATGAATGGAAAAATTCTAACTAATATTAATCTCTTAAATGCGAAATGAAGTCCGATTATTTGTGACGCTTTCACGCTTAAAAGGCTCTGAACGAATTTGGATGTCATTTTGCACAGGGGTACCATGACCCCGAATATACCATAGGATACCTTTTATCCCGATATTCCCACGGGATCAAGACTTACGCGGGTAAAAATGCGGGGCGCAACTAATAAGACTATAAGATGAATCTCTTCGGTTCGTATAAAACACATAGTCAAAAGTACACCGAACATTATCCAACACAGCTTCCATTTTCCTTTGTTATATTTTTTTCCTCCTGTCATTATTATCTGTGTCTATCGATATATCGTCGCTCTAGTGTATGTATATCATCGCTTTTCTATCTCTTAGCCCACGTTCGCAAGGTCGTAAACATATCGTAGCGGGATTTTATCGCGCACTGAATTTTCAACTCTCAGTGTTAAGCCAAGCATTGAGCATCGAAACAGAACGCATCCCAGCGCGTTAAAAAAACACACTGTTGGATTTCCAACTCTTGACGCTAAAAATGCGTGGAAAATCCAGTGCGGAAAAAATCGCCGCGGGAAAAAGTCGCCCGTGCGAACCTGGGCTTAGGAGTCTCTCGTCGAGTCACTAAATCGCTTAATGGGCGATTCCTATAATTTACGAACCGTTATTAGTGGAAATTAAGACTCTTGTATCTTTACCAATAATGAAGCAAATTCCTCATAGCTTTGCATAATAGACCCTCCCATATGGAAGTACCTATCACAGGTAAAAATAGCTTACGAATCTATTTATATGCCCAGTTTGGCAATAAAAAAAGCTACCATTGGTAAGCAAAGCGATTCGTTTTTGTTTACCCGTAGGAACCGAGCATAAATATTCATATGCGAATTTGTTAACATTTTTCTCTGTGTTTTCGTTACCTGTATAATCTGCCAAGGTGTGTTTAGCAGAGTGCGTTGAGCTCTCCTAATGAATCCACCTAGAGTGGTCGCTGGGCCAGTCTTAGGCGGCGGCATCAAATCCTTGTCCATTTTACCTAACAAAAAACTTATTTAGTCAAGCATCTTCTTTTTCCAAGAACAATGTGTTCGTGTGTTAGAGTGAGATAACGCTATATCATTTTATGTGCTTAAAAGAGACAGTAATACAATTGTAAGTTTATATGAGTAAGATTTGACAGTACAATACCTTTTTTACTGCGGTTGCGAAAACCACGCTGTTCCATTTGCCACAGCCATTTCTTCTTTTGGAATAATATCCACTGCTTCCGCTCAGCCTGGTAAAATAAAATCAGTCGTGCAAATATTTCTAGTTGGTACATGCATAGGTAATAATAATCATAAAATTACATCAATGTCATTACTCATTAGTCATACACATCATAATCATAGTAAAATGTAAAGTCTTGCGTCGTTAATATTAATTAACTAGGCACATTATAAAATATTATATTAAATTAGTTTTTTAGAATATATCTCACAGTCAAGACAGTCTTGAGCTGTCTTTTTGCAGCTTGAGCATGTAGCATTGAAGAAGTTCATATCTATGCACCGTAAGGACTATTTCTGCTTACAGCGCTCGGCCGTTATAGAACCGGCGCGGTAACAGATGCGGTCATCGTGTTCACGGGATTTTGTTTTGAAACTGCTAAGATATGAAGTTCTTCGATAGTACATGTCCGTCACTGCATGGCACACTGTACCTTACTAGTCCCGAAGGCTGGCGGTGCTCCTAACGCCTCTCGCCAACTCTGCGCCTCCTTGGGCGGCGACTCTTCACGTTTTCGTTTGACTGTGTGCACTATCGGACGAATTGTGGTGTCCTTATCACTGCTCTTGTTGCCTATATCTTCTATGTCTATTTCAGTGTCCTGATGAGAGATAGCAATAAAAATTAAAATCTGTATCTTCTATACATACAAATATACAAATACTTAAATAAAATTGAAGTGTCTGTTTATAAAGTCACAATTACAGCTTTTTACTTTGTACCCTCGTGACCTGTTCTTGCTTTTCACAATTTATTTAGTAGTATAAAGTATTTCAAACAGTAGCTGTAAGTTAATGGTTTCATTTTATTTGCATAATAAACTTTTACTTGTATGAGAATTGAGGGCCCATTTTGAACGAAGATATACAAAGTAGGACAGTGTTTTGCTATAATACCTTGTTTTCACAAATTTATTTTGGCATTAACTTAGATTTCGGCATAAAGACTTTTTCTGTAGTCTCCATAGATTATAAGGTATAGGTGGGCCTGAGGGCCCACCTATACCTTCTATGTGAGAATTGAGGGCCCAACTTTACATTCCATAACTTTCACAATTCTTTGGGAATGTTCACTAAATCCTAAGCACATTTTCAAAGAGTTTTAACAAAGTGGCCCTAACACCACACGCACATAATTTGAACTAAATACACATTAGCCAGCGAAGTTAAACAGACAACTCGCAATCGTACGTATTATTATTTTTTGGATTCGTATATTGTCTTAAGAACCGTTGCGGCGGCTTTCCATCTAGCTGTCTATTTTTTTTTGGCACATATTACTATTGATCTGTTTATACTTAAAATCAGGAATGTATTTACCCTAAGTCGTTAAGGGTAGTATAAATAATATATTTATCATGAGTATTCTCTCACCATATTCCCACCGCCACTGGTGGACGGTTCCTCTCCATCTTCACAACTCTTCAGCTCCTTGGGCTGCACGCTGAACATGTCAGTGATCTTCCTTGTCTTGAACTTGTCCGTCTTGGCTAGCATCTTCTTGTGCAGCCAGTCAGGATACTGGCAGCGAGGGACTGGGTTGTCTAACTGAAAAGCGAACAGTATATTGAAGCTTTAGCCCGATAAGTTTCTGTGGTATAGGTAGGTAATACGGGCTGGTATCCTCAACTACACGTCAAAGCGCGTATATAACGACGGGTAGAAAATGACTTATTCGATCTACCCCAACTCCTCCAAGGCCAGGAACGCCTTGTAGTTACTGACAATCTCACCTAGGGTATCTGAGTTGTATATATGTTTTCAAAGATAAACATCATTTATTTTGCAAATATGGGTCACAACAATTGATGACAAAAATATTAGAGTTCAGCCATATTTTACCACGTAGGCATGCAAATTAACACATACGACTTATAACTAAATAATTAAAAACGATTTTAAAATATTACACCTTACTATTATACACAGTGAAGTACAAAAAATAATAAATACAGGGTTACTGGTAACTCGACGTATTCCTTGCAGGACGTCATAGTAGGGTTAAATTACTAGGTTTTATTTGATACCAATATTGATGTAATTTTGTTTTAAGAAAAAATCTTCCCCTCCTTTTTTTTGTATTTGCAGATGAAATATATATAAAAATATAGCATATGTCACTCCCACAATTAAGACGAACCTACAACACATCGTATGTTAAAATCCATCAAGCCGTTTAGGCTACAGAGCGTGCCAAAGAAATAGACAAACATACAAACATGCATACATACAAACATACATACCTACATACATACAAACATACATACTCTCGAAAAACATTACCCTCCTTCTGGGGCAGTCGCGTAAAAATAGGAAAGCTCCATCGATATAAAATGCCCGGTCAAGTACATCGCGACATAAATACCTACCAAGTAGGTATTTATGTCGCCAGTTTAACCTAACCTAACCAGTAACCATTGACCCTACTCACGCCCTGCATAGCAGCTGGTATAGTAATGATCTTCTGCACAGTTCCGCTCAGCCTCTCGATGTAGTACGCCCAGTCCAGTACATCCCTTATGTCTATGTCCTCAGTGATACTGTTGTCTTTGAGCCATCGCCGCAGGTGGTGACGTTTGACGGCGGCTGGTGATTGGAAGATGGCGAGCGGGATCGCGCGTTCGGTTACTGGTGCGCCTTCGGGCTTCTTCGATATTATAAATCTAAAATAGGATGTGAAGAATTGAAAATCGAGAATAGAGTTTTTAATTTTATGAACAACTTTCACTATGGGACGTAACATGAAATCTCGAAAAAAAAATCTGCTGTTCCCTACATTTTATGTTCGTATAGCTCGTCAAGATGTAGGAAACAGCTGATTTTTTTACGCGATTTTTAGCTTTCACGGTGTTCCAAATTTTTACAATCTCAGGTCATGTTAAATACTGCTAAAAAAGGAAAAACTAAACCACAAACCTGCAAGCTAACCCCGCATCCTTCACCATCTGATCACCTAGAAACTCCGCCAGCCGCTTAGCAGTAGAAATAGACGTGGACTTCTGACCGCCATAGTCCTCCAGTTTCTTAGACATGGACCGGTTTTCAGAGATCAGCTCGAACAGTTCCGAGTCGGGCATGTTACTGCCTTTACTGTAAAGCACGTCAAGCCAATAATCGGCCACTTTGGCAACTGCGCTGTAGCACGACTTTAGGTCATTCCCTTTTAGAAAGGCTTCAAATACTGAGGACTGGAAGATCTTGATGAGTTGTAGTTCTCCACGGCGTTTTACTTCGAATCCTGGTAGAAGTAATTAATTAATTAATCTTTGTATACATCCATAATTAGTCTATAATGTTCCCATTGCTGGGACACATGACAGGCCTCCTCTCTGTAAGCGGGTGTGGGCCTTAATCTACCACGTGGGCCTAGTGCGGGTCGGTAGATGTCACATGTCTTCGAATTTTTGTTTCTAGGATATGCCGGTTTCCTCACGATGTTTTCCTTCACCGTTTTGAGAGCAGTGGTAATGAAATAATTTTACACAAAGTAAAGCCCATGGCTGGGTTCGAACTTACAACTTAACAACACGGCTGCTACCACTAAATCAGCACATAAGTACTACATCTACTATAGTACTATGTGTATACGTACATCCGGTGCATAAATACTATCGAGTCGTTGAGCACCTTAAGTTCTGAGTTGAGCTCCACTATTACTGACAAATGCTTGCACTGACTGGACAGGTCCACTCAAATCGTTGTGGTTCTTTCCTCAAAAGACCATTTTAGACGCTAATCTACATGGTCCTCATATGGTCTGACCAAGATTATGTCTGGACTTTAAAAGAGACTGCGACCTCTGAGTTTGTTTCGGCCTTTCTTCTCAGAGTAGTCAGATAGGAAACGCCGACCTCATCTAGCTTATTTTTAATATTTTATAATAGGACGTGTAAAAGTGATTCCAATATCCTATTTACAGAATAAACAATTTCATTTCATTTCATTTCTATATATTATGTGTACTATTTCAAACAGAAATCCCGTACGCTATTCCAGTATTCATATAAACTAGATACCTACTAATTAAAATAAGACACATCTTTTAAATTTATGCAACACATTATTTTCATGTATTTCACATTCTTATTCTAAACAAGGTGAAGTCAAATCTATAAAAATGTATCGGAATAAACTATTGTGTGTACGCAATGTCGTCATTCCATCTCGATCGTTGCAGTGAAAGTTGCTCTAGATAAACTGAAAGTAATTGGTAAATTGGCGTCATAACTTCAAGTTTCCGTAGTGTAGCGGTTATCACGTGTGCTTCACACGCACAAGGCCCCCGGTTCGATCCCGGGCGGAAACAGTACACTTTTACCATTTATTTTTATTATTTTTTTAATCTGGCAATTTTTTGGTGTTTTAGAGTTATAAAAAAAAAAATGCGTTTTCATTTTTTGACCGATAACGATTTTTTTTCTGTAAGACCTATTAACGAACCTTTCAGCTCAGCCAATGACCCATCGAAGTTAAACACAGCATATCTCTTCTTCAATCTCTTGCCCTCCTCTTTAGACGCTGGCAGCACCATGGCCAGGTATGGGCCATCCACTTCAAAGAATATAGAGTTCTCTGCCCGTTGCTCGTATTTCTTCTCTTCGGGATCCATTAGTTCGAAGTATTGGTCGTTCGTGAAGTGGTCCTGAATGTAAAATATGATTTAAAAAAACCGGTCAATTGCGAGTCGGACTCGCGCACGAAGGGTTCCGTACCATTATTATAAAAACGGCAAAAAAGTCACGTTTGTTGTATGGGAGCCCCCCATAAATATTTATTTTATTCTGTTTTTTAGTATTTGTTGTTATAGCCGCAACAGAAATACATCATCTGTGAACATTTCAACTGTCTAACTATCACGGTTCATGAGATAAAGCCTGGGGACGGACGGACGTACGGACGGACGGACGGACAGACGGACGGACGGACGGACAGACGGACGGACGGACGGACAGAGGGATGGACGGACGGACAGAGGGATGGACTGACAGAGGGACGGGCAGACGGACAGACAGAGGGACGGACAGAGGGACGGACAGACGGACGGACGAACAGCGGAGCCTTAGTAATGGGGTCCCGTTTTACCCTTTGGGTATAGAAACCAAAAACAAAAAATAAAATATACTTTTGAACATTTATTATAAACAATCTTATTTACTTGCCCAATTTTATTCTATTACAATTCCGATTATTAATATTAAATGGTAGCTAGTTTGACGTCACTTAGCAAACGGAAGTACATAAAATTATTTTGCTACAATTAAAGTATGTCAATTGACTAACGTCATAATCATTAAGGGGGATGCGCCAGGGTAGCCCGCGAAATTCAAATTTTCTTACGTTTTTTGCAATTTGCAGGTCGGTGTTAGATTGTATGTTGATCTAAATAGGATTTGCGCACGTAACAAATATGGATTTACAGAATTATAAACATTAGAATCAGCAATACAACTCTCTAAGTTCATGAAAGTCTCAAAACTCATGATTTCATGAAATCTCGACATTTGAGACTTTCATGAACTTAGAGAGTTGTATTGCTGATTTTTATGTTTATAATTCTGTAAATCCATATTTGTTACGTGCGCAAATCATATTTAGATCAACATACAATCTAACACCGACTTGCAAATTGCAAAAAACGTAAGAAAATTTGAATTTCGCGGGCTGCCCTGGCGCATCCCCCTTAAGACTGAAGTTGTGTTCGGCATTCGTATTCCAACCGTTGAGTCGTACGGATGTTCATGTTCATAATATTAAGTGTAAAACTGTGCTGAGTGATCATGTGCTATGTATGATTATGTACGATTAAACAAAGAAGTATAAAAGTGACGTATTATTACTAGTTTGGTACAACTGAACTATTATTAGTGTTACATTAGCCACAGTTGTTATTTTGGTCACCCAGCAATAATATATAAAATTATTTTTTCAGTACTTACTTTGACCATAGCGTTGAGCACTGCGTTCGGGAAGGACACGTTGATTTTCTTCTTCTTGGGATGCGTTGTTAGTACCGTCACGTTTTCAGGAAACGAGGAGGGTAGGATGCACCATATACCTGTGCAAAGATGTTCTTTTTTGCTCACTAGCTGCTGCATCGCATTCTTTAAAAAAAATAAAAGCCTAGGAGACGATCGGAGCTGAGTAGAGCCCGGCAGGAATCGATCAATCATAATGGTTGAAATCCCCATCGCATCACTCGTCTCGTCTGTGATTGGACGATTGTTGCACGTCTCTGCTTCAGTGGAAACGCACCCTTAGGGAGACTTGTTGATGTTTTATTACTTACCGTCAGTATCCAGCTCCAATGGCCTTCCAACTTGTTCAATGATCTCTCTTGCTTTCATGATGATATTGGCGCCCGTGTAGCATACGATACCCGCCATCTCCATACTGTGCCAGCGAGCACTATGAAGAAATAGCATGTTCATTTGTTGAATTCAGATTCTCACATAATTAACAAGTTTTAATCATACAAGACAGAGTTCAAATTCCATTGCAAACTACCTAAAATTTAGGACCTTCTTATTACAAATAGTAGATAAACGATACTAGTCAATTTGAATGACTTTACAAAGTGTATTCAGTATTGAATATAGTAATTTGAATGCTAGTTTATCATCCACAGCTTAGCAACTATAGTGGACTGTAGACATCTTTGGTTGGATAACTTCTAAAAGTAATTAGACTTTATCTTTATAGGAAAACTAGCTGCACCCCGCGGTTTCACCCGCATAAGTCTGGATTTCGTGGGAATATTGGGATAAAAAGTCCTATCCTATGTCCTATTTTGGGTCATGGTCTACCCCTGTGCCCATCCAAAGCCGTTAAGACGGCTGAACGGATTTGGATGAAATTTGGCATGAATTGAATTAACATGAATTGGTGTGAATTTGTTTGTTTATTACGCGTAAAAAACAAACAAATTCACTTTCCCGGATATTAAAACTTTCGCGGACTGTAAACGCCCATAGACGTAATAACAATAAAACTTCAATTGTGTCTCACTCAGTGTCCGCGAAAGTGTTAAGTTAGGATCACGATAAGATACAAAAGGCTTAAGATAAATTTTAGGCTACTTTACCCCCCTATTGAATAAATCAGTATTTAGACTTACCCCCTCCTCATGACGTATCCGTAGAACGAGTTGAGGATACACTTGTGTGCGAGTTGTAGCGAGTCGAACAGTACTTCGCGACTCTTAGCTGACTTGATCTCGGCCGCATCGCCGCTTGCGACAGCTTCGGCTACTTTCGCTTTTGCTTGCTTGTTTAAAGCCTTGTATTCGTAGCGACGGTCCCTGATGATAAATTACTAAACTGTTTATGATATGATATAGAATCTAGTGATATCCGCTCAATTTTCGATAGGCGTTTAGAAGGCCGTTATCAATTAAAATTCTATTGTGTCTCGTTAGTGGCAGTTGGAGGTTTATTCTGGTTGTTTTTTTAATTACCCATTTCTTTATTTTTCTTCCAAAATTTTTCGCCAAAAATTAAATTTATCAGTGGGCTGCACAAATAGGTATTGTAATATTTACCTAAAAGCTCGTACAGTGTCGACGTAGAACGAGTTCTCCTTCTGACAGATGGTAGTAGTTCTGACTTCTGTTCTCGTCACCTTCGTCTTCTTGTAAGCCACTCTGCAGTAATCTGCTAAGCGTTTCTTTTCGTAGGCAGCCTAAAAACAAAACACACATTCCGTTAATGCGAATCTGACTGGGCCATAAGTTTCGGCTATAGATTTTTATCGAACTCCTTATGAATAGGCGTCGTCCAAGACGGAGTCTTAGTAATAGGGTCCTAATAGGCCTCAAAGGCCTACTTTTTAGGGTTCCGTACCCAAACGGTAAAACGGGACCCTATTACTAAGACTCCGCTGTCTGTCCGTCTGTCACCAGGCTCTATCTCATGAACCGTGATAGCCAGACAGTTCAAATTTTTACAGATAATGTATTTCTGTTATGCCGCTATAACAACAAATACAAAAAATCTGAATAAAATAAATATTTAAGGGGGCTCCCATACAACAAACGTGATTTTTTTGGAACCCGAGTCCGACTCGCACTTTGCCGGCTTTCTTTTAAATTAAATCTGTGCTATATATTTTTTATTCCATTGTATATGCACTACTATCCAAAATTTTTTTTTTTAAATGACTGTGCTTACTTATTGAAACGCCCGTGCATGACAGCGTTCTTTTTTTGAAATGAGTTGTAATATGAAATTTAGTACAACATTGTAACACCCGTTTGGATGATATTATGGTTACTATGACACTGGTTGTTTTAATGTTGGCAATAAGCTAACTGTTTCAGAAACTTTTATAGAGGATTTATAGCATGGGTGTAGATAAAACTATTAATGTGTTTGTGGCGGTACCTACATCGCCACATTCGAACTACGCATCAAACACCTGACGTCACACAAAAATCCTGACGTCACAAAAATCCTGCATCGCGCAATTAGAGTTTACCGTGCAGTGAACATATATACAAAAAATCCAATATCAATCATTGGGCAGTTGCCCGCCAGACACAACACCCGTCTGGTCGGAGGATCCTCCCTTTTCTATGATGGATGAGTGAACTTTACACCCTGTTCCTCATACCCCTAAATGTTCTAACTAACCTGATCTTCCTTAGGCAAAGCATGGAAAGCTCTGGTAGGACCACCAGGATATAATGGCGGGAACTTCTCAGTCTCCAGTTGTTGCTGAATGCGCTGGTACTCGCTGCGGGTTGCCGGTACTGTGCAAAGCAAAATTAATGATCAGGAGCTAGATGAAATTAGAAAGATTGAGAGGAAAATTTCTGAATCCTTACTAATATTATGAATGCGAAAGTAACTCTGTATGTCTTTCTGTCTGTCGGGCTTTCACGCCAAAACTACTGACCCAATTTAAATGAAATTTGGTACACAGATAGTCTAGAGCCTGAGAAAGGACATAATCTACTTTTTATCGACAAACCACGCGGGCGAAGCTAGTACACAAATAAAGGCTAATACAGATGATTTATGAAATGCTGCTGGAGAAGAGTACACATGTTATAAGCAAACTTCACTGAGTTTAATTCATATTTCTATTCAAATTCATTCATTGCACCATTTGCAATTCATTCGATAAAGAACAGACCAATATCCAATGTACCCTATTTAATATTATAAATGCGAAAGTGAGTTTGTTTGTTACGCTTTCACGCTACAACGGCTGAACGGATTTGGATGAAATTTGGCATAGGGGTAGACCTTGACCTGAAGAAGGATATAGGCTACTACTACCTGGACCGCAGACGTATTCACAGGCAACAGCTAATAACATAAAGTCTAAGCGCAAATAAAGCCCTGCATCCGTCATTGGCAGCAGAATAGTGTCAATAATAATAAAAGAATCTCACAGTAATCGCCACGCCACATCCACTCCATGTGTCTTTGACACGTGGCGCCGGGCCGGTTGTAGTCACACACAGCACACACACTCGTATTCACCATCGCAGACGGCTGTAATCTGTCAAATAAATATTTATGAAATTAAGCACGAAATTTAGGCGCATATGATGTGTAACATCTGACATCTCGGGTGTCGTATTGATGGGTTGGTATCATCTGACGGCAAACTCTAGCACCGCGCGCGCTTCTCCGGCTTCCTGTTACACACTTCCGTCCCTTTTCACGAAATCTCTCCTACAGATTGCAGGAGAGGAAAGATTAAAAGCAACACAAAAAATAGTAATACATACCTGTTAGTTAAAATAATATTCGGATACATAGCGCCGACATCCAAGTGATAAATGAGGGGGTTCTCGTCCCTCCTGGGATGGTCCTTCATGTGCTGTAACTTGGCCTTTATTTCCGCGCATACTTCGTCAAAGTTCGTCACCATATCCATTGGGATCCCTTCCTCAACTTCTATGGCGTGCTTCATCGTCTTTTCAGTTGTGTCCATCAGCTCTTGCACCGCTGATGGCACGATCTTGAATTTACATTTGATGTCGGCTCTGAATACTCCTGCAAATATATTTTTATATTAAGTCTTAGGAGATGAATAGGAACACACAAACCAAACCATATTTATCTTACAGACGTAAGGTAGAATATTGTGTGATGGAATTTGTAAAATAGTAAAACTTCGGCCAAGACTCCAATGGAGGCGGGTAGCCAAGGACCGGTCTGTGGGCAATTGTTAAAGGATCTCTATGTCCACCAGTGGACAGGTTTCGGCTGGGATGTTAATGATTTTGCGAATGGCCGAGATGCTTATACCGAAGTACCAAACCTGAAGGAACCGGACTTATACAGGGTTACTGGTACCTCGACGTATTCCTTGCAGGACGTCATAGTAGGGTTAAAATGCAACAAATTAAGCCACCAAATGTTCTACCCAAATTCAGTAGTTTTTGAATTAGTTAAAGAGTTTTAGTTTTAAGTGTTTTAGCAAAAATTACAAAAAATTAAATGTTTGGTTAGTGATATTTGCCAAAGTTTTAGGCATTATTGAACTTTTAATTATTAACAAAGGTCTGCTACGGCGTCAACTATGATAATAACTTAAATTTCAGTACAGTCGCGCCGTAAATCATTTTTAAATTGGTTTCAAATGATTTAATCTGGGATTTTTCATAAAAACTAAAACTCTTAACTAATTCAAAAACTACTGAATTTCGGTAGAACATTTGGTGGCTTAATTTGTTGCATTTTAACCCTACTATGACGTCCTGCAAGGAATACGTCGAGTTACCAGTAACCCTGTATAGTCGAAGTAAATAAATATTGTACTAACCAGACTCCAGCGCCTCCACGTGTCCGCCGACATAAGTCTCAGTTTCTAACACATGTCCGTCAGTTGTCAACTTGTTCAGCTCCTCCACCTGCTTGTTAGGGAACACAATGTTTGCGTGGAAGGCCTGCACCATCAGCAGCGACTCGCAGAGCGTGCCTGAACCCTTGCGGAGCACCTGAAAGTTTACATTTTCTTGAAGACCGGAACTTAATTTGCGGCTGCAGTAAGGCGATTCGAATTCTATGTAGAGTTGATAAGGTTGATTATGATTTGTAACGAAATATGCTTTGGTACCATCCTTGATCTAAACTACTGAAGGTGGAATCATGATATTAGTAAGATGTGGTCCTATTTGGGTGGTACAGTCGAACAAGCTATTTGGTATACAGGCAAAATATATTCATTTTCTGCTACACTCCCAAAATTTATTTTGATTGTCTGTGTAATTTAACTTTTAGAGCTTATGGCTTAGGAGAGTGACGTAAAAGGATTGTTGATTACTGAAAACACTCACAAAATTATTTAAAGTAGTTGCAAGTCATCTGCCTGTATACCAAATAGCTTGTTCGACTGTACACTAAGAAAGGATTTTATCAAACTCTACCCTCTAGAGAAGGTCAAGGGGGATAGAGTTCTGATCGCGAAGACGGGGGTAAACCTAGAAAAAAAAAAGCCTACTACACTATTGGACAGGTACAGTCACGAGCAAAAATATGTATACATTCAGCAAAATTCAATAACGATTTTCTCGTGGAATAACGATTGCAACTTTGAGATGATACCTATTTCATAATAATATGGATTCCAAAATACTATGTTCCATAATGACATAAAATTACAATCAATACAGTAGGAGAAAATCACTTTTAAAAGTTGCTACGATTATACATATTAGTGCTCGTGACTGTACATACACCCAAGCATAATAACTTCATAATATTCAACCACAATTATTAACTGTTAACCTACCTCATCTGGCTCCAAAGGGATGATAGTGCAGAGCGCGAATATGAAGGGGTGGACGTACTTCATGTACAAGTAGTACGTGGCCACCGCGTCTGATACTGAATAGTTTGACAGCACCTGCCAAAAAGAAATAAATTATACCATTACCTGGTACCTGTGCGTATCGTACGCCCTGAAACTCTTTGCTGTGTAAGATTTTTAACCTGGTTGGAAGCGGTTTCCTTGTTTTCTATGACAAAAGCCACAGGACCTTGGAGGAAAGTAATGTAACATAGAATAAGACACCTCTCCCAGCGCCAGCGATTAACGAGAAGCGAGTAGAGCTAGCAACTAAAAAAGAGTTGGCGAGGAACGAACAGCAAGTGCGTGATGGCGACGAGGAATTGCCCACCGGTATACGTATGTACCAAGCGTGTGTCTCGGCGAGTGTTCTGCCTTCAAGAAAGTGTTGTTGAGCGAGTACTCTCTTCGATAGCTCTTGTTGCTGTGATAAACGAGTGCGATCAACTACTGGACAAAATCAAACTGGTTGCTAATTTAGTTGTATATTTTATTATTTGTATGTCATAGATTTTTACACTCTGTGATTGCTTGGAATCACGCACTGACTTATTAGTATTACTTGTAAAGATGTTAGGAATATTGTAATATCGTATACTTTTACAATGTTTGTAAATATGTGAGCACCATATACCTATCACATAACTGATTTATTTGTCATTGCTCCATTTATAAATTTTTTTTGCCTTTTGTGGGACAGTAATCTTATTGTGGGTGCATGGTCTTCACATATAATTATATAATTCATGTATACAAAATATTGTAAACATTTTTGAAAAGAGTAACGGTGGAGTTTCTTGCCCATTCTTCTCCATACGAAATCTACCTTTTGGAATGGGCAACTAGAATCAATTCTATTTCTTTGTTTGTATTTCATTGACGTTCAAAAGTGCCTTTTATGTGCCTATTTGAAATAAATTATTTGACTTTGACTTTGACTTTACTCGTATTTATATGTGTATCTCTTTTACTTACACGGGCCCTTCAATCTTTCGTTCGTTTCGAGCGAGTAAATCGTTGATAGCTTGTCGCTTCCTAGTCGGCGGTGGGACAGGTGCCTAAAGAGCATCGTTGTAAGTATACCTGAGGTTGTTCCGCCGCCATTCTGCACATGTCTTCAGGGTCCAGCTCCACAGGGTCGTACCTCAACTTAGCTTTAGCGACGGCCTTCAAACCTTGTGACCCCACCGGTAGGTAAGAATCTCTTTTTACCCAACTGAAAAAGATGATGACTTCAATAGCAAAAGCATGGATAAAAACTTAGTTTTCCACATGGGTGTTTCACTACCTCCTGACAGGTTCTGGTAAACTTATCTGCCTAGCCTTTTCCCAACTATATTGGGGTCGGCTTCCAGTCTAACTGGATGCAGCTGGATACCAGTATTTTACATGAAGCGACTGCCTATCTGACCTTCACAACTCAGTAACTAGGTAACACGATACCCCTTGGCAAGACTGTTTGTCAGACTACGGGCTTCTGACGACCCGTAACAAGTTTCTGGCAGATAATAAACAAAAATAAACATTGATTGTGATGATAACGGTTCGCTTTTCAAATGAAGTTGGGTGTTTTCATACATACGAGTAAGCTGGAGAAAACAAGTTTTCTTTTGATCTGTTTCGTCAAATAATGAGGAGTTGCCAGAATGAAATTATTTGACTTCTTTAAAACAGCATGACTGAAGTAGAATAGATTGAGAGAATTGGAAGAAAGTGAGAGAGTTATTTGCCAGTTGTGGGACATAATATAAATATGTTACCATAAACAGTCCATATGCATAGCAGGTCGACACGCGTAGGTTCCGTCCCTGGCGGCTATTTTACTGAACCCTATTTCTTGCTTCATATCCAAGCCGAGTACGGCCGCACGCGCTTCCACGAAGGGCCAGTCAAAGAAGTCACCTAAAGGTCAGAAAATTATTACATTGTTGATATCTGAGACAGATCACAGCAAAGGGAAGAGGCAGCCATAGCTGGACCACAGGGCTGTGGGTAACCCTGCTTGGGCGGAGCACCGCCGTGTCCTCTTGGAGGCGATTGGCGGCAATGACCTCTCGCGTCCGGCCCTGGTCCAGGCCATGGTACGGAGCGAGAGGGCATGGGAAGCCGTCACCTCCTTCTGCGAAGCAGTAATGCTCGCGAAGGAGGAGGCGGAACGCGTGAGGGAGAGGCAAAGTATGCGCCCTCACGCCTCTAACCACCGCCGCTGGAGACGCCCTGGGCGTCGGGCATCGCAGGCGGATTCCCGGTCACTATAGGTGCGGGCTTGCGGACGGCGAGCAATGGGTAGCTCGCCGTCCGATAAGGACCAGGCCCGGGTCGATGGCGCGTCGTGTTCCACGCGCGCCTCAAAGAGATGTCAGCACAATTGGCGGGGTCCGCTAGGACCGATGCCTGCCAGGGTTGCGGTAAAGTCCGAAAGGGATACTGGGACCTTGGCAACAGGCAACTGAAGGAATACGAGTGGGTTTTAGTCAGTAAAAGTCTGACACGCCCTTCCGCTCCGCCCAGTGCGGGAGAAGTCATTAGATGATTTCCAACGCTCAAAAAAAGGTCTGTGGGTAATAATTATGTCGTATCTTTATGTATTTTAGTTTACTGTGTGTAAATAAATAATATAGGTCTTGATTCAGAAAGCGGTACTCCTGGAAATGGCTCGCATTGTTAGGAGGTTCGGTTCTCTGGAGCCCTGACCGCCGGTAGCTTGGACCCTGTTCCCGCCACCAGAGGGCTACTATTTTTTATATTTTTAAATGTTTTTATATTCTTTTATGCTAATATTTAAAAATATAATTTTATAATATATATATAAATAATTAAATAAAGGAAACAATAATATTAACACCAACTGAATAATAATATTTTTAAATATTTTTGTGTGTTTTTCCATACTTGAATTTTGTGTGAAGTTTCCATAAAAGTAGTTTTAGTAGAAATTTTCGGTTTTTTGTTGATCAAATATAGTCAAACTGTAAGGTATTCAATGATACAGTAGCAGCTTATGATTCTTACCATTGTATGTAACGAAAATGTGAGGTTTAACATCCATAATGTGATCAAAGAACTTCTGTATCAAGGCCAGCTCATTTGCTTCATTGAACACTATAAATAGTCTGGAACAGAACAATTGACATAAATAACCTCCAGAATCTAGATAACTGTCGCCTGTCAATAATTTATTAAGTAAAATATATTCTGGTCTATCGGATAGTTTGTTAATGTGACTCGGTATTAGTGCACATTAACTCTTTTTACTTACCCCTCAAATTCTGGTTTAGGAGTATACTCAAAATCCTCAACATCTACAGAAATAATCTCCCTATTAGTGATCAAGTAGCCTTGCCCATCAATCATGTACGATATCATCATTATCTGATCCGTCTGTGAGTCCGGAAACTTTAGTGGGAGTTTCGTAGTCTCTATGTCAAAGGCCAACACTATAGGGTCTGGTCTTTCTATAATGTCGTCTCTTTTAGTAAATACTGGTGTTTCTGTCCCGCGGCTTTTGATTGTGTACCATGTACCGCTGAATATTTGCATGTCTATTGATACTCGGACATGGTAGGGGACATCATGTTCTCTGCAAATATTAAAATGCATGTGAGTAGCTAGATCACACATCAAATATTTTTGGAATTAGAAGTATACTCACTACACTCCATTACAAAGTTTTATCATCAGTAAATATAAAGAGCTGGCTGCTGGTGGAAATTATAATCTTTGACATTTTCTTCAAATGACAGGTACAATATGACACAACTAGGATGTAGCATACATTTGAAAATTTGCATTCATTAATTTCAATTTTACGAATGTATTTGGTTATATGACTTTACAAGTTATTGCACTTGCATAAACATCATTTCCACCTTAAGCAGTAATAAAGATTGGTGATCTTAAAGGCACACTCAGTTTGGATAGTGATCGGTTTTACGAATTTTGCTGATACTACATCTAAGTTGTGTCGTACTGTACTTAGCTCATGTATTTTTTTTGGTTTAACCTTTACTGTCGCACTGCAAGGCAAAAAATGTATTCTATTGTAGCTAACCCATGCCATTGATTGACTTCGTACTTTATAAACCAAACAAAATTTAATTATTAATTTTTTTTTTTTTTTTTATAATAACATTAAATTTTGAAATGTGGGACAGTGTTTAAAAATTAACTGAAGTCGGAACCAAACACACCTGATATCAAGAATATTTTCCATATGATCTGTTGTCTTCTTAGCATGTTCAATAGCTGCCGCACTAGTTAACGCGTTGGTCAACATTTCAGCATAAATCTGATCTTTTTTCTCTCTTTCTTTATTTTTGTTGACGGCAGTAAGTATCTCTCTCCGTACTTTCATCATTTCATTTTGTGACATGAATGAGAGCTTTATATAACGCTGCTTTATTCCAGATAAGTGGTTCAACTGTAAAGGAAACGTGCATTGCTGTAAAAACTAGGTGATTTCCAGCTTAAAAATAGAAATAGGTGTAGTAGTATGCGGAGTTGTTGGCCAAATGAAAATGGGATTCTTTATTGAAGTTGAAGCTTAGCTAGAATAAAAATAAACATGCATTGCTAATTTCCAGTATTCTTAATTGGACAATCTTATAATGTTTGCGGGGCCAACATGGCCAGAAATTGCACAAAACAGAGAGATTAGAATAGATAGGAAAAAGGGGAGGCCTCAGTGGGACACAATTTAAACCTAATTAATTTCTTACCAACTCCAAATCTTCCTTCTCAATGACATTAACCTTGTGTATTGTGCTAGAAAACCTCTTTGATATGAACTGTACAACCTCCTGCTCACACTCCTTGCGTGCCAGGATCAGAAAGTATGGCTGGAAGGTCAGGGACACCTTGAACCTGGATCCATCCATCTCTATGAAGTAGTAATCCATGGCAGCCACTAGCCTTTTATCCTCATCTAATATTTCAGCCTGAAAATGAAAGTTGTTTGAAATAACATTATAAGTACTTTAAAAAAAAAAAACAGACTTATACTTAAAGTTTTGTATCTCCCATTAGGGTCAGAGGATCATCTTAGGTTGAGTTAAAAGCATATTACAAAGTTGGAACTAAGCTAAATACAAACCTGGATTAAGTTATTGTCAAGATTAAACAAGTTTGTATGCTTTATAAAAGCACAATGCAAGCAAATAACGATTGTTTTTAAACATGGTATCACAAATTAACAAGACAAACAATCAAAAAACACTTACAGTATGCATGTTTATCAAATAACCCGTACGTTCTTTGACGTCCCGTACTCTGTCGAATCCATACTTGGAGTCAATCTTGTCATTCTCCAGGGCCACACGAATCCGGGATTCCGACGATTCCGCCCTATACAGAAAAAAGAAAAATGTAAAAGTAACCTGCAACTTCCTGAAAGTAAAAATATATATCAGAAAGAGTTTCTGTCTAGTAATTTACTAACCTGGGGCCGGAAGACGACCCATCGTCTCTTCTGTTGAAATGATCCCTATCTGTTCTGTACTTTCCTGTGTTTTGTAGAACCATGGCGTCGTAAATATTTTTAAAACTTAAAAATAACCAAAATTATTAACTCAGTTGACATTTTCCATCAGCTCAGCTGCTGCCGCTCAGCCGCTGTCATAATTTCGCGCCATTTTTTACCTGTCCAGAGAGCGAACGGACCCAGGAGTGCGTTCAATTATTACTGATTGATTATTCCGCCGTCTGCGAGCTCGACACTATCCTTGTCGACGACGCTATGAAATACACTCTTTTATACGTCGATTCTTTATTCAAATTTTACCTACTAATCAAATATTATAATATCTCTAAATTCTTTCCATTTTATTTTTTCTATAATACCGCGGAAGGATGTCTTTACTTCCGTGGGATTTGGTAGGCCTATAATTGCAAAGTCTGCCGATACTTTTGTACCATCCCCATCCCATCTTCCTAGCTCGGCGTGTTTTACTGGAGCTGCTTCTGCCACTGGTAGACTAAAGACATTACTGTACTCTTTATAATAATAATAACTAAAGAGCAGGGGTGGGCGGTCCTCCCGTGGGGGGGCCAAATCTTGAGTAGTACTTTTTAATGAAACCCTCAAATAAAAATGACCGGAAAAATTACCGAGCTCACTCTTATACGTTCCGTTCCCTTATTAATTTTCTTACTACTTTTTACTCATATTTCTGTACGAATGGTCAAAACTGAAAAGAACCAAGGAGACTATTTTCAAGCTCGCTTCACTTGCTCAGCAGTTTTTTAATTGTGTCATCTCGTAGTTGACCTCTGAGGCTGTGACTGCGTATCCGGACTTTCCTGTGGCTACTAACTTAGGGCCTCCAGCCAGGGGCATAAAACTCATCATCTGCCTAGCCTTTTCCCAAATATGTTAGGGTCGGCTTCCAGTCTAACCGGATGCAGCTGAATACCAGTATTTTACATGGAGCGACTGCCTATCTGACCTCCACAACCTAGTACCTGGGTAATACGATACCCCTTGGTAAGACTGGCTGTCAGACTTTCGGGCTTCTGACGACCCGTAACGACTGTCAAAGATCCACAAATGACAGCCGGGACCAACGGCTTAACGTGCTTTCCGAGGCACGGAGGAGTCTCGGTATATAAAGATGGTCACCCATCCACGGACCAACCCTGGCAAGCGTAGCTTAACCTGATGGATCGACCCGTGCGGTTGTTATTACGTAGCCACGAGCTCCTCCAGGGGCATAAAACTAAACTAATTAAAATAAAACTAAGCTACCCCTGTGGGGTATGAACGTCAGCTTAGGGCATCGCTGGGGGAGGACAGCAAGATGCGACAGACTGGATCACTGGTGGACCCTATATAGAATAATAATCTGTGCTGGTGGATAATTATTATAAGCATTGTCTTATATCGTGGCAATGCGGCCCCCGCCACTCTCCAAGAAAGTGGCGGGGGCGGCTTACATTACCAGTGGACGGCGATGCCGAGGAAATTTTTTGACGCCATATATTAGTTTTGGATAAGTTATTGTATCATAAATAGTTGTTTACTATTGTATTTATTATAGTTGATAATTTTGAAATTATTCAACAAAAATTCACCACGCAAAACCTTACACAACAATATTTCGAACGAACCCCAAACGTTTTCGGTTTTCGCGGCTGTCAAAACTCACAAGTCAAAAGTAATCTCTTCATACTAGGGATGCAAGAAATGTCAAAAAATATCGATATATATCGTATCGATATTTAAAAAATATGTCGATATCGATTTCGATATACCGAAAAAAAAAATAGATATATAAATGGAATTTTCAACAAAAAAAATACCAAACTAGGAAAAAAAGTATACTTTTATGGCTCTGAATTCCAGCGGTATTAGTCAGTGGCGACAACGGTGTTGCTATTGGAAATATATCGTTATTGATACATTTTCGATACTTGATATTTTATATCGAATTAACAAATATTGCCTAAAAAAATCAATATATCGTGTTATTGTAAGACTGTTTTACTTGTTAGGAAACGACTATTTTACTAATAGCATTAGTTTATTTTTTATTTAACAAGATTAGTTGTTTTTTCACATAATGACACTCCTTGACACACATGACATTAACTTCTTTTTCATCCACATATTACATGGTTAGAAAGAGGTCGCACATTGCAAGCACATGCCACCTTAATATATCGAACAAAAAATATCGATATTTCGATATTTTTCTGCAAGCATACCTCAGTCCATAGACTCGGTCTCAAAGTGTCAAACGCTGGAGTGTCAAACTACCACCAGAGGGCAATGGTTTCCAGTGTTTAGTCGTTAAAATATTGAGATTATTAAAAATGGATAGGTCTTTCGACATTAGCTTTAGTAGTTATGAAGATCTATCCACGAATAATTCGACCAGGAAAGGGGACCTAAGCATCAGCGATCAACTATCAGGTTTTGCAAGGTTACGTGTATCTGCTCTAACAAAAGCCGCTGAAATGAGTCCTCTGGTGAAAGAAGTGACCATAGGGCCTAACAGTCCTTTGAAGAAAGATGAGTTTAAGGAACCAGATACTATCATTGAAGAAGAGAACGACGACGAAAACTTGATAGAAGATAAACTTCGTGAGGACCTCCGATACACGCTCATCATGAAAGAATGTGAAAACAAACTCCAAGAATCATCTGAGGAGCTTTTCAAAAGCTTGATTGAAAATATGTTATCGAAACGCGCCGAGTTCACAACAAAGTTTTGGATGAGACAAGGCGAAGAATGTAATAAGAGAGCAATGGAATTCAAGGCACGTAAACTTCAAATGCTTAAAGAATTACAAGAAAATGACAATTTGTCTGTTTTGAAAAGGGCTCGTTTAGATGAACAGAATTGCCAAATCATCAACACGCAAACAATACAGAATATGAACAGAATATTAGAAGAGCAAAACAGAGCTACAGCTAGGTTTGCTGCAATTACAGACAGCCACACTAAAATCTGTATATGTTATAGTGAAATAACAAATATCTTGAACATTGAACCATTTGCTAAAACCATCTGTGATAAATATACAACGGCAATAAATACTGTTGTAGGCAATATTGATCATATTATGGAGATATGTAAAACTGGAGGTTTGACAGAAAAAGATGTAAAGCAAGCTGAAATTCTAGCATTGAATATTGAAAATATTAAAAGGAAAATCTTGGTAAGTATAGAAACAGTTAAAAAAGAAGAGAACTTGAAAAGACAGAAGGAGGAAGAAGAATCACAAAAGAAAAAAGATCAAGAAAGAGAAGCACAACAAATAAAAGCAGCACAAGTAGCTGCAGCAGCTGAGGCAGAGAAACATAGATTAGAACAACCACCTAAGAAGACCAAACCAGTGTTTTATTCTGCGGAAAATTATAACTACTATGAAAACCTTAAGAACTATCTGGAGCAGTATGAAGCACAGTACAGAGATTTGTTACAAGATGTTAATTTAAAGAAATTCAGATTTGACTGTCAGAAAGCAGTCAATACTCCAGTGAATGCATTGTCTTCAGTCAGTGCATCGCACATGAGGGATAAATGTGACAAACTTTCAAAATTACTGAAAGGGGAAAGAGTACAAGTGTTGGATATCTATGTAACAGCAACACAGCATCCACAAGGATTATTTTACTGCACAGCATTATTGGCCAAGAAAATTGTGAGACAGGGGGATCTTTTAGTGTCAAGTAGTACAGAAGCAGCTTATCCCCTAGCTGCTGTCACTGCGGCTTTATGGGCACAATTTCCACACTTTGGAAAACTAGTTGAAGCAAATTTTCATAGATATTGTCCTTATTTAGTACCAATGTTCTTGCCCCAAAAAGAAGGACAATCTGACAAAGAGTTTTACATGTCGCGAGGCTACACATACAATGATGAAGGAGTTGTTGAGAAACAGGACAAGTTTCTCAAAAGGATGTCGGGCATATTCAGGTTACGTTGTGCCATATGGATAGCTTCAATGCCCAAATTTATGAATACACCAAATCCTCATGGTCTGCGATTTGGATGGCAATGGCTTGCATCTTTTTTGAATTTGAAACCTGAACCTGATATTTCTGCAACACTGGTGCATGATTTCTTCATAATGTGCGGTTCAAAGTATGACAAACATTATGGTAAACAATTTAGGAAGATATTAGAATTAACAAGTAATCAGTATCTTAAAGTACTGGAAAATATTGATGAAGGAGGCCCTAAGACTAGATTAGAAGTTTATCTCCAGACTGTATTAAAATCTCATGATGTACCAGCACCCCCAGCATCCTCACAAATAAGTTGGTGATATTCAAATTATGGGTATATTAAATAAGGATAATATAGGGTATATTAAGTAATTCTTACAATGAATTTGTGCTGTACAGACATTATATTTGACCTGAAATGATCGATAATAGAACTAGGTAATGTAGATGATTATGCATGTGATTGTAAATAATTTTAAGTGAGTTGTTAAAATTAGAACACTGCTAATGGCTTTAGTTTTTAATAAACAATATTAAATACTTAATAGTTTTTGTTTGCTTAGGGGATAAATTCGAAGTTTCGCTGTATGGTCGCGAAACTTCGCGAATCATAATAATTATCTTAAACTCAAAACCTGAAACTTAAAACAACAAACCTGACACTATCTTGCAAATGCAAAAAACGAGAAAATTTGAATTTCGCGGGCTACCGTGGCGCATGCCCCTTAGTTACAAGTACCCTATGTATCATTGTAATCTGTGGTTACAAGTTGTCTCGTTTCATTTGGTTCCTACTGTTCCTAGACAGAGAATGCTCATTTGGTTCATATAAAATGTTAGCTACTACGCAGCCCTCTGCGTCTGCGCGAAGTTCGGAATTATAATGTATCATTTGTATCTATTTTTACCCGACTGCCCCAGAAGGAGGGTAATGTTTTTCGAGAGTATGTAGGTATGTATGTATGTCTATTTCTTTGACACGCTCTGTAGCCTAAACGCATATCTCTAAGTAGTCTGTGCCTAAGCGGCTTGGTAAATTTTAACATACGAGGTGTCGTTAGGTTCGTCCACAAATCACTATATAATACTGGGTTCGTCTTAAGAGCGCTTTCACAATTTTTCTTGAATTTGAGCGTTTTACTCGAGTTTTGACGTGTGATTATGGCTTAGTTATAGATTCAAAATTAAAAAAAAAATATGCCCGGGAAAGTTTGATTATTTCTCTTGGAAATGTTGGTAATAGATATTTCAATTTGTGTACAAAAGTCAGTAAAAACCTTGTCTTTGCAAAGGATGTTTCATAAAATTTAACTTTTGGGCGACTTTTGATGCTTTGTTACATCGAAGATATAGTAATTTAATCATTTATAAAAATGTCCATGGTACAACTGTCTCTTGAACTTGGAAATGCATAAGCCACTTTTTTATGTTTAATTCAGTAATACACCAAAAATAATTCCGTAAAACAGATCGATATTGAGAATTTTTCGTCCTAAATTATATTTTTTATCTATGAACATAGATTCCAAATTTAAACAAAAAGTGTTTAATAACAAGGGTCAGAATGTCACCTTGATTGAAAAAAAAAATTAGACGTTTTTAAAACAAAATAATATTTTTAAATAATTGTTGTATGCAATGCTAAAAATCAGTATAAATCTCGGGACGCACGGAGTTTAGCTTTAGTCCGCGCCGAGCGCTTTCAGAGGGAGGACGTATCGCCTGCTGACATCGCGTCGTGCGCCTGTGTGCGCCGCGTAATCTCGCCAAATCGCGAAAAATATAGTGCAACCAACACATTTTGATACGTGAGTTTTTTTATTTTAAATTGATTATTATATGATTGCATTTTAAATATGTAAGTATGTATTTTCTTCTGATAAGTACTCTAATGTGAATGAAAATGAACATACGTAACTATAGTTGTTTTTTTATTTTATTGTTTATTTAATGTAATCTCCAACTTAAATTCAGTTAATTATTTTCAGACAAAGTTGATAATAATGGGCAAAAATAAAAATAGAACTTTTGGTGCCGTCAAAATAAAAAAATAAAAGTTGGCTGATAATTTGAAATGCGCAAGAGAAGCTCATCGGTAAGAACTTTGTTTTTAATGTTTGAAATGTTTACTTTATATTTATTCTGTAATATTGTAGGTAACAAATATTTACATAGGCCGCCCATTGTATATTTTGTAGTGTTTGTTTTTTCCTTTTGTTATATATTTTTGTGGTGTACAATAAAGTATATATAAATAAATAAATAAATACATTACAACACACGCCTTATACTCTTTTCACTTTTTCGCGCTAGAAACTTCTCGATGTCGAGGAGTATCTTGTTACCCGACTACGGCGAAGCAAAAAGGAGGGTTATGATTTTGACCGGTACGTATGTATGTATGTTCATCTGTTCCGTCATATCTTCTACTCATCACAATTTGACAAATAAGGTATCGTTGGAAGCGTCTTGATCGTCCGCTGGTTATAAGACGATTTATTTGACGTCACATTAAATTTAAAATGGCGCCCTGTAGATGCCACAAAATCATGACTAAAAAAATATTTTTTTAACCATTCCATTTTGGGTATCAAATGAAAGGGCTTAATTAGCACATTTCAATAATATAGATATTGGTGCCAATTCTCTTGTCACAAAGTTGTCTAAACTAGATTATAAATCACTAAAATTTATTTTATTCCTGTCAAACGATTTCCTATTCTGAAATAGACTATAGTACCATAGCTTAACTATATTTTAGTTTGACAGCACTAAGTTGGCACGGAGTTATTAATTTAGTGAAAATGTTATTTTTTACTATTTTTAATTGCGATTAAAAATATGTGGAATAAAATTAGATGTCATGAATTAAAATTCAAACCGACACAGTACTGTATCTTTTTTTAATTTTCTTTTGCTTATATCTCGAAAATGGTGCGTCCTATCGCAAAAACAATGAAAATTTCGACCCCCTTTAGGAAACCCATAAACCCGCACTACTCAACATACTGGTAATTTTTTTTTTTTTTTTTCCTTATTTTCCATACAAAAAGTGAAATATTCCATAAAAAAACACGTCGAGGACACAGTAATTGCGCGCCACTAGCTCTAAAAAAAAATTCACGGGGTAGGGAAAGCAAGTACCAAGTGGAGGCACGATTGTCAAATTCGATTTTTGCTGTCAATTTTTTTTTTTATATTTAGGGAGTTTGTTTGGCAAAGTAGCTCCAAGATTCTCATTGCAAAAAGTAAGGAATTTTAGTGATAGTTTAGTTAATAGTTATTTTAGTTCGGTGTACAAGTGAATCGGCACCATTAAAACCCCAATTTTTTATTTTCAGTTTTAGAACTATAACCCAACTACGACAAAAAAGTTAATCAACTAAAAAGGTATAATCAAGACATCACCGACAGACAAATAAAAAATCCGGAGTCACACGTTAGTTGTTCGATTTATACCCCAACACGTGTGACTCCGGATTTTTTATTTGTCTGTCGGTGATGTCTTGTTTATACCTTTTTAGTTGATTGACTTTTTGTCGTAGTTGGGGTTTAATTTTACAACTTTTTTTTTGTTGTATTTTTATACGACTGCTCAAAAAAGGTCTGTTATCTGTCTTAGGTAAGTACTATTATGCATGTTTATATTTGTACGTACGGTTTTTATTCCATGTCATCCAAAAAACATGTTTCCTATTCATAGGCAAATACTCTCGAAAAAAGCTGAAATGCAGCAGAGGCAAGTAAATTCGCCAAATGAAAATATTGGTTCTGATTTAAAAAAGGTAAATTTTGCCCCACTTTACCTACAACATTTATTTCATGCGCTATTTAATTATATTACTGCTACCATACAGGAAAAGTTTTTATCCACTGCGGAAATTTTGACATATTAACCTTAAACCAGTTTTATTAAACATAATTTTTTTATTTTGATGCGTCTTCATACAAAAAAATTAAAAAATCGTTAACGAAAGATGTTTATTTTAAAAGTGGTTGTATGGCTAACCGGCGCCGGCGGCGGCGCGCGGCGATGCGGAACGCGCGAAAGTACCTATCTATCAGCTGTGCGGTCGCTCGATTCGCCGGCGTAGGTATTTACGTGGGTTACTGGCCCTTGGATCTCGCTCAAAGAAATCAAAAATGCTTTCTTCGATTTCGATCGCCAGTCGGGGTCTGCCAGACCCTCGTGCATGATTCGGGGTTCTGAACTGTCCGTGATCAAGCAGCCTTTGAGTGGCCGCTAAAATGGTCCTTTCATTAGGGACCGCGGGGTTAAGGATTCCATGGGCTCACATTAGAGGTATGCTCTCCGTCGCATACATTCTGCGAGCTGCTCGCAAACTTTCACCACTCAGTACATACACTCGCACCATCTCGTAAAACTCGCGGTTACTGAAGTCCGACATCGTGACCGGTAGGTACAAGCACGACACACGTGCGGCGCGGCGCTTGCGCGGGAAGGCGATTAGACGCGACGTCACACGACAGCGCGTGCGATGAGCGAACTGTCGGCCACAGCGCCCGGCGCCGCCCGGGAGGGGGTTGCACCCCCGTGCAACACCGCCGCTAGTGCGCCGGCCGCCGCACGCGCCCATTGATATTATTACGAATAGTTTGTGTCCATATTTTGCTGATTTAAAGTAGGATAAAAAAACAAAAAAAAGTATTGAATAAATAATGGAAATGTGTTCTATTACTGATACTGAACCACCAAAAAAAATTTGCGCACTGGTCAAAAACTTTTCCTGTATAATATTTATGTACCTACATTTATCGGACTATTTTACTTTTACAGAACAATGACAGCACACTTGACCCAACGACAGTTTTTACAGTGCATTCTGACGGAAATACAAATAACATGGTAATTTATCCTAACTAACTATCCTATCCTAACTAATATTATAAATGCGGTACGGTACGTTTTCATATCATGTAATATATTTAATTATTTTGAATAGCTATATTCTTTTCTGCAGATTTAAATACTCTATGAGCTACCGCATAATTAATGGACTTCTTTATTTCTTACAGGATAATGAAAGCACATTTCGAGGAAAGCACGGTCTATGACCCTTCGCAAAATATTATTTAAATTTATTTTTACAATTATACTTTTGTAATCTGTCTTTGTTTTTTATTTACTATTTTTACTCATCCATAAAAATTAAATAGTAAGTTATCTTGAACGATATTTACACATTTAAGGATTGCATCACTATAAATAGTGATGAAGTCTTTAAATGTGCATATTTTATATAACTACCTACTAACCTACCTTCGCATGCATTTTATACTACTATCCAAACATTATTATAAAATTATTCAAACTGTAGAAACAACATCATATAAGTACTAAAATGTCTACTTACCTGCTGAATAAATTACGTATAAATAAAGAAAATTGGTAGTTACATGCTACCAGTAGCAGTTGCATGCTAGTTTGCCGCTTTAGTTGTATAAAACATAAATAAGAATCCAAGCAAATTTTGATGACCCTATCGTAACTCAATAGATAAGTCGTTCTAGGTAATAACATTCATCGATTCAAATAATATTTCAAAAAATATAATATCAGTAATTTTATTTATTTCGATAGTAAAGTGGAAAGGATCAAGTTTGTTTGTTCCTCGCGTCCGACGCATTGCGGTTTGCATGTGTGTAGCGTACTTCACTAGACGCACACGAGCGCATATCCGCTACCGCGCGCCGTCATATTTACCTAAAACTGTGTACTTCGATTTTGTAATAGCGCCCTTAATTGTGGAAGTGACATAGGCTATATTTTTTTAATATATTTCATCTGCAAATACAAAAAAAACGGAGGGAAAGGTTTTTTAAAAATAAATTACAATATTATTGGTATCAAATAAAAGCTAGTAATTAGTTAATTCCAAATATATATATAAATAAAACGAAAAAGGTTGAAATTTTCTGTCGGGTTTTTTTTTACTGTACTTCAAACTCAGACCAACCAAAATAGAAAGACAGAGCATTACGAACATCAAAAATGACGCCACCTTTTTATCTATGTTTGTGTAAAAAGGGTTGTCATTTGTTAAAGTTTTTCCCTATAATTTGGGGAATAATATTTTGGGTAGGATAATATTGTACGAGTAAGATATTGTTGAGTATGGTATTGTACCTCAATCGTTAGGAAGGATTCCGAAACAAAACCATTTTTTTTTACATCGCAAAATAAAATAACAATTAAGTACAAAGTGCATTTACATACATGATTTAGAGATTACCTTTTAATCAAGAATTGCTTGTGTTAGGAAGCTCCGCTCTTTCACTTAGAACTATCCATTATATATCAATGGAATGTAAAAAAAAATTGGTTTGTAAATTATAGAAAAATTTAGTTATAAGGTTGTTGAAGCGTAAATCATAACATCGTCATGGGTATGTGTCATTAAGTAAATTGTTTTGAAATAAAATAGGTACTTAATTATATTTACAATCAACTTTATTAAATTCCAGAAGACCACGATTAACAAAATCACTGACTATAGAAAGCACGTAAAAAGCGTCCGCAATTTGGGAAAAAATAAAATTTGGGACAGTAGTATTTAAATTAGCTAGTCTAAGCTGAGAAACTAACTAAAATAAAATAAAAAATACAGTCTCGTGTTTAATTACTGTTTTGATAAAATCTCATTTTTGTTTTTTAAATTGTATGTACCTTTTTAGGATATCCGGTTTTGATCACACGGCGAAGTCCACGATTAGTTGAATAAAGGTCATTATTATCAAAATGATTGGAACAAACCACGCTGGTTTTCGATGGAAGCCATTCTGGATCATTCCGACTATTTCTTATAGCTACTATCCATTTACTTTTATTTTCAATATTACTTGGAAATCTAAAATATTAAATACATAAAAAACAGGCATATAATTACTCGAACTAAAAAATATCGAACGGGGAAATTTCAAATCATATTATAATAACCCCCGCACTTTAAATGTCACTGTTTTCGTTCGTTCATTCGTTCAGGTTTCTGTTCCAAGTAACCTAAAATTTATAGTTTACTAAAGTAAGAAACGATGTTATTTGAAGTACTTACATGTGAAAAGTGATTCCATGAGACTTTTTATGTGATTTGCTATTGTTTTTACAAGTTTTCACTACACAAGAAGGCATAATACAATTTTTTTTATTGAAGTTTACTAGACGACGACTCGTGACGTACTAGGAGCGATGAGCATAGTTTTTGTTTAGGTGTGTGCGTGAGCCTGTGTGTTTACTTGCAGGAGCATAGTTTTGTGGCTACACGTTTGATGTACGTAGTGATCCGTCTTTCTATTTTGGTTGGTCTGAGACTTCAAACATAAAAAGCAATAGATTCAATGACATAACTTCGTTGTTTATTTTATTATCAAACCTAATTAAAACCGCTTGTTAATTGAAAAAACCCGAACTATAATATAGTCTGTGCCCGAACTGAAAAGTTGGAAAAACCAGAGTTCTCTTTGCATTTACTGATATATGTTTTATCTGTATATTTGAAGTACATCTCTAGCGAAAACTAACCTATGATGTTTTTTGGAGTTTGTGTGTTGTGTCAATATAGTGAGTTTTGAGATAAATATAAATAATTTAGATACAAACCACAGTGCACATATCAGTACAGAATAAGTTTGGTGAAAATGGAAGGGCCACCTGGCACGGGGCCACCCAACAACAATGGATCAATGGGTCCACCGGGGATGCCAAGCTTTCCCCCGATGCCGCCGCCGCCTGGCTCTATGGGGACTGGGAGCATGCCTCCACCGCCCATGGGGCCACCGGGAGCGATGCCACCTGTTAGCTCGTCTAGCGGACCACCGAGTGGTCCGCCCTCAATGCCTCCCGGTATGGGCCCGCCACCTGGTATGATGGGTAATATGGGGATGGGTCCTCCTGGAATGGGTCCACCGCCACCCGGCATGGGTCCCCCAGGTATGGGGATGGGTCCGCCGATGGGTCCCCCAGGCATGGGACCACCAAGAATGCCTCCAAATATGATGCGCGGTCCTAATATGAAAGGTAACTTTGGAAATCAGGGTATGGATATGGGCCCGCCAGGGATGGGACCGCCGCCAAATATGCCTCCTATGGGCTGGGATGGACAGGGTCCTCCAGGTTGGGGTCGGCAGGATGGCCCACCAGGATGGGATGATCATGGTGATGAGGGAGATGAGGATGAGGGTGAAGGGGATGAGTCTGGTGGGATGCAAGGAGCTCCAACTATTTTGCCATCACTGTTGACCATGAAGATTGATACTCCTGAAGAGTTCAGGAACAAGCCAGTTGGTGTGGGTGGGGTTGTACTTCCCAAAGCTTTAGAAGAAGCTCTGGCCTACAAAGATCAAAGGCAGGCTGCTCTTGGAGGTGAACCAGATGGAGTAAAAGGTATTTTGCACTTTACGTAATGTTAGTTCTGAGATTTTGCCATATTATTATTATTCTTATACTTATTCTGTAAGCTATGACTAAATTGTAAATCTCTTCTGCCTCTTAAATTGTTGTGTAACAATCATCAAAATTATTGCTTTCAATTCAACAGTAGATTATAGTTCAATTTTAACACAAACCATAGATGTTCATTAATAGCAGATAGGTGCATAATTTATCCTTTTCTGTTACTTAGGTTCATGCACACATTGCCTATGCAGGCAACATCAGTATTTAGGGTTCCGTATCTGAACAGCTATTATAAGCCACCGCTGTCCGTCAGCGGGGAGTATCTCATGAACCATAATAGGAAGACAATTGACATTTTCACAGATTGTGTATTTCAATTGCCGTTTCAACAACAATTAATAAAATAATGTAAAAAATTGAGGGCTATAATTATGAGCAAAATGTTTTTTTTAACTAAAGTAATAAACGTAGTGTTAAATATTTTATGGTGGCTTGGAACTCTTTGTGTGGTTTTGCATTTGGTCAATTTTTTATTGCTGCAACTTTGACAGGCATTCAACTAACTCCATGGATGTGCTGAGTAGCATCTATTTATCTTGTCCTTACTGCTAGAAGTAGATCATGAACACTATATTTATAATACCTATTTCAGAACAAGATCTGGAACCAGAAGCACCGCCGGCACCGGTGATCAGTACAGAGTATGATGCTGAGGAGGATGACGCAGACTCGGATGATGACAACATACCTGATGCACCACGGCCACCAATCATATCTAATCTAGAAGTAGGTTTATTTTTATCATCATTGCACCATATTTTCTGACAAGAAAGGAACATGTGGGTTTAACATTACTAGCAAGTTTTCCTCTTGTGAAGGCTTCTCCACCGCCACATGCAAACTGCGCATCACACTGACTGAGGCCAGGCTAATCGCGCAAGCAGAGCATAATATACAACGTCCCAACATCAATTGTTTGGCAGTAGCCCACCAGACACAACACCTGTCTGGTTGGAGGATCCTCCCTTTTCTATAGAGGACTAGCTTCCGCCCGCGGCTTCGCCCGCGTGGTATGTCGGTAAAAAGTACCCTATGTCTTTTCTCAGGCTCTAGACTATCTGTGTACAAAATGTCATTTAAATTGGCTCAGTTGTTTTAGCGTGAAAGCGCGACAGGCAGAGTAACTTTCACATTTATAATATTAGTAAGGATGAGTGAACTTTACACCCTGGACCCTGTTCCTTATACTTCTAAATTCTTATCCTGGCTGTAGCCTGTAGCTAGGTTGTTACACTGATGCATTAGCTGATGGACTGTTTGATTTCTCCAGTATGACCAAACATTTCTTTGATAAGCATAATCATTATGGCATAAATCCCTATAGCTAAAAGGCTGTTGTTTGTTTTCTACTAAAATAACTCACAAATGTGCATAATCTGTAATCTATCTTAGCCCGTGGACAAAAAATTTGAAATAATTAAAGCTCTCTTGCATCTATTTCCTAGCCTGACTTTGTCCCACTGCTGAACAAAACCCTTACCATTGATAAACCATTCTGAGTATATTGTTAAATTCTAGGGGCTTTTTTTTTTATTGTGGGAAATCGTTAATTGACTTCTCCCGCTCTGGGCGTTGCGGGAGGGCGTGTCAGACTTTTACTGACTAAAACCCACCCGTGTTCCTTCAGTTGCTTGTTGCCAAGGGCCCCGGTATAACTTTCGGAATGTTAAATTCTAGGGGCTGGCAAATAAAGCCAATAAGAATAAAAGAAAGAAAAAGAAGAAGAAGGCAGCTAAACAGAAGAGGCGAGAAGATGCTAAGAAGAAAGATGATGATCACACGGCATCCAGTCAGGAAGATAGCAAGAAGTCCAGTGACAAAGAGAATGAAAAGGAAGCAGATATAGAGTGAGTAGATTATTATTTTTTCAACTTCTCTTGTTCCAATCGACCATAACAGACCATTTATACGACGCCGGGTTATGTTAGTATTATGTAGATACTAGCAGCGCCCTGCGGTTTCACCCGCATAACATTTCTCGATCCCGTGGGAACATCGGAATAAAAACTATTCTATGTGTTAATCCAGGTTATAAACTATCTGTGTCCCAAATTTCATCCAAATCCATAGTTTTTACGTGTAAGAGTAACAAACATCCATCCAACCGTCCTCACCACACAAATTTTCACATTTATAATATTCGCATTGAGCAGTCACACCTCCCTCATATAGAATAATTGATAATAATAAAGAGGAGCGCCTCTTTATTGATTTTAATCATCATCTACTAAACTGGGATGTAGGCGTGAGTTTATGAATGTACTAGCTTCCGCTCGCGGCTTCGCCCGCGTGCTATGTCGATAAAAAGTAGCATATGTCCTTCCCCGGGATGCCATCTATCTCCATGCCAAATCCGTGCAGTGGAATATGCGTGATAAGGTGACAGACAGATTTACTTTCGAATTTCGAGTATGGATGAATAAAAAAAGCTTTGTCCTTTAGGGCTATGAGGAACAGGGTGTAAAGTTCATTCATCCACCATAGAAAAGGGAGGATCCTCCGACCAGACGGTTGTTGTGCCTGGCGGGCAACTGCCCAACGAATGATGTCGAGTTCTTGTATATATGTGCATTGCACGGTAAACTTTAATTGCGCGATGCAGGATTTATGTGACGTCAGGAATTTTGTGTGACGTCAGGTCTTTGATGCGTAGTTCGCATGTGGCGATGTAGATACCGCCACAGTCCTAACACCCAAATAATTATTTACATAAAACTAAATCAATTCATTGACAAACTTCCCAACAGATATGTCCAAGAGAACATCCAGTTCCACGAATTGGAGCCGATGTACCGTCAGTTCCACCGTATCTTGGAGGCGTTCAAGATCACGGAGTTGAAGGAGGACACCATCAAGGAGGAAGACAAGGACGCTCCCAAACCTTCCAAGCCCCTGGAGAAGGTGCAAGATCAGTTCGCTGCTGATGAAGAGGCTGTAGAGGTAAGTCAGAATTATTTCTAGACTTTTTGACTGCCTCATTGGTCTAGCTGTTAGCAAGCGCTACTGCTAAGCTTGAGATCCTAGATTCATTCTCAGGTCGGGCAAAGTGTTATTGAGATTTTCCATCTGAATTCATTCTCATCACTCACTCATTGAAATCATTTCTCAGTAGCAGCCCGGAGTCTGGATTTGTGCCCGGTCGATGGCAATATGCTCGTCCCCTGTTACATGGAACTTAAACATTACTGGCGAAATGTGGGTGCACTAAAAGTTACACCTCTGCCTAACCCTTTGGGGAATACAGGCGTGAATGTTATGTATGTGTTATTATATATTTCTAGAAAAATGCAGCTGACGAGAAAGAGCGCTTATCGAAGCGTAAACTAAAGAAGCTGTCGCGGCTTTCCGTCGCGGAGCTGAAGCAACTGGTCTCTAGGCCCGACGTGGTCGAGATGTATGACGTCACAGCGAGGGACCCCAAGCTTCTGGTGCAGTTGAAGGCACACAGGAACACCGTGCAGGTGCCGCGACACTGGTGCTATAAGAGAAAGGTAAGTTGTACACCCGGTTCCAGAATTCGAAGTTAAGAACATGTCAGACTCTAGTTTAGTATATCAAAGTGTATGAAACTGGTATTACGCTAGGAGGTAACGAGCCACAGGCCACGACCACCGGTGGCCTGTCGCCACTTGCTGCGGTGTTGAGTACTGCTGTAGCGGGTGGCCGCCACCAGCCCCACGTATAGAAAAGCCTGTGAAATGCTGGCTTCGTTTGCGCCTAGTCTTAGGCTCTCCTCAGTTTAGCGGTGTACCGATGATTTACTTGTTAGTTATCATGACGCCTTTCTTTTTAAGTCTGCCGTTTTCTTCGGGCCATTAGCGGTCTTCCGCCTCAGGGCCATTTCACACTGGCCATTTGTGAGCGTTTTTCCAAGGAGGCCATTGTTGCTCTAACGCGCTCGTTTCCGCAGCGAATAGAATAAATACTCTTTATTATACAATTTATTTAAACAGGCTATTTACATACATAGACTATTAAAATCATGTACATCACATACAACAACTATATTATATGAATGATGAATATACGTATGTATGTTCATCTGTTCCCTCGTAACTCCTGAATCATTCGTCGTATTTTGACAAACGAGATATCGTTGGAAGCGTCATTTAATAATTTTCCTGATCATTTTGTTCCCAGTATCTCCAAGGCAAGAGAGGTATCGAGAAGCCTCCGTTCGACCTACCAGACTTCATCAAGAAGACAGGTATCATGGAGATGAGAGCCTCCCTGCAGGACAAGGAGGAGACCAAAACCCTCAAAGCCAAGATGAGGGAACGCACCAGACCCAAGCTCGGCAAAATTGATATTGATTACCAGAAACTCCACGATGCGTTCTTCAAGTAAGTTGAACAGTCTTGTCATAGAAGTAAGTATTAACTATATGATAAAAAAATTGTCTATGTATAATTTAAATGACTGGGTCTTTGGAGACATAGTTTTTCTGTTATCAGATAATAGTAGCAATGAACATGACGTTCAGGACATAATTATCATTTCTATGTTTTACTTCTTCATAGAACATTAACATGTTCTGCAAAGTTACAATATTAAATGCAACAAACTTTTCTAAACAAATGTGATCATGAAAGCAAGTTGATATAACTGCATTATTTTTGATCATGTTACACCCAGTTTGAAAACTGGATCGTGATTTTTTTTTCTGTAGCGGAAGACACAAGAAGCACCGAAAAAAGAGAGAGACAAACATTTTGGTGAGTGTCAGCATAAAATTGTATATCTTTATACCGTTACCAGGCGTTAATCCAATTTTCCAGGCACTTTTTCAATCTTAAGATGTTTTTTTTAAAAAAGAAACAAATCTGTCCAATCATTCTCAAGTGATGCGCTTACCAACGAACAGCTTTTCATTTTTATTTATATAGATTGTACTGACTAAATCCTCTCGTGCATTTAGATGGCAGACGAAACCTCGCATGACGATCCACGGCGACCTGTATTATGAGGGAAAGGAGTTCGAGACGCGCCTCCGTGAGAAGAAGCCTGGTGATTTGTCTGAAGAGTTGAGGACTGCACTCGGAATGCCTGTTGGACCCGGATCTCATAAGGTCAGTAGGGCTATACAGCCATGTTTTTGTTTATATTGTCATCTAGCTGGACTGACAAAAGTGACCTGTCTACCTGCGTCCATAGAAAATCGACTTAATAAGAATCTTACATTCATTCATACACTGACAGACAACGCACAGCCTAAACTGCTGCACTAGAAGTATGAAATTTTGCTAAAGAGTTCGATAAATAAGCGTCAAATTGAACTTGGGTCGACAGTTCCCAAATTCGCGCAGAAGGCTGCGCAGTAATTAGCATTTTTTTGGAACCAAATGGTGATATGAGTCGAGAACAAACGAGAACATATTCAGACCTGCCAAGATAAATCGGCCGTATTGTATGCTGTTCATATTTCACAATTATCTAAACAAGTCTCACACGTGTTTATTTATTTATTAAAGAACACATTCAACATTGGTTAAAATATAATAATAATAATAATTAGGAAAGGTATTACTGCTAATGTATACACAAATTATAGGTGTACATAACATTAAGGGAATGAAAACACTGGACAGAAGCTGCTTATAATCGTAGTTTTTTTTTTTTTAACACGTCTACCTTTAAAACACAACTGAATACAAATTAATTAAGGGGATAAACACAACATTACACACACAATTTCAAATACATCATTCTACTATAAGATAAACGTGCTAAACTTATGAACCGAGGTATTCATTTGTTTAGTATGTTTGATCCAAGAAAACGTTTCTAAGAACTTTGGAAGTATAACAAAAGTGACCACTAATGAAGGGTTTTTGGGTTTTTGAGGTTCAAAAAAAGGGGATGTTATTGTTGAAAAGTTTGTATGGAAGTTCATAATTTCTGCCGATTTGGTATACCATCGGGCACGCGGCTTGTGTCACTCAAAAAACTTCTTTCCTCCCAGGTGCCACCGCCATGGCTGATAGCCCAGCAACGTTACGGCCCGCCGCCGTCCTACCCGAACCTGAAGATCCCGGGTCTGAACGCGCCCATCCCTGAAGGCTGCGCGTTCGGCTACCACGCCGGGGGCTGGGGCAAACCGCCAGTCGATGAGACCGGGAAGCCGCTGTATGGAGACGTGTTTGGACACCAGAGCAGTGGGCAAGATGTAAGACATTTTTTTTTAGGTTTTATAGAGTAAAGTTGTCGAAAAAGTCCTTGAATTTTTTTTTCAAAACATACATATAGAAGTAAATCTCTTTCTATACATATTTAAAACATAGTCACTTTTCGAGTCTGTGTGACCGCTTAGATCTAGTAAACTACACAATAAATAGATATTGATGCGGTTTTTACCACCATTTAGAGCATTTATTCTGGTAGGTTTATGTGTATAATACATGAATAATTCATTTAGATACAATACAGCACAGAAATCTCAATCTCTTGATGTGTCATCACATTAGTAGATTGCAGCCGAGCGAAGCAATGAGTCACTAGTAAATATATTAAGTATTTTAACGGGAACTACTTATAATACTGATTTTAAAATTAATGACGCTCGAACGTAAATGCAAAATAAAAAAATGACGCAATATTTCACGGTGTCTTTATGAACTACTAGCTGTTGCCCGCGACTTCGTCTCATGTCATGGTCTACCCATGTGCCAAATTTCATCCAAATCCGTTCAGCCGTTTTAGCGTGAAAGCGTAACAAACAAACTCACTTTCGTATTTATAATATTAACTAGGATTAATCAATCATTTGTTTTGTTGTAGGATGTAGAAGACCAAGACATTGACAGGACAATGTGGGGAGAACTGGAGTCAGAATCTGAGGAAGAATCTGAAGAAGGTACGTTTTACTTCAAAGTGCATAACTTTCGTTTTATTTGTATGTTAAATCTATATGTTTAGAAAGGGGATGACTACCGAGATGACGACTAATAGAGATGTATGAAAGAACAACACGTGTTGCGCCGACCACAAATAAATTGTAATCAGGGCATGAGAATTTTGATGATTGTGTGTTAAACATTTTGGACTAAAACCTTTGTTTCAACAGAGGAATCCGACGAAGGAGGCGAGAAACCAGGCGAGGGTGAAGTGGCAGCCGGAGTGGCGACGCCTGGCGAAGGTCTGGTCACACCCCTGGGCATCAGCTCCGTACCCCCCGGCATGGAGACACCAGACACCATTGAGCTCAGGAAGAAGAAGGTCGAAAGTGATATGGAAGGGTAATTTACACATTCCTTTGTGGACGTGAGCCTTCCTAAAGTTTAACATAATGTGTTTGGTACTTTGGTTTTTCAATAGGTCGACAGATTAGAGTAACAAACAAAGATTCATTGGAATTCATCCTTGTTACTCTACTTATATGCAAGGAAAATGTTAACCAATATGTTTTTATTTCAGTGGCGACACGCCAGCCCTGTACCAAGTGCTACCGGAGCGGCGCGTCGGTCTGACGCCCGGTATGATGGCCTCCACACACGTGTACGATATTGCCGCGGCTAACCCTGGTGAGACTTCAATTATATATTTTGTTATAGGGATTATTACACTCTTGTCTAAACCCGACATTGTTGCAAGCTGTCAGAAGACGAATGGTCTACATTTTTTCTTAGAACAGTGTTGGATATTCTTGTCATTTTCTGGCTTCTGGAGTCATGTGTAACTTTTCATATTTTTAACCAGGTTTATTTTATAGAAGACCATACTCATTATTTTATTAGAGGCCTGTTTCAATGAAAACGAGTATACTATAACTAAACGCTATTCACCCTGTCAGGCAAGCGCGCAGCCCCGTCGTCTGCCGCCGCGGGCACCGCGAGCGAGGGCGGCGGCGCGGCGCTGGGCGGCGTGGAGGTGGCGCTCGACCCGTCCGAGCTGGAGCTGGAGCCCGAGGCCGTGGCCGCGCGCTACGAGCGACATCTGCGCGAGACAAGGCCGAAAGCACACGAGGACCTCTCCGACATGTTGGCCGACCACGTCGCCAGGCAAAAGGTAAACGGGATAATCGGTTTACTGTAGCAAGATTTTCGACTTAGTAGAATCTGCCTGGCCTTATCTCAACTATATTGGGGTCAGCTTCCAGTTTAATCGGATGCAGCTGAATACCAGTATTTTTACATGGAGCGACTGCCTATTTGACCTCCACAACCCAGTTACCGGGAAATACAAAACCCCAATATGTAATGCTTTTGTCCATGACTTATGTTATAGGAAAAGAATCGTGGCAATCGCATTCATAAAACGTGGGAGCAGAACTGTGAACTGAGTCTCATGTCGCCTCGCTCTCACATCTTATAACCGCGGCGGGAACGTCGGTTCTCATTCAAATTATTTAGCTGACCAACCTACTACATTTTGTTCTTTATTTTCTTTTTCAGAACAAGAGAAAGCGACAACAAAACACAGATTCCAAGCAATCGAAGAAATACAAAGAATTCAAGTTCTAATAGTGATGATAGACATAATTATTATTATCTTAATTTATATTTATAAGTGAACCTTTGTTCTTCTATTCTTGTGTAGTACAATAAAATATATTCGCGGTTTTCGGTGTGACAACCAATAAAATAAAGAATGACTTCAATGGAAAACATATTTTATTCTTCATGAAATATCTATCCACCTCGTCCTACCTGACATATCAATAAAACTTTTGCAAGTCTTTTGTGAACCCTAAACCGCCGCACTACTTAGGGATCTTGTGCACTAGACGGCTAGTTATGAACTCATGACGGTCGAGTGGTATTGTGTATTGTATGGTGTGCGGCTTGTTGGCTGTTGCGATGAAGTGTGCGATTCGCAACTGTCTAAAAACCGAAAAAATAAATAAGTTTTATGGCAACACATATAGCCAAATGTCAGCTGTTCTGACTAAAAATGCTCGTTGTTAGAAGCATAAAAATGCATTTTTGCAGTTATCTGTGACAAAAATTAAAAAGAAAGAGCTGGACTTCGTACTTTATTGGAAGTTTTTCAATTGTTTTTATTAAAATTGAATTAACTTGTGTTAGTTTGTCGTAAGTTAAGTTAACTGCACAAATAACAAAATGGCTCGAGTTCTAGTTGGAGTCAAGCGAGTTATCGACTATGCGGTAAAAGTAAGTTTACGTCAAGTGCAAAGGTTACTTTTTTGATAGTTTTCAAGTTCATTGAAATAAAATGATAATAACGTTAGTTTGTCTTATAGTAACAACCCCTAGCCGAATAAAAGACATATTTCTGTAAATAAAACATACCTACATTTTTCATTCTATAGTAGAATTTCTACATACTACTCAGTGCTTACATCTCCAAGTCACATTCGCTATCATCAATAGCCTTGAACTGGCTATACTAAAACATACTGAATACTATTGAATAGTGATTAGATGAACAGATATACTACATGGATAATACATAATAGGTAATGATATTTTCATGGAATTATGCCAACAAAACCATAATGTTTCCAATGCATATGTAACCAAGCATGAAATGTATATTCATGAAATGATTATTAAATTTACTCTAACGTATATCTTATCACATACCTACCTTATTATGAAACACTGTAAGGTGAAGAAGTATCACTATTCATATCAATATTGTCATAATGGAGGCTAATGTAAACTTACATCTGCAAAATATTGTAATCTCCTAAATGTACCATACAATTTGTAGATCCGTGTGAAGCCAGACAAGACTGGTGTGGTCACAGATGGAGTGAAGCACTCAATGAACCCCTTTGATGAGATAGCAGTGGAGGAAGCAGTCAGAATGAAGGAGAAGAAGATCGCCAGCGAAATCATTGCTGTGTCTTGTGGACCAGCGCAAGCAGCAGTAAGAATCACATTAGAATTCTTAAAATCAATTATATTAATACATTCAGAATTTGCTAAAGTTTAAAGGTCTCTGCAAAAATAGAGACCTACATACCTACCACCACCTTTTTTGCTTAACTTTGGAATAATTTTTAACTTGTAGCTCTACTTGCATTATCAAAATTAGTTACTACACATCCTATGAAGAACAATTATTATTACTATTCATGAAATCACAAAAAAATCTGAGAATTAACCTCTTTACAGGAAACTCTCAGGACAGCGCTTGCCATGGGTGCTGACCGTGCCATCCACGTGGAGGTGACTGGTCCAGCATATGACACCCTACAGCCCCTACATGTGGCCAAGATCTTAGCCAAACTGTCCAAGGATGAGAAGGCTGATATTGTCATTGTTGGAAAACAGGTTAGTTGACACAAATCAGTGTTGAGGTTTTTAAGGGAAGACCAATAAAAACTTTTTACAAAAAAAATACAACTAACTTCAAAAAATAAACACAAAAAAAATAATGAAGTATTACTTTAATTTCGGAACTCAGTGTCTTTGCTTTTCAGTTTTCGTTTTTTGCTACTGACTTCGGAAATTAAAGTAAAATTTTTTTGGAAGTGGTTTTTTTTTTGGAAAATGTTTTTATTTTTCACTTTTTATTTGTGGTACCTACCCCACACAAATTCAAATACCACTACTTGCTATGTAAATAACAGTGATGGAGTCACTTAAAATAAAACAAAGTCTAGATATTATTATATTAAGTCGGAGAAATACGTAATACTGAAGATAACTCAAAAACTACGAAAGTAAAGTTAATAAAATTTATATGGGACCACCTCTGAAACATGAACTACCAAACAAAAAAAGAATCATCAAAATCGATTCATAATTGGCGGAGTAGTCGCGTAACGAACACACGAAAATAAATTAAAAACATACACTTGAATTGAGAACCTCCTCCTTTTTGAAGAAATTTGTTAAAAATGTGTGAAAATTTGTATTCCTGGGCTCCAGTAATTGTCATGATAGGGGAAACCTGAAAAGAATGATGAAAAATATATCTTTATCCCATTGACAGAAATGTTTATTTTACTCACAATTATCATAAACAATCTATTGTATGGAAAAGAATGCCAGTAAACAATCAATACTATCCATTGGTTGAGTAGTATAAATTATTCACCTCAGTAGACGTTCATTAAATCAGTTCATTATTGTATTCCTTTCAAACATGTTCAACGGAGTAGATAGGGGGTGTTGGTCTGGTGACCCTCAGAAAGTAAAGAAATTATAATATTAGGAGGCATTTATAATATTAGTTAGGATAGAACTACATACATATTTGTGAATTTTTTTCAGGCCATTGACGATGACTCAAACCAAACTGCACAAATGACAGCTGGTCTACTGGACTGGCCCCAGGCTACCTTTGCATCCAAAGTAAGTAAACTGTTGATTTTAAATCCAATCTCCTGATCCCTGCACAATCACATCTTAATTATATAAATTATCACATACCTAAAATAATATCAGCATTATCAGCATTGATACAGATTCTTATCTTGATTTACTATGCTAATGTTCTGATTGCCTTCTCAATGAAATGCCCAGGTTTAATTTAAAAAAAAACACTGTTTAGGGTTCTATTCCCGAAGGGTGCTAAATGGAACCCTATTACTAAGCCTCCGCTGTCTGTCCGTCTGTCTGTCAACAGGCTGTATCTCATGAACCGTAAGAAGTATACAGTTGAAATATCCACAGATTGTGTATTTCTTAAAAAACATCAGATTATCTTAACCGCTGTTGCACCATCTTCCAAAGCTTTGTAGACACGAAAACCCCAGCTAGCATTAGCCAAATTTCACTTTTTTCTTCCTATTTTGTTTTTATCCGACTAAGGCGAAGCAAAAAAGAGTTATGTTTTTGACCGTTGTGTATGTATGTTCATGTGTTCCCTCAAAACTTCTAAACTCATTATAATTTGACAAATGGGGTATCGTTGGAAGCGCCTTGATCGTCTGCTGGATAGAAGGCTATGTGACGTTACATTAAATTGCATATGGCGTCCTCCCGTCTAGAGGACATACAAGTCATGAACAAAAACACATTTTTTTATTTCCTATTGGGTATCAAATGAAAGGGCTGAATTACTACATTTAAAATATATGTATAATATATATATACCTATATTATAACCTCAAAATAATTTAAATAAATAATAAAAGTTAACTAGCATAGCATCATGCTGAGTGGAAGCCTTCTTGTCACAGTCATTACGTGCAGCCGCCAAATGTTTTTATTTTTATGTAATTACTCCTCATCTCATATTTCTATGATTCATATAATATTATGAATAAGTAAGTACTGTATCTTTTTGTATGCACGTGTTTCTGTGACAAATAAACCTATTTTTTTTCTTTCTTGCCTTATCTCGCGACATCACCTGCATCACATGCCCCTAAAATGTACGTAATTATCTCTAGGTTGAGAAGACAGGCGATGGGCTGACGGTAACCCGCGAGATAGACGGCGGTCTAGAGGTGATCAAGACGAAGTTGCCAGCCGTCGTCAGCGCCGATCTGCGTCTCAACGAGCCCAGATACGCCACCCTACCCAACATTATGGTAAGTGGGAGTTAGGGCCGATTTTTCAATGTTTTATGCGAAGAATTAATATGGCAGTTTGAAATATTTTCCATACAAAAGCTGCAATTTTTTATTCCTCAAAAATTATGTGAAGATTGAAAAATCGGTCCTATAATGACTTTATATCTCACTATATCATACTTTGTACTTTTGGAAGTGAATACAGATATTCCTCAGAACCTGTGTACATAATCACGGCTACATAAATCAAGCTACACATTTCTAGTAAAGGCGGACCTCTCATTGTACGGAAATCGTATACAATGCGAGATCATCTATTATTTACTACAACAAAATACCCGACATTTTCGTGTTAAGAATCGAATAGAGTTTAATCCGAATGATTAGCAAATTCATGCTTGGTTAGACCAAGAATAAAATTGTAATGAATTTGAACTAATATTTTTTCCTGAACTTATCTTCTTATATTATACTAGCTGATGCCCGCGACTTCGCCCGCGTGTAAGTCGATTATTATATACTAAAACCATACTCGAGAACCACTCTATCCATTAGTGAAAACAGCATGAAAATCGGTGCAGTAGTTTTTGAGTTTATCGCGTACAAGGACGACAGACAGACGCGGTGGAAGACTTTGTTTTATAATATGTAAGGATACCTCCTAAAACAAATATTTTACTTCACAGAAAGCCAAAAAGAAGCCTCTAAAGAAGGTCACCGCCAAAGATTTAGGCGTAGACATCACTCCTAGGATCAAAGTGCTGTCCATAGAAGACCCTCCAGTCAGACAGGCCGGCTCCGTGGTCCCAGACGTAGACACCCTCATCGCCAAGCTCAAGGAAGGAGGCCACATCTGAATACTAAATAGCGTTATGTGTGTTCAAAATCAGAAAATACCTATATTTATAATGAGATTTATCATGAAAGTCGATTGTAGATAACATTGTATAAATTGTTGAAATACATTTTTAATCTGTTATCTTTTGTTTTCTTACGACTTGATGTCTTTACCTTCATTGCTGGTGTCTTTTTTTTTTTTTTTTGAGGGTGGGAATCATCCAATGATTTCTCCCGCTCTGGGCGGAGCGGAAGGGCGTGTCAGACTTTGACTGACTAAAACCCACCCGTGTTCCTTCATTTGCCTGTTGCCAAGGTCCCGGTATCCCTTTCGGAATTTCCCGCAACCCTGGCAGGAAAAACATGCAATTTCTAATGTGGTAGTCAAGAGTGGCCTATGTTTCAGCCATGATCATTCAGCATCCTTTTTAGAGCTCTGCCCCATTAGTGCGTTGCGTCGTCGCAGCGTCAACGCTGCGTCGTTTTCCATATATTTTAATGAAATGCCACCTTAAGAGCTCTGCCCCATTAGTGCGTTGCGTCGTCGCAGCGTCAACGCTGCGTCGTTTTCCATATATTTTAATGAAATGCCACCTTAAGAGCGAGGCCCCATTAGTGCGTTGCGCTGCGTTGCGTCGTCGCTGCGTCGTTTTCCATATATTTTTTATGACATGCCCCATTAGACCGCTGCGTCGTCGCGCGCGACGTTTCAACGGATCGACGGACAAGAGACGAAGCGGGGGGAGGGTGATGCGCTGCGCTGTCGAGCTCCAGTGCGACGACGGACAGTGTTCCATTATGGAAACTGACTGAGGTGCGTGCGTTGTCCTTTTGCGCTGCGACGTCGTGAGTCGTCGCAACGCAGGTGTGGCATACATCCGTTGCGACGACGCAACGCAACACACTAATGGGGCACCGCCCTTAGTCTGATACAGTACGATTCGAACTTAACGGCGGCTGGGAACATGAGGCGAGTGGCTGCGCAGTAACTAGTGATGGATTAATTAGCATTCGCATTCATTGTTAGCTTGTGAAAAATCATTTAGCATTTAGCTAATGAAATGTAGTTGCGAAATTTCGTGAAGTGCTAAGTGAATTATCGCTTCGTACATTTTCATTTTCATACTATCATACGTCACTTTACGTTAGAGACTCAGAGCGTCGACGCACGCAGCGGAAGCGTGCGCTCTCCGTCGCACCTACGGGAAGTCGGGAATACTAAATCTATCGGTTTCACGTGACCGTGACCTCGTTCGCGAGTGCAGATGCTGCGAACTTCGAAGAATGGGTTATGCAATTGTTATCTTAATATCTTGATTTGCGCGTACTTAGGGTCGTGTATTGATTGAATGAATGCATGATTATTTAATAATAATTTGTGAATGTCTGGCACGCGCGTGGCGCCCGTCGTTTTGTGTCAAAGTTCAGTACGCTTTGGCGAGTGATAGTGAAAGTTTAGTTTACCTATTCGTTATACAGTAATTACATTCTTTCGTCTTGTGCTTATTATTGTACTTAAATAGATAATAGTTTGAATACCTACCTGTAAATAATAGGAAAAAGTTGGAAAAAGTTGTGTGTTGCATGTTGTGAGTCATGTATATAAGTGTAAATAATAATGTTAAGTTTTGTACATAAATATTTTAGTGTAAATAAACTATTCAACGAACTTGAACGTGACAATGTCTCACCGAACTAACCCTATATGGGATTATTTTTCTAATATTGCTGGTGAAAATAAAATTGCTAACTGTAATCAGTGCTCTAAAAACCAATTTTATTAAAAATGCGAATTAAATGAGCGTTCACCATTTTAATTCGCACTTTTAATAAAATTTTCATACTTCATTATTATCAATTATCATCATATTAGCATAGCAATAGCAATTATCATGCTAAGACTCAATAATTCACTTGCTAATGAAATTAATGAAAAATCGCATTAATTGCCATTACTAGTAGTAACATATTTCATGTGTAAGCGGGGGTGAGGGGTGGGATACTGCGCAGCGAGTAGCTAGTAGTGATGGATTAATTAGCATTCGCATTCATTGTTCGCATGCGAATGCACATTTAGCAAATTAAATGTAGTTACGAAATTCTGTGAAGTGCTAAGTGAATTTATCGCTTCGTACCTTTTTCTATCATACGTCAGAGCGTCGACGCACGCAGCGGTAGCGTGCACTCTCCGTCGCACCTACGGGAAGTCGGGAATACTAAATCTATCGGTTTCACGCGACCGTGACCTCGTTCGCGAGTGATTAACAAAATTCACATACTCCATTGTTATCAATTATCGTCATATTAGCTATTAGCATAGCAATAGCAATTATCATGCTAAGACTCAAGAATTCACATGCTAATGAAATTAATGTAAAAAAGAAATAAAAGAATGTAACTATGTAACGCAATTACTCCAGCTATTGAAATGACTATTTTGTTTCAAAATTATGTAAAAATATTGTCATTTCTGTACTTAATTATTGTTTTTTTTTTTTTTTCTCTTTGTTCTATACTTTTTGCATGCTGTGTCTATCGCTTAATATTGTGCACTTGGCTTGTATGTTGACTTGTGTTTTCTAATTGGTTGAACAGTGTAACAATTGTAGATAGGCCATAAATAAATAAAATAAAATGCAAAATCGCATTAATTGCCATTACTAGTAGCTAGCTTCCGAGCCGCCATTTTTGAATCGAACTGTACTAGTGGCGGCATCACGGCACTCGGAAAAAAAGGAATCAAATGGGGAACTGAAGAAGTAATCAACTGACATATTTTTGGGATTTTAAAGTAAACTAAGTCTGGTCTGGACTCGATAAATTCAAATTTATTAAGTAACTCTGTAAGCATTATGTCATTTGGACAGGCGCTCTGGCCGTAGAGTCAATTTGAGACTAAAGTACAAAGGTGAGACCCATGTAGTGATAAATATCATCTAAAACTATCTTCTACGATAGATTACATGTATTGCTAGTTGCTGTCTCACCTAGCAAATTTAAGATAGTGCTGCAAACATTCCAACTACATTACATAAACTCCATTTTTATTCAGCCTTATTGATAAATTCCTCATTATTTAATGTTACTATTGTAGCTGCAAAATTTAAAAAAGTGACTAATCTCTACATATTACTTATTACAAACATTCAAATGCGTAAATGGCCAAGTTCCTTACTGAAGTAAGAAAAAATACATCGGAATTATATAACATCAAATGATAAATACCACTTTAACACGTCATATATTTGAATATCTCTCTGTAACATAAGTATCGAGCCTACTATTAATAGCGCTACAAAGTTCTTTTGGCGCGTGGCAAAAATCGGAACTAACCCCCTGTTTTTTTTCATTTCATAAAACTATCGCATACATTATTACCAACAGCGCCCCCCCCGTAACGTCATTCGAACGCCAAAAGATCCTTGTACCGGTGTTGTGGACGACCATATAGCTCACCAATTCACTATCTCTGCCGGTGACGTTTGATCCGACAGTCCCCTTGTCAAACGAGTTGACTTGGCCCTGTCGTCCGGCAGTGGAGTGCAGAAAGCTGAGCAGGCAGTTAAAACATTTCACCTAATAAGTACAGCATGATTCGAATAATAAACCATACATTTGTCTAGTACATAGATTCCCCGCTGAAGGGCTGGTGCCACACAATCTTGCCTTCGAGGCAGCCGGTGACGAGCATGTGGTATCGCGGGGAGAATTTGGAGCTGACGACGAGATCCTGGTGGATGCCCAGACTCTGGCCGATCTCCACCATGGGCCGCGGGCCGCTCAGGTCCTGCACACAGTTGCATAGCTCCCCACATTCATGGTTGAGGGCTAGAAGCCTCATCCCCCGCCCAAACGGAGAGCACACGATGCGACCGTCCGCTGAGTAACACAGTTCCTGCACATAAAAAATATTTACAAGTAATGGGAGGTCCATGCCGTAGGTTACATCTGCTTAGCCTTTTCCCAACTACGAGTATGTTAGGGTCGGCTTCCAGAATTTCAGTCTAACCGGATGCAGCTGAATATCAGTATTTTACATGGAGCCACAGCATAGATAGACCTCCACAAGCCAGTTACTGGGTAATTCAATACCGCTGTTAGGCCTAACGCGCACTGCGATAAAAATCGCGCATTTTTTGTCGCGATTCTGTAACACACGGTATCTTACGTAGTTACGTATCTACACGCAGTGGTGATTTAAAATTCGCGCTGACATTAAATTCCAAACACTGAATAAAAGCGAATAATATCCGCGCGGTGAGATTTCGCAGTGCATAAAATTATTCCAAAGCATCATATCTGCTATCTTATGACGACGCGACGCACATCAATCATATTTTTGTCGTGTTGTTGTGTTTTTGTTGTTTTAAAACCTTACAGAAATAAAATAATGTATCACACAACGATTTGGTTTGTAAAATATTGAAAAATAATGATCAGCAAATCAAGCCAGACTATTGTATTGTGCACTTATCGTATGGTTTATGCGAGATACGCAAACGCGAAAAAAGCAAAAGAACATAATTCTACCTTGATAAACCCTTTTCCTTCGTTGGTCTCCTCCGTGTAATACAGAAGTCGGTCTTTGTTTTGTCTGATGGGTATTTTAGCCAGTTCCTCGTCACTGGTGCCAGGACTGTCACGAGGCGGAGTCTGTCCCGACGGCGATGGCGACAAGCTTCTGAAATTATTTGAAATAAGGTACGTTGGACATGCAATCATCAAGTTACGAATTAGGTGGTTTTTCGACAAGTTGGACAGAAATGGCAACCGACGAAGAAAGAAAAGTTTCATATTATCTACGAAAGGTGCAAAGCAATTAAAGATAAAACGAGCCAGCCTTACATTAGTCGCATGATGTGTAACATCTGACATCTTGACTGACATATCCTTACATATTATAAAACAAAGTCCTCCGCCGCGTCTGTCTGTCTGTTCGCGATAAACACAAAAACTACTGCACCGATTTTCATGCTGTTTTCACCAATGGATAGAGTGGTTCCCGACAACCGACATCCACGCGGGCGAAACCACGGGCATAAGCTAGTATATGATATAAACAATATTCATCATCATCATCTTGTTTACAACCTCTCGGAAAATGGGTTGGTACCTACCATCTGACGGCCAACTAAAGCACCGCGCGCGCTAATAGTCAAATCAAATAGCGCGCGCTTCCCCGACTTCCTGTTACACACTTCCGTCCCTTTTCACGAAATCACTCCCACAGACAATGCATGAAAGCGGGGTTGCAGGGAAGCGTCAGGAAAGATGTTACACATAAATCAATTATTGATTTAGTTCTCGGAAAGTTTATTATCATGGCCTCATCTTAACTTACGATGGCAGACGAGGCTCGGTAACAGAGAGCTGGGGGGCAACTCTCAGTCGCAATCTGTCAAAAAAATCTCTAATTTTTGACATTGATTGTCACTGAGATTAGATTGCGACATGAATTTGAACGTTTTTATTTATGGGAATTGGCTTTCTGGTCGCAATTGTGGATACGGCCGCAACAAATAGAATAATCCGGAGACAGATTTTCGTTTGACGTCTAAACGTTCTCCACACGGCTACACATCAAGCTATATATTTCCAGTTTAGGCTGATCTCGCATTGTATAGGATTTCTGTACAATGCGAGGTCTGCTTAAACTGGAAATGTATAGCTTGATGTGTAGCCGTGTGTACATAATTGTACTGGTCACGGGCCAGACACAGCATCAACCATATACACTCATCCATTACCAAACATTCCCGTAGTGATTGGGTGCGTTTCGACTTAGTTAAAGTTTCAGTTTTGTCGTAAAAATAGTAGGTATATGGGCGACAGACGATAGCCGAACGAAACCAAACCATTTATGAAACGGTACAGAGCGTATAACTTTGCAAATTAGTAGAATCGCCCATTCCCATTATTATTTAACCCCTTCAGGGTATGAATTTTTTAAATTCCTTCACTTTTGTTACAAAACCAAGGACATCGACTTCCGAAATTAAAGTTATTTAGTTTAGTAGTTTTAGCTTTTTAGTGTTTTTTTTGGACGTCGGTTGTTTTTTTATGTGTTTTATTGTGTTAAGGTACCGATACCAATCAGGCCAAGAAGTTACACAAAAAAAAACTGAATTTTAACCTGATCTTTCAAGTGACTACACTTACTGGTCTAACTGGTCGATGACTCTACAAAAAAACGTAAAAAAATGAATTTCTTTATCGTTTTATCATGTTTAGATATCGATACCTATCACGTCTGCGGAGTTTAGCTACATAATTTAATTAGGGTACGCTAGTACATTTCATGCCTCTGGACCCAGCAGTTTATACTGTCCGTTGTCTGTCAGTGATTGAAGGAATTAATTTTATTAAGCTACTAGCTGCGCCCCGCGGTTTCACCCGCAAAACTCTCAATCCCGTGGGAACATCGGGATTAAAAGTATGTAAACTATCCTACTTATGTCCTTTTCCAGGTCATGATCTACGCATGTGCCAAATTTCATTCAAATCTATTCAGCCGTTTTAGCGTGAAAGTGTAACAAACAAACTCACTTACGCATTTATAATATTAATAAAGTTAACATGTCGCACCTTTAAAGTAAAACCGTTACTAAACGAAAATTCTCATGAATTGAGTTATGAATGCCATCTATTTAAAAAAAAATAACTTTCCTATATTACGTGTAAACAGAGATCTATAATAAGACCTCATTAAATGTCCTATAGAACCCTGCACTCAGATTTTATTGACAAAAAACGGTGACTTTTTTTAATATTGGCTCTCCTGTAAAATTTTATAATTTCGTTTAGTAACGGTTTTACTTTAAAGGTGCGATGTAGTAGCGTATGTTTACCTTGGAGCGTCTCCATCGCCTAGCCGCGGCGTAAGCGCTGGCCGTGGGTTGGGCGCGACGGGCGGCTGGATCCCTGTGTTGATGCCCGTGATACGCTGCATGTTGAAGTTACGACGCACCTGCCCTCTGGATGTATTGCAAGCCTTTAGTTATATCACATGACACCCACCCACACAACACTGAAAATAATTTCGCATTAATAATGAATAGTAGTTTAGTACCTTTGTTAGTTGGCACCCTGACACTGTTATACCGCCACGTGCAATTATTTACTTACTTTAAGAACACATAACATCACGCCTGTATTTCCCGATGGATAGTACACCCACATTTCGCCATTGTTGAAGTTCCATGTGTCACTTACCATAATAACCTAATAAACAATTCCACCAGCATCAGCTTCCGATGATTTGCGTATCCAGAATAATTTCTATATTACACCCCTATTGTCATGGGCGAGACTGTTAATCACAAACAAAATCTATCACACTTTGCCAAACGCTACTAGTGCTGGGTTTTATCGAAACATTTTGGGAATCGATTTTAAACCCTTTTACATAAAAGCATCGAATTGTCTTAAGTACTCGAACACTGAAAGGAAACCCAACATGGAAATGATACGTATTGTGTTTTTAATCTAAGGCCACACTCATAGGATTTCGACCATAAATATAAGAAATATTCATGATTATTAAAACAAGCTAAAAACTAGAAATACGAGTATGTACATTTTCTGACGGATATTATGATGTTAATAGATATTTGCCGAAACCCTGTAAGTGTAACCCAGGATTAAAAGCCCACCTGGCTTCTCCTAAGCTATCGTCGGATTGGCCGAAGAAAATAAAATTTTGATTAGATTTGTGTGTTGAAATAATTCCGGAATCAAGTCGTCAGCGAGGCCATCTGGCTGGTTTAACCACCTAACTAATTATCCCATCATTCTACAAAGTGAAAGCTAATTAATGTATAGAATTAGACCTTTTACAAGCACTTTGAAAGGTTAATAATTTTATTAGTTTTTCAGTAATTGGGAATATTCCACTTTGCCTCACCAATGGTCACTATTTTGGCGTCCACTGTGTCCTACTTATAAATTTTAGAGGGGGCAAATTACGCAGCCTTAGTGGGAAAAAAGAAAACGCATGTGACTAAAAAAGTGATGAACATAAGTATTGATGGATGGAGCGGGAGAGGAAGGCCAAAGAAAAGATGGATGGATTGTGTGAGGAATGATATGAAAGAGAAGGGAGTGAATGATAGCGTGACGGTTGACAGAGGAGAGTGGAAAAGAAAACGTGTTGCGCCGACCACAAGTAACATTACAAGGGCAGGGAGATAATGACTGGGAAAAAAGAACTAAGTATATACATTTATAGTTCTTTATAGTTCATGTGAGGGTAAATTGCCCCACCAAAATCAATAAGTGGGAAACAGTAGATGCTAAAAATTCAGAACATTCCACTTTGTCTCACTGGTGGGACACTTTAGTGGGGCAAAGTAGAATAGTAGATATTCATTTCTTAAGCGCATATTAGTATGGGAAGTATGATCGCCAAAACCAAGCTTGTATTGACTTTTGGTGAGAGGTATTAATAGAGGGTGGTGAAACCGGCCCTTGATAAAGCAAGGATAATAACTGTGTCCCAAAACATGCAGACAAATTGACTTCGGCGCTGCCACAGACGATATAACAGTACGATCACAGCCAAAGATCCATTCTGAAGTACGAATATGGACAAATACATGCTTATCCCATTCAAGTATAGTAAAATGTCAACAATCAACATGCTACATTCAGAAAACTATAGTTCGTTTTTATTCCCAGATAATAATTTGACAGGTGCAAATGTCAAACTCCAAATTTAAAAAAACAAAAACAACAAAGCTATGAAATGTCAAATTACTATCTGGGATTTAAAAACCTACTTTACTTTAATTTTGCCAAAAACTTCTTAAAGTATATTTTGTTATGGCAGCTTTAAGAATGATTGCGTAATGAAAGCGATTTAAGATAAATTCTACAAATCGTTGGTTCTTAAACTCAACTACTTCATAATTTAAAGTGTTTTAAACACAACAGTGCTTTGCATTGGGGGAAAAAAATTGTGAAAATTATGCAATTTGTTTAAGACAGTCAAATTTGTAACTACGCTAATTAAAGTTCAAAGCGCAATGCAGGTACTATTGTATACTATATCTTAAATTACAGTGAAAAGTGGCACATCTCTTTGGACTTCATTTAAATATCCATAATTAAGTTACTCATCCTTTTTTACGAATTTCGTTCGAAAACCACTCGACAAAGTTGGCGGTTGAGCACTTTTCACTCTTATGACCTTAATAATATGGTTGCAAATAGGTCAAACGCGAAAATTGTCGGTTTTACCATCAGAAATACCTTGACGATACGTGTTTTATACCTGCTTATACCACAAATCACTAAATACGTTTAGCGCTGAATGTATTTAAAACATTGGTCTGTTTCTTTCATTCATTTGAAGATGACAGAGACAGAATGATGTTTTAAATATGTTTAGTATGTTATTGTGTATAGCGGTTTTCTGACACGATGACTAAGGGTCAATTTAAGAGACAGATCTGTTTGAAAAATGAAACGCGTAAAAAGCAGTCAAGGTTATATGATGTAAAATGTAGTTATATTCCGGCCACCGAGAGATTGCGGTTCTGACACCTGTCAGTTGGGCAAGATTAGGAACTAATAAAGTTTAAATTCGTAAAACAAATATTATTTTGTATGCAACTGACAGGTGTCAGAAACGAATTCTCTCCTCGGCCGGAGTGTAGCTATTTTCCCATAGGCACAGACTATCCTAAGATGCACCTACTAGCATTCATGCAGTGTCACTACGCTCACCTGTTGTACATCTCTTGCAGTATTCTCTGCTGTTTGACCGTGATGGCCGCCTCCCAGACATCATTCTGTATACCAGACAGACCCTGAAGAATATGCTAGCGTTTGTTAATTGTTTATTCTACATAAAGGTCGTAACTCCCTCATTCATGCAATGACGTTGATAGTATCTGTGCTTGTCATGTTTATGTCGATGAAGTGAGATAGCAATAGACTACTATTACAGTCCGGCCGTCAAGAGAATGCGTTCTTGACACCTGTCAGTTTCATACTAACACACGTGTTTTTGCGAATTTGATCCTTATGCTACTAGTACTAGAAATTGTCCAACTGACAGATGTCAGGAACGCATTATCTCGAGGGCTAGACTGTACGTCATTTTAGTTATAGGTCGTTTATGAATAAGGGGGTTAGGAATTTTAATAGTTTGGTCTAACAATGTTGATCTATGCCCAGCAGTGGACTGCTACAGACTGATGATGATGAATCACATTGAACAGTAATTATTTGGCTAGGAGAGTTTTAGAAGAGATTTTTTTTATTTCTTGAATTTTTGTATCATTACATAAAAATATTAAATCAAAGTGATCAAACACGATAAATCTGATCTTTAATTATTTTCGAGTAATTGTTAATCTGAATTTTTAATTAAAATTCGAAAAAAATGACTTGTTGCTGTTATCGATTTTTGCATTATTATTTGGTTAGACACACTAGCTGCTAATTAGCTGATACGTGCGTATCAAATAACTTGGAGATATTTAATATGTGCAGCCGATTCTTGCATGCGAGCAAAAATACCGAAGAGAGAAAAAGATCGAGCCATGATTTGAGCATTCTATGCGACCGTTCATACAATCGTGTTTCTAAATATTATACACTACATGACAATATTCCACAAACTGCTATCCACATTCAGGGACTGAGCCTTTCAGGCTCATGTAATCTCAGAGCCTGAACCAACGCAACCTCACTTGTTTGAATGAAGAATGCGTAAAATCAAAGACGATTTTAGGCAAAACTAAGAATAATAAATGGGCGTAATGCCCATTTCCAATTTCCCTCATACACTAGGCAACACCTAAATGTAATGCTTAAAAATTATTGCACTTATTAATAGTGCTCTTTTACAGCTGTCGCCTAGTGTTAGTGAAAACGGGTGTAAGTATTTGCATTTGCATTTTGTCGTATATCTCGTTAGCGGAATGACGTTACGGGGAGCGCTTACCCCGGCGAGGCGGGAGGGCTGCGGCGTGGGCGGCGCAGGGGCCTCGCGCGACGAGCTGGGCCCCGCCGCCGGGGCCTCGCCCTCCCTAGTTATGTGAATTTGAGTCATCGCCCTGCCGACAAACGTACCTCCACTTATTACAGCTGCGTAGTTTTAATGATTATTGTTATGAATCATTATAAAACTTATCATCACTTAAAAACAATATTTGAGGGGATTTGTGCTGATAGCCGAAATAGAAACTTTGGCCTAGTTCGGCTACAGATGTAATCATTTGTAAAAGAAAATATAGTCTTTATGAGAGCTAGTTGTAAATAATTATAGAAATGAAACTTATTATTATCATTTATTCTTAGGCTCACTTGCACTACAAATTACTGAATAAGTTTAGCGCTAAACGTATTTAAAACAACCTTCTGTTTCTGTCAACCACTTGAAGATAACAGAGACAGAATGATGATTTAAGAGTCCATAATACCTCAGATCAAATTCACTCCTTATCTCGGTCGCACGATACTGCTCGCGACTGAGTGAGAGCCTGAGAGCAAGACTGAGCTGCGATTTCTTCCCGCTCTAAGGCGCCAATAGTTTAGGTAAATTATTTTTAAGGCGAGGATAATAATATTAAAAAAATAAATAAAAAAAACATCGTATTTGCTTCATAGATATTATGCAAAGTTTTATGATCAAATTAGAAGCATTTTTTGAAAACCAGCGGTTTATTGTTCTGTTTGGAGGTAACTTTGATTTTTTTTTCTGTCTAGAAAATTTGATGGAATTTTATTTTCGTCAAACATAGGAATTAACATCAATCCAAAACTTTAACATATACTTATTTCAAAATTAATGATGCAGTATTTTCGACATAACGGAGGATCATGCTAAGCAATTTGAGGTAGAATAGGCCCTTAAAAGTATTTAGTAATTTGTGGTGCGAGTGGGCCACAAACTAACTACTGATTCATTTGTTAAGAGTGTTTTGTGTAGTCCTGCATCGCACTTTTGAAACTTATATAATTTGGTGTGTATTCTAACATACCTACTTGGGCTTGGGATTCGTTAATGTCTGTGTATGGTAGAGATAAATAACCTTTGATAATTCGTACAGAGGTTCTCAAATACACTGGCTATAAAAAAAAAACTTGTTTGAATAATTACAGGACGTATGAGGGTTATGTTGATTGTTTCACAAACGCGCATAAAGCAAAAGCACCCTTAACCGTAGAAAAATAAATAATACCTCTTAGGGTCAGTACAGACCGCGACGTGAAGCTACGCGACGCTGCGCGTACTTTTTAACAATTATTGAACTTACGTTCTTCACGAAAAGGTATAATTTCAGTGCGAGCTGCGAGCGTTGACACGTGTCAAAGTACGCTGAGATGCGCGGTGCTGCGCAACGCGTGTACCTTATTGTGTATAAATAAATTCGAATTTGTATTGGAAATTGTCTCGGTGTGATCTGACCCTTAAAGAAGCCAGATTGGGCGTATACGTCTGAATGTAAAGAACTATAGTGAACAAATTGCGTCTCACATATTGTGTTAATTAAAAATATCATACGCTCTGAAACTGAATTTGAACGCGTTCGTTACGGCAGTCTCGGTTCTACATGTACGAATTATTTATTTTTCTACGCTACCTCCCTAGCATAATGAAATGTTAGTACCGTTAGAACAGAATGAATCACCAACGAAGCCAGATATGATAGAGGTCGTAACTCACATGGGGTTGACATTATGCGACAGCCGGTTCATGCGGAAGGTTCTGGTCCGGCGCCGCACGCCGGGCCGACTGGTCGGGTACGTGCCGCCGCCGGATGGAGAGGTGTCCCGCGTACTCTTCAAGCTGGTGTCGCTGATTGGCTGGATGTCGTGGATGCATGTCCACTGTGTAAAATGTTGTTTTAATATTTGTACGCCTAACAGAATGGCAATTATTTTTTCGAAATATCGAATTAAGTTATGGGAAACTAGCTGTTATCCGGGACTTCGTCTGCGATCCAGGATAAAAACTATTCTATGTAGCCAAATTTCATCGAAATCCGTTCAGCCGTTTTAGCATGAAAGTTTAACAACCAAACAAACTCAGTTTCGCATTTATAATATTATAGTTAGGTCTACACATGGTATTAGCTAAAAATGAAATCTTACAAAATACGGAAAATGATTTCTGATTTAAAAGAATGATGAACATTACCTATTTTTTATGTGTGACTTTATTATATGTCTATATATGGTATCAGTATAATATTATAGAAAATTAGAAACTTACCTCGGATTTATCATCATGACTGATATTTCTACTCAAGGCGCTCCAACCCTGGGGGTGAATCTGTAGAAAAATATTATTTGTTATGAACATTGCTTTTGCTACAAACACATACAGATGCCATGTGGTGATCAGTTCACTTGATTGAATGCGTAAATTTTGCAACCTATACGTTCCCGACTACAGAAACTAAAAATTACTGCAGAAGAATAAAAAAAACTCCACGCAACAGCAACGAAAAAAATTGGGTAAACATTGGAAAAATACTGATTAAAATCTTTGTTAGGTAAATACTTAGCTTAAACTATGTCTAATGATTTGAAGTGACCTCTAAACAACCGGCCGCAGCGTGCGCATATCCAATAACTACCTAAGTTATTAAGTTAGGAACACTTACATACCTGTAAAGCACTCACAACTTCTGCATCATTGCCGTCCGGGAAGTCAGACACGAACTCGACGCGGTTCTGCTTGCGGTTGTTGTCAAACAGGTGGTCATACATGGTGGCAATCGGGATACTTTGCTGGCTCATCTGCATCAATCGGTATAGATTTGGCTGCAATAAACGTGGTGGATTTGAGTAAACGAGTAGACATTATGCTAGTACAACTTGTCTAGAAATAAAGTTGAATTAATTTTAAGATTTTATTTGATAACTATATTATGGCCGCTGTATCTGAACAATTGGTTACGACGCTAAGTGTCCTGGGTTGGATTCTTCCAAGGAACAAATACTTTTAAATCTATGACGTAAAGATAGGAAATCCAAGTCTAAATTTTGTTTAATGATTTCAGAGAAATTCTCAGTAGGAGATAATGTTTTATAAATAAAAACAGACGAACCTTAAATCCATTTAAGTCCTGAGCCAGTGTATTTAAATTTAAATCGTGTATGAGAATAATAAGTCCACCCGTCGTGCACATGACCATCTGCTTCGCGTCCGGAGACAGCCGACATCTCATCAGGCTCGACGTATGAAATACTCTTTGGTAAACAAGGTTATATTCGGTATAGGAGTTGATATCCCACGTGTATATGCTGCCGTCTAGCCCCGAAGTGACAAGTAGTTTGTCTTTGACAGAAAATTCTATGTTTTTCACCCATTTGGAGTGGCCTAGTAGAGATCGTATCTTTTTCTTGAGGTTTCGGACATCCCATAGAGCGATAGTCGTGTCGTCTGAACATGTTGCGAACATTCGTCCATCAAGGAATCTAAAAAGGTTTTTCATTAATGCCCAAAGTACACAAATAAAGTTTAAAGCTAAGTAGTACTTACTTAACACAGTTGACACAGTCTGAGTGTGCTCCATTTACTGAATGTATCCTCTCATGTGTGAGCGGGTCAAATATTTGTACTGACTTCTTTTCACAGGCAGCCACCAATAATGTCCTGAAATGTTTACATTTTTATTGTCAGATACTTTTACAAAAACTCTCTTACTATGCTGTGCCAGATGACAGGGTCCATAATTTTTAACCTACCAACTGTTTACCAACATTATGGAATGCAATGAAGATTTGTGAGTTGAATTGTGAAATCAATAAAAAAAAATCAAAGTGGCTTGGCCGAGTGATTGATTTTCGTTACACACACATCCCAGTATGGAAAACCATTCTTTATACCACTAGTCTGCATGGTCCTCATATTATTAAGGCCAGGGGTAGTATTATGAAGTATTAATGCCATCATTATTTCACCTGACCAAGATTATATCTAGACTTTAAAAGAGACCTCTGAGTTTGTTTCAATCTTTCTACTCAGTTTTAAAATATTTAATTTTGTGTACAAGTGTTTTTTTAACCAAATTATTTAAAAAAAAATCATTTATGCCTCATGCCAGTTGTCAATCGAATTGTAACTTTTTGGAATAAATGGATCTTGCCCCCCTCATAAAGGTTTGAGTTGAAGTTTATTTGTTATGATTCCTTGCATATCTTGGAATTTTAGGGTAGCACAGTGTAGAAAGAGCTGCAAAATGCTCAAACATTCTCTTAGTTGTTAAGTTTTCAATGAAAATATTCCTACACGAGTGAGCATGCTCAAAAATACACTTCTAAAGTCTATTTTTTAGCTGTGCTTTAGTTCATTATCTATTTGTTAATTTTATTTAAAGACTGCTACTCTGTCTGCTCTGTATAAGGGTCAGCAAGGCTACATTATTAAAGCTGAAAAAACATACAATTGTAAAATAAATATTGACAGGCAATACTATTTTTTTATTATGCAGTTAACTTAAAATAATATAAATATTATTAATTTATTTTTTATCAACAGTGGTAATAATGTTTCATATAAGAAATTAATTTTAACTAGCATTACTTTTGATAGACCTTTATTTGATGTGATATTTAATAAAGATTATTTTAAAATTAATTTAACTGCAGTATTTTTACTTTATGCAGTTTCTGACTGAACAACCCCTTGACAATTCAAAAGTGCCTGTAATTGGTTTATTTGAAATAAATGCTTTGAGTTTCGAGTTTGTGTCAGTTTTAATGACGACTGGAGCCAGGAGCAGTCCAACATGATTAGCAGCAAATCGAGTTTTATTAGCAGATAATTATATCTTGTAATTATACTAACTTTAGAATGGAGTTGAAGCCAAAACAAAGTCAAGGCTAACATGCGTTGTTCAAACATCGCACACTTACCCTTCCGGGGAAAATTCAAGGTTGAAAACGCCTCCAGTCGGGGGAATCTTGTCGCGTTCGGAGTCCCACGATGCAATGGGTCTCATGCCGCAGTACAAACTCTTCGCGAGCGCATCGCCCTCTCCGATAGAATACTGATACCCCAGCTCTCTCTGTCTTATGCGATATGGATTAAATGCGGAATATTTAGCCATATATATCGAATTGTCTTTGTTAATGTTACCCATCTTGCAATGTTTATGACACAAATGCTTCACACAATACAGGGGATTAACTGCTCGATGTTACATTGATATAAATGCAGTAAGACACCATTAACGACATTGTTTTTCACATTGATATTTGAATTTTTAATTAAAATAAGAACCAAATTAAAATCACAAACTTGATAACCTGATACAATTTTTATTTTTTGACGTTATCTAGTAGACAGCTGCGTTTAGTGGCACAGACAGTACGTTTTTATTAGGTTTTGGGTCGATTTTTAGTTGAATGAATTGCCAACTTAAAAATTTGTTAGTAAAACCCTTTTTAGGAAATCGCCGCATTGACTGGTTCTGCTAAGGAATTATGGACACTGATAATGACACACAAACATGATTGAGTTTCCTTTTCGGAAGTTCTAAATTATTGGCGCTTTTTTTTTGAAGAAGTTTTTGTTGCATAGGAACACTGTCATTCAGCTGCCTAATCTTGACAATCACCTGACATTTTGACAATTACCTACCATACCTAGGTACTGTGGCCGTATACAAAAGGATTTTGTTATCAAATTTTCTTGTGATTACATCAATAACATACGTGTACCTCTCCCTATTTGTTGCGTCATTAAAATTATCCTATTATCGGTAGTTCCTACCTGTTGTGTATTTTAAAGAAGATGGCAGAAATAAGTGAAAAGTATAACACAAAATGTCCTGGTGTCAAACGTCTAATGAGAGAGGCCATGGAGTTGGCGGAGGCCACAGAGGAATATTGTGCGCGGCCTTTGGAAGACAACCTGTTCGAGTGGCACTTCACCGTGCAAGGCCCGAAAGGTACAGATTTTGAGGGTGGTATCTACCATGGTAGGATATTGTTGCCCAAAGAATATCCTATGCACCCACCTCATATAATACTTCTGACGCCCAATGGAAGATTCGAAGTCAACAAAAAGATTTGTTTATCCATTTCTGGGCATCATCCTGAGACTTGGCAACCTTCATGGTCAATAAGAACTGCCTTACTGGCTTTGATCGCGTTTATGCCGACACCAGCTGAAGGGACCATCGGATCACTCGACTACTCGCCTGCTGAACGCAAGGTGCTCGCCAAAAAATCCGTAACTTGGGTGTGCTCCCAGTGTGGAGAGATTTCAGCTTTGCTGTCATCAACAGCAGCTAAACCAATTACTGATGAAGAAAAGTCAGTGTTGAACCAGATAGCATTCAAAGCAGAGGAGGAGCAGACTGCTAAACCCCCGGCTGAAGAACCTGTTCATGAGCCAGAGCCACAAGTGTTGGAGTCAGTTGAACCTACCAATAGTTTCTTGGATCAGCTGACTGAAATACTGGTTGCCCTACTAGTGGGAGCCATTGGCATTTTCATTTACAGGCGTTGGAATGCACACTATCCAACATCTGAGACAGAGCTGTAACTTTTAACAGATTTTTGATATTAGGGCCTAAGAATAATTTTGAAGTATTTGCAAGTGATGACAAATGATGCAATGCATCCTCCTCTTTATTAAGAGATCATAATTCAAATTGGGGTGTTCACTTAATTCTTCAAGGACTTTCTAATTAAACTACAATAGTTTTTGGTCCGCGTGCGGCCCGGCCGCGGTCATACAGGTTAAACAGGATTAATCATAATCATACCTATCAAAGTTTTGTTTTTCTGATAAATTATATGATTTTTCAATTGTGCCTTAAGAATAAGGATGTAATACTTATAAGGCATCCAAATGCCTCTCTAAGAGGAAACATAATTACATCACTCAGTTTTTTGATTGCACATGTATAATCTTTGACTTTGTATAATTAAATTATTATTCAATATCAGGAGGCATGATGTTGTATAATGAATAAATACAGCCTTTCAAGTTACGTAGTAACTCTGAATACATATATGCAGATAATTAATTCATGCGAAATAAAACTGGATATCCATAAACTGGTTGTCAACACTATTACTTCTTGCCAAATATTGCAAAAAATGATCTTTAGACCTTGTGATCTCTGAAACCTAAATGACCTACTTTTACATACACATTATTATGAATGAAAAGATAACATAACGGCCCATGTCTGTGTTATATTATTATTTTGTAAAATGTGGTCAGGTTGAACATGTAATTAAAATCCTTTGAGGTATGAGAAAAGTACTTGTTTTGGTAAATACCAAATTGTATGTATGTATTTCCAAGTGTTCTTGAATACTAGTAACATCTAGACAAAAATGTCTTTAGTTATTTTGATTAAACAAACATATTTAAACAATTACAAAATGGCTACGGCACTGGTAGAACACTGTTTTTAACATTAGATTATCAAAGAATCAAATGTTCAAAACAGCATATATATGTATATGTACTCAAAAATCCTAACACTTGTTATTTGTAAAATATAAATGTTTATATGATCTTTATTATCTCTAAGAATTCTTCTTTACCATAACTAAATTATTGTTTTGTAAATTAATATTGCACCATCTCGTGGATAGTATCTAGTACACTAGTAATGAGTACAGGCATCTGACCTGTACTGGTAACATTCCAAGAGCTTAGCTGTCATTACAATAATCTTTTGGAATCAACATTGTATTAATACATAAGTTTTTGTTAAGTAAAATTATTGTAGTGATAAGTTTTATGTATGTATATTTTAATGTGTGTAAATTAGTTGTAACATTGCTTTCAGAATACTGTGTTGCATTGTTTGACTAACATAAACTTTGTAAATTCACAACACAAATGGTGTAATTATCATTTGCAAGCCCCAAAATCCATTATTTTTCCTCTCCCAGGAAGTAAATTAAGGCTTACCTTTTGTTCACGACATTCTTCAAAAAAAACACTAATCATTCAACATCACTAATTTTTTGAAGAATGTCGTTACTCGTTAATCTGACAACAGCACGACTAGTTGCTTATTGTGTGGTGGTTTTAGTTTCAATTGCTCAGGATGGGGTGGTATGAAATCTCTGCTTCCTCAAAAATAAAACAACATTTGAAATTAAATTTATTTATTAAGATATTATACCGAGATACATCTAGAAAATAGCTTACAAAGTAAGAAATATTTGGGTGCTGTTAATCCCTTCACCACTGTGCGTTCTGCCAGTTTACTCTGGGTTAGAAAGTGACAAAAGTGTGGTGTTTATAATTAAATTAAATCTGCCACATTCATAGGCATCTCATCAATTTGCGTGGAGTAGTACTGTTCAATGTCTCTCAGGATCCTGATGTCATCTGACTTGACGAAGTTGATAGCCACACCCTTGCGTCCGAAACGACCTGACCTGCCGATCCTGTGGATGTACAACTCACGGTTGTTGGGTAGATCGTAGTTGATGACTAGTGATACTTGCTGCACGTCGATACCTCTTGCCCAAACGTCAGTTGTGATAAGGACACGGCTGAAACATTATAATATTTATATCAACTATATGTTTCAGTTTATACCAGTAATATCATTTGAGTGCTAATGACATCAATATAATCGGAGCACAATTCTTTGGGTGACCAGTTACGTCATCCAGAATAACAAGCAGTTACACACGTTCGACTAATGACGCCTGCAGATTACAGTTTACTTGCGAGTTTCTAAATAAAACATTTTTTTTTTCATATTATTTCTACATAATTATTTTAACAGTCGTTGGAGTTGAACACTCCAAAGAGTAATTTTCGGCAGGGGCGTTCCGCCAGATTCGTGAGCATCAAGATGACGGGATCAAGTCCCTAATTTAAAATGTATCACAGTAAAATGTATGTATGACTTGATCCCGTCATCTTGATGCTCACCAGGTTCTGCCCTTGAGAGTCTATCTTGGAAATCTTGAGAAATACTTTTTAATCAAATCCCAAAGGAGGTCAAAATCTGTTCAGTAAGAAGCAGGTGGAGTTGCGAGGCCCAGTATGTATGCAAAATATAAATCTAGGGTGCTAGACTTTTCGACTTACATTCTGTTATTCCTCAATCATTATTGGATATACACTCCTATTTCTTTATGGTCAAACAGTTATAAAAACGAAAACCCTACGATGACAAAAACGCCAACTAAAAAGGTAATAAACAAGACATCAAAGAAAGGAAAATTAAAAATCCGGAGCCACACGTCGTGTTATGACGTCGTGATGAATCGAACTGATTTAATCGTGGGTTTAAAGCTCATTTCAGACTACGCCATAATATAATAGCGTATAGCATATAGTTCCATAGCACAACAATATTTCTCGCCATACATTTATTTAGAGCACGTTCACAGTTTGCTATACTATATTATTGGAAATGTATGGCGAGCGCTATTGTTGTGCTATGAAATATATGCTAATATATTATAGCGTAGTCTGAAATGAGCTTTATAAATTTTTATAACCTTTATTTTTATTAAAATTATTTTGGGGTATATCCTAATTCTAACTAATATTAATATTATAAATGCGAAAGTGAGTTTGTTTGTGAAGCTTTCACGCGAAAACGGCTCTCCGGATTTGGATGAAATTTGGCATATGGGTAGACCATAACCTGGCATAGGCTACTTTTCATTCTGGATCGCAGACGAAGTCGCGGGTAACAGCTAGTAATATTATCAAAGCGAAAGTGTGTTTATTTGTTTGTAATGCTTTCACACTAAACCGGCTGAACGGATTTTGATCAAATTTGGGACATGAATAGACCATGATGGTGTCCCGTCGCATGGAGCATCGTAGTGTGGTCCGCCGTAAACGTAAAACTCAATCACAATAATGAATGATTATAACAAATTATATACCTTTGTCCAGAGCGGAACTCCTTCATAATGTTGTCTCTTTCCTTTTGCGGCATATCACCGTGCATTGAGCTGACTGTGAAGTTAGCTTCTTGCATCTTCTGTGTGAGCCAGTCCACCTTTCTCTTAGTGTTGCAGAAGATGACCGCCTGTGTGATGGTCAATGTGTCATAGAGGTCACAGAGAGTGTCAAACTTCCACTCCTCACGCTCCACTGCTACAAAGAACTGCTTGATTCCTTCTAGTGTCAACTCGTCACTGTGAACATAAGTTGTATTTTTTGGTGTGGTCTCATGATGAATCTATTTCTAGTTCAAATAACGGTTAGCCTAATAGTGAAAATGTTAACTTATAATAATAAAATTATATATAATCAGAAATACATACCGTTTTACCAAAATCCTAATAGGATCAGTCATGAATTTTGAAGTCATTTCCAGGATCTCGTGAGGCAGTGTGGCAGAAATGAGCACAACTTGCGTGGCAGGCGGCAGATAGCGATATACATCATAGATCTGCTCTTTGAAACCCTTGTTTAACATCTCATCAGCCTCGTCAAGGACCAGCATTTTGATGGACCGTGTTCGCAGTACACGTCTCCGGATCATATCTGAAAAATTATTTCAAATCAAATTTTAAAATGTTATTCATGTAACAGAACGCATGTAATGTGTTATGCACGTAACGTTATTCATTTGACATCACATAACAGAAGCTTGAGGAGTCAATGACAAATGGTTCTACCAAAACTGTTGTCCTTTTTTAGCATGATGATCAATTTCATCACTGATAAATGGTTGTATTCTTATTAAAAACCAATCAATTACATCTCAAACCCTGACAGCCAAATGGTCAAAAATTTGCTGATGGAGCCATAACCAAATTCCAACAAGATGTTGAAATAAGCATTAGTATGAGCCTTGGCCCAACAGTGTGTCAGACAGTAAAACTGAAAACAATGTAAGTATCATTTCATTTTCATGCTTTTCTACATTTAAATCAACTTACCAAACACTCTGCCAGGTGTTCCTGACACAACATGCTGACCATAGTCTAGCTTCCTGATGTCTTCACCAAGGTTTGTGCCACCAATGCAAGCATGGCACTGTACATTCATGAAGTCACCCAAGGCAAGTATCACTTTTTGAATCTGAGTGGCCAATTCGCGGGTAGGCGACAAGATTAGAACTTGAGTTTCACGTAGTGTGGTGTCCAAAGACTGCAGAATGGAAATTGAAAACGTCGCAGTTTTACCGGTACCAGACTGTGCTTGAGCTATCACGTCTCTGCCTTTAACTATAGGCAGTATACTTCTCTGTTGGATTGCGGACGGCTTCTCGAAACCTGAAAAAATGTGAAAGTGGGTGATGGATTACAATGTATTGCCGCGTCAAAACGAATGCAAAACTGAACTTATATTTTGTTTGGCAGTTCGACCCTGATATCTTAAGTCTATACGTACCATAGGTGTATATCCCTCGTAGTAACTCGTCTCGTAATCCCATTGAATCAAAAGTAGGGATAACTTCCACATCTTCGCTGGTGTCGAATTCAACATTCGACAAATCTTCCGATATTATTTTACGATTATAAGAAACTTCTGATGCAGTCATTGTGCTTCACAGTATTATAATTATGTGGCTGAACTTTTTTTAAGGAAACTACAAGAATAACCAAAATATTTTGAAGAAATCAACGAGGTTGGACTTGATTCATACTCATCAAGCAAACAAAGTGAAGTGGTTGTGTAAATTTCTAGTTTACCTCTCTTTCATATTAAATATGAGTAAAAGAGAGATGTATATAGAATTGATACGAAACAAAATATTGAACACCAGGCCGCGAAGATGGCCGCTGGTGTATTTCACAGATTATAAGCATACCACAGCTTTAACTAGAATTAAAAAAAAAGTAATGGAAAATTGGGAAAGGATGTATGGATGGACTCAATAAACAATCACTTTCTTTGTTTGCATTTCTCGTTGGTTTAATTTTGACAAAAATCTCAATATAGATGAAATGATGATAACAGTAAGGATATTTTACCTGTGACGAACAATAAATGAATCTGAATTTATTTTACAGCACAATTTTTGAATTTTCAGGCTACGCTTTTTAAAATAGCGTATTATTATAGTTTATAGTACAACAAGCGCTGGCTATACATTTATTTAGAACACGTTCACACTATAAACTTTACATTATTGGAAATGTAAGGCGAGCAATATTGTTGTGCTATTCTATGAACTTCAAGATATATATTAAAGCGTAGTCTGAAATCTCTTGTATTGTAATTGCTCTAATTATAATTCAGTGGTAAAGAATATGAGTAAAAAAACGACCATTTACGGTTCAAGATATTTTATTTACTGTGCAGTAAATCAGCAGCAATAACAAAACGCACTCGGACCATTCAGATTTCGAGTTTATTTGTGGTCAAAAGAACGATCATATTTGATTTTGAACGAATCAAAATGGATGCTGGGTGTGAATGAACTATGTACTGAAAAACGAACAGCTTTTTATCGAGTTGTGTCGTGGGCCCGATTATAATTGGGAATCCGGCGTCGCGATTTTGTTTAGCCATTATTTAAACAGTGAGAAACGTTAAGTGTTATAGGAAACAGGATCGACCGTAATATTGTACAATAGAGAAGTCACCGTGTCGGTAATGTGTATAAACGAAAGATTCGGTGGAGCCCACAATCCGCAGGTGGCATTAGGATGAGGACTTTGACGGATATATTGTATGTCGATCTGAATTCGCGAGTGTTTGATGCGTCGGTGTTCCCCAATCTCGGTGCGACATGGCGAGACGGTTCGGACTAAAGTGTCGCTCGCGTGATGTATGAGCGGTCAGACATGAAATGCATATACAGGAAGGAACAAACACAACTCTGACAACATGTACCAAAATGACAGAGGAAGTAGACAGAAGACATGGCGTGAATGGTAACAGCAGTAGTAAGGGAGCTAGTGAGGATGTTCCTGTGAACAGTTCTGCTCTCACTGCGACTGGTGGGAGGCTAAAGTTTTTCAAAGGTGGGTGTCATTATGTCACATCATATAGTGCTACTAAATATATGGGGAGACTCCCAAAGATTAGGTAGTTAACTATTCAAAGTGGCACCCGCTAGGCCAGTTAGTGTATAGACAAACTAGAAAGTCATTCATGCTCTGATAATCCTACATAAGCACATTTGACCGAGCCGTTGCCAATTGTCTTGAGCACAGCTTCTGTACTATTGTTGTGAGTTTCGTAAGGAGCTGTGGCCACCCTAGCGGAAACAAACAACTATTTGATAATGTCTTAGTGCATTACTATATTTGGATCAGTTAATGTGAAGTGTGCTTGTGAAAACTTATTAAGTGATGGAATGTTATTTCTTGTAAACTAAATGTAAAATAGTAATTGTGTCGTACCCCTGCATGACACATGAATAAGAAATTTCTTAGAAATTCTTATTTGATGGGTATTACTGTCAAAATAACTTGTTTTTGCTAGACAACATGGTATACAAACATGTATATGTATATAGTAAGATTTTGTTAGTCATTTATACAACATTCATCAAGTGAATGAATTATAATATTAGGCTTTTTACATTCCACAAAAGAATAATAAGTTCTAGATGAAGAAACAATGTATTTCATAGTTTAAACAACAATAATCTTATTATAGTGTGGTAGTTACTTCATCATTAGGGTTAAATGTCTTACTCCTGTGAGTGTATGTCATTGTTGATCAATGTCAATTTCACTTGAGTCAGTCAGGCAGGTGGTGGAGCAGCAAGTGAAAATATAAAGTGCTCTATCAATTAACAAATATAACAGTACACACATACTCCGTCAAACAGTTGTATTTGTCAACAATCTATACATTTGTTGATTGACCTTTGTGTTGTCATGTCCCTTGTGTTTATCAATATACATGCCTAGATCTAATGAGTTTTAAATAGCTTAAGAAAATTTAGGTCAACAATAGTTTCTTACACAAATACTTATTATCATAATACAATTACGTAATTGGTTATCAATGTGTACATTGTTAATAGTTATGCAGCAGTTTATGACTATTTTTTATCAACAAACAACATGAAATAAGGATTAGCAACTAATTATCATGTATAAGTTGCTGATGTGGTTAGCACTTGTGATTATTTTTATCTTATCAGGGATTTGATGATTAAGTGCTGAGCAATTTTTCTTTTCAAACAGCTGATTAGATTTCTAAATGATTTTGAACATATTATAACCCAAAGAAGAAAAAATAAATGTATTTGAAAATAATGTGTGGAAGCAACAAGTGGCATCAAAGTATGTATGTGTTGTATTTGCAGATGGAAAGTTTATTCTGGAGCTGGTGCGCGGGTGCGCGCGAGAGGGCGAGCGCGCAGGCTGGGTGTCGGTGCCGCGCAAGACGTTCTGGCCGCCTGCCGCCGCGCCGCCCACGCCGCCCGCGGCCGCGCACCCGCCCTCCGCCTCGTTGTCCGTCTCCGACGACAACAGCTCCGTGCAGTCCTCGCCCTGGCAGCGCGACCACTGCTGGAAGCAGACTGCCCCGCGCAGAAACATTTCCAAAGAGTTAGCCATGTACTATTGCCGACCGAGCACGCTGCACACCGCCGCTATCGAGGTGGCCAGCCGGCTCAAGCGGAGGAGACCGTACGACACCACCCACTTGGATGGCATGGTCAACGGTAGCAATTCCAGGAGAACTCTAAGTAATGGAGTCTGCGATAAAAAGAACGGCGATGTTGACTCGTCAGACAACAGGGGTTGTCGGAGCGAGGACGTCGTCGACGGCACTGCTCCGAAAGCGAAGCCCAACTCAGATGACGATCGATGGACAGAATACGATCGAGAAAAATACTATCATATGAAACTAAAGAAACCGTATCAGTATCGTAAGTTAAGGGTGTATAAAAAGACGAAGCCGGCAATAAGACGTAAGGAGTTGACCAAAACAATAAACAAGCTTCGAGAGAGGATTTCCTCGCTGCCTGCGCCCGTCAACGCAAAGTTAGCGAACTGCAGGCAGGAGCACATGATGGTGTCACCGAGGAAGCGAATTCTCCGAGAGTTGGAGCGAGTGAGTCTCGAAGACCAGGGGATGAAGCGTCGTGCGAAGACCGTGCCCGCGCTGAGCACGGCTTCTTACCCGCCGTCGCCAGGCCCCAGCCACACAGCGCACAAATCAGCCGTCGAGACGCCCGTACGGTCGCACAACGGCACAGCGCCGCGAAAAGAGGCGCCAAGTCACGTTTCCAAGAACGTCAGCAGTTACAGTATCCACTCGCTGCTAAGCATGCCAGACGACAGCCCCACAAGGAGGTCTCCGGAAGCGAAGCGGTCGCCGCACTCGCATCCGCCGTCGCTGAAGACCGAATCACCGTCGAGCGTGAACTCGCCGGACTTGAGTCCCAGCCCAGACAACTATCGCTACAGGTACTCGGCGCTGATGGGCTCGCCGGGGCCAGGCGGGCTGGCGCGCGACTCTCCCACGCCGCCACTGGAGCTGGCGCGGTACCGGGCGCCGTACCCGCCGCCCACGTCGCCGTACGGCGTGCGCCAGTGGGGCGGCGGCGCTGGCGCGCAGTACCGCGGCTCGCCGGCGCGCGACGAGTGGGGCCGCGACGTGGCCTACATGTACCCGTACTCGTACATGGGCGCACACCTCTACCGCACGCCGCCGCCGCCGCTCTGGATGCAGTACCCGATGTCGCCCGGAGTGCCGCCCGGGCCCTGGGCGCCACTCGCGATGCCGCTCCCTAACGACCACATACCTAAGGATGAACCCACTTCAGGTAAGTCACATTCATACTCTGTAGATGACATTGTCAACCTTTTTAAAATAATAACAAGTAGTAATAGCAGTTCATCGTTTGGTTTGATGAGAAAGACCACTTTGTGCCTGCTGCTTTTGGGATTCAACTTCATAGTCAGTTTAATACACAACCTGCTTTTGATAATGCATTGTGATGCTTTGTTTTTGACTGGGGCTTATTAAGGAGGTAATTAAACGTAAGTTTTGCTAGTCCCATCAGGAAAAAGAGCTGAAAATCATAAACACAGGAATATATGAGCAACTTTTTTTTTAAATATCCTATTTTGTGTCCCACTGCTGGGCAAAGGCCTCTTGTTTCTCTTTCCAAACTTGCAACATAATAGATGTTATTTATATTTCCAGATTTGCCGCTCAATTTGTCGAAACACTGAGATACAACGGCGCTGGCGCAAGTCTGACACGTGAGACTGAACACACAAACAAACATTGTTTTAATAAATTCGGTCAATTTCGCTCCGTCGTGCGTGACACGTACACTCGTACACCGGGTCCCGCCATGTCATGTGCTACCTTTCACGTGCGTTATACATGTATAATGAAAACGCGATCTAAGACTTAAAAATTAATATGTAGCATATAAGCGAAACAGCAATATTCATGGTTTATATGAAGTATAATAAATGATACGTGTGGAAGACAAGTAAAAGGTAAACTTGTGGTGTCATGTCGTCAATAAAATTGTCTTATGAACATTCCACTGTCACACTCAACGATTGGCGCATGCAAAAGTCCAAAAACTAGAACCCACCTAACCCAGCGTTTGTGATCGCGCTGATGCGATTATGTATTTTATATATTGTAACTGTAGCAAATATCTTTTGCAAGCTTGCAAAAATATTTTTGTATAGATTGTCGTTTTCCGACGGAGCACTCTGTTCGGGGATCTATTTACAAACTAATGTATATTACACTGAAATATTATATTTTAGTATAGATGTATGTATGCAGAGTCATGTGTGTATTTTCATACGAAATATTTGTACTGCAAGTTGAATATTTTAATATTGGCTATTATTTTAGGGTAAGATTCTAAGATGATCTAAATAAACAAATACAGTTATCAATTGTTAAATTCAGTGCCTTGAAAGAAAAAGATATTAAGATCATATTTAATTATAAACGAAAAGTATTACGAGATATCCTGGCTTCGTCCAAATTTACAACATTACATAACACATAGGTACTGCTTATATTCATATAAATAAAATTTTATACAATATAATATTTCTAAATCCTCAATCCTGTTCCTTGTTCATTTGCAAAATTCCATATGTTTATGTTCGATCTCATTATTTAATTTAGAAAATAAAATGAGGTAAAGACTACAGTTTTGGGAACAAATTTGGATGTGTGTTTAAGTAACATGTATAAAAATAAGAGACATTGTATATAATTTGTGAATGGTGTATTATTGATGGAAGTTCGGGGCGTAGATATATCAGAGCATTAATCGTTTACGACTTATCAGTAAGGAGTTTATTACCTTCAAATAATTATTGTAATTGTACAGTATTTTTATAACGAGTATTTTATGTTGTTTACGCTGATGACGGGAGTCTGTCTTGTAGTGGGTGTATCGAGGAGCAGCTGTCGCGCTCCTGCAGGCTTTGAGATTAAAACGTAGAGCTAGATTTACTGCAATTTTAGTTGAAGTATGGGGTTATGTATTATAAGAACAGTTAAATGACGGTAAGGGACTGACTTCTGATGTAATATTATCATTAATGGAACTGTATAAAATAGTTATATAACCGAAGGCCTACTGTAACGATTGTGTTGTCCTCCAACTAAGTTGACTTAGTGTAAATGTAGCTATAATACATCCTGCTCAATTTAACTCTTGAGTAAATATAAGGAACAACTTTATTTCAATGTTGTGGTGCGCGCAAGAGGAAGCTGTATTTTTTATATTAAAATTTGTCATTATTATGAAAAAGAAATTGAGTATATGCTATCCACTAGTCCATTATGTAACTCCAATATCTTACTCCGTGGGTTGCATATACTCGACATTGGGAATATTACTCCATAATAAAAATAAAATAAATAAAATAAAATAATAATTGTAGTCACAATACAAAAAGATCATACTGAAGAATGTAGTGATGCTGTTTTTATATAAATGCATCTTGTCCATCACCATTATATCTTTGGCAGTGACATGATCCCAAAGAATAATAAATACTTATTACCTTACATAGTGCTTCCGCAAGTCTTATGAATTGGCACTGAAAAATTATATTAACATAACAGGTAAATTTTATAATTTTTGTGAGAGTTTTCTCCGTTCCCTGAAGACAATACGGTAGATTCTTGTAAAAAATTGTGTTGTTTGCTATATCCGGTAGCTATATTAAATCGTTTGCTCACCATCGGCATTGTTAGGTACTAAGAACGTAAGAAGTACATTTGAGTGCCATTTGACAACGCGACAACTTTATTGAGGACTTTCACTTTTTATGGCTAAAGTGAATGCTGGTGGATTTATTAATGCTATATAAAAATAATTTCTCAGCTATGTGCTAGCGCCCGTTGCTAGGACCATGATGGTGCATTTTCTCATTAGGGTTGTCGGTCACAAGCTTTTATTTAGGTATATTTTTATATGGGTTTATAGAAAATACAGACTTCTTCCAACTACAACATTGTATTACCGCTGTTTTTAAAATGCTAAAATATTTTTCTACGCGATGATATAACACAAACTTGAAGTATGTGATAGTGCTTTCAAAATAAGTGAGACGCGATCATGCAGGTGTCTTAAAATCCCCCTAAAATCATATTTATCATACCGAGAAATAGTTATTATCCATTTATAATAAGATGTAGTTATTACTCGAATAAATATAACTTTTTAAAATTGTCTTTTCTTTACTTGCCCTGTCCACCATGCAGTCATAACTTAAATACATAGTTTATTGTTTTAGGGTGTAATGAACGGCATTTAGCTTTCTACATGTACTTATAACGTAACGTAAGCGAAACGGCGCGGCGTCCGAGCGACGGTAGCGTGGTTGCGGCGTCGCGACGTCGAGCCCTTAGCGACATGCCACGCGGTGCGTTGCGATGCCGACGTCGTGCGCACAGAGAACATTTTTATACAGGGGTCGTGCGTGCGGCGAATCAGCGCACGCGCCACTGGAGCGACGAAGCGGGGCGGGTTATTATTTTCACTGACAAACTAATATCAACCATGCGCTGTTTGAAATAAAGAAGTCCACGACTGTTAGAAACTCTGCGCGAAGGAATCTTTTATACCAACTGAATTCCGTCCCCCATATCACCGCGACAGGGATTGATTAAAAAAAATCGATTGATAAATTTCCATAATATTTATTTAACTTTTAGATTACATAACTTCATGACTGTATTCCCCGAAAGGTTGGGCAAAGGTGTACCTACAGTATCCCTACATCTCGCCAGTTATGTTGAAGTTCCATGTAATAGGGGACGAAGCTATTGTCATCAATCGGGCACATATTATGCAGACTCTGGGCTACTACTGAGAAATGCCTGATGGAAAAACCCCAATAACACTGCCCGACCTGGGAATTGACCTCATGTTCAGCAGTAGCAGTTGCGATTATTAGACAAACGACAACGAGGCAGTAAATTTTGTAAAGGATTGTTCTTAGCTATGTTTTCATGAAAATCTGGCCATTTTGAAGATAATTAAGAGCACTTTTCTGATTGGTGTGTAGGGATCTCTGCCATAAAATTGTATTTCATTACACTTTCACTCGTTCGATCGACTCGGATTTTAGTACACTATATTTTGTGGACGCTGAATTAAAAAGAACGTGTGGGGTCGGTGGACCCCCGTCAGAAACGAAGTTTCTTCGTATCTCTAAGTAGTCTGTGTTCTCACGTATGATTTAAAACAAAAACAATTTTTTCGCAGCCGCCGTCTTGGACATTTTATACCACCCTCGAAAATCATGAAAATGATACCTGATGATACCTATAATCATGGGGTCTCAAACTGAACAAATTATAATTAGTCTTAAAAAAAAACATAGATGGAAGCATAAGTAACAATTATGAAATTAACAATCACTAAAAAGCGTATTACGGCAAATTTTGGCTGAAGTAATATTAGTAAAACTCAAAACATCTTTGTTAGATGCTGATTTATGTATTTACACTCATAAATCTCGTATTTTCAACAAATAACATAAATTAAGCCTTTTACTTCAATTCGAACCCTTAGAATGATAAAGTAGCCATCTGTTAATCATTTTTTTGAGAGCTCTTTGCAATAGACATATTGGGGCTCATAAGCTCAATCAATTAGTCTGGCTGAGTAATTGAATGGTGAATAGTCTGATGATGAAGTAGGAAGGTGGTGAGAGGAACTCACCCTTACTAATCGTAGACCCACAGAGTTTTGAGTGTGAACAAGCAGAAAGAATGGTCAAGATGATTAGGTAGTTAGTAGACAATAGCGTGGTAAGGTAACCTGGACCTGATGCTACAACCAGGATAGTCTGAAGCCTAACAAACTCCTCGAAAGCTTTCAGCAGACGTATCGGGTTGGGGCTCATTCAATTGGTCTCGATGCATTACTGGAACTCACCCTCATAATTGGATTCGTCTAGATGAGTAGTTAGTAGACAGCTCATGAAAAGGATTCGATGACATAGCAGGAAGGTGGCCAAAGGATGTTAGTTCCACTCATTCAAAGTTAGCAATCCTGTTTTCACAAACATTGAAACGAGTTAAGAAAACTAACCAGATGCACAAGGTTTCGTGAATGTGTGACCTATTAAGCCGTGTACTGACCGGTGTTACGGGGCGTAATGTACCATTCGCGGCGAGCATGTTACGCAACGCCGTATTCATGCATGTTTATGCTCGTTTCCACGTACTGACTGCACGAAGGCTCGCTTTGTAGCATGTTAATTAAATGATTACACCCCGTAACACCGGTCAGTACACGGCTTTAGGGATAGCGAATGTGACGTATGGTCATCATATCCAGTAATCAATAGGTAACTGGTAACAATGCAATCATAAATATTTATTATTAATATTATAGGTACTGCGCATGCCGTACGGCCAGGGAACAATTTTATAAGGTTTCTCTGTGCTATCCTTCACAGAGCTTCGTGGCGGTCAAAAGGTTAAATGAAAAACCGCTTGTAAGAAAAATTTTCGGAGAGAGCAGAATATGTTTTGTGGCAGAAGTAGACGCAATCAAGACAGTGTGGCGGCGGGCGTGCATATGGAGTAGATAAGTACGAACGTACGTATATACAATACGCACGCCGCCACACTACGCATTCACGTTTAACGTCATGGTCGCCTACTAATTAACGTAACCTTGCGTCCCCCCCAGTACGCAGTCTACGCTGAGATCATTTCTACAATCAAAATCAATGAAACCAACCTATATTTCAATTTGTGCTTTATTTATGAAAAAAATTGTAAATTATCCTACAATGAATCTCCGAATGAATTAGACTTACATATCGTTTTATGTATCAAATACATTATTTTGCTCGACGCCAGATCAAACCACATAAGAACAATATAGTTTAAAATATTATCTACAGAATCCGTCCTCGGCGATTCGATTACCAAAAATACAATCTTCGTTCGGTCCCCGGGGCGTCGCGCGCGGCGGCGGGGTATGTACAGCGCGAATATACAGCGGACGCGCTCGGCGACGCACGAGCACTAGCCGAGCACTGGCCGAGCACTAGCCGAGCAGCGCCTCCATGGTGTAGGGGTGCGGGGGCGGCGGGCGCGGCGCCGGCTGTCAGTCCAGGATCACCAGCTGCAGCGGCGCCGCGCCGCCCGCCGCCTTGCCGCACGGGGCCCCGGCCGCGGGCCCCGCGCCGCCCGCGCCCCCGCGCAGGGCCCGCCAGGGGGCGCGCGCGCCGCGCCGCAGCTCGCCGCACGACAGGTTGCGCCGCGCCGCCCTGCACACACATACGTTAGGGTAGGCCCGCAACGTCAACACTTCTTTATGAAGCGTCAACGTCGCGGAAAAAGGACCCAACTCAACACTAGGAATGTCAATGCTAAAATTCCGTTTTTTATCTCATGTCCCTCTGCCAGTCCCCAACCGATCTCTTCTCTCAATCTTTCATGCAAAGTTAAAGCTGATATCATAGAATCTGCCGCGCATTCCTAGTATATAGGAATGCGATGCGATTGTATGAAATCATACCTGTATGATGCAAAATTCTACATTTTTTTCTTGTAAATACGAGTATGAGTACACCTCAGCAACGTTTACTCCTTAGACAAACTGGCAGTAACCACTAACCACTAAAGGCAGCAATCTTACATCCCCCACAAATAAGTTATTTTCTTGTATCTTCCAGAATCAACATAATTTTCTTTTCATACAAACTTATGAATACTTATTCAGAATTTTAATAGGGTTTCGATGGATTATGATGAGAAAATATGACTGTATTTTTAAGGACGATTAGATAAGAATGAAGCAAAATGTTTGTGATTGTCTTATAGCTAGGTGATACCGTGCAGTCCAGTGGTGCGCGTGGCTACTCACTTGGCGGTCTCGGTCGCTCGGAAGTAGAGGTCGTCGGGCGCGTCCATCCAGGAGATGACGTGTCGCCGGCCGCCTCGGCCGCTTATGTTCGTCGGCTTGCCGTTGACCTGCACACGGTACGAGCTCGTTACAATCTCGGTCGGCCGGGGACGGATACTGGATAGTGCGATAGCGTGGTTACGGGGAGGCGGGACAACTGACGTGTGTGAAGACGTGCGCGGGCAGCGGCTGGCCCGTGGCCTGCGCGCGCGCACACATGGCGGCGTACTGCTCGCGCGACGGCCGCTGCATGGGCGCCGGGTGCTTGTTGGGCCGCTTGGCGGGCGGAGGGGCCGCGCCCTCGCTGGACTCGCGCCCGGGGCCTCCTGCAGAGTTGAATAGCACTTTGAATATACACGGGCCGAACGAAAACACTACACACTACAAACATCGTAATAAATTGCGCGTACCTGTCGCTGTGTCCATAATGAGCGTGAAAAAATACGATACCGTTAATTTTTATTTAAACGTATATTTTTAAATTTTATAAATGTATATTTTTATAACTTTTTAATTTGACTGTAACGTTGGTGTAACAGAAAATCTAACGATACTGACTGTCGAGGCCGTTGATGTCATCGTACGCGCGTCGCTTGAGGGGTTGCGCGGGCGCAGCTTCGGCGCGGCGTGCTTCTATTTCGGCGCGCGACAATACACGCTCGTACATTAGGCTGCCATCTAAACATACATAACACATGTAAATAAGTTTTAAAAACGATTCGGTTTGGTAGAAAATAATTTAGGAAATACATATTGTAAGTGCAGAATTAATATTGGATGTATGAAATGGTGGCAGATCACGGGAACAAGCTGCGATTCCCGTATTCTCCTTGAACTTAAAAGGCAGATTTATAAAACAATGGTGAGACATACTGTCCTGGGTGGATCAGAATGCTAAAAGATATATGTGTGGTGTTACGCGAATGGATAGAATACGAAATAAGTGTAGAAAAGGAAGTCTGAAAGTGGCAGTGACTGAAAAGTTGTGTGAAAATTGGTTGACATGTATGCGGGGAATGAGAAAAATGTTGTGAGGAAAGTTTTGAGTATGAATGTGGATGGTTAAGAGGGGACGATTGGAACAGCAAAGAAACCATGGATGTTTAAGATTTATATGACTAGAAAGGGGGTGACTATCGAGATGATGATTAATAGAGACGAATGGGAGAAGAAATGTTGCGCCGACCCCAAATTAATTGGATAAGGGCAAAAGAATGAAGATGATATTGTAAGCAATGTTTCAGGTGTTCAGGATAGTATTCGTTAAGTCACCTGGCGCCTTGGGCGGCTTTGGGAAGGCGACGTGCGGCGGCACGGGCATGGCGTCGCGCGGCGTGAGCGTCAGCCAGTCGTGGCGCGCCGGCGCGTGCGGGCAGCCGCGCGCGGCCGCCAGGCGCGCCGCCACCGCGCCCACCGGGCCGCGCGCGCGCGCCGCGCCGCCCGCCGCGCCCGCCGCGCGCAGCTCTGCGCCGCCCAGCCCCGCCATCGCTATTGAGCCTGCGAATGCGACACACGTCAGATGACCGGCGAGGAGAGGAAGCCGTTATATTCAACTTGAATTCAGAATATGACATGATTATCGTCATTTTCGTTCCAGACTCAGGGCCTACGATAGAGTCGAGCGAGCGACCTCGATCTAAGATTCTGAATTCAAATACGAAGTAAAACCATTTCGGAGCCGCACTCACACTCGTGTTTGACCTGCGCCAAGTTGATGGGCGAGAAGGGCGAGCGCGCGAAGTGTCTCGGGCGGCGCAGCGCGCGCGTGAGGCGGCGCGCCAGGCGCGTGAAGGGCGAGGCGCGCAGGTAGAAGGCGGCGCGCGTCTTCATGACGGGCCGCGCGCCCTCGCCGCTGCCGTGCGCCGTGGCCACGTGGCGCGCCAGGTGTGCGCGCAGCTTGAACTCCTGCAGATCATACGCGTTACATTTGTACACGAACAATGTTAGGAACAAAAACGACGACATTTTGAGATACTCGATCTAAGCACACTATGTTAGTGTGCTTAGAATTGTTACCAATGAAGATATTTCAAACCAGAAATCATCCTCTAACTAAGGGTCCACTTGCACCACAAATCACAAAGTACATTTTAACACTAAACGATTTAAAACATATTTCTGTCTAATCTTCAAAAGGTTGACAAAAAGAGATTGATGTTTTAAAATTCGTGTAGGACTAAATGCCATTATGTCATTAATGATATGTGGTGGGCCGTAATGTTTACACTGGTCGCTAACTGTCTGCCTTTTTTTTTTAAGGTGAGATTTCATCAAATTGTTTCTCCCGCTCTGGGCGGGTCAGACTTTTACTGACTAAATCCCACGCGTGTTCCTTCAGTTGCCTGTTGCCAAGGGTCCCGGTATCCCTTTCGGACTTTCCCGAGCCCTGGCAGGCATCGGTCCTAGCGGACCCCGTCAATTGTGCTGAAAACTCTCTGAGGCGCGCGTGGAACACAACGCGCCGTCGACCCAGGCCTAGTCCTTATCGGATGGCGAGCTACCCATTGCTCGCCGTTCACAAGCCCGCTAACTCCCTGCCTAAGGGCAGAAACTACCGACTTCCTTGAAGAACTATTTCACATACCTTGGCGCAATTTAGAACAGTACAGCGATGTGGACGATGAGACACGGAGAGTGCGGTATCCTCGCCCTCACCACGAGGCCCCTTCGCGGCCTCTACTTCGGTCTCGCCGAATACGCCAGCGGTCTGTCACAGATACATAGCCATTAGAAATATATTCGATGTTTGATTATATCACAAAGACATGCAAAATGAGAATACGTTCAGACCTTTACCTTGAGACCTCCATACTTTTTCCAGTATTGCCAGCATGTGCCGCAAAGTCTGTATTGTAAATGCTGCGGGCCCCATGTGTACCACTGGTTTGAATTTGTCACTGGAAGCGAATCCACTCGTTTATGATATGACGCTATTTAATAATTATTCCAACATGGGCACAAGCTTGTAACCTAGCATGTAACTATTTTGTCATTGAAAACAGTTTTTATTAGAGATATTTTAAGCCAGCTTCACCCAATTGTATGTAAATAGTGATGTACCCATGAAAAATACACAACGATATGAACATATTGGTACCAAAAAGTATTGATGAATATTGAATATTCTGACTGAACCAAGTTATGCCTATTCACAATCGTTTATGAGAATGCTATTCTATTAGAAAGCAAATTAGTCGGTATTTCACTGACCATTCGCAAGTTACTCGCTAGTGTCTGTATTTCGTCTGAGTCATCTCTGTTTGTGTTTATTGATATATCCCTCTCGGCCATCAACAAGATATATATTTTGCGCCTGCGACTGCGCTGCGTGTATTGGGGTTTTTGTACTTCCCTCATATTCTTGATCTATCGAATTTATTGAGATCGGTTAAACAGGTGAACCGTAATAGTATTATTAACTAAATCTAGCAAACATTTTACTATAGACGCTCAAAACATGAGTGTGCTTATTGCTGAAAGCCTAGACTTCAAGAGAATCTATTTCGTAGTAATACGTAGTGTCCATTTAGGAGTATTTTTTATATATTTACTACACAGACTGATTTCGCCCCCTTTTTTAGCATTTTTTGGCTTTCTTCTGAGATAGTTAACGTGATCACCGCGTGTATATTCGTTAACAATAAATAGCTGAGCGTTCTACAAGGTTTGGAGTTAAATGTATCAGAGTGTACTTGGATCATGACACCAAACTACATCTAATTCCATAAGGGAAATAACCACTTCACGAAATCAGAGACATATTTAAAACTCAATGTTTAAACGTTTTGCTCTTAGTCATAAAATCTTATAAAGTCTTTTGAAATGTTTGTGTAATTCGTTCCATTTTTGAATACATTTGCGACTATACTTTTGAGCCACTGAAAGTAGCATCAGTATGATGGTTACCTTGGCAGGAGGCGCAGAGTTGTCCCGCAGTAACGGTGGCAGTACCGTTGGTGCCTCCGTTGAGCACGGCGGGCGCGGTCTTGCCGCCGCTACTGTTGCTCGTTATTAGGGCCGGGTTCGGCTTGTTGCTGCAATTGTAATCACATATTGATGAAGCGGAATAATATTGGTAAACTAAACTGATGTTAAAAGCAGTGCTGGTTAATTAAATAGTTTGTTCTGAAAGACAGTTTTTGATGTTTTTGATTTCAGATGTTCTCTACCTCACGGCGGATTGGTCTATTGTGTGTTTAGAATAGTAAATACTCGTGCACATTGTTTCTGTGTGCGTAAAGGCGGCTCGGCCAGTACTGTATCAAAATGATGGGGCACTTTTGAAGACACCTTTATCCCCGAAGAGAAAACTCTGCTTTTCACACCTTCTGCAGGGTAATAAATATCAAATCATCGTTTTTTTTTGTTGTAAATGTTTTCAGAATACCAATTTTTTGTTGAGGTTCCAAATTTAAATCACGTCCCAAGCGTTAAAATTAATCCAGTATAATATTATTGCCCGACTAGACCCCAGGAATATAATGACTGTCTTTAGATTAGATTTGCATGATATATAATTTGACATTATCAAGTAGGTGTTGTGAAATTTGTTTAACCACTAGCTTCCGCCCGCGTGGTATGTCGATAAAAAGTAGCCTATGTCCTTTCTCAGGCTCTAGACCTATCTGTGTACCAAATTTCATTTAAATCGGTTCAGCAGTTATGGCGTGAAAGCGCGACAGACAGATAGACAGAGTTACTTTCGCATTTTTAATATTAAGTAAGGATTCAATTAATTAGCTATATCACGTATTCACGTCACACCGACAAGCGAAACAAAAATAATAAGTAAAGGCAACAGAACATCACATCGACATAGTATATGCATCGTGTGGTACAAACACTCACTAGCTGGGAATGTACACTTGTTTCAGTTTGGACTCGGCCTCCACCGCTTTAACACGCTTCTGTTGCACGTAGCGGTCCGTCGTCTTCCACATGTAGTAGTACTCCACAAGGTTCTTTAGCGTCTTCCATGGCAACTGTTCAGAGAAACATGGTGTTAGAGTATGAGACAAAATAACTTACAAGCTGAGAATTTACACTGGCGACGTTATGGTCGTGAGTTCGAAAACCTCCCCGTTGCTCTCCGTTGTTACAATTTAAAGAATATTTTATATGTAACTTGCCTTGTTATCTATAAAGAACACAAAGGTTGTCTATGTTATAGATAACCGGAAAACGGTTGTAACAATCAATTTAGTTATTAACAGACATTTTCAGGGTAGGTACAAAACGTAAATTCGTGTAGTACGCAAAAGCAATGAGAATAATAATATTTTAGAACAACATATTACGTTCGCCTTAAGGTGTACCTAAATAAAGGCCAATCGACTTGGACCAATCGATGTATCGTCGCCGTGCAACCTCGGGATTGCAATAAACGTTATTTTACAGAGCTGTCTGAAAAATGGCCGTTGCCCAAGGTTCTCAATACCATCAATAGAAGGCCTTAGAATCTTAGAGCTGTGCACGTTTGGTCTAAATATGCATTGCGAGGTTTTCTTAACATATAATAAACTAGCTTCTGCCCGGGCCTTCGCCCGCGTGGTATGTCGATAAACAGTAGCCTATGTCCTTTCTCAGGCTCTAGACTATCTGTGTACCAAATTTTATTTAAATCGGTTGAGTAGTTTTGGCGTGAAAGCGCAATAGACAGAGTTACTTTCGCATTTATAAATACAACAAATATAAAATAATATGATATTAGTAAGGATTAAAGAAAATAGAATGATTTTTTTTAACGAGTTTTTCACGACGACAGTTTTAATCCGGTTGCTATACGCCTCACTGGATCGATCTGAACCGTCGATGCTATCGACGCATACTCACAAAGTCCTGCCGTATATCAGCGAAGTCCTTGCCGTACTTGTCGAGCGCCTCCTCGAACAGGTTGGCCTCGGACGCGGACCACTCCTCCATCTCGTCGCGACACAGCACGGGGCCCGACGCGGGCACTAGCGACGACAGCGCAGACTCTATGCTGTAGCCGGATTTGTGCAGGGTGTCCATCGCGTGGAACTGGGTGGAAAAAATTTGTGATATCAATAAACAGTATTTATGTAGTACTAGCTTCCCGCGTGGTATGTCGATAAAAAGTAGCCTATGTCCTTTCTCAGGCTCTAGACTATCTGTGTACCAAATTTCATTTAAATCGGTTCCGTAGTTTTGGCGTGAAATGCGCGACAGACAGCTACTTTCACTTTCGCATTTATAATATTAAGTAAGGATTGTATTAATTCCCTTCAGCGCTATTGACGATACCCTCAGATATTAGAAAATCTGATCGAGTATTCACGGTTGCAATAAAAATATTGGGTCAGCAGGAATTGTGGCGGGGATCCTTGGCATAATAAGCATAATCTTTCAGAACTACGAGGCAGTCAATATCATCATTCAGCCGAGACGACCACTGTTGGACATAAGCCTCCGCCGCATGCGAGAAACACAAGTCGATTGTGGCGAATGGACCTATGCTTCTCGCATCCAGCACATTCCCACTACTTCACCAACCCATCGGTCCCCCTTGTGGTGGCCTACACACGCTGAGCTTTCCGGTAAGTGGTTACAACTCCAGAACCTTTCAAGGCAACGAGGAGCAGTACAGGTACAGAGTAATAACAAAAGTATCACACCGCCAACTTCCAAACTACGGGCGGGCTGCTACTGCGAAATTCCCCCCTGATGTATCACAGGTCGTGTCGGATTAATATCCCATCGGACTATGATTGTACGTGTGACTGCTCACACACTTGTGCACTATAATATCTCCTGCACATCGATGAGACTAGCCCTAGCTATCGAGCTAGGTCTAGTCTCCGCTGAGATTGGCCAGCTTGATCGAATTTCGTTTAGGAGGACTATTCAAAATAAAAGTGATGCACATACGAGTGTGATGTCGCGGCTGGCGGCTGCTGCGGACATGTGCAGCGAGGGCTGCTTGACGCTGGAGGAGCAGTCGAGCGCGCGCGCGAACGTGCCCACAGAGCGCGACACAACCAGGAACTGGTCGATCTGCCGGTCCGTGAGCCCGTGCTCCGGCGTCCACACCAGCGTCTCGAGCTCTTCACTGTTACGTACGTCCTCTTCGCCTAAAATGTACAACGGATATTTAATACATTTGCGTCGCATTTTAATGTTATTCTACAAATTGTTTCCTTTAGAAATACATGCAATAAAAAGTTTTTAAAGATTATAAAAACATAAAAACTACATAACTAGAATCACAACTCTCAATAAAATATTTTGTTGCTACAATGATTAATACACCAAAAATACGTACCATCTTTTAATAAATTAGTTACTTCAGTCTGATATCTACTTCCAACTCTGATTTCTCCCTTATCTGCTAATAAAGTCTTTTGTGAAGGATCAAATACTAAACAATAAAAAAATGCGTCCTGAAACAAAAAGAGAAACTCTCATTAAAACGTGTTACAATTCTAACTAGGCATTATTCTAACAATGCAGTTATAAAAGATAACAATCTTTTAAACTGTTCCCATGACAACTACTTGTGAAAAGCTTAGTAGGTGAATAATATGTCACTTAAACTTTAATCTTAATTATTTAATAAATATTACCGACTTTTAGTCTAATTATAAATATTAAGTTATTCAAATTAGATGTTTAATTCGTTGAATGTTACAAAGATTTTGCTAGAATTTAACACAAATTTTGGGCGAAATAAGTTGCTTTAAGTTTTGGGATTAACTATATTCCGGCCGCCGCGCCGAGATTGCGTTCCTGAAACCTGTCAGTTGAGTACAAAAGAAAACGTGTTTTGCGAATTTATACTTTATTTGTTTCTAATCGTGTTCAACTGATAGGTTTCAGAAACGCATTCTCTAAGCGGCTGGAGTTTATTGTGTAATTTGTAAATACTAATACATATAAAACGATCGTCGGATATAGGAAGTGACATCACATTAAGGCGTGGCGACATTTCCTAATTGAGATTGTTAGCGGCTGTGTGGCCTAGCCTTGAAACAAAACGGGATGATGACCTACTAATTATTCATGATAGCCATACGCAGTAATTTGTCTTATTACTATTACATCTACTTTTTATAGTTGTATAGTACTAAAGATGGTGCTCATTTCAGTGGTAATTACTAGAGAAAAGAAAATTGATAATGAAACAATAAAAAGTCCCACGTTGCGACTGTGATTAGGGAATGAAATTAAAGTAATTTATAGAATGCTTGTATCAGCTCTTAATCTTCCCACGTGTCTGTTGAATAACAGTCGCGGACGAATGACTTATAATATGGAGGTTTCTAATTAAATTCAGTTTGACTTTGTTCTACTTGCACCTTGTTTACACATAATCGTGTTAAGCTTAGGGAGCATTAAATCAAAACCAAGTCATTTATTAAAATTATGCTGAGATTCAGCAGTTATCGAATCTCAAAATTACATAACACAGTCCTCCAAAACGAACCGTCCTTCACCACTTCCTAGAGCTTTAGCTGGGTAGAAGAAGTGGCGCAACAAACTCACCACCAGCAGAGCTGTCTGTTCAGTTAGGAACTTGATTCATAGTGTGGGTAGTGGGATTTATATCATACAAAACATGACAGGATACAATACAAGACTAAGCTCGTGGTAAAACATATTCGTATAGTGCTACGTGCAAATTTATCGATATTATTAAACATTCATTAGCAGGATAATGTCCGTAGAACCAGATAACGCATACCGCATATGGCATATAAAGTATTCAATTAAATCATGGATTTTGGAGCAGGTGTACCTACTATGGGTACAGCTCTGCCTAACCCTTCGAGGAAACAAGGCGTGATGTTAAGATGTTATGTTTTTGAAGTAGGTACTAGTTGAATTTCGAAAAAAACGCGATCAGGAACCGAAAAACAGACAAGTTATTCGCTAACTGACTCGGTGCTATGGGCCTTCCGTCTGTTTTATGGAAAGGCATATAGGCCATAGTCCTTTGTTCAAATCTTCGGACTCGTATTTCGTATTTATGGACGGCCTTCGGATGGACCGAGTAGGGTAGCTAAGATCGAACAGCTTTGGACTATTTCCGCCGTGGACTATAGACTTGGCCATATTTTTATTACCTACGTCTATGTCGACGGTTTGTCAGGAGTGGGCCTTCTACCAGTAGTGTCGTGTGTCGTTCGTCCGTGGCCGGTACATACTCACATCCTTATTGAGATAGCTGAGCAGCGACTCCGTCTCGTTGAGCAACGTGACGGTGCACTTGCCGCGGATGTGTGTTGCCGGCAGTGTTTCCACGTGCCGGGATAAGAACAGCTCCCGGTGTTTCGCCTGGTGCCGCTGTTTGGGCGCCAGGCCGTCCGTGCCTGGCAACTCGCTAGATTCCTCCTCCATCGCCGCTGGAACATACAAGTGAAAACGTGAGTGTCTTATATTTGAATGTTAGTGTGATGTTGATATACTTAAACGAATCCGATCTTTAGAAGTAGTTACCAACTCAGAATATTGTAACACAGAGCCGATAGACGTAGACCACACAGTTTCGGACCTTTTCCTCTTTACTCGTCGAACTTTTGTTCGTCCTAATGTTTAGAAATAAGGAAGAGGCCAAATTCAAAAGAAATTAAAGGCACTAATGGATGTCGCTAACGTCGTAACTTCATCGTTTCTGGATGTTACAAAACTGGGCTCTATGCATTAACTTCACAGTCATCATCAAGTTGAAGCCAGGAAGTACTCGGTTACATAGGCAGTGAGTCAAATAATTTCAGTTTTCCGTAAATATGATTAAAATGTTTTCTTTTTTAAACCAATTTCAATATTATCACGAAGGTTAAACTTAATTTCGATAATTATCGAGAGATGCAAGGTTATAAGATGCCAGTAAAGCCAATTAAACATTGAATTGCTTCGTTTTCTTGTAATTGTAACGAGAAATATTTCAGTTGACAAATCATGAAATCAACATCAGTAACAGGAGTAGAGGAGCCATTATGAAGTATTAATGCCACCATTTTTTCCAGTGTGAGAGAGAGACGGAGCTGGGCAAGGCCCACAGCACCATCCCGTTTTTACAGTGGAATAATGATGCCATTAATACTTCATAATACTACCCCTGCAAATTGCACGCAAACCACCTAGTGTTGGTACTTGTCAGTAAATGCATAATATACTTCTATTATTATAAGTTGTTCGTACGCAGAGTGCAGTTGCAATCAACGTTACAATTTCGCAAGACATCATCTAGTATTTATTAACATCAAGTTGTGTACTTATGAATCACCGCGTCCCATAGACGAGTGTCGAGAGCCGCAGCGGTCGAGCGGCGGCGGCGGCGTACTAGTGTGATTTGCGTAAGAGCGGAAACATGGTTGCCTTGCGCGTACCGATTACCGATGCACTTGGATCACAGTGAGGGGGACCCTAATACGGACAATACTAATAATCTCTATAAAATAAGCGATTCATTAATGGTATAAACCTCACGGTTTATCATGATAGCTGTTATGAATGGTTTATAGGTCGTAAAGTTTATGTGCGACTCCTTCATTCATGTGTTGATTGGAAAGGGCTTGGATCACATCTGACGGTGTGACTGAGTGTTGCCGCTTGCCGGTCGCAAGTTCTCTGCAGCCGTCGGTCGGCGGCCGGCAGGTGCGTTGCGAAACATGTCCACGTCAACTTATGATTTTTATGTGCCGATGTACCGACCGCCATTACGACCCGTGTTGTACCTACGCGTTTCACACAACATGTCGGCCATTCCGTTGTATTCATATTAAACAAGTGTGCCCGCGAAGCGAGTCTTGTTTATTGTTATTCGACAATAAATATTATCCATTTACCCATCTCGAAGACCTTGAGTAACTGAAAGAATATCTTTAACACCTGTCTTTTAAATAAAGAATGCTTTTTATTTTCTTTTGTTACTCGAAATACGTCCGGACTATTGAACTTAAATTGCTACTGACCTTTAAAATTCATACCAATTTACTGTTCCTAAGCGACACAATTGTACAGCAGATACATTTTTTTCTATAATAATCGAGGAGAACTTTGATAGCTGTAAAATATTTAAAAACTAACTCTTTGTTGTAATTGTTGACTTTTGTCATTAAACTCAATCAAGAGTAGAGTTAACAGTTATTTTGTTTTTTTCTAGCATTGTAAAGTCAAACGGGGCGTTGTCGAAGGTAAACACAAGGGACAGCCGTCCCCGCGGGCAGACAAAAGCGCGACCCCTGCGGCCCAAAGTCACCCGGTTTGGCGTCGCGTCACGCGCTAAGATTTCTTCAATATCAAATATAATACAGCATAAACAATGATAAACATATAGCAGCACAAACAATGATTGAAACAACCAAAATCTATAAAACAAATTAGGTTATTATGTTGGCTAGTGTAGTGTTTGTTGGTTTGTGTTAAGACGGGCATCGGGCGACACGCGGCCTTTGGATAGGGGCGGGTGTTGTGGGGTGGGATTGTATCGGCTACTTATTATTACTATGCAGACACCTCACAAATCACGCACGAATAATAATAAAAGTAGTTTGGTAAACTAAAAGATTTTAGAGCTAAATGGGGTGTGCTTGTGCGACAGATGTCATGCAGTTTAGAGCACAAAGGTTCCGATAATGGGGGACCGAGATATAAGTTTCCAAAGAGAATCTTTTTTTTTTACATACTTTTTTAATAATCTAGATTGCGATTGCCTGTAAACTCATTATTGACATTAATAAGATAAATGAATAAAAAGAGAGCAAGGAGAGGAAGACGGTAAAACAAGCGGGCGAATTTAATTCCGTCGCCAATACGAGATGAGAGCGAGCGGTGTGAGGCAAAAAGTGGAAACCCGATTGTTTCGCTCTCCACCAAGAGCTATGGGATAGTGTGTCGCGTTCCTAGTTTACTGGGACATCGATGACGCTGCAAAAATATTACCGGATTATGCATGTGCTGTAGTATGTTATGCTACTTTATTGTAAGAACCTTTTATTAGGGAAATCGGAAATCAGTAAAATCAGAATCGGTGCCAGTAAAATGTGCTTTTCGCGGGGATTGGAGATGGTATTTTACGTTTATGCTGATTGATCGTATCAATTGAATATGGTGTGCATTGAAACGATAAATTACTCGTCCATAAACCTTCCAGATACCTGTAAGATGCGCTAAGCTTTTTCATCGATACGATACAGTGTTGCTAACACAGATAGACATCACTAGAGCGTCGCGACGGCGAGGGCCCGCCATTTACCGCGACGCCCCGGCCCCGGGGCGGTCGCCGAATTGCGGGGGATTTACTTTATGATAATTATTTCGATTGCGATCGTGAGGAAAGAGCCAGGGCGCACTCGAGCCGATCTCGAGACGACCGATGCGAGGAGCCCGTAAAAATCACAGCTTTACACCAAACCACTTTTTACTGGCAAGCAATTTGCACCATGATTGGTTGAAATTAGAAAGCAATCTAGAGATTCCAATTAAGAGGCTCTTAGAGGGTTGTTTCGATGAAATATAAAGCTTCTTTATTACATAAATGAATCGAAGTGTTTAAATAGCTCGTGTGAAAAAGATTGACTAGCAATTTATAACTTCCTATCATCATCAAGGCAGCGGTGGTGCGTATTTAAGACCGGCCAAGTCGAGAGATCTTACCGAATAATGATATGATCTGAGGCATTCACAGCTACAACGAATTAAAAGCACATTCTTCCGAATAACTTGATTTCCAGCGCTTATTGAAGATTAGAAGAAAAATAAAGTGGCTAATACCGATCGAGCTGATGCTTATGCTTCTGAGCCAGATATGGTCTTACGCATGATTATGAAGTATGTTGTCTACACTCCGGTGTAGTACTTATGCATTTTGTCATAACATTCCTAGAAGTAAATGGAATGCGGAATGACGACAGACAACATGCGAGTCGCATGAATACAAAACAGTTATGATAGTCATACTCATCACAGTAACAGTAACGTTTTTAGTAGATTTTAAATAAATCTCCTAGCTCGTCTTCTCCGTTAACATTCAAGGGAATTGTGTTCAGAAATGTACAATACAATACAATACAATTGTAACATACGATAAGAGAAATATATAATATAATGTTATGTTGTTATGTGTGTTATCTAGGAATCGAGTTTCGAGCCAGATGAAATGACCATTTGGAGAAGTGGATGAGTAAACCTGCATTAGTATAAGATACCTATTGAAGGGAAAGATTAACGTTATAAATGCCTTTATCTTTGTTGCAACAAAGAGAAGTAGGTATAAGAAGAAATACAATTTGTTTCGTTCGGATTGATGAACCAAAAGCTACAGGCTAAATATAAATAAAAATCTGCTGTATCTGGAGACATCGACTTTATAGTTTTAACATTAATACTGCGGTAACCAAATTATTATCAAAGTTTTTAAATTGTGAGACAAGATAGACTTGTCAGAATAAGCCCAAGTTCTCGTATAAAACTTGCGCTTTTAGCGGAAAATTGGCTCAGTTTTCGGGTGTTGAGTGTCGGCTCCGTGAAAAGAGCTAGTTGTAACATATTGATACACGCTACGGTAAGTTATACATATTTTATATGAACATGAACCGTGGTCAAAAGTATTCTTGGGTCACTTGCTCCCCCGGTGACACTTCGACAAAGGTTGCTTCGAAAAGTCCAGTTTTTGAAGCCTGGAATATGAATATGTATAAGCAAACTTGGAAGCATAAGCATGCATACAAAGAAAGAGCTTTGTTAAGTGTGTATTTCAGGTGTGTCGCGACTCGTGACGTACAGGAACACATGAATTATCTATGACTTTATCTAATCTTGGTACCACAGTGTCATTCCGAGTGAAATATTGAAGACTTGGGATGTTGTTTAGATTTGGCAAAAATAATGTTAAGCTACATGGTAACGAAAGTCCAACTTTACCGGGGGAACATGGAAAATTGAGTCAAGTATCCTTAGCTGGCGAAGATTTATTGCTTTCTTTTGCTTGTATGTTCTTCTGACAGTATTAGGTATGATTAGCACTTTATGCTAGCGAACTAATGTAGTGGATTAAATACTCGAACATTGCAGTGGTGTATCTCATTTGATAGAGTGGACGGGACCTGTTTGGCAATTTAATAACATGGGATTATGGATCTACACGCGTCACTACGCAACTAATTAAAGCGTAGGCAAAGAGAAAATGGCAATCTGTGGAGTCCTCCCCCCGCTAGTGGGGGGGGGTGTCGGTTACGTGTGCCCCCTTGGGGTGGTCGGGTGTATGGTTTTTCTGCTCGGGCATCCTTTGCTTACTTATTGATCCAGTCAAATGTGTGGAGGTGGCGCGGTGGGTGGCACGCCCGACCCCGCGCCCCCCGAAGGGGGTACGTCCAAATAAATCTGCCCGCCCGCGAAACACCGCAGTGACAACAGTGGCGGCCGGTAAGATGCGGTCGCACTGTCTCTATACTGAACACATCAAGGGAGCCACCAGTCCCGGTAGTCGATGTCGAGCATTTATTATAGTCTGACATAAAATTCGTATGGGGCTTTTTAATTGAAATGATTTCAATCGGAAGGTGGTGGGCTCTACCTTAGAGAAACAGGCATGCGCGCGATCGCAGAATGTACCACCACACCGCGCTGCCTCTGCTCTTTTCACAGGGGTCAATGACGTTTAGTTTCCCAAACACCGGATGTAATGTAACGTTTGTCTAAAACTAATTAGTATTCCCCTTTAACGCAATTGCAATCGCATTCGTGAATCAATTCATAGGAACTGGGAGTTGAATTAGTTTCATTAGATTGGGTTTAATAAAATTCGTTGTTTTATAAATACAGTAATTGATTCAGTATCGCAAGTAAAAATTTAAGAATGAATAAATAGGGAATTGCTAATGTAGTGATAACAAACCGATGATGTGACATTATCTTAGTGGAGCACAGGATGAGATTGTTACTGTCACGCAGTAGGTATGAAGTTCATACCCACAATGACCCGTGCTTACTCATATTAGCAATACGATAAAGATTTCACAGAATCACAATACATTTAGAAACCCTCTTCTTTATCTAACTTTAAAACGTAGATGAAGTTAAAACCTTCAGATCCTCAAGTCATGTTATTTACTGCGGTAAGTGTTAAACGGAATTATGGAGCCAGCATAAACTTGAACAAGTGCCTATGGACACTGGACAGGTCGGCTTGTTCCTCAAAAGCTACAAGTCTGAGCTAAACGTTCGGAATATGTTACACAAGTTCATGACCACACATAAACGTGTTTAGTAATTAATTCGAATTCCTGACTACAAAGGACACGACTCTTAGGAAGGAGCAGACCAAGTTTTGGTCATGTGAAAGTGAGCGAACTAGGTCGTCGACCCCACGTATTGGTACGAAAATAACACAATGAAAGTTTGGTCTATGAAATATAGGACAACTAATATGACTTAATAAATCAAACAAAAACAACACAATAAAGATTTTTAAATAATGATATTAATATGTACCTATATATATTAGTAACAGAGAAGTTAGTTCTGAAAACATTTCAGCGTAACATTCCATTATGCCGTAAGTATGTGGCTTCCAAAATTGAAACCAGCTACTCTGTACGCATCTACCAAGTTATTAAGTCAGATACGGCCAATAAATTTCTTCAAGGCAGATTAAAATGTGTTGTGATTTTGATACGAGTTCGACCAACGAACGCATTATTCATATATATTCGCCCCGGTTTTCTTTAAAGCAAAACTCCGAGCGGCTCTAGCATTAGTGAGACGGTTGCTCGGAAACACGTGCAGCGAGTAAAAGAGTGTTAAAATATTACATATCGGCTCGTAGCTAACAATCACAATTATTATTTTTCGTATATGGTTTCACCATGATTCCTGAAAACTTATGCGGAATAAAGGCTCTTGCAGACTGACGTGACGCGACGGCGCGACGCGACATCGGTAATTGTTATACCGCACCATGAAGTTGTATTAGAAATTGTTTTGTAAGGCTGCCATCAGACGGACTGCATCGCAGCAACCACGCACAGTCGATATATTCAACTGGATACAGTCGTGACTTCAACTTTACGCGGTTGGCTACAGTCGTATAGTGTCGACGCACGCTGTCCATCGCTAACCGCATACAGTTAATGTGCAGTTATGCTCTAACCGCATACAGTTAGTGTACAGTTATGCTCTTTGACTAACTGCACACTAACTGTATGCGGTTAGCGACAGACAGCGTGCGTCGACACTACACGACTGTAGCCGACCGCGTAAAGTTGAAGTCACGACTGTATGCAGTTAATATTGACTTCACACGACTGCAGCCGACCGCGTGAAGTTGATATCATGACGAAACGAAGTCGAGCGTACAACTGCATGCAGTTGAACATATCGACCGCACGCGGTTGCTACGATGCAGTCAGTCTGATGGCAGCCTTATGTTCAAGTCGCGCCAGTCTATACGAGGCTTAATGGGAGTCCTACAAATACGTGCACAGTTAAAACCAGCGACTCCAAGTTTTACTCAGCAGCAAGTCAGAGTAGCTTTTTCTGCTGAACTTCCATGAAGAAACATTATTAGTAAATCTGCTGATTCTAGAAACAACGCTTATCCAAGGTATGAACGTTACGTTACTCGTGCCCCGTCAAAAACCAGTTTTTTAAAACAGCGATTAGCAAAAACGTTAAAGGCGAGTGAGACGCTATGTATGTATATTTGAATATATGTTGCACGAGTTGTTAAAGAATAGATAAGTACCGTTATTCGGGACAGTCACCAATTTCTCTGTACTAATGAGTGTATCGCTGAATCCTAAATGCAAAAACTTTGCGAGGCAAATGTTTGTACCGTGGAGCGTTGGAAATGTTACCAATGAATATTGCATAAATATATTTGTCTCGTGGCCGTTGGACATGTGTTGATTCCAACTACCTTTGTTTTATGATTTATTTATACGGTTGACGGGATGTCTGATCTGTTATGTTTTTCATTCAACTAGTCCGGGTTTTCGGAATCTAAATGGGCTAGCCTGAATTACAAATTACCGTTACGTCTGATTTTAAATACACATTCAGACTTAATGTGGTGTAGCTGTGACATAGACATATATAGTAAGGACCAGGCTAACCGCGCGGCGAAATGGCACCAACGCGCTGGCCCTAAAATATCAGTTTAGGGCCAGCGCGACTCAGTCGAACGCGGTCCGCGCGCGGATGCGTAGTACTGTCATTAAAATGCCTAGTTGCGTGGTAAAAGGCTGCAAAAATTATGACACAAAAGTTAAAAAGGAACATGGGATATCGTATCATCGGTAAGTAATCTTACATTATTTTTGTTGCAATTAAATTATCAAATAAACATATTTTTAAAGTGATAATTTTACCATCGAAATCCACAATGGCGACCATGTCGCGCGCTGTCGGCAGCGCGTGAAGTAACCTTGTACGGACGTCATTTTTTATTTGTGTTTTATTTTTGTCTTAGGAACTTAGTGTAAGTAATTTTGAATTTTTTTTGGTAAGTACCTAATATGTTTTATATTCAACATAAGAGTGTAACAAAAAGAGTACAAAAATTTAAGAGGAAGTCTAGAAATGATATGAAAATCGAATTCATAAAATATTTTGAAATGCTGTTTTCATTTATTCACGCAAACTGAGCGAAGCTACTACCGTCATTGACGACGGTAGTAGCTTCGCTCAGTTTGCGACATTTTTACCGGAAGCTTGCTTCGGGTAAAAATGGATAGGAGGAGATTTTAAAAAATATAAATATGCGATGGCAAATTACGACTCAAATAATTTTTAAATTACAGATTTCCAAATGATTCAACGCGTAAAGAGATTTGGAGTCGCATTATTAGTAAACAAAGAAAAGAGCCTTATTTCAAGCCTCATAAAAACACAAGAGTATGCTCTGCTCATTTTTATGACAGAGATGTTGATATTTCAAAAGCTGGACTACGAAGGCTTAAAGGATCGGCTATACCGCGATTTGAGAATGAGGTACTAGCCTCACGCATACTAATCTAAAATAAAACTAAATTATTATTTTTTCTCCATATTCAGAATCCTATCTACTTTTATTTCACTATTATTTACAGGATTGTGGGAACGAAGAACTCCGGCCTTTAACCCCAGCAGAAAGTTCACAAGTAGAGGAAATTGATGTTGACATCAGTGATCTTAATTCAATATTTGACACGCCAAGGAAAGTACAACTAAAAAAAAGAATTAATAGATTAGAAAAACGTCAAATTTTATCAGCCAAGAAGATCAAAAATTTACAGAAGCAGAATGCGAGGTTAAAAAAAAAAAACAAATCACTGCAATATATAATTAAAGATTTGAAACAAAAGAAGTACATAACTGAGGAAATTGAGTCTGCTCTTGGAACAAATGCCGAAATAACAGAGCTATACAGACTACAAGTGCTAAAAAATAGATACCGTAGAAATAGAAACAATCTAACAAAAACATTGCGACCAGCTTATCCACCCGCCCTTCGAAAGTTTGCTATGACATTAAATTTTTACTCGCCATCTGCATATAAATATGTACGACGAAAATTTGATTGTTGTCTTCCTCACCCAAGAACCTTGACCAAATGGTAACTTAATTAAGACTAGTTACGTAGTATAACCAGGACGCGTATGTTTCTTACTTCATAGGTTTGACTGTACTTTTTGTTATAGGTATAGCTCCATTAACGGCGAGCCTGGATTCACACAGGAATCGTTTGAAATGCTTAAACTCAAGAGGGACAGCTTGTCAGAAAATATTGAATGCTGTCTAATTTTTGACGAGATGAACATTCGACAGGCCAAATTATGGAAAGGCGAAAGAAATGTTGGTCACGTAGACATGGGATATGGAAAAATTGACAAAGAAAAGAAAGCTACCAAAACTTTTATAATGATGCTCGTTTGTCTCTCTGAAAATTGGAAAATACCAGTCGGTTATTTTCTAGTGGACGGTTTTACTAGTGAACTTATTGCAAATACTATTAATATTTGTCTCGAAAAATGTAATTCCGTCGGTGTCAATGTCGAAGCTCTAACATTCGATGGATGTCCCACGAATGTAAAAGCTGCAAACATTCTGGGTTGCAACTTAAGTAGTACAGGTCAATTAAAAACAACTTTCCCCCACCCTGTCACAAAAGTAAATGTTGTAGTTTTCATGGACGCATGTCACATGATAAAATTAGTAAGAAACGTGTTTGAAAAAAAAAAGATAATTTTCAACGGGAAGGGTCAGCGAATCGAATGGAAATTTTTGACTCGGCTCTTTAAACTCCAAACAAACCAGCGGCTAAATTTTGCTAATAAATTAACCTACAGACACATATACTTTAAAAACCAGATAATGAAAGTAAAATTAGCGACACAATTGTTAAGCCGAAGTGTTGCAAAAGCACTGACACTCTGCAACGAAATATTACATAGTAGTTATTTTTCAGAAAGCAGTGCTACAGTCGAGTTCATTCATTGTTTCAATAATATATTCGATATTTTGAATTCTCGTAGATTCAATCAATCTGGCTACAAGAGATCCATTTCTCCAAAAAATAAAGTGACAATATTTAATTTTATTGAGGAGGCTATTGATTACATTAAAGGACTAAAAATTTTCTCAAATGTGAAAAGGAGTATTAGAAGACATAACAGACAACCACGAATAGTATTGATTATAAGAAAAAAAACAATTTTGGAAACTAAAAGCAAAACCGGATTCTTAGGATTGATTGTGTGCTTGGAGAGTTTAAAAATTCTCTATCAAAACTTAGTAGAGTCAGATTCTAAATTGAAGTACATTTCGACGTACCGCCTGTCTCAGGATCACTTAGAGCTATTTTTTAGCTTGATAAGAAAGCACGGAGGTTACAATGATAACCCAAATGCTATACAACTTAAAGGAGCGTATAGGCGTTGCATGAATCACCTATCATTAAAATCGTCATTTACTGGTAATAGCATTCCTTTGGACAATTTTCCAATTTTAACTGTGTCATCTGTAAGAGCTATTAATTGTACCAGTGAAATGAATCGTCACGAAGAAGAAGACATGCCTATGGACCAGACATTGACAGATAAATGTCAGGAGGATAGTGATGAAGTTTATTCCAATAACTGTGCTCAATTATCGCATACTTTGAATAACCCAACCGAAAACGTCTTTGGACACCTCTCACAAAATATAGAACTCATTGTTGGATATATTGCCGGATGGGTAGCCAGAAGTTTAACAAAACAGATAAAGTGTGAAAATTGTTTAAACAGTCTAGTTAGTAACGAAAAATTATTTTTTCATAAGCTCATAGATTTGACAAATATGGGCGGACTTTGTTTTCCTTCTTCTGACCTGTTCGAGGTTTGCCTAGAAACCGAAAAAAATATAAGACATAATAATAGACCCCAATTTATGACAAAAAGTGATTATATGATCCTATCCACCAAAACTCTAGCAAAGTTTGTAGGAATGAGCACTTTTTCTGTTTTAAATTTGCACTCTGTTGATCAGCCGGCCACATTAAATCACAGATTGCATATTATTCGAGCTATCATTAAGAAATATATAAATGTCAGAATGCATCACGAGTCTATCACGGAAAACACGGGGAAGGGAACTGAAAGACAAAAATTAAAAAAAATTGTTTTATTTAAAGGGCAGTAAAAAATTACTGTCCTTTAAATAAAACTTTTTTTTTTCACCAAATTGCTTTACAAGATCCTTATAATTATTAAATGGTTGTACGTTGTATTATGGAGAAAAAAAAAAATAGTTTTATTTTAGATTAGTATGCGTGAGGCTAGTACCTCATTCTCAAATCGCGGTATAGCCGATCCTTTTAGCCTTCATATGTTGATATTTCTATTCGCGGTATAGCCAAGTAAATAGTCGTTGATACAATATCATTCGAAATAAAAATATAAGGACTAAATATTATATGAAACATTTGTTGCGAAACGAAATTCTATGAAATTTCTGTCTGCGAAACAAAGGGACACCTTATTAAATTGTTTACAATTCAAATAAAGCTGATTGAGATCAATTTGTTTTACTCACGTTTTCTTTGTGAACTATAAAATATCATCCCAAAAAGGACATCGTTTCCAGTGTAATTTCTAGGTATGTAATTCGTAAGCGCTCGCTATGTCCCAATGGAATTTAAGGGGGAAGCCCTAAGGTAGTCATATTTGTTACAGTCGCGAATCATATTTAGATCAACATACAACCTGTTACTGACCTGCAAATTGCAAAAAACGTAAGAAAATTGAATTTCGCGGGCTACTCTGACGCTTTCGCCTTAAATTGTTTCCGATAAAATGTGATTAAAAAATCACGGCTACATAATCAAGCTACAATTTCCAGATTCGCATTGTATAGAAATAAATAAATGTAGCCGTGTGTACAAGGTTACGTCGTCGGCCTATGCAACGCGGAACTCACGTAGTTCGTATGAGTTATCATAGATGGCGTTAGTTTTTTCTTGTATGAAGAAGATTTATGTAAAATGTTCTGATGGGCGTATCCTTCCTTTTGAAATCATTGAGCTGTGATGTTTTATTTAGTTTATCATCTTTACTTCTATATATTCTATCTTCTATATATTTTTTTAGTTTGTATGTACACACGGCTACACATCAAGCTATTTCCAGTTTATGATGGTCTCGCATTGTATAGGATTTCCGTACAATGCGAGGTCAGGTTATACTGGAAATGTATAGCTTGATGTGTAGCCGTGTGTACAGGGTGGTAATCTTCGGAACTCCTGATCTGATTTCGAAAATTCTTTCTGTAATGGTCAGTACAGACCGCGACGTGAAGCGACGCGACGCTGCGCGCACTTTTTAACAATTATCGAACTTATTTTCTTCATGAGAAGCTCAGATCAAATAAAAAACCGAGACAGAGCGCTGTCAACAGTGACGTGAGGCCGGTTTCGTAAACATGTGTGCACTTAGTTTGGTGTAGTTTGATTGTAGTGTCATTGTAAATAGTTGTAAATGTGTGTGTGTATATTATGCAGAGAGCGGTGGTGTAGTTTTAACATGTTTCACTGTATTGTTCGCAGCGGTTTTTTATTTGGTTTGAGACGAGAAGGTATAATTTCAGTGCGAGGGTTGACACGTGTCAAAGTACGCTGAGATGCGCGGTGCTGCGCAGCGCGTGTACCCATGATGTTTAGTACCCTAAATAAATTCGATATTGAATCTGACCCTAATGAGAAGCTAAGTTATATCCGAATGTCATAGGATTTTGATTTTGTGTTAAAAAAGGTTTCACGCGGTCCAAGTTGCGGGCAGAAGCTAGTTGATTTGTAAGTTTGAGCGTTGCAGACCCTTCTAGATAATCTATGCATGTGTTAAAGCTCGTTTAGTCTAAACCCGGATGCCATCGAGATAAGAATATCGACTGAACAAACATGGGCAAGTAGTTTAGAAAAAATGTCTCGCAAACCACGACACAACTCAAGTGCTTGAAAAGTTGAAACTTCAGACGTCTAAGGAAAACTGCACCGTTTAAAGCATAACTTCACGTCATCTCATTGTGGCAATTTTAAAGGCTCGTGCAGACTAGCGCGATATCGCGGGCGCAACTCTTGACGCACCCGCGATACCATTCTCTGTATGTTTCATTCTCATCTATGTTTTATTTTTCATGCTATAGGCTGGGTTCACACCAAACATATTGTCAAACGCCGACTATTTTATTTCCATACAAATATTCCATCTCTTCGTTCACAACAAATCGACAAAACGCTATTACGAGCTAATACTTACGTTATTAGTGAGTCTGCTCACAATCGGTGGCTGACTATACGTTTGATGTTAACGCGGCCTTTCTAGACTGACTTCAGTCAGTACCTATGTAAATTATTTCTGTACAAGACCTTATATTTATTATCAATAGGACCATTGAAATAAGACCACTGCACAGTAATTTGCAAGCAAAATATTTTTATGTGTAACTAGCTTGCGCCCGCGGCTTCGCCTGCGTGGTATGTTGATAAAAAGCAGCCTATGTCCTTTCTCATCTGTGTACCAAATTTCATTTAAATCGGTTCAGAAGTTTTGGCGTGAAAGCGCGACAGACAGACAGACAGAGTTACTTTTGCATTTATAATATTAGTAACTTAGTAAGGAAGTAAGGATTGTGTAAGTATATTGAACGTGACGGTCTTAAATTACTTACGACTGACAGTAGTCGGATAATTATGATGAATCCTAGATAATTAGTAACAAATCATTCCCCTTCAATTCATTTTAGTCAACTACGTTGTAGCAACAGGTTACTTGTTGACTCGTATGCTGGTTTTCCAGTCCGATGTCACCAATTCAAAATTCAACAGCATTTGACTATATAAGCTACCAAAACTTCCATGTTAAATCTTAGCGCACCGCCTAAGGACCTGAGATTACTTGTATCGATAAGCCAGTATTGCAGATATAACCCAAATTTTAAGGATACTTCGCATGCAAACCAGTTTAAGTAAGGCGTCAGTGCAAGTGGACTTAATACTGAATTGCACAACAATGTAAGTACGTTGATCTGCGCGAGCGCAGCGTTGATGCAACGTCATTTACTCGTAGTAGGCTTCATACTATAGTACGGTAAACGCAACAAGTTGATAGTTACTTATAACCTCATATTTGTAATGGTATTTATTCAGAATTATGGTCAGGCTTACTTTGATACCGTTGAATTTGTACAATTCTGAACCTTGTTCGAAGAGCGTAGAAGTGGTGTGTATTTTACGTGATACGTGAACTTTCAAAGCTTTTAAGCTACAAAGTTGAGTTTCCACGGTTCCGCCACACATTTTATTTGGAGGAAGCGGGATTCTGGTGTTTGGTACGTTCATAAGATATTATTACGTCAATTGTCATCCGCCTCTGACGATGACGCTTGTCGCGGTCGGCGCGGCGGCGGCGTGAGGCTTGGAGTGGTAGGTAATGTGGTAAGAGTGTAATGAGAGGGTCGGTCGGTCCTGTGTGGCGCCGCGCGGTGTGGCGCGCGGCCGGCCGGTGCGGGGCGGGAGGGCGCGCGGAAGGAATGCGTCGTTTTCGCATCGGGAGAAACGAATGCGTTTAAGCGTCGCGGGTATACAATGGCGGCGTGACGAGATCCGGTTCGCGGGCAGTGCGGGGGCAGGGGGCGGGGGCTCTAATCGATAGCCGGCGAGCGACGGCCGGGCGACTGCGGCGCATAGGTGACAGCTCGGGCCCAATCAAATTACCGGCCGTGGAGGAGAACTGCAGTGCCACGCACGCCAGAGAAACACGCCGCCGCCGCCACCACCCGTGCCGACCCCGCGTTCCGCCGCCGAAACTGCACCGACGCGACGACGAGGTTCTATTGTCCGATACACCACCACCTCACATACGTTCTCCTATGCAACACATTGACGGATAGTCGTCACTTATCACGCCGCCCGATATGCGAGACCCACCCCCCTAACCCCCACTTTGTACGGCTGCAATTTGTACACGGGCTAGGTAAAATAAGCCATATGTGTGTTAAGGTTCTATAGATATGATAGCGTTATGTGTATGTAATTAGTTATGGTACCTACATAACAGAAAATTACATCTGATCTACGCGGGCTTTAATTACTATTGGTAAACATTTTAATGTGTTCAATGGTTTATAAATGAAGCAAGTTCATATGTACTTACCAATACCTATATGTTTCCAAAAAATTACTTTTAGAATACAAGTAATGCGAATGCTTCATAAAATGTAGAATCTGATGCTAGCGGAGAAAGTCCTTACTATTAAGATGTCAAGTTTAAAACCAAGATTTTCCAAGTATAGGCAAGAACTTTAAGCCGTAGCACGTGGCTAGCAATGTGTTGACCGATTATGTAAACAACTGAGAAAATGCGGGCAAAGAGCAAGATTTAAACCAATATAAAGAAATACAAATATGGATGAGTCGCTTTTTAGGTCACTAAGTTCTTTCTAAAGCAAAGGGGGTCAAGTTCCTAGCTAACACAATGACAAACTTGAAAGACAAGAAATACATACGATGTTGTATATAGCGCAGAAGCTGGATTTGTGACGGTATGCGAAAATTCGACAGCGTTCCTGCATCAAATACATCAACGGATGTAGCGTAAACGACACATCTACGAGTTCCACGGCTGAGGATTGGTGTACGCGCATCTAATTATAGGTTATTCCACCCGCGTACCACACAACAGATCCACGTTGTACCATTAACGACCTGTGCACGAATGTCTACCCTGTACCTACACATAGACAACGCTTCATATACCACATATGCGGCCGATGTATACAGAGAAATGTGATGTAACCCGTCACGCATACTGAACTCTGGTCGGTCGCAGTGGTGGAGTACACTCGAAAGATATAAAACCGCAGTAAAGGAAATAGTTAGCGACGACGACGACACTCGGTAAAAACGAAACTTGACATTGAAATGGAAATTAAATCAAAACGCTGCATAAAAGATAACGACGCTGTAAAATTTCCACAGATCGATCGACTCATGTCGGACTCGTCGAAGCTTATTTCGATGAAGACTGAAATAAATGTCGCTTTTATAGGTAGGTAATGAAGTGGCCGCCGCAATTAAATCGATGACATCATAGCCTCGATGCGTGGCGTGATGGGAAATAAAAGCACAATTCAATCAACGGGACAGCGACACGTTGGCCTAAGCCATGTATGGAGCCATTATACATAAACAAGGACTTTATTATTTAGAGCACATAGTTTAATCATCAGCTGCAATTAATGTTACTTACAGCGAACACAGAACCACAGCTATTAGTATGGATCTGGCTGTACAATCTGAAGATGGTCTAAGGTAGTCGGTGGATCTATGATAACCAGGTATGTCACGCGCTATTCACAGAAAACAACGCGAAAAAAGTAATAACTATAGTTAAAAAACCAAAAAATCCTTGTTATACTTTCGCTTTAGCCATTGAACCTAAAACCAGAATAGTGTCAAAGGTTCAAAGTTCGTGACCTTTTTACAACCCCTTGCCCGAGCGTCTGCAGCTCTATTCTATTTATAAAACGCTTTACAAGAAACTATATTCCCCAAATATGTTTAATCCATCTCTACTCTTTATGAAGGGCATAAGTTAACAAAAATCTATCGAGTATCGTTGGCCTGGCTTGACCGAGACACTGTAATGCCAAGTTACATCTGGAAACGCAAGTTTAGACTCACCTAGCGCAGGGTCGAGGACTGCTTGTGCTGCTTGCTCCTCGCCGACCGGCGTCTTAAGGCATATTTTCTTGAGTTTCATCGCGATTGGTGAGTCTTCCGACTGGGCCACTGTAACACAAACATAGAGTTAACATGATGTTTATTTAATTCAGGTCTTCCAAGTACGACTCATAGATATTGGATTATGTCACTTAACAGTTCCTAGTGAAAGTTTATCTCTTCTTAACAATATTAATATATCCGTAAAGAACCCTAAAGAAAAGCGGGCTACAATTGCTTAGTAGGTCCTCGAAAAAGAAATGTTGAACAATCATAAACTAATGAAGAGCCTCACGACACCCTTTATAATGCTATTTCGTAATGATTCCGCGATCGATTAGCAATGACGCTTAGGTACATTATATTCTATTACGCATTGTTTTCCACACTGATTTTCTGATCTTAATTTTCTTCACCCGTGTGTGAAAGAAAGAAAACTTTTTACAAAAAACTTCACTTTTTAGTGTTCTTCTTTGGAAGTCGGTTTTTTTTTGTAAAAAGTTTTTATTTTACGCTTTTTCGTTGTGGTACCTATCCCACACAAATTCGAATACCGCCTGCTATGTAAATAACAGTGACGGAGTAACTTAAAACATCGTCTAGATATATAAGTGGGAAAAATACGTAATATTAAAGCTAACTTAAAATCTCCGCAAGCAAAGTTAATAAAATTTATATGGGACCACCTCTGAAGCATGACCTACCAAACAAAAAAGAATCATCAAAATCGATTCATAATTGGCGGAGTAACCGCGTAACAAACAAACAAAAAAAAAAACAGACGTATTGAGAACCTCCTCCTTTTTGAAGAAGTCGGTTAAAATGTGAAACTTATGACCAAGAACTTGATTATTGCCAGATTATCAGCAAGTCAAGCACCAAGTTAGTCCGGCCATTTAATACAAAAACGCAAATAGTTTCTACCGCCATAACATTAGATAAATTATATAATAGCGCAAGAGGAAATCGATACTTTTCATTTCTGTGACGACGAGATGTTCACCTACTACTACTAAATACAATATTTAAAATATAAATAAATACATTTTAATCATGGCCTTGGTCCTGGACTCCTGGTAATGTTTTACCTGTTTTTGGTCCTATTGTGCAAATGTCTCGCCTTCGCTTAAGGACTGAACTTGAGGATAATAAAAGCGAGCATAATAACAACCATATTTTCAGGGCAAAAGGATAGCTTTAAGAACATTCCATTATACCGCAACAGAAAGCATCTCGGCAGACACCAACCTATCCTTGGAAAACTTACGAAATGTGTGGTTTCGGAAAGTTGAGTTAATTAAGTCTGTTGTCAAATGCGGGCTTTTGGTCTTTCCGTTAACTAATAACAACACTCAAATATGAGATGGAACGATGGAACGACGAAATCCACGACTTTCTACAAATGCCATCAGTTAACTGAAATGGAGTGGTACGAAAGACAAAACAAGCCACGCCTAACCTTGCATCCAAACCCACTAGTTACTGAACTGTTAAACCCGACAGCAGTGGTAAAAAGGCTGAAGACGAACCACCTTCTATAAGTGGGAGGCGCACCACAACGCCATTTGACATGAAACGAATTCGCTTATGGTCTGGTCTGACGACCGATTGCAAATAGAATTAACAGGAAGAAAAAAACTCATTAAGAGATTTACAGGATATAACTGACCAGAGATGCGTTGGAGTCACGTCGAAATTTAAGTTTGTTCTATGTCGCATTATCCACGTCATTACAATGCATCTTGCTACCTTTCAGCACGGCATACAAAGCGCTTTTTTGTGTGTTTTTTTTTTCATGCATTTGTGATTGTATCGATTTGCGTAATCTGTAACGATAACCACGTTTAAGTCTGCTTCAGGCACCATTGAGCTCATTTATTTTTTCTCTAAGTTAACTTATGGCCTCGGGGTTGCAGTTGATTGGTTTTGTTTCTAGAGTCAGCGATGTATGTAAGCCTAAGCAAGTCTGTTTTCAAAGTAGCAGAGAAAACGCCTCTGCCTAAACTATGCTAGGGCACTTTTACAGATGCGTAAATGCTATATGCACAAAAAGCTCGGATCGACAACTTGTCATATCTACAACAATAACAGCTGCTTTGACGAAACGCTAACCATAAAATTCACGTGAACGTCTGCGAAGTTTTAGTGGATTGAAATACGTTGCTTTACAAATATTATTATGTATTCGAAAATTCGATCGCGCATTGATCTTATTCTTCAATCGCGTACAAAACTCGTTTTGAAACTCGTATTAGTGGTTTAAAGTTTAGTATGTTTAAATTAAAATGTTCAATATTAATTTTCGAAGTGAAAGTTGTAACGTTAACTGCTTATTCAAGCGTACAGTATAAGCTCATAAAAGTTTAATGAATAATGAGGTGAAAAAAGGGTATATATACATAATGGTCAATTAAAAGAGTATAGTTAGAATGTGTAACAGTGTGCCAGGTCTCGTCTGCGACCTTGACGGCCTGAGCGTCGGCCACCGGAGACCGGGACGCCGCGGTCGACGAGGGCGCGACTCGAGATCCCGGGTAAAGGTGCGCGTACACTGTCGACTACTTTAATATTGTCACGACCTACGACAACTAGCACGTAGTAAATGGACCTTGTGTATCAATATTAACTATCAACTCTATTGACGTATTCTGTAACAGTTTATACTTTATTTATACATCGACCTCGACTCTTGAGTAGGATTTAATTTTATTATAATATACTAGCTGACGCCCGCGGCTTTGACCGCCAAATTATATACTATAACCTTCCTAGAGAACCATTCTATACATTGGTGAAAACAGCATGAAAATCGGTGAAGTAGTTTTTGAGTTTATCGCGAACAGGACGACAGACAGACGCGGCGGAGGACTTTGTTTTATAATATGTAAGGATACTAGCTCCTGCCCGTGGCTTCGCCCGCGTGGACACTAATTCTTTTTCTAAAATAAAAGTAGCCTATGTTACTCCTTATAACATCAACTATCTGCCAGTGAAACTCCTGATAAAATCGGTCCAGCTTCAGCCCTTTCGGAAATTAGCCGGAACAAACAGACAGAAACTTAAATTTAATTTATCATGTGTCAATTTTGGTATGACTTTGTGTGTTAAGCTCGTGATTTTTCATCTCATTTATTTAAGCGCAGTTACTTAATAGGAATTTGAAGTCGACGAGGTGCGTTTGGTGCTACAGGTGCTATTATTTAGAATTAAAACTGGGCTGTCGGAACATTGTGATTGTATAGCGAGCGCTTCGATATTCAAGATACCAGTTTCAGGCGGTTTAGTGGATTGACAAGTTGCCGCGGGTAAAAAGCATCGCGCTTATGTCACGTCACGTGATGACGTGGTGGGCAGTGTACAGGCGTCACACACGTCGTGCGGCGCGATGTCGCTAGTGTGTCGTGGTTACGGCAGGGCAGGTGCAAGCGAGGCTGCACGCTGCGCCGCGAGGAGGCTGCGCCCACCCTTGCCACCCGCGTCACCCTCATGCTCCCCCCGTAACCCTCCCGCGCACGCCATCTTAACAAATCGATAGGATATGACTGTTCTCCACTTCGCGGGTGCGACTTTTGGGCGCGGACGGAATGACCCCTCTTGATTGCGTAACCCAAAGCGCGTGAACAATAGAATCGGGAGAGATTCCGCCAGCGAAATGTACCGACGTTTAAAGCAAACCCAACACGGCGGGCGAAGAGGAAAAATCTAAGTATCATAACTATACAAACAGAGCGAAGGGCTTTTCGCCTGAACAAATGTTAGTGTAGCACCTTCCGAACAGGATTCTTTATAAATCAGTCACGTTAAGTTGAACTGCTCTTTCGCTATAAGTTTCCAAGGCAGTTTCTGCAATGCCCGTATATGGTAAAACGTCTAATCCAAGAGTACGTTATTAATTAATCAGTAATTAATAAAGATAATAATAATGAAACGAGTTAGCTGTGGCCGGTGGCAGGGAACAGTTTGCGATGCGTCTCGAGGTTTACGAGGGCGTTATTGCCGCATCATTTAACCAATATGGCCAATATGGGTAAACAGTAGTGCACTAGGCAGTAGATGAAGCTTTATTGTGTAACAATATTGGTCCACCTCGATTTACACTGTAATGCAGTAGCATAATGGTTTCTTAATTTATACAAAGTCATTACTAAGTTTATGAGGGGGAACAATGTTTTTGTTTGGGTTACATAATGGTCTTGACAATTTTTACTAGGATCCTAAACGTCGGTACTTTTCAGAATAATACTATCATATCAAAATGTAGAATGTGTCTAAATAATTAGTTCTAGAATTAACCTATCTCAAATATTTTATTTTCACTGTAGCGCAGTCACGGGAGGTCATAAGTTATTTTTAAAGTTCAAACTTTTTTATAGAAAAAATCTAGAACATTAGTAACAGTACTTTTGCTTTTGATCTCAGCCGGTGGTCCTTTAGTTTTATTGAATGAAAAGTAAATTTTGGCCAATTGCTAAACAAAAGCCTTTGAAATTAGGTCACGGAGTCAAGCAGAAGATGATGGCAAATGAATTCCTTGTATTGATTGTAATAAGTTGCAAATATTGATAGTAACTAAAAAACGTCATTATTTATCCACAGACGCAGCTATTAAAACCTGTTAGTATAATTAATTTAATTGAACTATACATATATACTATGTAGTGATAATATCAGAAAGTATTGCATGCAGCTGTAAATTACTTGAACAGTAGATGAAAAAATGTGAATTGTCAGGAGTTCGAATTCGCTACCTGTGTACACTTACGATTCATCTATTCTACTAAAATGGAATTTGGTGGCGCCTTTTTCATCAGCAAACAGAATTAATTCAATGAGAAGGTAATCCCAACCGTCCTATAACCCAAGCGGGAATGGGAGTAAACCGCGGGCCGCTCCTGCCATCTCTACTTAAATATTCACGCCCTCTAATGACACGATGTCGGCTCACTTTAACAAGGTTCTAGGTGGCCAACTAGACGCGCGTACTTGGAACCTTACCGAACCAAACAATACGGAACAAAGAAGTTAAGATAACCATCCGCCGAAAGTGATCCAGTACGGAATGAAAGAAATTCGCTCCTGTGAGGGATGCAGAGGATAAACTGTAGGGTGAAGGTACCTTTGTATATTTAAGTAGGTTTCTGGGAGCTATTCTATTCACACGCTTCCGATCGATATTTATCTTGACTTTCTTACTTCGTCAGCTTCGACTGAGAATCAGCATTCGCATTTGTTGTTTTCAAATTCTACAGTATTGCAATTAAGTTCAGAGAATTTTCATTTGTACCATAAAATGGGCAACTATTTTCATCATATTATGTGACACTGTGCAACGATGGATATTGGTCTTCGTAGACGTAACCATTTTAACTTGGACTTCGTTATGTTAAAAGCATATATAGAAGATCGGGTGCAATTTATGGGAGTCCGCATTTAATGACAATGAGCAGGATCACGAAAAATCCAAAAGCATCTTCAAATCTGAGCTCAAGCCTGCATCCCTGACATAACTTGGCGGGGTGGTTCAAAATAAAAAATAAAAATTTCACCTAAACATACATGGGCACTTATGAAAAGACAGAAGCTAGGTACACGGTTCCAATTGGTTGTTTCCTATGGAGAAGAGCCAGAGAGAGAGTTCATTGGAATAAAGCGGATTCAGTTATAACAAATAAACATAACATCACGCCTATAATCCCCGAAGGGTTAGGCAGAGGTGTACACCAACATTTCGCCAGTTATGTTTAAGTAACATGTAATCGGGGGCGAGTCTATTACCATCAACCGGGCGCAGATCCAGACACCGGGTTGCTACAGAGAAATTCCTGATGAAAAACCTAATAAAAAATTTGCCCAACCTGGGAATCGAACCCAGGACCTCATGCTCAGCAGTAGCGCTTGCGACCAACGAGTCAGTCGGGGTCGGCGAATTCAGTTATGTATGAGTGACAAATAAAAGTATGCGAACGAACCGCGTAAATTGTTCTAATGATATACACAACATATTCATTGCCGCGTCGACTTCTCAGACTTAACGGTTTACAACTTGGTGACCAACGAACGACGTACCGCGGTAAGTATCAATAAATTAAAAGTACACAGGAGTCATACCGATAGCGAAGCGTCATGTGACCTCGATATTATGTTAAGAAATGACAAATGAGGCAGTGGTCATGGTGTAATGACAATTGCCACAAGTAGCCAGGAGCTTATATTTTATCACCGCTCCTAGTTTTACATCCGCCACGAAGACAAAGATTTAAGTTATTCGACTCTGTAACAACGCTCTAATTTGGTTTCCATTGTCGTTATGGAGACCTATGTAGACTGCGATAGGACAGATTTGATTGTTTGTTTGATGAATGCTTAAAAATTTTCAGGCGTTGACCATGAAAATTGGTTGTAAAAGTGTGTGATGCGGCGGAATTAGGGACATGTGGTAGAGAAAGTTTTGCAATACCAAAGAAAAATTAATGGCTATGAGAAAGATGGTACTTATAGCTGAATCCCCATTGGGCTTTACCTTCTTTCACACAGCTATCCATTTGTGTGTATGTGATTACTGAGATGGTGGGTAATAGAGATACATCAAAAAGGAAGACGTGCTTTCACGAGGCCAAGTTTAGTACAGAAGGATATTGGTACTGGGTTTTATCAAAGGTAAACTTGTCGTTCGAAACCTCTCTCGTAGATCCAGACCGTGTATTTTGTATTATGAAAAAGTAATAATATCCCTAAATGAGCTGACCTGTACACGAATTAGTGTGATAAGCAATTTATTTAATCAAACGATCTCACTGCTTAGTCTTATCACTATATAGATGACATAATTAAGTATAATGATAACGTGTTGATATATTTTTTCGGGAAGGAAGACAAAAGACGGATGATTAAAATCATTTACACATAACATAACAGATTGTTTTGTTCTAATAGAAAGGAACCTTCAGAGCAGGATCAGGAAAAGGGCGATGCTGCTCGGAGACGAAGGCAACCGCCTCGTTGCCCAGTTAAGCCGCGAAACCGGCAAGTGACCTTCAGGATCAGTTTATCATAATATGATATAGCCAATCCTAACTCTATCTATGATATTCCCCATGCTAGTGGGATGGTACAATATTGATTTGGATCTATATATTACTCCTTAGTATACAATTATCTGTCACAAAATTTAAGAGAACACTAACGTTCTCCAGTATCTATTTAAAACAGGAAAGAATAATATATGTAACAGCCACTTTATAAAAATCGCTGGATTTTAATTGTTTGAATATGGCTAGTTACTCGGAGCCTCGTTTAAACAAGACTAAAGCCGTGCTGGTAACCAAACGGACATAGTTTCATGTGTACGACGAAGATCAACCACTACAGGTCGGCCAATAAATTAGTTTTCTCACTGTCTTGATTGCATGGCTGTATTAGGAATGTTTAAGTTATTTTGTACTAGCTTTTGCCCGCAGCTTTGCGGGCGTGGATGTCGGATATCGCCCCACGGGAATGTACTACCGGGATACTTAAGAAATGCTGGGTTTCCTATGAAAACTTCCATCCCCCCTATATCACCAGGTAAAGGATTATTTTTGAAAAAAAAAAAGTCCTTCCCCAGGATGCCATTTATCTCCTTGCCAAATTTCGTCGACATCCGTTCAATAGTTTAGGCGTGAAAAAGTAACATACAGACAGACAGAGTTACTTTCTGAATCTGAGTTTCAGAGTTAATTTATAATATTAGTATGGATTCGATGGATGTTCTTTAACTTATTGGTGAAAGAAAACGCTTTTGATCATTGCGTAAATTGAGGGGCATACTTTCTGCACGAAACACCAAGCATAGCGTATTGCGTTTGCGGGATCACAGAAACACAATTCGTTTTCTTACAATGCTTACCAGGGGGGCCCAAACAAGTTAATCAGACCAATGCATCATCAGCTTCAGGACTTTCGATTAAACTAAGAACAGCGAACAATGACTCATCGTTCAGTAAGACTAATGTACACATTCATGAGTCCGTCGAGCTTGATATCCACTCGATATATGGAGCGGCTAACGGCGGCACCTGCAGAGCCTCAAGTATGACCTTGTCACTAATACGCAATACCTACTTGAACGGTCAGCGATCGGCATAACACAACTATTATGCGCAATGATTAAATAGATGAAATTATGATGTGGCATAAAATTATACGGCCGTTTAGCCTAACGACACGTTTGGTACAGACTGTTTGTTCTTGATAAACAGGTGTGATTTTTATGTTCATGTTAAGTAATATCAGGGAGTATAATGATTACATCACCAGTATGTTATCAGCTAATCAAAAAATCTTTGTAACTTTGTAAATGTTCGTATATAAAAAAATACCAGCGATTGACTTCAATGTGCTCGCCGCTTAACTTCTGTCAGACTGGTAACTTTTTCCCTCTTAGCAGGAAGTGTCCTGCTAGTAGTACTTCCCGAATAATTGTTATATCCTCAGATAGTACACTTAATGTTATTTATACGTACAACGATACGTGTTTGCCATTATAGTATACGATTACGATACGATGTCACCGCGCCACTACGTGTGCTCGCAGTGAGCCAGCAGAGCGACGAAACGGATACTCGCTTCACCTGCTCGCTTCCGCTCGATAATTACAAGAAACGCACTACTAACAAAACATTATATTATGGGTTATTGTTTTCTTTATATACTATTGTCGTTAACTTGATACGATTGGTTAGAAAACTGTAGTACGTATGCGTTGAGTAACACAACGAGGGGTGCACCAGGTAGCTGAGTACCGTCCGGTTCGTTGTATAAAATCTGCTGAGTTAACGACGCAAACGTAATGTTAAGTTGTTTATCCAAATATGACGGCCTACTGTCTCAAATATTGTTGAGGACGGTTTCAATGAGTAAGGCGCTAGAGTATAAGCTGCGGGATGTTGAAACAATGCGACGGTCTTGTACAAGTGCGGATGGATCGGTTGGATGCGCGGGGGTCATCGACCCTGTGCCCCCCTCCCCCGCGGCGGCCGCGGTCTCACTTTCGATGCGCCCGAGGCCTCCATGAGTCCACGTGCCCGTGCGCAGCCACAGACGCCGTCGCTGGTGACGTCATCGCCTCCAGGACCACGCGCAACGGTGCTACTTGCCAGAGCGTGAAGCTGTTTGTGCTTTTCATTAGAACACCCATGGGAACCATGCTAACAACGGACGCCACAGTCCTTTCCCTTACTGACATAGTTTAAATTGTTCGTAACGTTCTGGTAGTTTGAAAATTTCTTACGTTACCGTAACTTGTCAGTAACTGATGTTACTGCGATGATGTAAGAAGTAATCTTAAAATAAATAAAATTGAAGTGTCTGTTTGTAATCTCTATATTTTATTATTAATTAAAGTCGCTTTTCGTGTTTGTATGTATGTCCGCGTTTTTCTTATAAACCACGCAATAGATTTTAAAAGGATATTTGATGAAGTTTTTGCCATAGTTTAGAGATTTTTTCCGGAAGGTTTATGGGGAAGTATACGTTAGTAATTTAGTATTAAAGTTACATAATTATAACTAAGAAATCTCGATGTTTTGTCGAGTCTTAAAAAACGTGCGAAGCAGGAGCGAGTAGCTAGTGTCAGAAAAGAGCTTTTTACTAAATCCTTCCTTACATAATTATAAAATAAAATAAAACAAAGACCTCCGCCCTCCCTTAGCCCAGACTCTTTGTACTAGAAAGCTGTAATTTGGCATGGGTATACATATTTATCACGCCGAAAAAGTGATAAAATAAAATCTTGGAAAAAAACATCTTGTAACTCCCCTTCAGCCTTCACTCCACGTAAAGTGGGTATGATGTCTTTTTCTCGTCTATCCCATGGTGTGGGGGAGTCGTTGGATAGGCCATTCAAAAATATTGCGGTTGTGTGAAAACCATTTTTTCGATGCAAATTTTTGTTAATCAAGTGCCCTGCCAGCTAAACGGTTGTTTTTGGATATGTGAAAGAATTAACGGCATTATATCGAATTTAAAAGGAAAACTATCACAGCTCAGTAGGTTTTACAAGTTAACGAGTAACAGTCGACCAACTTAAATTTGCAGTTGGAATGAATGAGAACATGTTTTTCAACTATAATGTTAAGTTTATTATTGGGATAAATTCATCCCATCTACGGAACCCTTATTGTCCGTTGATCCAACATGGACTTGGCCGGTTTTTATTTGTAACTTTAATACAATATTATGTAAACTTACATATTAGTCATCTCAAAAGAACAGACAACAAATCATGTAAAACTCCGAATGGCGGGAAAGTGCGAAATATCACGCATTAGTGCAAATGTAAAGACAAACCAAGCTGTCAACTATACAAAAAATATTGGAAGCTACATGTTTTGCCAGCAGATATATAGGAGAGTAAATCGTGTAATAAGAAGTAAGTATACGTCAGCAACTCTGCACGTCTTGTTTCGTCTGCTAATTTTGCATAATGCACTGATTGCCGTCTGCAATTTTAATCTATAGCTTCAAAGTTAACGTCCTATTTATGATGCTGATGCAAAGTGATAATGTTGGATGACGATATGATAACACATTCTGCATTGTGTTTCCTGTAATTCAAATCAGTACGAATGGCTACCACTACCACCATCCTGGAGAACTTATTGTCCGAAGGCCGCTGAAGCAGGCGAAAGCGAGTTGACATTATGACAAAGCTTGAATTGGTACAGATGTGTGGAGGTCGGAACAATTTCTTAACATTGTCGATGTCAATTCTGCCAACGGCTTCAGCATCATAATGAATGATCTGTTGGCATCAACACACAACGATGGCCCCACCCAAGGATTACCTGAGTCGTGTGTGGGTGCATAACTAACAAACAAAAACACAGACTGGCCAAATATCGATGCGGAGATTAAAAGCGCGAGGTCTTAGCACCGCTAGCCGATACCGAGCTTAAAGCATTCAGCCTCAGCTTACGTCTTGAGGTTTCTACGAGGCTGTGCTGCCTATACCACCAGGCTAGACCAGCGTGTTGAATTTTGTAGTCTGTCCGATCATGCATACGATATATGACTTAAGTCCATTAACCCCACAATGTTTACATCAATGAAACAAATGTCAAAATACTTGATGATAGTTGAGTTTTATAAAATTTATCGCGACATCAACCCGCCAGCATTTTGCTTGGTAACGAAACACTAGCCAGTTGTTAAAGCCGGGGATATATTACAATTTTACAAGTCCCAGCGGTAAGTAAAGCGGATTCCACATTACTTTTATGTTAGAGTAGCTTGCATCAAATCAAGACTTTTCGCCTTATACGGGAACATCAGATCGAGCAGATCCTATTAATGTTTTTGAAAACGCATTACTCATTAGGTACTTAATGTGTTGTTGGTGGCGAATACGAAAGTTCAGTTTGGTTGGACCTACAGAGAAATGGGGCTGTAAGTGCGGTAACACAAATGAGTCTAAGAAAAATATTGAATGATTGTACTATTTTCCCATGGGAATAGAAAGACAAATTGAATCTGTTCATCTTCGGGGGTGTAGTTTTAACCGTTCCAAAGTTAATTTTAGTTTGATAGGAATTATTTTTCCGCTATCACTTATTGCTCAGTCAGGGGTTGAGCGAGCAGTCTTAACAATGTTGCAGTAATCGACTCAACTCGTGTAAGCAACCGTTACACAATCGATTGCGTAATAGAAAGTTGTGATTTGTTATCAACCAGATGGTTTAAAACATTCTTTTACATGCGTCAGTCAGCCAAATATTTCTAGTTCTGTAATGATTATTAAACCCAGTTCATCTACGAAATCCAGTTTATCTGTAGCGCCCGGTGCAAAATTATCATACTAGGTTCTTAGTCTCACGTTATGGCTGTGGCAAAGAAAACTTTTGATCGATTTGAACTATGTATTGTTTATGTATATTTTAGACTTAACCACTTCAAAATCTGTCTGTTGCACTAAGATCAAAGTTGATAAAATTAGCTATGAGTTATGATAATTATGTCAACTGATATAAATTGTAATGAAGTGTAGTAAACGCATTGGAAATGTGATGTAGATATTATAATTAAGTAAGTAAGTATGCATTACGTATATTTGAATAAATAGTGAGTTGGCAGTGAGCAGGCCGCGTAACGGTGTCTAGTATCGAAGTCGTCGGCGAGGGTCATCGGCGCGTGGCGACAATTAAAACCGGGATAAGTGTTGCGTGTACCTGCGAGATGAGGGCGCCACGGTCGATACGAGGGGGGAATCACCCGCGGGGAGGGGCCTTTCGGTTAAGGAGTTTAGAATACAAGTCACGGAGTATTGATGTCTCCCGTATTATTTTTATTGTGTAAAAGGACAACTATCAAACAGTCCCTAGCTCCCCCATCAACCCACGCTGCTTCGTCCGAGCGATATCGTGACGGTAGATTAGAAGGTGTACGACGGGCTGTAACGATGTATTGTCTATCTGCAGGTAGCCTTTGTCTAGTCGGGATTACTACAGTTTTATTTGTGCCTGAAATGCCTTTCTAGCATAAGACTTTTTAACCGAATCGCGTATACGGTTTGGTGAAGCGAGTTATTTTAATTCGTATATGGAATAATAGATTTTCATTACGTGTGTTAAAAAAAATAAGCATGTTTTCAGCAATTTCAACATCTGCGTCACAAGACGTGTGGGTGTTGAGGCGGCAGACAGAGTGTGCGGGGGTGGGGCGGGGTGCGGGTGAGCCAACTCTTCATTCCCATTTAGCTACTGAATTGTACAGCGGGAGGAGGCCATGATTATGTTTACTAACCCCGGCCGCCCGAGCCCCCGGTCTACGCGGTCCGAATTAACACACGATCTTTGTCCCAAAACTCGGTCTTTACATAGCCACCCTGCCGATCGGTGTTGCTATGTGCGAATTTGCGAATGGCGGATATGTTAGCAATCTGTTTATCCGTTCGATTGTTCGAGAACCAAATACAGAATCGAACGCATTCTATTTTGAAATGACTCACATAAGCACTAAGCAACTGAAAATACTTGCTGTTTTTATCTGTTTGAATAATAAATTATGTAAGTTTAATTAAGTTGGTTTGTAAGTGTAACTCATATACCTACTTAATGTAGTTTTGTTCTAAATGTCGTCAAAATATTGGTTGATCAAAGAAGGAAGAGCAGACATTCCACATTTTGTTGGCTTATTTTGTTTTGTAAAAAAGAAACATGCTTAAAAACAGTAAATCAAGGCGCGTGCCCACAAGGCGGCGCGGCCAGACGGCAACCACAGCATAATCAAGTGTTATGATATGAGTGAAACAAAAAATATGGGTTCACTCACTGTATGATGTAATATAGTAAAGCTACTATAGAATATATTATTATATTCGAACCAAGAGAAACAAACTGACTCAATGGCGAGCCGTTAGTGTTTGTCAGCCCGGATCGTTCTAGGTTCGATTCCCAATTTTCTCAGATCAGACAGAAATATGGCATCTATTTCGGTGTCAGGAAATCAAAGGAGGTGAAATGCCAGTATTTTTAAAAAAAACGGTCGCATTCTAATCTGTCAAAACTACTTCTAATTTAACTACATTTTCGACTAGTTCTTGGCATTGATTGTCGCAGAGATAAGATTGCGACTTTATTTTGACAGGTTTTAAATATGAGAATTGACCTGAAGTTCGGCGTCAGCCTTTGAAATTTTGTCCGGTAAATCGAGGTAGCCGTACTAGCTATTGCTCTGAATGTTATACCACAACGTGAAAACTGTCAGTAAGTGCACCTCACCTACTCACTCCACCACAAGCATGACTATCAAACGGACATTAACGTTAAAAACTTAACACTAAGTAAAACTACTGCCGTGTTGTGATCCTGTGGTACCGAATTGACCCACTGATCCTCTTAACGCTGGCGTTGGTAATCGTCTAAAAACTCGACCGCGGCGAAGCCAGCCCCCTGACCACCGGTCGCGCGAGTGTAAGTAACCGGCAAGCTGAACAATAAAATTATCCATTCATTCAATACATAACAATTATGAATAAAAGTAATAGTGAATTTAATAACAGTGAAAAAGCAATGGTATGTTTTCGATTTGTAAATTAAGACCAATATTTTTACTTTACTATTTATTGGGCATTAAATTCGTTAGTCTCACAAAAATGGCATACAGCTACCATACCAGCTCCACCTGCTTATCTAATTGATTAAAAAAAACTATGCACTGTCATAATATATATGTATGTACAATTGTACAAACGGCTACACTTTCAAAAAGCTAAATAGGCTAAGTGTTACGACCGAATACTTTACAACAATAGGGGCATCCGAATGTTTGGAGCGTCTCGTGGCGGCAACATACCACACGGGCTGCAGGGTCATTACCACGCGGCTGGGGGCGCGTTCCTAGCGCCAAGCGCTCCCGACAACGTTTACGTAACACTGTCTTTATGACACCTCTGATTAATTTTACGAGACGCCCTTGATTCTACATCCTCGAGTAGACACAACTGGACCACTTTGTATAACGTGTGCGCGCTGGAAAGATTGTTTGAGGGTGCAACCCGTGCAACTACGACCAGGCCGCTGTCGCTGTCGCCAGTACATGTTTTTAAACATTTATGGGTCGACTACGATTTGGTTGCACCCTTGCAACACCAACACTGCAGGCAGCTGATAGTGCAGAACATTCAACTACATTCTCGTAATCTCATTCATGGAATTTTGTATTTTTATCTTACTTGTAACCTAGCGAAAAGTGATCAACGCGTCGACTGCAAGTAATACTAACCACTCAAAAGACGCATCGGTCTGGGAACCTAACTCAGGAAGGATTGCTGGCTGGTGAGAAGGTAGCGGGATGACGTAAACCGGTTAATTAATTTGAAAATCAGGAAATTTTTAAAAATTTAAAAAATCTGCAAATTGCACACACGGTTACACATCAAGCTATACACTTCCAGTTTATGCTGATCTCGCATTGTATAGGATTTCCGCACAATGCGAGGTATAGCTTGACTAGCTTCCGCCCGCGGCTTCACCAGGGTGGTATGTCGATAAAAAGTTGCCTATGTCCTTTCTCAGACTCTAGAATATCTGTGTACCAAATTTAATTTAAATCGGTTCAGTAGTTTTGGTGTGAAAGCGCGACAGACATACAGACAGATTTAATTTAAATCGGTTCAGTAGTTTTGGTGTGAAAGCGCGACAGACATACAGACAAAGTTACTTTCGCAATTATAATATTAAATATTAGTAAGGATGTGTAGCCTTGTGTACCTTTGCTAGCATTATCGACTGCTTCATGGGCACCTTATAATATTTTTTTAATATATTTGTACCTCGTTTCGTAGCAGATTAAAATAAGATGTATTTTCTCGCAATTTGTACACTTCGTCCCATAGTACATTTTGATATAACTGGTGTCAAAGTTCATGTAGGGTACGTAGATGATTTTGGAAAATGGTTAATAAATGTCTTCCTGTTTGATGTTTTAAGTACTTTGGTTACATCGAAAGGTTTGTTAAAGTATTAGGTACCCAATGGAATGAAGGCCATTCAATCTGGGAGTTTAGCGAAATGTGATATTTAGTGAAGAATTCAGGGCAGGCAGTCGATCCATGTAAAATACTGGTATTCAGCTGCATCCGGTTAGACTGGAAGCTGACCACAACATAGTTGGGAAAAGGCTAGGCAGATGATGAGTGAAGAATTCAGGGAAATTTCCAATCCATGAAAATTGGGTTTTCGCATATGCTTTATGGGGTGCTTAATTGTTACAAATGGGTCACACTATCACGTCCTGAAAGAAATACGTCAAATTACAAGTCACCCTGTATATGCAGAAACCAAATTACTGCAACATCTACTGTACGCACGGCTACACATCAAGCTATACATTTCCAGTATGAGCTGACCTCGCATTGTACGGAAATATTATACAATACGAGATCAGCATAAACTGGACATGTATAGCTTGATGTGTAGCCGTGTGTACCATATTCTGTCAATTTTTGTACTTTCTGGATTCGCATGGTTGAAGTTAGGTTGAAAAAGTTAAAATTCGAACAACTCAATAATGCATGCAATTATAATTTTCTAGTGAGATAAAGAAAAATATATCTATATAGATGACATCGTATTTGTAAAAGGACCGCGACGCGAATACAAAACTTCCGAAATACATCATCATCTGCCTAGCCTTTTCCCAACTATGTTGGGGTCGGCTTCCAGTCTAACCGGATGCAGCTGAATACCAGTATTTTACATGGAGCGAATGCCTATCTGACCTCCACAACCCAGTATCTGGGTAATACGATACCCCTTGGTAAGACTGGTTGTCAGACTTTCGGGCTTCTGACGACCCGTAACGACTGTCAAAGATCCACAAATGACAGCCGGGACCAACGGCTTAACGTGCTTTCCGAGGCACGGAGGAGTCTCGGTATGTAAAGATGGTCACCCATCCACGGACCAACCCCGGCAAGCGTAGCTTAAGCTGGTGGATCGACCCGTGCGTCTGTTATTACGTAGACACGAGCTCCTCCGCGAGCAAACTTCCGAAATACATACAAGTAAATAATAAAATAGCGTGCAAGCGTCTGCAAAGTTGCAGTCATACAGCCATACAACGCTATTCAGGTAGAGGGACGCCTAATGAAAGTTGATAAGATGAATGTTTCGTTTTTAATTAGAATCGATTTATGTCCCCAGAATGGTTCGTATTCGTACTGGATCCGTGGGATACTAACAACTCACAGACAGCCTAAGGGTCAGTTCACACCGAGACGCGACGCGACGCGCACTTTTTTATGATCCGATGCAAATTCAAATTTATTTCCTACACAATAAGGTACACGCGCCGCGCATCTCAGCGGACAGGAGTGTCAACGCTCGCACTGAAATTATACTTTTTCGTGAAGAAAATAAGTTTAGAAGATAATTGTTAAAAAATGCGCAGCGTCGCGTCGCTTTACCTCGCATTCTGAACAGACCCTAACTGACCTTAAATATTTCGTCTGAAAGAAAAAAATAAGGGGTTTGATCGCAACTTTGCAGGCGTGCCATATTGGCACCAATTCTGTTGTGAAAACTATTCCATTATCATAGTCACAGCTATAAAACATGAAAAATACCGGTCAAATTAGTTTTGGTATAACTACTGAACAGAATAACTTTTATTCGCTTTGAATATCCATATGACAGTTGAATAAAAATTCAACTGTCCAATTCTGAGTTCATGTTCATGTCAATATACTTATTTAAGCCAATAAGGGTTAGGCCGAACACGATCATACCAAAATCAAAGGCTCTGAAGATCACGTAATTTTTTGTCCATTGTTGAAATCTGAAAGTGGACTCCTGACCACGGGGCTACTGTCGGTGCCCGGTGTACACACGGCAACAAATCAAGCTATACATTTCCAATCTATGCTGATCTCATATTATAAAGGATTTCCGTAAAATGCGAGGTCAGCTTATACTGGAAATGTTTAGCTTGATGTGTAGCCGTGTGTACTATCGGTCTTCTCTCATCATGCCGCACCTACTTAGCTATCAACTTTTCGCCCTACATAATTATGAATGCTCAAAAACCCTCTCGGCTTCCCGACCATTGGGACTTGTTACACAATATTTTCCGTACAAGTTCAAATATCATCGAAAACATACCGCGTAAAAACATGCTGAAGTTTAGCATATCAACTAGTTTGACAACTCTAAACCTTGCACTAAGTAGCTCCTTCTTGTTCTAGTAAAAGTTATAGAGAAGCTCTTATTATTGTTCAGTGGTGAACAATAAAATCGATGACGTGTCCTTAGCAATCGAAATCGGAACCATCCATGCAGGTGTTTTTGCTCTGCGAAGTTTTGAATTAGGATAAGTAGGTAGATAACTCATGGAAGTTTTCTACCTTTTGCTCCCGGCCAATATTAAGACTCCCGCAAACAGGCGCGACGCGACTTTAACAGAACAATTTTTGAGAAAACTTTACAGTAGAATAATTAGATTTACCGGTGTCTGCACGCGCTAGCTTGCACAAGCCTTTAATCCAAAAGTCAAGGTTTATAAAAAAAACTATATATGTTTAGCCTTTTTGTATAGCTTGGACTGGGACACAAAGAGCGCCTCTAGAAAGAGCATGGGGAACAGAGATCTATTCAGAAAAGAAATGAAATGAAAAGAATCAAGTCTCAACATAAAGCATGATGTTATAAGTGGACCTTCCGCGCGGTTGTTCGTATTGACTAGGACATAAACACGTTTAATACTAACGAAAAATGTCCAGGTATTTTACGCTTGAGAAGAAATTGTTAAAAACCACTTTATGTATATCGCTTTTTGTCACCCCTGCAAGAAATTGGTTGCATTTCGGAGCTGTAATTGGCTGACGCGAATATTATCAACAATAATAATTATTTTGACGGTAAAATTAATCTGCCAACGCGCATATTTAAATCATTTGCGATGTCATTGGAAAACCTAATCTTATATTAGTGTTTATCTAATCACTTAATTCAAAACTGTCTCTAAGTTGATCTTGTAAAGTAGAACATTACAAAGAATAGGAAATGGAATCAACTCAATGACTCCACTGATCTCAATATCTATTTACTTACGTACAGTAGGCCGCACGTCAGTGGTAACATTTTGGGATCTCGCACACTAGACGGCCACGACCAAGTTCAGTGGTCGCAGCGACCAGGTAAACTATAGAAACCGATACGAATCGCACACTTGGTTGCATCGGCTAACTAGCCGACCGATCGTGATCGTGGCCGTCTAGTGCGCGAGATCTCTTCGACCTTGACCTGGCCGAAAGTACGAAGTTTCAATAGAATAAAGGCCTGCTTATATTGGTTTTATTACTACTGCACTGACGTGAGGCCTGCAATACTGTCTATGAGGGGAGGCGAAGGACATTTAATTAATGTCCTTAACGAAGTACGGCGCGTTTGGCCTACAAAAAAGGTCAAATCGTATTATTTGAAACGCTTTGGCCGAGTATATTGGAGCTACGCAATTACGCTTGTAGATTTTTTTAAATGATTATGCTAGGACACCGCAAAATACTGAAAGAAAGAAAAATAGGTTTATTTGTCACAGAAACACGTGCATACAAAAAGATAACAGTACTTACTTAAATCATAATAATATATAAAAAATCGAAGAAATATGAGATGAGGTACTGCACGAAATAACATATTTACGAATTTATTGTTAATTAATCGAAAATGGATAGTAATATTAAGATGTTGTCCAAGGACTTGGAGCGCGAGTTACTTCGCGTATCGAGGCAACCGCCCGATCGCGTGAGCCCTTGTTGTTCATGATATTGGTATGGTGAGACGGTGGATCGATTCGAGTGAGTTTACGAGCTCGATCATTATCTCTATCAACATTTCGGTAACGGCTGTGAACGGTTAAATTGTAGACTGGTTTTGAGTGACTAAAAATCGACACCGACGTTTTGAGTTTTCTTAAGACGCTTCTCTTTAGTGCGTGAAGAATTAAATCATGCTATTTACAGTGACACTCCAATTGATTTTCTGAATACGTTCTAGTCGTTCAGAGAATGATGGCTGGAGTCGGTCAAGATTTTGTATTACTTTCATTGCTATTTGCCATGTACTACAGATTTTTTAGACTAAAATACATAATCTCTCTTGCCAGAGTTTAATCCTAATCGAATCGTCAAATGCATTCCAACCGTTTATTACATGGCAATAAAACTAAAACCAGAAGTTTCTGGTGTGGCTCCATTATAAAAAAATTACTAGAATTACGATTCGAGGGATTTTACATAATTTGTCGATACCCAATCAAAATTTTTGCGAGTCGACAATCGTGCGTGTGTATTAGACACGGCAACACGCAGTGGGATTGTTGAGATTTCGGCGTTCGAGTACCGATACCCGCTGAGTAATCCTTTATACAGCTCCGATACAGGATACTTTATGAATCTATTAATAGAAAAAACTTTAAAAAAAAAATTGACCGACTTCAAAAAAAACAAAACAAAAAAGGACTACTGTACTAAAAACCAAAAGACAAAAGTACTTCTTTAATAATAAGAGAAAAATAAAAAAATAAAAAAATAACTTTAATTTCGGAAGTCGGTGTCTTTGCTTTTAATTTTAGTTTTTGGCCACCGACTTCCGAAATTAAAGTTATTTTTTTATTTTTTTATTTTTCTCTTATTATTAAAGAAGTACTTTTGTCTTTTGGTTTTTAGTACAGTAGTCCTTTTTTGTTTTGTTTTTTTTGAAGTCGGTCAATTTTTTTTTTAAAGTTTTATTATTTTTCCATTTTTTGTGTAATTTGATTTTTGTAATCATGGGTAGACCAACTAAAGGAGCCACCCGCATGAAGAAAAACAGAATTAAAGAGACTAATACTGCTGAAAAAGAACGCCTATCTAAGAATCGCAAACGGAGTGCTATGTCCGGTTCCCAAGAATCACCGTTAGCTTGTCATGCTAGGTTATCTCAGATGAGAAATTACATGCATTCTCATTTGTCACAGGAGTCGCCAAATGATAAGATCTGCCGACTCAATCTTATTCAAAAACGATTAAGTGGCGAGTCGTCTGAACAGCGCAAGTATCGTTTAGATGTTATACGAAACCGGCTGGCTAATGAGACTCCTGTGCCTTCTCAAGAATATAAGGGTGAACACTATACATTTGCTTACACTGTATAGTTCCCCTCATCATCATATTATAAGGTGACCATAATCAGGTCTGTAATGTCACTTACAACCTATATGGTTGCAAAGTTCTTATCAATATAAATGAATTAAGTCCAAACACAAGGTAATTACTGTGAACCGTTGAGGAGTTCCGTTAATCGTCCTTCGTCTTCATCATCAGACCCTTAACGACAGTCACAACCCATCCAAGTGTAAGGTTCTTATCAATACAAATTAATCAAGCCCAAACACAAGATATCTGCTGTAAACCACCGAGGAGTTCCCTCGACTGTCTTTCGTCTTCATCATCAGACCCCTAACGACAGTCACAACCCATCAAAGTGTAAAGTTTTTATCAATACAAATTAATCAAGCCCAAACACGAGGTATCTGCTGTAAACCATTGAGGAGTTCCCTTGACTGTCTTTCGGCTCCATCATCAGATCGACTCCAGGCCTTCATAAAATTGTAGTGCTGTAAAATACTTAATGAATAAATTAAGGAATGCACTAGTTGCCCTTACGATTTTTGAGAGTTCCCCTCGATTTCTCTAGGATCCCATCATCAGATCCTGACTTGGTGACAATGGGACCACCTCAGAAGTATAAGCTTTTGAACAAAAAAAGAATTTTTTAAATCGGTTCACAAACGGCGGAGTAATCGGTGAACATACATAAAAAAAAAAAAAAAAAAAAAAAAAAAAAAAAAAAACAATCATCCCGAACATAGTACCTCCTCCTTTTTTGAAGTCGGTAAAAAATCAAACACGCGTTAATCCGCATGGGTCCACGTGACGCAGACGCCACTGCAGAATATTATTAACGTACAAGTAGTACCTAATACTGCCGTCTTAGTCAGTCGATGTGCGTGACTGGTCTGTTACGAAAATCAATATCAAACAAAACAATGTCTTATAATAAAGTTGGACTCCAAGGATGTAGTGGTTATATAAGTAGCCTTGTGTACGGTATCGATATATATAGTACACACATACGCGCAATCATATTGAATTTGGTTGACCAAGCAATAGAGTTAAAAGTTTTAGACTAACTCAGCAACAGATGTATATTCGATCAATAATTTTATTGTTACACGATTTGTAGTTTTGTGCACCGTACAAATCGAGGAGCCACAAGACGAGAAGCTGAATGTTTCTCTCAACTGGGTATACACGGCTACATACATATCAAGCTATACATTACCAGTTTATGCTGATCTCGCATTGTATCGGATTTCCGTACAATGCGAGGTCAGCTTATACTGGAAATGTATAGCTTGATGTGTAGCCGCGTGTACAACACACGGAGAACCACATCTTTTAGCAAAACAACCACCATGCAACACTTCTCTTTTATTTGTTCCACGCGAATTCTGTCTCGTGTAACTTGTTGTTTTATTTATCACCTAGCTTAAAGCTTCTTCTAAGTCAAAACGCCACTTACTATAATTGGGCATGAAATGTTTTAGTCTAGAGAATATACTTACTTTGATGCTTATCAGCTAACTGTATAAGAGGATTTGGAAGGTCTCGCCGCCTGTAGAAGCACATGACTTTTGCTTCCACGTTCCCAGACGGCGTCTTGTTCAGCTCCTCTATCCGTCGGATCTGGTACGGAGACGTCGACGACGTCTCGAAATAGACGCAGTCTGCAGACAAACATAATGGACATTGGTTAGATTGGACTCTACCTGTTACCTGCAACAGTTTATTGTAAACAGTCTAATTTATATTCGTAATGTTTATTTACAACAGGCTCTACGAAAGATGCTAGCTTATTTGTAGAGCAGGAGCAAAGGCATTAAATTTAAAAGCAATACAATAAAATGGTATAAGAGTTAAATTCAAACTGAACATGTAACAACACGGTGGGTGTCATCGAAGTCAATAGATTTTTTGTTCGTTGAATGGAATTGATTAGCATTAATGTCACTTAACATCGAATTATTCCCAAAACCATCGGCACTCATTGGAACATTACCACGGAGTGCATTTATGATTTCTACGGTACTTTTAAACGTTTTTTCCTAGGCCACAAGTGCCAACTCTAGGTGTGGAAGTAGTTGGTGCGGAACGGACGGTTGCTGTTTATCTGTATCTGCGATACTTATGTTAGTTGTTGTGCCACATGGACAACTAATGTAAATGGCGTCTTTTTACCGTTACGCCGTACAACACAACTAAATAACACGCGCGCATAATGACACGCTTGAAACCTTTCATTCCAAACCGTAAGCGCGTTAGTTTTGGACGATTAACCTCCTGACAATACTAGCTATTGCTGTATTAAGACAGAATGCAATAGTGATGTGGACCCCTAGTCAGTGAAATTATATGATATCATCTATATCTACCGGAGATTTTTTGCGAAGTATGTGATACATTGCTTTCTTCTTTAGGCGTTCTAAAGCCATCCAAAGAGGTACTGAGGTACTTCAAGAAAGCAGAGGTCTAGCTGCTAAAGGGCATTTGGTTCGGAGCGATCTAGCGATATCATAATAATACTTTTGCAGTCTTTTGGGCTTTCGAAATTTTCAGTTCTGTCTGTTACATTTTAGATTAGTTCGTTAAGTCGGAAGTAATAGAAAACTCGTGTCGCTTAATAATCACCAGAAAATATAATTCTAGTGGATCTCATATTTCGTATGAAACTTTCCATTCTGGTACGATCGCGAGGTGAACTAAAATTAACTTACGATGAGACGTGAATTCACGTGTAATAGATACGAAAGAGCGCTTTATTTTTTTCATGTATTACCATTACCATTGTGATGTGTTACTTCCCGTCAGAGCATTGTGGCACTTAGGTGTATTTACTGAACTTTAACAATATGTCTAGTTAAGGCTAGGCTAGAGTGGTCATGGAAAGGACCCCCACTATTTACTTTTGTGCCACATTGTGACGTTTTGGTCATCTCGATTAGATCCAGATAAGAGATTCGTTTCTTGTGAAACGAATCTAAAGCATCCAATGAACATTACAGTAAAAAGGGGTTTATACAAAATTGATCCCTGTGTAAGAAAGCCTCGTAAAAAGCACAAGTGTAGACGCGCGGCCAACCTGGCGTTTATAAGAAACAACACCAGCGTTTATATCAATAGGTATGCAGTAGCTATACATGTGTACGCAATGCTTCATCTACACAGATATATAGCCGGCCAATATACGAGTGTTACGGATACGTCTATACGTTAATATTACCTATAGTTATGTATGTGCGTAAGTTGGGGCATTATGCGGCTGATAGCGATGTTAACGCCCGTTCAGTTTTGCCAAGAAGTGTATTTTTGGAACGTGTCAATAAGTAAGTGTATAGTAAATTTAGCCTGGACACGTCATCACAAGAGGGCGGAGAATGATTGAATTCACACTGTAAGATTCCGCGTGGCAATGTTTTACTTGTATTTTTTTTTGTTGTAATTACCATAACTGGCCTCAGGGTTACCTGTCACGAGTGACATGTAGACAATTCCAACTCCAGTTTTAATAAAACTGTATTAAAGTGAAAATCAGCTTACCTATACATCGCCAATAATTTTAAAATGACTATTGCTTGATACGTAGAACATAATTATATGTAAGTTTACTTTATGATAATGGTTCTGTTTTAATAGTTGCGATTTTTTTAATTATTTTTCTTCCTTCCTGTAATCAAAACCATAACTAAATATGAGTTTGGGCACTCAGGTAAACCGACCTAGGTACAAAAGAAGTTTAAATAAGCCCTTGGATGTTTCTTATCCAGTCGCACCTTTGGTTAGAGGCGCCATTGTTTAGTGTTTTAAACCCTTTTTTCCCTCACTTCTTTTCTGTTGTTTTAAATCTCTGGGACATAACATCTTCTGAAGAAATCATTACTACATATTTTAATTAAGAATCTGCTGTTCTATTTTTTTATGAGTACGATTTGGCCCCGCTTTCTCTTCTGACCACTTGCATTTTAATTTTCGTTTTGATTCTGTTGTCTGGTTCGTTTGTGTTACAAATACTTAATAGAGGACATTGCATAAGTGCGTTTTGGCCCACCATAAGTTTTATGATAACTTCATGATACTGAGATTTTTCGAGATCAGCCATGAACCAAGAGTCAAAGTCCAATCGTTTATTTCAAATAGGCACTTAAAAGGCACATTTGAACTTCAAAATTTACAAAAAAATTGAATTGATTCTAGTCAAATTGTAATATTCAAACTCAAATTATAATATTCGACTGGCCGTTCAAACATTTTTAATAACTAATTTCCCATTAAACAAAAAAAATGATTTGATTGATTCACTGGACAATACAAATGTTTTTTAAATTACGTCCCCATTCTATAGCTTACCTAAATAGGTGAGCAAACAATAGAAACATTAAATTCAATGATAATATCAAAGTTAATTTTAGCGATTGAAATAAAATTAACAATACATTTTTTAGAGTTCATCGTAAATTATATTTTATTTAAATCCGACAGACGTTGTCCTGTCCAAATTACAATACTTGATAGACTTTCAGTTTTCCTTTCCGTAAGAACCTGATTCGGACTATTACGAACTTTTTAAAACAAACATTTTCCAAATCGGTCCAGCTGTTCTGAAGTGATGCGCTTACCAACGAACAGCATTTCATTTTTATTACATAGATAAAACAATTATTTGTATACAAAGACCCTAGAAAACCCTACAATTAAAGTTCGTAAAAATACTGCCAATTTAACGCTTGGAAAACGAAGTGCGTGATCATTCACACAAGGGTAGACTTTGGGCAGAAGGTGGCGAACCGATCAACAGTAGACTAGGTTAGTTAGGATAGGATTTGAAGATGGATTAATCGTATGGCGTTACAAAGAACTCAAAAACAGCACACTAATTGCGTAATACACGAACTTTAATACGTTTAAATATATTAACACACAATAATTATGTAAGTAAATCTATTAATAAAGGTGAGCGCCAATAAGAGACGGTGGGCGCCATTAAGGAAAGATGCTTTAATATGCCTCCTTGTGGAACACCGTATGCAAAATGCAATAATCGAACAAAAGTTAAGACAATTACAAGCTAGATTAGAGTTAAAAAAAAAAAACAAAAAACCCGACTAGGGTACACCTTCAGGTTGGTTTGTCCCCGCCTGCAATACCTTACAAAAAACAAAGTTCGATGCGTGTTTTTTTCTTTTCGGTTATAGGTTTTTGCAGTCGGGGTTTTGTTTTTTTACAACCAGTCTTGCCAAGGGTTACCGTATTACCCAGTTACTGGGTTGTGGAAGTCAGATAGGCAGTAGCTCCATGTAAAATACTGGTATTCAGCTGCATCCGGTGAGACTGTAAGCCGACCCCAACATGGTTGGGAAAAGGCTAGGCAGGTGATGAAATAATTTGTTTTATTTCAAGCTTTTTAGTTTTATTAATATTCAATTCAATTCAATTCAATTTATTTATATATAATATTATATACTTGGAATTAACTTATTACTAGCTTTTATTTGATACCAATATTGTTGTAAGTTATTTTTATAACATCCTTCCAGTCCGTTTTTCTTGTATTTGCACATGCAATATATTAAAAAAAATTAGGCTATGTCACTCCCACAATTAAGACGAACCTAACGACACCTCGTACTTTAAAATCTAATATCAAGCCGTTTTGGCTACAGAGCGTGCCGGAGAAATAGACATACATACATACAAACTAATATACATACTCTCGAAAAACATTACCCTCCATTTTGGGCAGTCGGGTAAAAAGGTCGATTCGAATGAAACCTTGCTCACAGATAAAGGAAAGAGGTCTAGGAAGCAAATTCCCAAGGTCCTTACGATCCTTTGTTATTTTGAGTGAATATTTTAAATCTAATTATGTGCTTAATGAGTCGGATTCACTGATACTACTACATTTGGATACATATTTACTGTGTGCATGGAACTATACTACAATACTACGATGTCTGGCAATGGTGAACCGCGTTGTGTTCGTCTGACAGTGATTTCGTGGTCGTTTGTATACGCAACAAAGCGTTGGTGTCGATTTGTTCAGTCAATGAACGTTTCCACGGGCCCCAATATGTGGTTACTACATGCATTTAATCGTATGTATTTATTTAGAATTAAGTGATCCGTCAACACAGTTGTCCTCTGTACAAGTTCATAGCTAAATGAAAATCTATATTTACAGAACTATGTATTTCGCTTCGCGGCTTATTTACGAGTTAGTACCCTTTTACGGTTTTATGCAATAACTACCGTAGTTTGTGACATAACACAATGCATCTGAGCGTCGTATTTACTCTAACATTGGCTAACCATTTGGATAAGCTTGTCATTGTAAAACCACAACCGTAAGTCATTTTACTATTTTCATTTACTGACTGAACTTCCGTTCAAGTTTACGAGTTCAAACACACTAGTTCTCGTGTGTTTAAAATAAATAATACGGGTAAACGACGACGAACTTAGTGCGACGACAGATAGCCACAGATTTCGAGCATCATCTGTGATGCCATAGTACTTAGTTGATATCATTATTAAATTATCTGTATTACACAATATAAACAATCGCTTAGGTTATTGCGCTGAAATTGGTATTTTGATTTATGAAACATTAATAATTGGAACAGAGCAAATTGCTCATTCATTAAACCTAAGATGCGGTGTGATTTTCGTCAGCTTAGCGTATTTGTAATGTTAATGAGTTGGTGTCGACAAATTATTTAGATGTTTTGATGAACAGTTCCTACTTACTGGAGTATCATTATTCTGTGCAAGGTATAAATCAACGCCAAGAATTAGGTAAGTGCAGTAGGCAATAGGTTGACAATTGGCAATGTAATACGAACCCCAAAGAGGAAATGTGACGTTTGTGATTTAGCTAGACGTAATCATTGAACAACAAGCTGGACCATTAAGGTACAAGTCCGTAGCTGACTGCAGGCAGCAGCAGCAGGCGACGTGTCGCCGTGACACTCTGGTTTCTATGAAATTTCTATGAAATCGAATCGAATTTCTATGACGTCTTCGGTTACGGTACCTTTATGTTTATGGAACGTTTTTGTTGGACGGGTCTTTTTCAACACGCCGACCAATCCAAGAGTTATATCGGGAGACGTAAGTAATATAATAAGTGTTGGTCGATTTATTTGGTTAAAGGCTTTAACTAGCGTTCAGCTTTTAAAACATATCTTACGGAAGTACACATCGGTCTGTTTTCAGTGAGTTCGTAAATCACAGGACCGATTTTGATAGAATTCTCATTAGATAATAATACGTCGCACTTTGTATTCTTCAGATAAGGCAATATGATAAGCTTAAGGCGAATTTAAAGTGACAGGTTGCCTTTCAACAGTAACTGTTTCTATGGAAAACCGGTAACGTGTTATAGGAACAAACACAATTAGAAAATCTGGACGTCGCCAGCCACAATAACAATAAAGATAGTTGCGTAACGTAGGCTGAACAAACCGACGATTAAACTGGGGTTTACGAAACAAGAGACCAGTGATAGTGTTATTCAGCATCGATTTTTATTCATAGGGGTCTTATTATTAGGGGGGAGGGGGTGGGCAGAAGGATCTTTCCCTATTACATGGGACTTAAACATAACCGGCGAAATGAGGGTGTACTATAGGTACTCCTCTGCCAAACTCTTCGGGGAATACAGGCGTGGATGAAGTCGCTGGCGAATGGCAGTGGGCCTGTTAAACTAGGAAGCCAATTAGTTAAGTCATCTTCATTTTCCTGCCCTTGTCCCATGTTACTTGGGGTCGGTGCAATACGTTTTCTTTTTCCATTCTCTCCTGTCAACCGTCACACTATCATTCACCCCCTTGTCTATAATAAGTATTTCTTTTATTAAAATGGATCGAAGATATTTGGCGCGCGTGGTGTTTACGACGTTGTGGGCCGTAAACAACCGGAAGAATAGTTCAAAGGAGTAAAGAATGTTTGGTGAGAACCCTTAAAAAATAACTATTTGGTGATTCGAAATTTCGACGCATAGATACTTGTTGATTGAATTCAAATAATTCGATGTCCTTTCAAAATATTTTCCGGATCAGTTTGGTTTGATATTAAAATACCTATCGATGTTCCCGCAAATTAGAACCTGCGTTTTCCTGTGGTTTAAAAAACAATACATCACCATCACCACTGGAATGCGCTCAATATTCATTATCAAATGGAACACGTCAAATTATCGAAACGAAATTCATCGCTAATCCTTTTAATGAGGAACTAATTAGTAATTTATTAACTAACTGTGCAGTTGACTGTACGTTGGTACGTGTGAAGTTACGTCATGTGATTATGGCTTATTATTAACGCGAGATATTAAGAGGAAAATTAGTCGTAAGAATAATAAATTTGCAGAGCCATACCACATTTGAAATGTGTCAATACGAAGAAATATTTACTCAATACTATTTAATACTACTTCATGTACAAGCTGGCACTAGATATTAAAAGTCAGGCAAGGTAGTTGGGTTACAGCCTATGCTTAGGTAATAGGTCAATGAACTCCTACTTTCACATGACAGATTGTTACATTAAACAAAATGAGGAGTTTTATGTTGACTGTCATAACTAGGTCTAAAAAATGGTTGTGTAGTAAGAAAAATTTAAGGAAGTGTGTGTCTTTTAACTTTCAATGACGTTTTTTGATTGATTGTTGGTTTCGTATGAGTTTAGGTGACTAATTATGAAGCAACAAAGTAACTTTGCATTGAGTTTTCTTTCCTATTCAATGTTCTCATAATATGTCATGATGATTTGAAATACTTTTTATAAAGTAGACTAGCTGTCCGTCCCGGCTTCGCTCAGGTAGCAATAAGTACCTACCCTACCTATCACTTAGGGGTATGAAAATAGATTACGACCGATTCTCAGACCTACCGAATATACATATAAAATTTCATAAAAATCGGTCCAGCCATTTCGGAGGATTATGGCAATTAACACTGTGACACGAGAATTTTATATATTCGATTTAAATTTTACTACTTTGCCTTAGTTTGTTCGTATTGTTGTGTCCTTATATCAACATCACTTTGTAGTATTCGTTCTGTAATGATGAGTGTAAAAATATAAAAAATAAAAATTGTTTTTTTTATTATGAAAACAACATTTAGTCCAGTAATCATTTCATAGCCATTTGGTAGTTAAACTCAAACTTTGTTACCTTTATTGTTCCATTGACCATGATTGTCTTTTGTGTACTCCAAACCGTGAAAAATCTCTTTGGATTGTATGGAATGCTTGTAAAGGAAATTTTTCCAATATCATCAACTACAATTTCATTGTTTACTTATTTGGGTGTTTCAGCAGCAAATCAGTAGATTAATATGTGACTAAAATAGATTGCCTTCCGTAACCTTGATAGCTCTAGAGAATTGTTTGTAGGTATGTTGATTTTGTTCATGTTGATAATACAAAAAAGTAAAATCACAGTTTTTATAAAGATGGTTTGTTAACTTCTTCATAAAGCTGGGACCTTTACTTTTGTTAGGGCCATAGGTTATTAATAAAGTTCAGTGCCAAAGAAAAAATCCAAGGTACTGAATGTAGGTCAAGTCATTCTTTGTCAGATACAAGTGTTTTATGTATGCAGGCATTTTGAGGTCAACACAAAAATTATAAATTCAGATTTAAATGCATGTGAAATAAAAATCTTCCTAATTTATTAAGCAAATGATAGCTATAATCAATTGTGGGGGTGGTGAATAATTTGGGGATGGCCAACTCATGATACAATATTCTAATAGGTGAATCAAATCTAAAAAAGTTTGAAGCTCAAAACTAAGTTAGTACAACCTTTTGAGTGGCACTACACTATTTGATAGGAAGTTAACATAAAAGGAAGAGCTAATTAACATTCGACGCGAGGTCCGCGGAGCGAGGCACGCGGCGCCCGCGCCCGGCTCCCGCTTGTATCATCGACACCGAAGCGCCGGTACTCATACACCAAACATGACAAAACTAACCCCAATAACCTGCATAACTACTCATCGCAAACTCCCAGTATACCACAGTAACCCTCCAGCCATCAACGAACCCCACAATACAAGATACTTCCAACAAAATGTTTTGACAACATCGAATATAACCTAAAATCTCGTGTTGAAACCATCAAAACTTCGTCAAACAATCCCTAAAAATCATAAACGCCGTCTGATAATTGCAGGCGCTTCGTGTCTAACCACCCGCACGCAGATACGCAAGCCGATACAATGATACCTAGATGCAAATGCTAATGTCCTATTTGACGAATTTTGGTAAAATAAATATAACTTTTCCGCAAACAAGGCTTTGCCGCGATGTTTTAAACGCAAACCTTTAGATCAGTTTGAATTCAGACAAGTTACGAAATATAACTAACTGAACTAATTAATGTGAGCAATTAATGAAGGTACGACAACCAAAGCAAAGCACCGCTAGTCGGCTGGCGGTGAACCGGCGAAGCTACAACAAAAATAACCAATTATTGCCACTTACCGCCGACTCTGTACATATTCGCAGCCATTTTTATACACAATCACTATTCATTAACACTTAATTAATCTACATCTGACACAATTAATAACTATAACACTATGTAATTGAGCTTTTAACAATGTTTTTCATCACGTTAACTCCGGACGCCTTTCGCTGATCGCCATTTTCTTTCACACTACTAATTTGGCCAGTGCGCAGTCGCACTTTTTGGCGTAAACTTCCTGCTCTTCAAACAAAGCAATGACATGTCATTAATTTTGTATCCACTAATTATATTAGAATGTTTGTTCCTATACCATTAAATACGAATTATTTTACAAATAATGTCCATAATTGAAATATAATTTACTATGTCCTAAAAATAAAAAAATATTTCATTCAAGAACGTTTCATTACTACTCAGAATGTCCACAACCGAACCGTTTATTCCACACATGTATTTCATAATTTCCAAAAATATTCCACAGTTTTAGTACTAAAACGCTGTTATTCACTGTTTTAAAGTATAATTTACTTGAAAGTTATTTAATTTTCAGATAAAACGAGTATTTATTTATTTTTTTCCTTTTTTTTATTCCCGTGTGTGTGTAAAGGAACGCGTCACTTTTTGGCATAGACAAAGACGCTAAACTTGTCGATGGACTTTCTTCTTCAATCTATGGATAACCATAGACAAAACCAAAAACATCGAAAAGGTGCAAATATTTTATACATAATTTAATTAATTTCTTACTACCAATTATAAATATCGCAAAAAATAAGAGTAAATAAAAATAACTCTATTGATTAAATAAATTATAAAAATTATGTTGCGTCTCCCAAAATGACGTGGCCATTGTGACAGCTGATTTGTCTATGATTTTGACAATTGCCAAATCAGCCAGCCTCTCCCGTCTGCTGAAAATTATTGTAAAATCTCAATAACAACCAATTTCTGAATGAATTCATAGTGAAACGTTAACATATTGCATATGTGGCTGGACTCGAGTTGCCGCATGCACACTTGGTACGTAAAATAAAGAAATAACAGATATATTCGCATTTGTAATCTACTGTTTGCTAAATCTGTGAATTATCGATGTTTCGTTTTTAGATCGGCGATATGGCCACGTATGAGGAGTTTATTCAGCAGAATGAAGACAGAGATGGTATACGGTTCACGTGGAACGTGTGGCCTTCGAGCAGAATCGAGGCTACCAGACTGGTAGTGCCGCTGGCATGTTTGTACCAGCCACTTAAGGAAAGGCCTGATTTGCCGCCGATTCAGTATGAACCTGTGCTGTGTACCAGGAATACATGCAGGGCTATCTTGAATCCGATGTGCCAGGTGGACTACAGAGCTAAGTTATGGTCATGCAACTTCTGTTTCCAGAGAAACCCTGTGAGTAGTCTGTACTTTAAACAACTTTTTTAATTGTTTTGAATTGTTTTCCTGACCTTTCCATGTATAATTTTTGTGAGTAAGAAATTTGAACAGGGTTCAAACTCTCACAAGACCATCCCATGTTTCTTTATTAATTCCTTAAATCTACAAACAGTAAGAAAGCAATCTTGGTTGTATCTTATTTAGAGAGTGGTGATGGCATTGTTTTGCAAGTCCGTTCTTTTTGCTATCATAACAGCCCGTCACAGTAAATTCGGTGTTCACTATAATATCTACATTCATTTGAATTACCTCAGCTGCAATATTTAAATTGTGTTGATGATGAAGCTCAATTACCTTGGATTTATCATGGTCAGTATGTGTGGATGATGAAACACTTATTTATTTCAAGTACACTTGGTTGATTTTGCAAAAAGCTCAGTTGGTGCAGATGATTTACATTTTGTTGTAGAAATGTGTTTAAAAATCATTTAAAACAGAGTAAAACCTCCATTGTTAAGTGTTAGCATTAATAAAAACAATATCGTCAGTCATGAAATAGCTAGCTGTAGGCACAGAAGAATACAGATGGTTCACTCCGCATTTTTCCATCTTGTCTGGCCAAATCAGTGAGTGATTCAGTCAGAAGATCTATGATTTACGCAATAGATAGAGAGGCAACTGCTAGGTGAAACTGTAGGTAATTAGCACTGTGCAACCTGAATTAAACTTGATTGTGTCGTAGCAAGAGCCGCTTTTTATAAAAAATATTTTGCATAGTCAACCATCTGTATTCATCTGTGCTGTAGGCCACTAATTCTAGTACTATTCAGGGAATAGCACCATATCCATCATAGAACTCCCATTATTATGCCTAATATGATTAACATACTGAACCATTCCTTCCAGTTTCCTCCACAATATTCAGCAATATCGGAGCAGCATCAGCCTGCAGAACTTATCCCCAACTTCTCCACCATTGAGTACACTATAACTCGGGCCCAGACTATGCCACCTATCTACCTGCTGGTAGTTGACACATGTTTGGATGAGGAGGAACTCGGGGCACTGAAGGACTCGCTTCAGACATCACTCAGTCTTATGCCACAAAACGCTCTTGTTGGTCTGATTACTTTTGGACGCATGGTGCAGATACATGAGCTAGGTGAGATATCTAACTTTAATTTTGAAAAGTACAAGTGTAATTCCAACATAGCATCACTGACAAAAAATTAAATCATCAGAAATACATATTGTAGTCTTAATGGTTTAATAAACACGCATAGACATAACACCTACTTGTAATCCCCGAAGGGTTAGGCAGAGGTGTACCTATAGTACACCTACATTTTGCCAGTTATGTATTAAGTCCCATGTATTTATTTATTTAAACTGTTCGCACTCAAAAAAGAGGTACAAAGGCGGACTTAATGCCTTAGGCATTTCTACCAGTCAACCAAGGGTGGTGAAGAGATTAGATGGCAGGTGCTCTGATTGACGAACAAAAAGAAAATAAATAAATTATAATATAATATTATATCATAATGCATAGATAAGACAGGTTTATTTATAAGAAGCTATAAACTTATGATACATTTACTTACATACAGATTCACTATATATATACCTAGTAATAGGGGGCGAGCCTATTACCTAAATAAAAACATAACCCTTCCTTTGCAGTCGGGTAATAAAAGTCTAACAAAACAAGAGGTTTTATTCACAATATATTTAAACACAATAAATTGCCATCAATCCACTACTTTGTAACTGACAAGCTAGAGTGAAATAAATATGGAGATAGGAATAGATAGGTTCTCTAAATGTGGGCTCGCGCAATCAAAATTTATTTATAATATGAATGTCTCAAATTACCATCAAGCCCACAAAAAGCCAATTTTCATAGCTCTTTCATAATATGCATTCAGTTTCATAATTTCTCAATTTTTTTTATATCACTTATAATTAAAAGAATTTGATATTACTTGGCTTTTATCAGTATCTATGCTTGATTTGTACATGTTTTATCTTCATAGTGCGTGAAGGTATTACATGACAACACTATTAAGTAATTGTGTAAGTATTAACTTTCACTTCCTGTTTACTTTTACTTCCTCAACTATTTACATATTTTGAGTTGGTTGCCTGACATGAAATACTTGGCTGAAAACCAAGACGAAGGAGTCCACAACCTCTTGGCTTTAAGCCAAGTGTGTTTACTAGAAATATTTTTGTAAACTGAGGTTATAGTATAGTATGTTAGCGTATTTTGCGTATGGGTGGGAAACTTGTTAGGCCATTGTTTTATCCTTGACATATCCTTGAACCCTTTATTTCTCTTCTTCAGGTACAGAAGGCATATCAAAGTGCTATGTCTTCAAAGGCACGAAAGACTTGTCAGCTAAACAGATTCAAGAACAATTGGCGATCGGTCGCGTCAACGCTCCAAATCCCCAGCAGAGAGCCGGCGCGCCTGCCCCGCAGCCCCCGGCACACAGGTTCCTACAACCTGTTAAGACCTGTGACATGGCATTGACAGATTTGCTAGGAGAACTCGGAAGGGACCCATGGCCACTAGGCGTCGGAAAGAGACCGTTACGTAGCAGTGGTGTTGCTCTTTCTTTAGCTGTTGGTCTTTTGGAAGTGACCTACCCTAACACTGGAGGCAGAATCATGATGTTCCTTGGTGGACCATGCTCTCAAGGGCCGGGTCAGGTGGTCAATGATGAGCTGAAGCAGCCCATCCGTTCGCACCACGACATTCACAAGGACAACGCCAAGTACATGAAGAAGGGTATTAAGCATTACGAAGCTCTGTCACTGAGGGCGGCGACGAATGGTCATTCCATTGATATTTATTCGTGTGCCTTGGATCAGACTGGACTTCTGGAGATGAAGCAGTGTTGTAATTCTACTGGGTGAGTAAAATTTCCTTGCATATTTTTTTTACACACAGTAAACTTGTAAGTTTAAAAATACGTAAAGATAAGATAGAGAATTTAGAGAATGGCACAAATGTAGGTACTGCTTATCATGGTGTAATTTCCGAATAAGAATTAGTACTTATACAAGAATGTTTCGTCTCGTGAAGGTTGAGAAGACTAAACAACTATGGACAACAGAATCTTATCATGCGCTTATAAAACTTTGCGATACATATTTGATCAGGTAATATGATTCCTTCTCAATGATCAATTTGGTGACTAGAGTACTTCTCAAAGTCTGCATTTTTCTAATGACTCATTCTCATGAGTATTATGCGTAATTAAAAAGCTAACGATATGAAACACATGCTCTGCCATTATCGATGTTTTGTCTATTTCAATTAGTAATATCCCACACTTAAACGTAACTTACATCATGTTGTATGAAGTGATTGGCCACAAGAGCCAATGGACACTTGTATGCTCAAACTGAAAATAAGGTCTATTTTGAGTTGGAGTATATAAAAGTGTCCTCTTAGGCTCAAAAAAAGGTTAAATTCATTTTGCATAAACTGCTATTATAAACTATACCCAGAATTCTCTAACAACAGTTAACTAGGCACAATAAAGATAGTCTTTAACATTCTTAAAAGTATTTGTGTAGCTTAAAGTGACATAGACAGACAAAATTGATTTTGGGATAAAAAAAATCGGCCGATAATAATAATAAAAAAAAAAATAAAAAAAAATCTTTATTTCCAGATTACAATTTACATTTACCACTTGGTATAGCAAAAAAAAAAAAAAAAAAAACAATCATCCCGAACATAGTACCTCCTCCTTTTTTGAAGTCGGTAAAAAATAGATTTGTCATATAAAATTGTAGGTTGATACAGAGTTATAAACCTCTGACACCCAAGCTAAGATTAAACTTGTGTTATGGGTGTGAGGGCTCTCAATTTAACACTAGTTTTATAATAAAAAATTCGGAGTTTCTTCGTGTAGGTACTAATCAGCAGAAAATAAAGATTTTAAACAGAAACGAAAATAAACGATAGTGACTCACACTGCACTTGATATAGTACATTGCTGTCGCGGCCAGCAATAAGGGGATTGATGGACGATCGTGAAAATGAGGGCCGAGGCGAAGCCGAGGCACTCATGCGTGAGTCCATCAATTCCTGATTGCGGCCAAGGCTTGTATAGTACTTTTCTCAAACAACGCGCGGAAATTCAAACTGAGTAAATTCAATAGAAATTCCAGAATCAATGACGAACAACTGTCATTTTTCATGCGACTATATGTTAATTTGTTTCTTCTTTGTTCTATTTGCAAGCCAATTCGAAATTTAAATAAAATCTTTTATAAGTTCAAGTTACAACCTCCTTGGTTGCCGTGTGTTGAAGTAAAAAGTTCGTTCCATTTTTAAATAACACGACAGATATGAGTTTTCATAGTAATTTATTTGGCCGCTAAACACGCCAGATATGGATTTTCATAGTAACTTTGCTGGCCGCATCGTCACTTGTTCTTACCAGTACAGCAATTTTGATTTATCTCGAAGAAGGTTGTCAAAATAATGCTCGAATTTCCAAGCATGTTTGAGAAAAATAAGTTTAACTCTCTTCACCATCTTTTTTTGTTACGCAGCGGACACATGGTAATGGGAGACTCGTTCAATTCTTCGCTGTTCAAGCAGACATTCCAGAGAGTCTTCGTTAAAGACCAGCGGGGCGACTACAAGATGGCATTTAACGGCACGCTGGAGGTCAAATGTAGTAGGGAACTCAAAAGTAAGTCAAGTTTTGGAATTAAACATTTTTTTTTTTTTTTAACCTTTATTAGGAACAATTTAGGTACTTAATTAAGGTGGTTTTAATATCGTGCAGATTTCATCACGCATGCGTGATTGCCCCGCATGCAAAAAAATTCACGCAGCGGGAAACACGCTAGCCTACCATATAGATTTCTTTAATTAAATAAAGTTTAGTTTAGTATAATGAATTAATAAACTTATTCTTTGTTTGTGTTATTTTGTGCTTATTCTTTAAACCAGAATATTACATGCATTCAGATTGGGGCGTCTCCTTTCATTATACCTAGTTTGTACTGCAAAAGCTAGGCCATTTAAAACGATACCCTGGAAAGATTTTAAAATTTTAATGTTAAATGACAAAATTATTTCATCACCGCTGCTCTCAAAATGATGCCGGGAAACATCGTGAGGAAACCGGCATGTCCTAGAACCAACAATTCGAAGACGTGACATCTACCAACCCGCACTAGGCCGTGGTGGATTACGGCCCACCGAGAGGAGGCCTGTGTCCCAGCAGTGAACATTATAGGCTAATTATGCTTTATGCTTATAAGACTATTTCAACGTAACGTTACGGAGGTTTCATGATAGAACCAATGAGAACCGCTCTAATTCGAAAAAGATTAAAGTTGATTTAGTAAAAAGACACATTTAGTTTAGCCTCATTTCATCCACTATCCAAACCAAACAGTAATTTTACATAAAACTTGTGTTCGACAGTATCCGGTGCGATCGGCTCGTGCGTGTCTCTGAACGTGAAGGGTCCGTGCGTGTCGGACCAGGAGGTCGGCATGGGTAACACGTGCCAGTGGAAGATGTGCACCTTCACGCCGAGCACTACTATGGCGATATTCTTTGAGGTAATTGTCTGAAAATAAAGAATTTTGAGAAAATGTGCTCAACAAGAATTACAATGAAAGAAGGATATCGTGTCAACTTTCTATTAATAAGTCATATCTGTTCTCAAATAAGTGTTATCTCTTCTCCCATGTGAAGGTATAGTAAAAACCAACGTAAAATAAAATTAGATTAGTACCTAAGCTAAATGATTAAGATAGTATTAAAGGAAATAAATAAAATAAAATATACTTACCTGCCTAATTGATAATGTACACAAGTAATCTGTGGAAATGTTGTGTACAATATTATGTAAAATATTTCAATGATTGTTTCTTCACTGTTTGACTTTGACAGATTTTACTTTGGATTTGATCTTTTTATGACTATATTTGTGTATTTCTCATAAAAGTTACGGATCACATAATTATGATGATTTTCTTGCAACCTATGTTTCTTACCTTTTATTTTTTTATTAGCCATTACTGTCCCACTGCTGGGCAAAGGCCTCCTTATATCTTATCTTACCTTTATACGATTATTATTTGTCTGTCAGGTGGTAAACCAGCACGCGGCAGTTCCCCAAGGCGGTCGCGGCTGCGTTCAGTTCATCACTCAGTACCAACACTCGAGCGGACAGCGTCGAGTGCGCGTCACTACTGTAGCGCGCAAGTGAGACAGCCTTATTATCACCTTATCTCTTTCTACTCATACACTACCATAGTAAGCAAGTGAGACAGCTATACTATTATCTTACCCTGTTTTCTTGCGGTTGTCTTTTGGACTAAAATGCCTGTAATGTAGTTAATCGCTACGCTAAGCATGTTCATTGCTGTATAAAATATGAATAACCAGTTTCATCAGATTGGTTGAGTTACTGACACCGATAATGATGTACAGTCTATCGCACGTAACTCGTTAGTAATTCCTAACACTTGAATTACGTAAACTGACCTTAGTACTACGCAATAAAGGCGTTTTCAAAATTAAACCGTTATTAATGACGTTTGGTTGAATGTATCTTGGTTTTTTTTCTAGTTATGAGATAAACTGTAGTCTTTGCTCAAAAAAAGCGGCATTGAGGAAGACAGAAGTTCTGAAGCTTATGATAAAATATACTTTTTCTTAATTTTTGGGTAAAGAGTCTAAATGCTGAAGACAACGTAAATATCTAGCTATCTTTTACTCCGATTGATTTGGCTTACGTAAAATGGTTGAAAAAAATTGAGCATGCGCGTAAAAACGATAATACGGTGTCATTTGAGGAACGATGTGGTGTGATGTGGCGCGGGCACCTGCGCACTTGCGCAGTCAGCGCCATTTTATTCAAGATGTTTACCGGCTATTAAAGGCCCATTTGCACTACAAACTACTTTTAACGCTAAACATGTTTAAAACATAATTCTGTCTCTGTCATCATCTAACTATTGACGGAATCAGAACGATGGTTTGAATACGTTTAGTGATTTGTGGTGCACGATGAACGCGTTCAGCACATTTAAACTGCGTTCAAGAGCTGTCAGTGTCAAAATTTTTATGGAATATTGACACTGACAGCTCTTGAACGCGGTTTAGAAGTGGTTAGCGCGTTCAGTTACATTGGTGAAATCAGCTCTTAGTGTTGACTGGCCGTACTAAACGTTGCTTCTTTCCATCAGCTGGGGCGACGCCGCAGTAAGCCTGCACCACATATCGGCCGGCTTCGACCAGGAGGCGGCGGCCGTGGTGATGGCGCGCCTCGTGGTGTACCGCGCCGAGCTAGAGGACGGGCCCGATGTGCTGCGCTGGCTCGACAGGATGCTGATTAGACTGGTATGTGTAATGGGGGATGCGGATGATGATTTTCTTAAGTTTTTTCGTGAATTGCAGGTCAGTGGCAACTCTCTAAGTGCAAAATGACTATTTTGTGAAACAGGACTTGAACATTTGTGGTCTATTCTAATTTAGAGAGAAACCTTATCACCACAAAACCGTGTGTATAAGTTGTTTAGCCTAAATACCTTTTAAACGTGACATTTCTGTATGGAGTTTGACATAAAATTGACGTTAAACACGCGTTGATCAAGTGTCTAAGTTTTTGTGGTAAGGCCCTTAGAGTAAAGGTATTTATGATTCTAATGTTTATAATTTCGATTCTGTAAAAAAGGTACATATTTGTTACGGTCGCGAAACATATTTTGTTCAACATAAAACCTGATACTCACATGCAAATTGCAAAAAAAACCTATGAAAATTTGAATTTGGAAGGCTACCCTTGCGCTTTCGCCGTAATGGATCATGTATTTAGTCATCATCATAATCATTATCTGCCTGTCCTTGTCTCATGTTACTTGGGATCGCGTCGGCGCAACACGTTTTCTTTCATTCTTTCATGGTGTCAGCTGTCAGTCTATCCTAACCAACCTTAACACTTTTTTTTACTACCATAATCAGTGTTTCGTATTTTTGAATTAGTTAGCGAAACTTCACAAACCCGGGACTAATAGTATTTAAAAAAAAAAAATGTAATCATAATTTTAAATCAGCTGATCTCATGGTTAAATTATACCTTAATATGAAGTCTGTGAAGTTTCGCCAATTAATATAAATTAAACTTTTTTAATTAAAACTAAACTCTTTCGGGTTGCATTCTGTTGCATTAGAGTCCAAAAATGCTCTTCATCTCATTAACAAACCATTTTAATTGCAGTGCCAGAAATTTGGCGAGTACAGTAAAGACGACCCGAATAGCTTCCGTCTATCAGAGAACTTCAGCCTGTACCCGCAGTTCATGTACCATCTCCGTCGCTCGCAGTTCCTGCAGGTGTTCAACAACTCGCCCGATGAGACCACCTTCTACAGGTAAAGTATCATTAACAACTCTTACCCCTGAATTTTAAGGGGACATCTAAGAAGGTACATTCAGGGAAAGTTGGCATGCCTGCCAGGGTTGTGGGAAAGTCCGAAAGGGATACCGGGACCTTGGCAACAGGCAAATGAAGGAACACGGGTGGGTTTTAGTCAGTAAAAGTCTGACACGCCCTCCCGCTCCGCCCAGAGCAGGAGAAGTCATTTGATGATTTCCCAAAATAAAAAAAATAAAAAGGAAAGTTGGCAACGTCGAAATTCCCCGCCAAATATTTCGTTGTTCTGATTAATTTCACAGTATTACTAAATTATATTATGAACTCCAATAATAACACTGAATTAGGTGTTGTAACAGTTTGACGTGTAAAAAAAGCATTTAAAGTTTGAGTTGTTATTGAGAATTCCACCGTTCCGTGATCCGAAAAAGGGATGGCGATTTTCGGCCCTTGTCGCTATATCTCAAACGAAAGAAATGGAGTGGCACAGCCCCTGTGACACATTGACTACATACATCAGTGCCCTGCATTACTTGACCCCTCTTAGAGAGAAGACGAGGGAAGAGGAGTCAGGTTATGCAGGGATACTTGAAATTATTCACATCTCTTGGTTTCTAAGGAAAATAATTATTGATATCTCTTGGTTTCGAAAGGCCAAAAAAACACAAGCTTTTGTTTAAAAAAAGTCGCCAAGGGTCAGTGCATTTTTTTATGATCCGATACAATATCGAATTTATTTACTACACACTATTTACACGCGCTGCACAGCACCGCGTATCTTAGCGTTCTTTGACACGTGTCAACGCCTCGCACTGAAATAAACCTTTTCGTGAAGAAAATAAGTTCGATAATTGTGAAAAAGTTCGCGCAGCGTCGCGTCGCTTCACGTTGCGGTGTGAACTGCACCTAACTCGTGGCTGTTGTAATTCATACAGCCAATCAAACTTTGTCCATCTGTCAACTGTGAACAAGTTTTTGTCTGTAACGGGTTGGAAGTAATGATCACCAAAAAAAACATGCGACTTTGCGGACTGCCGATAGAAGTGAAAACTAAGTAACATTCATTCATTTCTTCAAGCGTTCGGTGACGATGACGCGAGTTCCATGATTTTTGTTCACCCAACAAGCGTACGGTGACGATGACGCGAGTTCCATGGTTTTTGTTCACCCAAAAAGTGCTCAACGCGCCTAAAGAAGTTGTCACTTCAAAAATATTTAACCCCATATTCCTCCATAGACACATGCTGATGCGCGAAGACTTGACCCAGTCCCTCATCATGATCCAGCCGATCCTGTACTCATACAGCTTCGGAGGCCCCCCGGAGCCCGTCTTGTTGGACACGTCGTCTATACAGCCTGACCGCATCCTACTTATGGACACGTTCTTCCAAATACTTATTTATCATGGAGAGGTAAGGGTTTTGACGTAAATAGTCTAATAATAATAAAAAGATATACAAGAATAGGTTCGCAAGTATAAAAAAAAAGGAATAAGTAAGTATAAATACTTGTAATAGCAATCACGCCATTTGGTTTAATAAGTTTTATTTTTTAAATAACTTTTTCGTTATTTGTCTTTTATATAGATTCCTTTCTATTTTGTGAATGTCAGAACGTTGTAGACTTAGTGGACTGCAGATTTGTCGAACATCTTCTATTTTGTTACCGACTTCAAAAAAGGAGGAGGTACTATGTTCGGGATGATTGTTTTTTTTTTTTTTTTTTTTATGTATGTTCACCGATTACTCCGCCGTTTGTGAACCGATTTAAAAAATTCTTTTTTTGTTCAAAAGCTTATACTTCTGAGGTAGTCCCATTGTCACCAAGTCAGGATCTGATGATGGGATCCTAGAGAAATCGAGGGGAACTTTCAAAAATCGTAAGGGCAACTAGTGCATTCCTTAATTTATTCATTAAGTATTTTACAGCACTACAATTTTATGAAGGCCTGGAGTCGATCTGATGATGGAGCCGAAAGACAGTCAAGGGAACTCCTCAATGGTTTACAGCAGATACCTCGTGTTTGGGCTTGATTAATTTGTATTGATAAAAACTTTACACTTTGATGGGTTCTGACTGTCGTTAGGGGTCTGATGATGAAGACGAAAGACAGTCGAGGGAACTCCTCAGTGGTTTACAGCAGATATCTTGTGTTTGGGCTTGATTAATTTGTATTGATAAGAACCTTACACTTGGATGGGTTGTGACTGTCGTTAAGGGTCTGATGATGAAGACGAAGGACGATTAACGGAACTCCTCAACGGTTCACAGTAATTACCTTGTGTTTGGACTTAATTCATTTATATTGATAAGAACTTTGCAACCATATAGGTTGTAAGTGACATTACAGATCTGATTATGGTCACCTTATAATATGATGATGAGGGGAACTATACAGTGTAAGCAAATGTATAGTGTTCACCCTTATATTCTTGAGAAGGCACGGGAGTCTCATTAGCCAGCCGGTTTCGTATAACATCTAAACGATACTTGCGCTGTTCAGACGACTCGCCACTTAATCGTTTTTGAATAAGATTGAGTCGGCAGATCTTATCATTTATCATTTGGCGACTCCTGTGACAAATGAGAATGCATGTAATTTCTCATCTGAGATAACCTAGCATGACAAGCTAACGGTGATTCTTGGGAACCGGACATAGCACTCCGTTTGCGATTCTTAGATAGGCGTTCTTATTCAGCAGTATTAGTCTCTTTAATTCTGTTTTTCTTCATGCGGGTGGCTCCTTTAGTTGGTCTACCCATGATTACAAAAATCAAATTACACAAAAAATGGAAAAATAATAAAACTTTTTAAAAAAAATTGACCGACTTCAAAAAAAACAAAACAAAAAAGGACTACTGTACTAAAAACCAAAAGACAAAAAGTACTTCTTTAATAATAAGAGAAAAATTAAAAAATTAAAAAATAACTTTAATTTCGGAAGTCGGTGGCCAAAAACTAAAATTAAAAGCAAAGACACCGACTTCCGAAATTAAAGTTATTTTTTAATTTTTTTATTTTTCTCTTATTATTAAAGAAGTACTTTTTGTCTTTTGGTTTTTAGTACTTACAGTAGTCCTTTTTTGTTTTGTTTTTTTTGAAGTCGGTCAATTTTTTTTTATTAAGTACCTGGTACTTGTTGAAAGGCCTACATTGTCCTCCCATGCCTACTAACACTGTAATTTGAAAATATTGGATAAGCCAATTATTTTTAAAAGAGTAACCGTGGAGTTTCTTGCCGGCTCTTCTCCATAGGAAACGACCAATTGGAACCGTGCACCTAGCTTCTGACGTTTCATAAGTGCCCATGTAGGTTTATGTGAAATAAAATATTTTGATTTTGATAAATATAAATACACTCGTTGTCAAAACATAACCCTCCCTAACCCTAACCTAACTCTCTTCTGCCGCGGTCAGATAAAAATGGAGAAGCTATATGTTTTTTAAGTTTTTGGTAGAGGGAATTTATTCCTTGCAGCTGTGTTTTTCGACCAGTTTTATAATACTTTCTGCCTTTACTTATAACAGACTAAAGATATTTTTTTTATCAATCTCGACAATAATTTTTCTTTGCTTTTGCAAGGCACAAATTATCCCTATAAAAAAAAAAAGTTTTTTTGTTTAGTTTGTATTATAAAATACCCTTTAACACTGACGTACCTCCAACAGACAATAGCACAATGGCGTGAGCTCCGCTACCAAGACATGGCGGAGTACGAGAGCTTCGCGCAACTGCTGCGCGCGCCCATCGACGACGCGCAGGAGATCCTGCAGAGCAGGTTCCCAGTGCCGCGGTACATAGACACCGAGCACGGAGGCTCACAGGTAAAAAACAAACAATATAGTTTATTTAGCAAGGAGGAGGAGGTTTATTTAGAGGAGCTCGTGGCTAAGTAATAACAGCCGCACGGGTCGATCCATCAGGTTAAGCTACGCTTGCCGGGGTTGGTCCGTGGATGGGTGACCATCTTCACATATCGAGACTCCCCCGTGCCTCGGAAAGCACGTTAAGCCGTTGGTCCCGGCTGTCATTCGTAGATCTTTGATAGTCGTTACGGGTCTTCAGAAGCCCGAAAGTCAGACAACCAGTCTTACCAAGGGGTACCGTATTACCCAGTTATTGGGTTGTGGAGGTCAGATAGGCATTCGCTCCATGTAAAATACTGGTATTCAGCTGCATCCGGTTAGACGGGAAGCCGACCCCAACATAGTTGGGAAAAGGCTAGGCAGATTGATTGATAGTTTATTTAGCAAAAATACATATGGAACACAATACGAGAACTTCGCGCAGCTGCAGAACAGGTGCTATAGGACATCGATACTGAGCACGGTGGCTCGCCAGAAACAATATAGTTTATGTAGCTACAGTACATAAAACAGGGGTTCCCAACCTTTTGCCATACGTGCCTCCCCCAATATTCCTTGACTGTCAGAGTGGGGAACGCGTGACATAAAGGAACACGGTATAACATAAGTTAATTGAAATACAAGGTATATTATGTGCCCTACGGCTGCGCCAAATAGGTTCAATTCAGCTGTAATACTAGGCAAATATTGTCTGACGCAGGGTTCTCTCAGTTACACTTTCACTTTCATAAATAACCAGTGATCGGAGTAGGTAGATTGATTTTTGGTACTTGTATCATAAATGCACACAGAAAGAATAACATGGATAAGCCATTTTTCCGGAAAGTAATTCCGGTATTTCCGGATTCAATTAAATATTGTTAATGTTGGTAGTGATATTATTACTACTCAATTCAAAATTTAAAGGAAGGTATCAAAACTAAATTAATTCATTATTTATCTGTTGAATAATAAAAACAATCGAATTCCGATTTTCGATTTCCGATTTTTTTGAGGATGGCAAATCATCAAATGACTCCTTCCACTCTGGCAGAATACAATTCCTACATAAGTTCCGGTTTTTTTTTAATAATCCTCCAATTCCGGAGGAATGTCCATATTAATATATACGTTTCGGATCAATGGCCCCAGTTCAATCTACCTACTCCGATCACTGTACATAACATAATGCATGTATTTCTCGATGGGGGTAGGCAATGGTGTTTAGCTCACTAAGATTTTGCCAGTTATGGTTAAGGCTTACTTCTGGGCACAAAATAACAAATGTTTTCTGACTACATATTTATTCCTAAAATATATAACATCTACACTACGGTGTCTCAACACTGTGTGGGCCATTCTTAACATTATTCGCGAGTATTTTCTCCAACATGTCCGTCACTTTCTGCTGGGACTTCAGAAAGTTCGTGAAGTGTGAGTCATCGTACCTCATCCGCTGTTTGACCTTCACCAAGGGCATCTGTTGTCTAGCGGATATTTCATCGTTACTGTTGTCTGAGAGCGACTCGAAATCTTTCCAAGTACTTGACCGTGGCCAGTTCTCGATTCCTTCCAATTTCTCATGGAATTTTGTTGCTTCGTACCGCGGTTGGCGGTCGTATTCAGAATGGCCGTACGATCCCGGGTAGTGTCTTATTCCGTTTTGGTGACTCCTTGGTTCATTTAAACCAGGTCTTTTGTATCCTCTGGGGTGGCTTAAATCCTCATTGCTCGAGTCTCTTGGTCGACTTACATGCCCCAAGTGAGTCAATCTTCCCGGATAATGTAACTCCGGGAATCTTGAATTAACGGGCTTTTCATGATACTCATGATTGTATCTCGGCTTTTCTCTGTCCACATACCTACCACCCCTATAGGAGTATCGGTCTCTAATTTCATGCTTTTCTGGGAATCGAAAGTGTTTCGGTAAATCAGACTGTAGTTTTTCTCTATCATTTCTGTCTTCGTTTGGTATTCGGAATTTCTCATCGATATGTTTTATACTCTCACGTTCCCGTTCTTCTCTTTGTTTGTCTACCGTCCGTTTGGTAGTTAAAACTATGTGTTGGTTCATATGCTTCAATGGCTTCGATATTTGGATGGCCAGTGGTGCTATCTCGTCCGAATTGGTCTGAATAGTGATGGCACCGAAGTGGTAATCCTTGGTGGGCTGCACGTTTAACGGTGGCATGTCTTTTGGAGCTTTATTTTGTGGTGTGTTGACTGCAAAACTTATGGGCATTGGGACTATTCTTGGGTTATAGGAGCTTTTATGAATAGGCTTGAAGATAAGAGGGTTTTGCATGAGATACGGGTTGAACGCAGTTACTGCTTGTGGGTATGGTTGTATTTGCAATTGAGGAAGTCTCGTCGTGCCATTACTCACAGTGGTATTATTTTGCGGCATCTGACTGGTCAGGTTTGTAGTGTCCTTCATTGCTTTCAACTCTTTAAATATTTCCATCAGTTTTTGCATGACATGGTTTGCTTGAGTAAATTCTGTCTGAAGCGACGTCGATGGTTTTTCTGAAAAGATTAAATTGGTGTATTCGTTTTGACATGGACCTGCACATGCAGGAAGTATTTATGAAATAGGGTTATTGAAAATGATGTGTCCCTTTCACGATTTCACATGGCTAAATAAATGTGCATGCTGCTTAAAATATGATGCAGACTCGCTACGGGAAACTTTGTCGTGCAGATCATCTACAGTTGGGCTATATGTTATTTTTTGATGAGATGTCAGATAAATTTGAAAATATTTTATTTTAATTTTACAAAATAATCCATACTAATATTATAAATTCGAAAGTAACTCTGTCTGTCTATCTGTCTGTCTGTTTTTCCGTAACCTTTTCACGCCTAAACCATTGAACGGAGTTCGATAAAATTTGGCAAGGAAATAGATCCTGGGGAAGGACATAGGCTACTTTTTATCGACATACCACCCGGGGGAAGCCGCGGGCGGAAGATAGTCCTACTAATATTATAAATGTGAAAGTTTGTGTGTTTGGATGTTTGTTACTCAATCACGCAAAAACGGCTGAATGGATTTGAATGAAATTTGGCAAAGAGATAGTTTATAACCTGGATTAACACATAGGATACTTTTTATCCCGATATTCCCACGAGATCGAAACTTACGCGGGTGAAACCGCGGGGCGCAACTAGTATTGCATATTTCTTACCTGATGTAATTGTCGTCACCAATGTAGAAAATATTGTACTAGGAGCTGCTGTAGTTGAATTCGCAGACGAAGTAGCTCCCATTGTCGCACTAGTGACGTTTTCTACTATATCCTTCAACACCATTTGCTTTACTTTTTCAGCGATCGCTTTAATAATGCTAGCTGGTATAGCTTGAAGATCAGACATGTTAATCGAATCATAATTTCGAGTTGTTTTCGACGAAATACTTTCATTAACCAGTGTAAGTTGTTGGTTATCTCGATCAAAATTGTTTATTATTTCATGAATGGCTTCAATTTTTTCAGAATTATAAGTTGGTTCCCATTTTTGGAACATCTCTGCCTTTTTAATTTGTTTACCATTTAACTCTTTTGAATGTTGTGAAATATTGTCTATAATCCCTGTATCTGCTTTATATGTATAATTTTTCATTTTAAATAACTGATTTCGAGGAAATTTTTCTATTGCTGCTGGCTGCTGGCTGGCGATAGCTTTTTTAGCAACAAACCACTCGGAACTCTCATTTTGTTGTTGTTTGTTGTCTGTGGGCATTCCTATCACTTCATTGTTAGTGGTTTCCGAATTTTTGTTTTGTTCCGAGTATTTGATTGATGGTAGCATGGTTTTAAACCGCGACCCCTTATGTTCAATTTCAGAATTTTTATGTAATTTCCATTTCTTTATATCTGGAGGTATAACTTCAATTCGATTATCATTTGTGTAAAAAATTTGTTCATTCTCTTTTTTACGTACTGGCGAAGCCTTGAGTTCCATGTTTATCTTTTCGTTACTTAGAGGTACTGGTTCCCATGTTTCGGGATTTATTGATGCACTTGTAGATTGCACGTTTTTAACATTATTTATATTTTCATCATTGATATTTTGAAAAAGATTGAATAGGTGGAATGATTCACTTTTATCTTGTTGTTCATTGCTTTTATTGGTAAATAACTTGATAGTTTCAGTGCTAGATTCGGTTTCAGGAATAAGTACTCCATTATTGAAAAGGTCATTCTTCATTTGGAGAAGTCTTTTAAGGATTCCTATTGGATTATTTCTTTTAACTTGCTTTGATTCTCTGACCTTTGGTTCCTTTCTCTGGATTTGACTGGATGGCGTTTCTTGTACCCTTTTAAGTAGTTGAGTACTATCATACGTAACTTTAAATGGCATGCTTTCTATTTGATCAATCAAAGAATTGTAAACAGCAGCGGAGTGCAAATCATCTTGTGTAGCATTATTTATTTTGTTTATCTCATTACTTTGCTCATTTGCTTTCGGAATTTCTTCAACTGGAGCTTTACTTGATATCTCCCAATATTTTATTGGTACATAATTCGAAAATACTTCTTTCGTGGAGACTTTTTCAGTTGTGGTAGGAACAGTTTGACTTGCCAAGTATTCTGCCAAAATTCTACTGATATATTCCATTTCTCTAGAGTGAACATATCCATTATTATGAGTTTCTGCTTGTACTGTTGCAGTAACGTTCTTCGCGTTTTGAGTTTCTAATTGTGCAGTTGCAGTAACGGGTGCCGCAAGTGTAGTTGGCAGTGTAGTTATAGCTGTCGTACTATAGCGTGTGAGCTTCGTCCAAAAGTTAATCACACTTTCTACATCCGGTTGGTTCTGAATATTGTATTCTATTTTGATTATACCCTTATTTTCTTCAACGTGTGCTGCATTTCCTAAATCAGGCTTTTTTTGGGCTAATACAGGAAGTTGATCAATATAGTCTTTTGTTTTATTCATATTGACTTCATTATGAACGACAGTTTTGTCTTCAAAATTTCCTGCCAATAGCATTCCTATTTTTGGATAAATCCCAACAGTGACATCATTTTCAATACCTAAAAAAATATTTGATGTTGGTTACTTTGATCGACTTCTACTATATTGAACGAATTTATTATGAATTGGGAACTCACGTTCTATGGTAGCGGATGTTCTCAATGTTTCTCTCTGTACTTCAGTTGTCATGTGGTCTAACAAACATTTTTGGCGCCTTTGTCTAAAAAGAAACTTGCAGTTTAACGTTTACAGTTCTAGTTTTCATTATTCTAAATTAATTTATACAATTGTAAATAAATACTTGTTTTTAGATTTCAAACAGAGAATTAGAAATATATTTGGAAATAAACTACTCAAGAAAACAACACAAATGTTCTAATAGCTAGCCAGGTGCAGTATACCTATGTAAATGCACAATGTACTGCATTCTTGATAAAGCAACAATAACACTTACTCATTGTTCATATCATCGATGTTTACATTGTATCGGCCCAGCTTCTCCAAAGTGTTTGCATCCAGATCATCCTTTTGCAATCCACTCCACAACAACATACAAATGACATCTGAAAACTATCACATTTTAATGGCACACGTTTTCACACACGACCGGCGGTTATTTATGACATAATGTTACACGAGAGACCTTTTAACGCGTTTAATGGGTTAGTAATATAAACCTAATGTTTAATTGAGTGTTATTGGAACCTTTTATCTGGACTAAACGTTGTGGGCCCTGACCGTCGGCGCGTACGATTATTTCACGTTTGAACGTACATGATAATGCTACTGCAGTCAATATAGTTCGGCACCACATTTCGTTATCGCTGTGAATACTTGAACGTTTTCATTGTTTTGGCCAACAAGGTTCGGAACACGTCGGAAAAGAATAGGCGACTGGTGGCCGGCGCTATCGTGGATAAGTAGCTTGTTTTGCAGGTGGCGACGTGTTAGTTAACTCCGAAAATAAGAAACTTGAAAATTCTTGATACAAATATTTGGAGTGAAAGTGTTACGAAAACGGAAAAGCATTGCAGTAATTGCGATAGTGTTTTCTTTTTACCGTTACAGAATGTTGTGCTGATAAAAAATGCTCTGTAATATAAGTTCTTAGAGTCTAGAATCCCGTACTTTCAGAATTAGTGCAGGAATGTCTGTCCGTTAGATATATAGTGATCAGCAGTCAGTGATTTTACTGGCTGATGGGATAAAAACGTGTGTTTGTCTGTTCCAGGCCCGGTTCCTCCTGTCGAAGGTCAATCCGTCGCAGACACACAACAACATGTACGCTTACGGAGGGGTGAGTACACAACCATGCTTTTGTAAAGTTAGATATCACATTCACATTAATCAGTACACTCGGCATATGAAAACCTTGACCACACTTAGAACGACAACAATTTATAAAGACAGCTACAGCTGGACAAAGGTCAACAGTGGTCAACGATTTCATAAGATGATTGTACTTGTCAATTAAAATATTAATTTGTTGTTGTATTGTATTGCAAATGCATGGCGTTCAGCCTTGTTCCATTATGCAAAAGTTTTGTAGTCATTCAAAATTTGCATGATGTGACAATTACCATCGGAGCATGGTGTGAATTTGATTTTGTTTTTTTTTTTGTTCCATCATTGTTATGGCGAAATCCAGGCGATGCCGATTCCATCAGCGGTAGTGATTTTTATCTTTTTTTTATTGGTGTTGGCTTTTTAATTCTGCAGATTTAATTTAACAAAATTTTGCGCCTTTGCGAGCAGTTTGTTTCTAACTCTACGCACGATCACTGAAAATATTTTAAAATAATACACTTTCAGGGTCTCAATCTTTTAGTTACTTTGTCACTGTTTTTTTATCCTAATTTCTATGAATATATAATGCGTTGTTTTAAAATATTTACTCTGGTGATCGTCAAACATCAGCCTTTGCGCTTCTTTTGCAGTTTTTCCTAAATTATTATGAAAGTAAAAATAAATGCAAAACAATCAAACTGGTGTAACGTTCCTATATAACTACAAATATCAAGTATTCCATAAATCAAAGATGAGAATTTAATAAATACCTGCGTTTACAGGAAGATGCCAATTTTTTTATTTAATTTAAAAGTGTCATCTTTCTGAAAGTTTTCTATTTCTTTCTGTCTAACCCCGCGTCCTATTTAAAAACGATCGTTCGAACTTTTTGTTCGGTTAATCGTGGTCGCGGCGATAGAGGGCGCTTTCCGGTTTTCTGAAGAAAAAGTGACCTATGCACGCGACCAATCGCGTAATTCGCGCGACGATCGCCATTGAATAGGACGCGGCCTAATGACAATGGTTTAATTGACACAATCGAATGAAATTCATGCTTTAGTGCTCATATATACGAGCAGCACGTGCCTTTGCCGTTGCAACGTGCCGCTCGTGTTATTGAGCACTTAGATTTCAAACGTTCTGACAATCTATACATTTATGTTGTCATAGAAATTTAGGTATTTTCTTTAGGGTCGATTTTTCAATAGTCAAACTGCAATTTTCACCCCTACGAGTATTGGTTGGACAATATCGAACTCGGACATGCTTTGTGTTTTTGCTTATCAACAAGAAACGTTTTCAAATGTCTAATTTAATAAAAGCTTTAAAAAATACTAACATTACGCTTAAAATGCATTGAATGTTGATTGTTTGTGTTCATGATGGTATAGAGGACAAGGGATTTCTTTTTACTTTTTCTACACACTCAGTTTTTGAGAATAACATATATCCTGATGTGCTCATATTTATCCTGGTTCTCAGTTATGTTGGACACTTCAAATTCCATAGCAACACAACAAGGTGGCTACCAGACCGAAATGGTTTGATAGAATGTGTTCAAATACATGGGTAAAAGTCCCACCAGTGCATAGTGTTGCCTTTTCAATAAAAAAAAGTTGGCAGGTGCTTCGTTTGAAAACTATGCAGAAAGATAAAGGCTGTTTGATGAACAGTTTTTTTTAAATTGAAGTGTGTTCCAATCGTTATACACAATGTAAGGGACTTTGACGAGCAAACTGTTACTATGAATTCAGCAAATGATTCTTGGCACCCCAGGGTAGATTAAAAAATGTGCAAAACCTACTTGGTTAATATGTATGGAATAGTTTCTTTTATAACTTCAGCGCTAGTGGGTCAAGAATCATGTACTGAATTAATGGTAACAGTTCTGCGCGTCGATGTCCCTAACACTCTGTATATTCAGCAATGTGGTGCAACTGGAATTCTACTCTGATCCTGGTGGTGGCCATTTTCCATACCATTCAAGTTGCTCATACAAACTTCATACATTTGCAGGACGGTGGCGCCCCCGTGTTGACAGACGACGTGTCCTTGCAAGTGTTCATGGAGCATCTGAAGAAACTAGCCGTGTCCTCGACAGCTTAGGAAAACAATATGGAGTCTTGCTACTTTCAGAACTGATCACTATTAGCTTTAATTAACCTACCAAGTCTTACTTGATTTCGGCATTGAGAACTTGTCAAACTGTAGAATACTTTAGCATTACTTAAGGTGAAAGCCCACAAATCCAAAATTATTTTGCAAAAAACGTAAGAAACTTTGAATGTCTCGGGCTATATTAGTCACCTTAAGTTATGCTAAAGTGGTAAGATTTAAACTTGAAATTCTCAATTTAGAAATTGGTTATTAATCATAAATTCACTCCCTCGTGGCTCTCTTGGAATTCGACGAGTCTCGAAAGGTGTGTATGAAAATCATCACGCTTGTATTCCCTGGAGGGGTAGACACAAGTGTATACGACATTTCGTCAACTATGCACCTATTATAGTTATATATTTATTTTAACGATATTCCTAATAGTAACTGCGGTATTCTGCCGTCTGGATAAACTGGTAGAATTCTCAAAACTTAGGAAATTTCTTGGTTGATGATAATGATGTAGAATTTCATTATTTTCACCATCACAGTATTATAACGACGATCGATAATTTCAATACAGTTTGTACTGGGCTTGTGTATCTTATGATTTAGTATAATATATAATCTTATTAATTTTATTTTATAATAATATGTAGCTATACACAGGTGTAGTCCTAATAGTATCAGTTCTGAATTTATGTATCGCATGTAGTGTTCCAAATTGTTTTTGCAATTAAGTTAAAATAATTTTCTACAATACAATGTAAATTATATGAAATTAAAAATGTTTATGAAATTTTAAGTAAGTTTATTTTTTGATAGTTTTTATTTCTTTATAGCAATGGATTTTTTTATTTTATCCCTTCTAGCTTTATATCCATTGGGATAAAGGGGGAGGTTTTTCTCATTTTCAAAAATTAATAATACTACACTTTGTAAAAAAAATATTTATTCCTAATTTCTAGACACCAACTTGAAACACTAAATATATAACTTTGAAATTAAAACATAATTTACCTACAGACATGTAAAATAAATAAACCTTTTATACATATAGATCTGTTATCCGTAAAAAACAGGAATAATAGAAACATAATTTATTAAAACGGGTGACAAATTCAATAAGAACTTACAAGTAAACAAAATTCATAATTTAATTAACCCAATAACAATGTAACAAAAAAACAATCGTTATTATACAATATACATCACGCTACACTCCCTTTGGGTATTGAAAGAGAAACTAGCATCAACAGCTACAAATCCTACAAATTTCTGTGACTATTTTATAACTGCATCTAAACAACAATTTCAAAAGTTTCCATCTAGTGGACGTAAAAACATTTATGTATGTGCTGTCATCAAGTCTATTCGTAGTTCATAAATGCGAAACATTATAGTGCGAACAGTACTATCTACTTTTCTAGATAAACCGTTAAACACTATGTTAAATAACTCCCCTATTCATCTATGGTTAATATCCCTACGCCTAAAATTTACCTACCTTTCCTGTAGCTACTATGCAGGTTTAGACAACTTTATAAATCACTATACAATGCTACTCTGCAGCCTTAATTGGCGGGTCAAGTAAGGTACTCTTAATATTAATGAATAAGGGAGTCTTACAGGAATCCGGGTAATGGTTCTTCTAAAACAAGTTAAGATCATGCGGTTTTGGTTTTTACCTCTAATCCTAGAATACTTTCCAATAGCTTATATCATTACATGATACATCCCTGTTTTATCACAAGTCATTGTCAATACTAAACCAATCACGAGAAAGTAAAAATAACAAAAGAACTTCACATTCGCTTGAGGCGCCGAGAACAATGGGTCTACTTTTTACGACGTCATCATTTTGGCTCAAACTCAACTGTTGCTTCAGAATTTGTAATATATTGATAATCTACTAAACTTCAGTTGTTTTGGAGCCCAGAACTAACTTGTAAAGTAGGCCGAAAATTGGCGAATTCCTATTATGTGCACATATTGTGTGATGTTATAAATACATAAATATCACATAGATTACAAAGTCAATCAACTAACTGAAAAAAAAAAAAAAAACCCTTTAACATTTTCTGCATAAAAGAATCTCTTAAAAAACTAAACTAAAACTGTAAAACACTTAACTTATCACTCATATACACATATTAAGCATTGTTTATACATTTATAGCATCATTTCTTATTGAAGAGCCCGTACATGATGAGGGCCAGCAAAAACATCAGCATGTACTTAATGTATTCGGTTCAGGAGTGCGGAGGTCAGTTGAGGAAACGGATGGACATCTTCTGCTCAACATCTGTCCGCTCAAGGGCACGGCAGAACTCCTCGAAACAGATCATCTGGTCGTTGTTGGTGTCAGCTTCCAGGATTGTGCGTTCAGCGATGCTTGTTAGTTGCTCTTCACTGAAATTAATAAATATTATAATAATACCAGCCTATTACTGTAACATTGTCGAGCAAAGGCCTCCTCGCATACAGAGAAGGCATGAGTATTAATCAACACAATTGCTCAGGACAGGTTGGCGATTTCAGACTTAATATTAACTACAGGTGGCGTTCTGTGGTTTCGGCTGGGGTAGACATTTCATGGGAAGAAGGGGCATGAGTTTATGATTGTATTTATCCTTACATATTATAAAACAAAGTCCTCCACCGCGTCTGACTGTCGTCCTGTACGCGATAAACTCAAAAACTACTGCACTGAATTTCATGCTGTTTTCACCAATGGATAGAGTGGTTCTCGAGTAAGGTTTTAGTCTAAATAACCGACATCCACGCGGGGAAAATCGCGGGCATCAGTTAGTTAACTAAAAGTTCGTTTAATTTATTATAAGGAACTTTTAATTAGGGCTATTTTAACTGGGTGCGGATGAATGCGCCAGCAACTATCGACTCTTACCAAAAGGTAGGTTGGAGCACAGATAATATTATAATACTACGTTGGGAGGAATACGGTGTGGTTTTAGTCAAGAGTCTGACAAACGCCACTCGCTGGAGTAGGCATCCTAAGGCAGGATTCCACACGTAAAAAGAAGTGCTCATAACAAGGCAGTGAATTATTCGAACTTGTTAAAATTCTAATGGTTCGAACAGTAGCGGTTTGTGTTATTATCCATTAATCCCGGTATGTTCACATTTATCCGCCACGTATGTATCATCAGGTCACGGACTCACGGCACAGCTCACAGCGTAATCGCTAAGGTCACACGTGACTGCTAATGATGTTACGAGGGACCTTTATTGCCAATAGCATAAGGTTCAATCTAAATTATTACATTTTCCGAGCCTACGTTGATCGGGGAATGCAACTCAATTGCAAAGTACTTAACGCGTGAAGGTACAAAAAGAAACTTGTAATAAACTGTTTTTATCAAATGTTATGGAAGAGCAACAGGTACGTTTGGGACACTTCGTTCATACTCTTTATCTTAATCGGAAACACTTTATAATCCGATTAAACGAAGCAATAAAATATGGCGTTTGTAATAGTATAATTTACTATTAAGTGTTAATCATTGCATAGGATTACAATACATTAATTTACCTAAAAGTTCTGTTAAATTAAATACCGAACAAAATGAGATAAATCACCTAATTCTTTTTTTTTCGTTAGCACCATATTGACATACCTGTTCAATTCCGATATAATTAGTTGGAACTTGCGCTGCATCCTATCTATACTCCATTTGAAATAAGATTAAACCTTTTCACAGTCCGTTCAACTGATTTTGACTTCTATACCGTACTGGCACGCATCTATCGTTGCGTACATACATTTATGGGTCATGCCAAAGGATAAGTTACTAAAAAATTATAAAATTATTACAAGTATCGATCTTTTCGAAGGATTCACCCTGAGCACTTATACACTTTTCCATATGTCTGAACCAATTGTAAAATACCTCAGGTACCGTATTATGAAGTATTAATGCCACCATTTTTCCAGTGTGAGAGAGAGACAGAGCTAGACAAGGCCGCTAGCACCATCCCGTTTTCGCAGTGGAATAATGATGGCATTAATACTTCATAATACTACCCCTGACCACTCTTATTTAGACACCTCAGCAATCTCGAAATTATAGGCAGTCGGTGCATTCTTTGCTTTCAAACTTTTTCCCATTTTCTTGGTTTCTTGGAAACAGGTAAAAATCACAAGGCACTAGGTCATGTCAGGGGAATATGGTGGGTGAGGGAGGACAGACACGTTTTTTTAGTTAAAAAATTCGAGTGTTCTGGCAGTGGAGTGTGGTGGCGCATTTTCGTAGTGCCCGAGAAGGTGCCAGATTCCTGACGGTCGCTTGTCACACCAAGCTAATATTACTGTTCGAGGACAAACTGTTTCAAATAATTATGTCAATAAATAACCAGCCTATAAGATAGTGAATAACTTGCCAGTGTCAAACAAATGAGTAAAGCATATCTAACTTCTTTTGGCATGACCCTCGTATTTTTCCTGTCATGCATCCCACAGCCACACGCATGCGACGCCGACGCGGGGCGTTTGCGGGTGCATAACTTCACACGCGCTAAGCTCACGCATGCGGCTAACTGTAGCCCGCATGCGGGTGCTAACCCGCATGATAGGAAAAGAGCTCTTAGTATAATTATAGCAAATGTTACCTGATATTAGCTCCAACCATCATGTGCAGAATGGCGAGCAGCTCATCCCTCGAGATCATGCCATCATTGTCCAGGTCATACATTGAAAAGGCAACTGAAATATATAAACCTTTAGTTATGGTTTGGTAGAAAAGTCGCACGCGCCGATTGTGTTATCTCACTTGTATGGAGGAGGTCAATCTAAAGCGAATTGCAGTAAAACAATAGACACGCGGGGGTTCTCCTCAGTTTGCCCGGTCCTTTAATTGCATGGATCGACGCGCTTATGAAAAATTATATAAGGATGAATAAATAACACCAGAAATGACAAGTACATTTCATTAACATTTTATGGACAGCTATAAATGAGTGATTTCAACATCATATTTATGTTGTTGTTATGATTTAATGATAATTGTGATCATACCACATCAGTCACAAGATGAATGATAGATACATCAAAGTTCAAATAATGAAACTGACTCACACACAATCAATTCAACTTGATTAATTGAATTCGCTTACTAAGTACCTATGCCAATATTTTAAGTGGGGATTCTAGTTATACGCTCAACTGTTAATTGGCCTTTAGAAGGCCTGTAACAATTAAAATTCTATTGTGTCTCATTAGTGACAGTTGGAGATTTAAAGAAGGAAAACTTGGGGGTCTCAAACATTGACTCTTAGTTGTTAGTGTTAATTTAACTATACAGTGCATAATGATGACCTTTGTTAGTCACATCACTTGTTTGTTTATCGTATGTTGCACCTAAACATAATTGCTCTATCACTGCCGTCTTCATACTTACATCTCAACTTCTCATCTCTGCTGTTAAGCTTGTTCTCCCTATTCTTCTTGATGGGCCGGAAGTGTGCCAGGACTCTCATGAACTGTAGGAAATTCACTCTATCATCATGGCTCTCCGCAAAGAACGAGTGGACGATACGCTCGCTTAGTGGGTTGATTGCTAATTCCGGGATCCTCAAGAAATCCTCCCTGGCTAATGTGCCGCAGTCATTCTTGTCTAGCGATGTGAAGCGGGAGTACAGCCTCTCGATTTGGTTTGGTGTGACTGATGAGGACAATAAACAATGGAAACAATGAAAGGTTTGCTGTAAACAAAGTGACTTTGGAAAATTGCTTGATTTCTGATACATTGTTGGGCTTGCAGCTAAGTAATACCACTCACACAAGTCGATCGTTCAGGTTAAGGTATGCTTGACATGTGTGGTCCAGGCGCAACTAGTAGGTAATAAAAATAAGCTGGTAGCATAACAAGTGTAGGTAGATATTAGCTGGTTTTTATTTACACCAATAACTAAAATTTCCTACAAGTACTGTTTTCGTATAATGTAGATTATATATATATAGCACACAAAACAATCTTTGACACTGTTTTACATATTGAGAAACGGTAAACAAAGATAGAGAATGATTCGTTAAAGAACGAATAATCTTATAATTCACGTTGCATTTATGTCATGTTTATTTGCTATATTATAATTAGCTAGCTTACAGTTTATAATTAGCATGGGCCATAAAGGCCACTGTATTGCATAGCTCTCCAAATTATTTCGTGTTACAATGTATGAATGGAATTCAAAAGAGACTACATTTTCTTCAATATTTACAAAGAAACAACTTACACCCAGTCTCTTCCTGTAGTTGAGCGATTTCTTCTTCTCGGAGCAACAGAGATGATTTGTTACCCATATTGAATACGCTTAACGCTGCACGACCACTGAAAGACCTTTTACCTTATAGACAACTGATAAGATTGATTCAATCAGGATTTTACGAATATTAAGTACAAAGTCAAAGTCCACTTCACACCACAGCTGCTTACTGTTGTGAACTTGTTAGTTATGTACTAGAATATGATTATTTGAATATTCATTTATCGAAAATATTCACTGGTGGAGAATTCCAATAATAGGTCTTTTATTTTTATTATATAGTTTGGTTTGTGTGAGAATGAAGAGAGAAACAGAAAAGGAATCAATTCGATACTTTTTACTTTGACGTATAGATTGACAAAACATTTTTGACGTAATCACTTGTCAAAATATTCATTGGATACATTCCGAATTGCGCTTTAATCGATTTGAGAGTGCTGAAGCTCCTAGGCAGTGGGCGTATGCATCTTGCACAGTGCACACACGATGAGTTGAATTGTGGAATGTGGAACGATGGATTTTAGATATGCGGAAGGTTTTTGGAGTGTTGCCGTGGAATGTTATGGAGTTGAGTGCTCGTTTAATAGGAGCTTTACACCCGTTCCGAATCGGCGTGATTGTGAATCGTCCTAGATAACGTCACATGTGCCCTCTTGCGCTATCGCCGATTATGCGTTAAAATAATATCACCGTGAGCGTTGTCAAAACTGGCCGTTGTGCTGTTTTGTTTTGAGTCGCATCATAACCGTGCGTTTGCACTGGCGAAACATTAACGACAAAACATGTTGAAATCGCTAGTTCCTGTCAAAAATTTTATGGAACATTGACAGAAAATAGAGATTTCAACATTATTTTGTCTTGAATGTTTCGCCAGTGCAAACGCACGGTATCTGTGCGATTGCACTGTTGAAAAATTCACAACAAAACATGATGAAATCTCTAGTTCCTGTCAAAAATTATATGGAACATTGACAGAAAATAGAGATTTCATCATGTTTTGTTGTGAATGTTTCACCAGTGCAAACATACATACAGTTACGTGGAATTTTCGAAATCGTGCTTACCGTGCGTTTGCACTGGCGAAACATTCAAGACAAAACATGTTGAAATCTCTATTTTCTGTCAATGTTCCATACTATTTTTGACAGGAAGTAGAGATTTTAACATGTTTTGTCTTAAATGTTTCGCCAGTGCAAACGCACGGTTATGGCTACAGTCGCAACCTAACCAAAGAAGAAATGGTGTATCTGTATACACAAAGAAATACTGTAAATACTGTAATCCGTTGAGCGAGCGTTCCAAATTAATTGTTCAAGTCGCAACACAAATTATTGATGTGAGGCTGTGATCGATTATGGCATAATTCGGAATATACCCACAGTGTTTTTTTTGTAGTTCAGGAACGACTAAAATGAAAGTGCAAATAATTAATAATTAGGTATGTGTAATTGTACCTTACCGTTATTTATTTCTTTGCTAAATATTTTCAAATAATATCATCAGTAGAGTTCCCTATAATTATATTACTTTACTCTATGAGTAGAGGACTGGGGCCACTGGGGATGATTTCCCGATAATGTATACGAAGGCTCGACTTTCAGTTTCCAAGCGATCAAAACAGTTTGCATGGAAACTGAAATCCTGAAAATTGTTATGTCAAAACTCTGTCAAAATAAAATGTTAAACCTCTAGAAAATACCAGGGAAGTTTATTTTATTGAAAAAAAAAAAAACACTTAACAAGAGTTGTGATCAAGGAACATGTACTCACCTACGGCAAGGTTGTGATTCATTTGAGTTGAGAGTTGAAGATATTTTTAATTGTTATTTATATCAATTGAATAAAGGTATTCCATAAAAATGAGTTCCGCTCCGAAACCCTCGGCAGACCAAGCTCCTTCGGAGCAGCAAATAACAGATCAAGAACTTCCTAGTCAGCAACAACTAGATACAGTGTTAGAACTTAGCGAACCAAGTGAGATTTTTGAGCAACCATTTGAGGATGTCGACTTTGTGGAAATACCCCCTAAAATATTTGGGTTATTAGACGTCTCGGAGCCGCTAACCATACCTTCACTAAATAATGCCATTTATGAACTCGGTGTTGTGAACATGTGCTGGCCAGAGATCAATGAGCCGGTGTTCGAAACTCGAACATGTTTTCCTCTAAGTTATTACACAAACAGTCGGAAAGAGCGGTTGCTTTTGGCTTATGCAGAGAACTTCCGGCGACAGTATCATTTTCACTTTCATATGCGGAAACCTTTATTACTGCAGGTTCCAAATGAGTGTGGTTTGCAGGTAGGCACCTGCTTTTAGAATTAACGCTCGATGTCGTGCTCGTTTTTTCTAATACACGCATAACGAGTAGGTATTTTTATCATCAGAAAATGGTGTGTACTTCAATAAGGCCTACCAAACTTTGCTTCGAATCTACAACCAACTGGCAGGGGATCTCGTCTTTGGTGTCGGATTACTTCGACTACGAGCCCTTAAGCAAGCCCATGTTACATGTGAGTAATAGATTGTATTGTAATAATAAGTATGAAAAATTACGAAATACGGGAATACCTTTTTATCAATGTAAATTTTGTATGTCTACTTACCAATAGATGGCGTTACTTGTATGAAAGTTGACTCGTTCTTCGAGAACTTAGTTTACAAGTCGAGTTAGCAAACATTTTAAACGGTACTACCTTAGGGTGCATAGATGTCGCTGGCAGTAACAACAAATTACAGCAACAAACGTTTACTTTCTTTCCAGAAAGTAGTCACGCAGTTTTGAAAAAACCTATGACAGACAAGTCGACAGACAGAGACAAGTGCTATATAATCATTCTAATTTTTCTTTTTACCCGAGAGTGAACGCAGGTGTATGCGTTTAGGGTGAGAGGTCGTTTTTGTGTGGAAAAAACGAATATGTTATCTCCAAAACGGTTTAACCGATTTATATACGGCGCAACACCTAACCCGCAATTTAAAAGAGGTAGATTAACTAAGCAGTTTTTTTTTAAAAGTCTAATATCATTCGAGACGAAATCCTTGTTAAGAATTTTTAACTCCTGCCGTTGTCTAGTTAACCATACTACCTGTGCCAAAATCAACGCCTTATATCGAAGAGAAGGTACCTACCTACTTAATTTTAGATTTAAAATTAAGTTTTTTGGGATATTCGCCCCTTCTCTTGGTTGAGTGCAACAGGTGTAATTTATTCTTCTCAGGCATTGTTACGTAAGTAGCAAGTATATCTCTGTCGATTTCAATGTATGTAATGTCTTCTAAATAAAAGCGCTAAGTTCTTCATGATTAAATCGTTTAGAGGTTCAGTTTATTATGGTAATATCATCGAAAGAAAAATAAAACAGTTTTGACGTAAGGTTCAATCAAGTTTAATCATTCAACATTTTCGAGATCACAAGTCGTGATAAGAGAATTTATAATCCAATTTTTAATTTTGTACAAAATATCATCTCTCGAATAATTTTCCAGTGGAGCTAATATTAAAGTGAAATGCAAATCAATAATTCTATCTTCTGTGTTTATGGAGATACAATTTTTGAACGTTTTTTCCTAAAAGACTGCTGGTCGCGGTCGGGCGACCTTACACCATTGGACAATCTCTTAAATAACATTAAGATAATACACTCTATTAATTAGGAATGTACTTACAATAATAATAATCTCTCAATAATTTATAATTTTGATCACAGTGTCCTTAACTGTTAACGTTAACGTATAATACAATTCCGAGTCGACACGTCGACGTTGTCTACCATATACATAATATATAAAATACTGAGCAATAGAAAACAATTACACAACGAGTGCCTAGCTAACGCAATAGAGTCATCTATATCTTAACAATATTACCTTGTTCTTACGATTGGCACAACAATACATTCGCATCCTTTCAATATTTGGTATCGGCCGGGAGGTGTCGCCACGCGCCGCGGCTGAGCCACGCCACACACACGCCACTCACACTACACACTACTACTCAGTGAACGGTTGAAAGGACGCTGTGCGTGACTTAGTGTTAGTTTGACTTGAGGTAGAACATAGGGATTCAACTATAAACTATAGTAAGGGTACAACTAGGAATGTAATCGTCAAATGGCAACATACAGCGGTACTATCTAAACTAATTATTTAACAAGTTTTGTGTGCATCGGTAAGTGAAAACGCAGATATATAACATTTATTTTACAACAGGTATAACTATCTACCCATCAAGTTTCACATAGACTCGGAAACAGACGACCTAGCCCGCGCGGGCCGACAGGTGCGCGAGAGCTGCGCGTGCGCGGGCCCCTGTCGGCTCGCCTGGCTCGACCTAAAGTCTTACGAACTAAAGAATAATGCATAGCTTTTCTTTTAGAACAAAGAAATTACGCAAATTTGGCTACACATATCACAAGTGAACGCTTACTGGCGACGACGTAACTATGTACATAATTGAAATATTCCCTGTAGCGAGCGGCAGTCCTTGCGGGGCGTCTACTTGCGGCGGGCGGCGTGGTCGGCAGGGTGCGCGGGGTGTGCAGGCGCGGGTGCGCGGCGGGCGCGCAGGTTGTGCAGCAGTGCTCGCAGCTGGTGCACGTGCATGCGCGTCACGCTGGGGTCACCGCTCGCCTCTAGCCACGCCAGGAACTTGTCACCGTGTTCCAGCGCATCGGCCGCACCCGACTCCCACTCGCCACTCGCTGGCGACGCTGAACGCGTCTCCGCGCTCGCAGACTGATTGCTGTTGTTGAACAGCAGGTTGTCGAGCACGGTACGCGCCTTGGTCTGGCTTCGGCTTGATTCGTGGACCCTCTCGGGGGTCGGCTCCTTGTTCTCAGTTCCGATCTCTGGACTAGCGGCAGGCTCGGCCACTCGCGGCTCCACGCTGGGAGTGCGGCGAGGCTCAGACTCATTGTGTACGTGTGTATGCCCTGGACTAGTCATTGCTCCTCGCTCCTCTTCAATCTTCCCTTTCGTAAGGTGTGAGTACAGGATATTTTCTGCTGACTTATCCTTTGGCACCTGTGAGGCGGATTTGTGCTTGTCTTCAGGCAGAGGCATGGCTCCACCGAATTGTTTGTAATATTGCCACAGCCAGGAGTTCCTGTTGTAATCGAGATGTGAATTGATCGGTGCAGCGGCGATTGGTTTAGGCGGTATGGTTTGTTCACTCGGTTTCCCGAGTTGTAGGGGGTGTGCCGTCGTCGTCTGCGACGACAAGTCAAGCATTGCCTGCTGTGTCTTCAGCCAATACCATAATGTGTCATCAACTGGTTGGTTGGCAGATGAGTGCGTGCTGTGATGATTGGATTTTGACAAGCTCGAACGGTACGGATCTGAGTGGTGATGAGTCTTGCTGCGGTGATGATGCTTGCCATCATTCAAGTTAAGCATGCCGTTGTGGGCAGGCTTTGGAGATCGGACAGAGCGCAGTGCACGACTAGCAGGTTGAGCTGATAACGCTGATAGTCCAGGGTTCAGTTGAGCGAGTAAAGTTAGATTGGTGGCAATCTCATTGAAGCTGAGGCCGAGGTGCGAGTGCGTGAGGCCAGGCAGATGAGGAAGGCCTGACAGCGGGCTTATGGCACTCATAGAGACGCTGGCGCCGGGGTCTGGTCGGCGCTCACGAGGGATGTGGGATGTGGGGGATGGTACAGCGCGTTTGGTGGTGAGTTCGACGGGTGCGTCGATAGGTGGCGTGGGCTGCTGCACGATGGGAGCTGCACTGACAGGTGCTGAGAGGTCAAGCCCGGTGGCCACAGGAGAAGGTGGCGCGGCAGGAGACTCTGTGCGCGCGCGCTTGTCGGGCGGCTCGCCGTCGTTGCTCTTATCCGTATCAGGTGATGAGAGGCGAGAGGTCATGTAACGCAGCTTGTCCTCGTTCTTGCACCAGCCCCGCAGCGTGGACTCGGGCACGCCGATATCCCGCGCTACCGAGGCCTTGGACTCGCCGTCGTTGACGCGTTGAATGGCCTCGATCTTGTCGCTGGGCGTCAGTGCACGCATTGGACGTTTGCCCTTGGTCGCCATTGTGGCGTCGCGTCTGCTGCAACAAAAATATAAACGTTATAGATTATTCTGTTTGACTTTTATTATTGTGTAGCGGCTGGTAATTCCTAAAGTGGTCGGTTATTCCATTGGTCAGACTGAGTGCGATACGCGTTAAATGATATCCATTTAAAAGTTATTCAACTCAGGTTTGTTGGTTAAAATTGGGTGACTAAATATTCGTTTCGTGTGTGGTTTTCCCTAGAATATCGATAAAATTATAATAGGTATGAATTCAACTGGAAATCAGTATGAGTTGTTTTCACATCGCTATGCAACGTCGTACTGCAGTGTATTATGGTTTCTTATAAATATTATTGCATCATGTCCATAGTAACTAGTAGCTACCAATGTTGTGATGTTACTTCAAAAGTTACAGTAAATAGTTTAATATTTGAAAAGAATGCTTCAATATTTGATGACAGTACTCTAAGGTTAAAAAGGAGGTAGACAAATAACGATCTAAACTAAATTGTCATAAGTCTCAAACATGTACTTTGATGTATTACGTACAGACTATCTAGAATGTTGCATTAATAATCAGACAAGAAAACAATAAACCACAAAACGGCTTTGATCTCAGCACAAATAATGACTTTATTTACACAAAAACAAGTCGAGTGTCAAACAACGCACATGAACTGAGTCCCGATACATTTCAATGGCAATGTTGCACAATAAACAACAATGTTACCTCTTTTAATGTTATTACAATAAAATTACGAAAAATATAACTGGCCGCAAACACGTTTACAACTGTTACCATAAAGAAAAACGTTTACGCGGGAAGCTATAAAGTTACGAAAAGATAAACAAAAAGAAGACATAAAATTATGACCTACGACAACAGTAGGCGGCAAAAGTTGTGGGGTCGTTGACACGGTGACCTTGCGAGCGGTTAGCGCGCCTCCGCCGGCCGCCGATAGATGGCGTTAAGCGACTGAACGTTTACCTAGCCTGTTTATTTGTATCGAAATGAAAAAGTTGATTGCAAAGTTTATGTATTCCTAACATTGGTCACTTGACTTGCAAGTAGTACGCGATGGTAAAAATACCTGATGATAACGCTAATGAACATGAGAATGTGTAAAATAAAGGTAGGTAACATTAAAATTGTTTGGTAATTTTGAAATTTAGTTTTTTACATTACTCGGTCTGAATTTAATAACATTGCTAAAAAGTAGTTTTCGGATATTCCAAGTGCGTTTTATTAGAAAGATTGGTTATCTGGCGAAATATTAGTAATGTCTTTACTTTCGTTGGTAACGATCATTCGTTTCTTTTTTATTTGAGTTTGACTAGGTACGTTACCTACACTAAACTTATGCTGAACTTCATAAACTAATACTTCTACTTCCGCTACTTGCGTTACTTTCTGCTACTAATTTTGTCTATTACTAACACTAGTGATAAGGTATTTTACTAACAAATTGGACCATATTGTTGTCCGAACTGAATAAATAAACAACTTTAGTCTCTAGAAGATTTTCCAATTGAGTCCTTCGATGAAGAAAACGGTCAAAATGAGTTTAAATATGTCCAATGAGTTTTCAAAACTGTGTTAGAAAGATATACGGACGGTAGGTACCTACGTACTCTATTTTGTTTGAAAGTCTTTAATAAATTAATGCTTACACAGCAATATCTACCTGACAAAGTAAAAATTTATTGTTTTGTTTATTTTTATAGGTACCTATTGCATTAGTGTACCTCACAATCTCCACCCCTAAGACGACCCACTGATCAATGTCATAGGATTTTGTGATGAGTCAAGGCAGCTTAGATTACACTTAATTTGGATGACACTTAACTAACTATTTAATTAATTATATTCTATTCTAGCTTTTACAATTTCACTCGCGCCTTTGTCCACAAGTGGAATTCCCACGGGCCTCTCCCGTGCGGTTACAAACGGGACAGTATTGGCACTAAAACTATCCAGTAGATAAACATGTCAATCTGTCCATCTCCTCTTGCTATTGCTTTCGCGGGTATTGATTGTACAAATCCAACTGTTATCTGCCGTACACAGAACTTTGCAAAGTGCCACAAATAATGATAATTCCAATGAATTTCGGGATTTTATGTCTACGTGTCAATTTGGTAATAGTTTTAATCAGGGTAAATGTTTTCGTAGCTGGCTTTGCTGCGAGCTACGAGGGGGCGGACAGGCTACGACTCGCTACAACTTTTTCGAAACAAGCCGTTTTAAGAATTAGTGACAATTTTAAATGCTCTTTGTAGCTAAGTAGGTAATTACCTGAGAACTACATAGTAATGATTGCACAGTAAGCTTCGAATAAAACTGAATGACCACTTTTCACTCACAAAGAACAAAACATCCTGCACTCACTTGATAAGTTAGAACCTAGCAACGCAGTGATAAGCGAATGAAATACAAAATTAGCAACTTACTTGCGAGCCGGCGGGGGCACGTGTGCTGTGTTTACAATTTTTGACAGGCCAGCCGTTATTGCGATATTATAAACGGCCCGTGAATGGAGGACTCCAACCAATAAAAATATAGCCCGGGTGCGCAGTGCGCGGCACGTGTACACACAAGTTCCAGTTTCACTGATCAGTTGATCACAAGTCACTGAGCGGAGTGCGGAGAGCAGAGCGCGGTTCGCGGAGACGTGCGTCGCGGCGCGCGCGGAGCGACTGTGTGCGGCCGGTGATAAGGCGCCGGGCCGCGGCTCGCGTCCGCGGCCGGCCGCTCCTCTCCTTTGTGTCCGTCCGTCACCCCCCCGGCGCCGCCGCCCCCCGCGATCTTGCCACCTCCTCGCCTATTCCTCCGACATTTGAGCCGCGCTCGGCCCACCTATCTCCCGCAATATATTAACTCGATTAATTATTAATTTTAACGCATCAACTTGCCTAGCGAAAAAATCGTCGCCTCCAAATTGGAACTTTTTCCGACGTCAACTTGCGCACGTAGGACGAAAGTTTTCTCACAATCGTGGTGTTCCACAACTTTTCTAAGTGGCGAACTTTGTCTCGTAATAACGTCTCGCGCCCGTCTACCAAGTAATAGTTGCCAACTAATTACTCTAGTTCGAGTCGAGTCGCTTTCGATGTTTTTCAGTGGGTCGGCGAACAAACAAATGAAACAAAAACAATGTAGTTAGAAGATGATAAGCGATGGGCTCGCCTCATTGATATGCTACGAAGTCTCGTAGCGCTCGCTACGTTTGATATTATGATTATGTTCTACGTAGCAGTCAATTTTTATGCGTAGTACTTGTTCCTTCCGTAGCTTGTAAGTTGTCGGTGATTTATGTAATGCTATGTTTGCCGAAGGCTAGTGTTGTCTTAAGTTGTCGGAACTTTTTAAGACTGTAATTGGTTCTTGTAAAGTCGGTTCAAGGGCGTCCGTGTGGTAATAAAAAACTTGCAGTGATGTTTTATTTTGAGGAAATTTATTGAGCGGCCGACAAAAGTTTGTCATCGAAGTGTTTTATTTCTTAAAAAAACTTATCGATATCGTGATTCACATACGTATAATTTCATATGTACACTTCAAGATAACATTCATGCCGTGTGTATTACACACGCTTGATAGTACTAATTCGCGTAGTGAAAGTGTCACATTACGTGTTTCAGAAGCGTTAAATGCCAAAGTTAACCAACACTTATGTCATCCTCCATAGACTTCGAACTCTATGTCATTTACACCCATGTTTATACAGCTATTGTCTATCTTTATTGTGCTTTACTACTATTTATCTCCAAAAGGGTTGTTTGTGTTGTGATTATATAAATTATCAATATCTCGGATTAGGTATCACAAAAACTTAATTGCTTGTTGCGAGCGAGCAGCGATTGCTGACCTAAGATTCCGGGGTTCGATCCTTGGTCAGAAAAAAGTGTTATTGGGATTTTTCATTGGTAAAGTCTGAGAAGCTTAATAGGCGAACGAGAGTTCACAAGTTTGTTTTTCATATTATTCACGAGAATCTACCCCTTGCATACTTAGTTGAAGCAGTTTACTGGAATACTTGAAATCAGTACCTAAAGGTGTAACATTAATTTCAAGTACATTCATAGAATTTGTGCTCCTGAATCTTTTATCAGGAACTTTATAATAAAGATATTATTATACTGCATCTCTTCAACATCAAAGACTGCTTGAAAATAGCACGAGTACTTTTATAAATGTACATCCGGTACTCCCTGACCTTCAGCCCCGATGCCACCTTCCTGGCAAGTATTTTTATCACTTCATAACCTATTCTTACAAAGTTACTATACGGAGACAAGAAGACTTCCTTAACGATACTAAGTTTCGCGCGTGTGATCCACCCTAATATTATAAATTCGAAAGTAACTCTGTGTGTCTGTCTGTCTGTCTGTATGTTATCTTTTCAAGCCTAAACCACTGAACCGATTTCGACAAAATTTGGCAAGGAGGTAGATGGCACATGGCACCCTGCGAGCCTTCCCGAGGGTGCCATCTATCTCCTTGCCAAATAAGTAAAGTAGCCTATGTCTTGACATAAGCTACTTTTTATCGACATAACGCGCGGGCGATGCCGCGGACGGAAGCTAGTATCTTTATTAAAAGCCTAAGTATGTATACGTATCAGTGATAATGTAACTTATATATTTCTTACCTCAAAGGCTAGAGGCAGCCATTGTGGCATACCTATTTAAGCTCAAGTGCGAAACGTATTCCGTTGCCAAGTTTAAAACCTACCTACCTAAGTGCCAGGGCAGTGCCAGGTCTGAGAACATTCAGCTTCCTAAAACGCAGTCACTAGACTATTGACCGACCTACATAATATAACAGGTGATGGGCTCATGACGTTCCCGTGATGGGATTACATCCATTGATCACCAAACTATGTCGGTGTGAGATATGCTTTATCGATGTGAGAGAACTTTCTCTAAGTTGCACCCTCAGACCAAATAAAAAACCAAGACGGAGCGCTGCGAACAATACAGTGAAGCATGCTAAAACTACACCACCGCTCTGTGCATACACGCTCACACACACCCATTTACAACTATTTACAATGACACTACAATCAAACTACACCAAACTAAGTGCACATATGTTTACGAAACCGGCCTCACGTCACTGTTGACAGCACTCTGTCTTGGTTTTTTATTTGGTCTGAGGTTGCACCGACTTGAATGTTCAGTTTTGCCACAATAGGCACTATAACCAAGTGACCATTGCCTTTCTTTCTTTCCCCCCAGTACGATAGATGCCAGAGCCAGACAGGCTAATCTCCTGTCTTAGATAGATCGAATGTTATCCATCGATTTTATCTGCATAATAGACTTATGCAAGTTGTAGTATAGAGCTTATTTACATAATTATAATAAAATAGTAACAAAGTCAAAACTAACGGTGTGGGGATGACTCAGATGTCGAAAATATAGTTTTTTTAAATTTCGTCCGTTTGTCTGCATGTACGTTCCGGATATGCGCAAAAACTGTGAACGGGTTTGGATGATATTTGCCACAAAGATATTTTAAGACCTGGATTAACACATAGGGTACTTTTAATTTCGGTAGTACGTTGTCGTGGGATTTTTTCAGACATCCACGCGGGCGAAGCCTCGGGCAACAGCCAGTTGGCTATATTTTGCTAGTTTGTAATGTTTCGAAAATTAATCTCAATAGTAATATATTATTAGTACAGTAAAGACAACTGCCGGTGATTTGCCACGGATTGTTAATAAAACTCGAAGGTAGGTAAACAACCCACCGAGTTGTTTACCACCTTAAATCGATGCGTCGAATTTGTATGCGGTTGGTCTTGCACCTACCTATGTACATGTTTACCGCTTCTAATACCTACAGTCGCGAGACGGCGAACGTGTCGTATTCCTAAGCGCGTTTGCCGCTGGCGACGGGTGTTTGTAGGTATGTTTTTGCGCGCCGAGGCCACACAAAGGCTCTCGGCGCGGCCTCGGCGACGGGCGAGCCACACCGAGCCGCGCCGCGATTTACGACGCGTCGCCCGCACTGTATTTCGGGCATTGGCGATGTGTGAGATGTGGGATGAGTTGGAGGAGGTAGTTTAAGATGATTTCTGGTAATTATCTATGAAAACTTTAAAAAATGAATAAGTTTGAAGTTGAAGGTAGTGTTGTAGCACTCTCGTAGCAGTCGTAGCATTCGTAGCGTCGTCGTCGGTGTGGACGTAGCAGTCACTCCCAAAACTGCTAATAAAATTCTGATTGTGAAATATAAATGCTTTGACCTTTGTAACTTATGGTTTGCTTCTGTGATGAAGACTATATTAGACAATTCTATAAGTACTGCACAGTTGTTGTACATGAATCGATCAATAATGTTAATATATCAGGTCCATCTGCTTTAAGGACAATAATTCAGCCATCGAAAAGTCTTAACTACACCCCCTACAAAAGAAACAAAAGATCTGCTCAATTACAAAAAATAACTTGAAACTACCGCATCACTAACTTCACACATCAGATATGCACGTTCTCTAGTGATTTTGTTATCGGCGCGCACCCCCGGCGACATCCGACGCCGCGCCATTACCGCCCCCCCTTCCCGCGCCTGCCCCGTGCCCCCCCCCGCGGTGTTGCCAACTAAATGCGAGATAATTGATGTTTAGCGGCCGTTCGGACGTCAATAGTGCGCTGATATGCCTAGTTCGGCCGCTCGGGCTTGGGTACTAAGCTTGGAAATTACAAATTATTTGGTTAAAAAACTACGTGTTTGAGATAAAAATTTTGAATAGGCTTTGTGCTAGGAATGAGAAAAATAGGATTCAATTGGGAAACTTAGAACATGCTGAAAGTTTCAGTCGCACCGCATATGTAGGGATGCGGCTCAGTGGCTGAGTAAGCCAGTTGAGCTGCGCCTGCACTGCGCTTTCTATGCGGCGAAAGCTCTAAGCAGACTTTGTTTTAAAACACAAAGCAGTTATATGAACTGTTCCACTTCGAAATTGAACCCAGCCAGCGCATATCTACTTTCCCTAATAGGTATTTCCGTACTAACTTGCCTTCCAAGCTCTCAGTCGGCAATCACTGCAAGATGTGCAAGATTTGTCACTTTTCTCAAGCCTATATTATTTTATTTTTCACTGTATTAAGTTCAAATCTTCACCATGCTCTGAACACAGCTCAACTAAAGAACAATGTAAGAACTCCCACTGTTATTTCATCCACAATATCCACATCTGGCAACTCCGTCGCACTCATTAGCCAATGGTGACATAGCCTGCAGCCGATGCCGCGACTCGAATTTTTACAGCCTATAACAGTAATCCAGTATCGCGGAACATTCGAAGCTATACCTTTTACTGGATTAGTTGATTAGAAAGAAAAACCATTTTGAGAATTCTTACGTTTTTATTTTAGACCTGTTTTTGAAGTTGCAGAAAATGCGGCTTTCATTGCAGATTGTGTATACTTTCCTACTCAACTGTATCAGTGGCTTTTTATCAACGCTTAGATTACCTAATGGACCGACTGGTAATCGCGTAGTTTAAAAAATCGTCAAAGTACTTATTATCCCAATAATTAAGACCTCCTCATAGAGTCATGGACAGTTCCCAATGTTCCAATTAACGATCCCAGTCTTTACTAAATCAAAACCCACCCTTGATAAATAAATGGCTTAGTTATGTTATCATCGTCGTCATATTCCTCGACTGGTGGACGTAGCTGTCCCTCCAAGAATCACACTTCCCTCAAATGAGGTCTATAATATGCTTACTTCTGGGTTTGTAGACCCCTACTATGCACCCTAATAATAAAAATCAGCCAAGTGTGAGTCGGCCTCGCGCAAGAAGAGTTCCGTACCATTATCTATAAAAACGGCAAAAAAATTACGTTTTTTGTATGGGTGCCCCCTTAAATAATCATTTTATTCTGTTTTTTTGTATTTGTTGTTATAGCGGCAAGAGAAATACATCATCTGTAAAAATTGCAACTGTCTAACTATCACGGTTCATGAGATACAGCCTGGTGACAGACGGACAGACAGACAGACAGACAGACGGACGGACAGCGGAGTACCATATGGGTACGGAACCCTAAAAACCAGCCGTTAGCTGTTAAAAGAACGAATAGTAATATTACACACAGTTTAAGCGCGAATATATCTGATACCACGCGATTATTAGCTGATGCCGCGTATTGGGTTACCGCTACTTATAGTAATGATACGTCTGTTCAGTAACATGATAATTGATACGTTCGCAGACCTATTAGGCAGTACTATATGCCATTAGCCGAATACGAGCACTCAGGTCGGTTATGACAGCTTCTCAAAAGTAAAAGTAGGTTCATCAAGAAAGAAAGAAAAATTGGTTTATTTGTCACAGAAACACGTGCATACAAAAAGATAACTAATCAGATTTATTAAACAAAATAGATCTAAATACAAATACGAGATCACGAGTTTACAGATAAGTATTCGGCATCTGCACGTCATGACTGTGACAAGAAGGCTTCCACTCAGCATGATGCTGCGCTAAGGGGACCCACAGCACAGCGCTGATTTTCAGTGGTCACACAAATCAACGCATCATCACCAGCCTATTGCTGAATATAAGCCTTCCCAATCGCACGCCATTTTATACCTACCTCAGTCGATCCTCGGCTTCTCTAATCTAACAGGGCCTAGACAAGTGACAATCGCTTCGAAAGCAATTCGTATTTCTACAACGAATTTCAACAGGATTGACATAAGCTTTTCGATAGCATATGTCAATCCTATACATTTTTGCCTTTTCCATCATCGTTATCGCTAATAGAATGTCACTTTGTCTAGGGGCTCTGCAAGCTAACTGCGACCTTGCGAAGATCGTCGATCTACCGAATTTGATGATTATAATACCAGTCTATTACTCTCTCCACTGCAGGGCAAAGGCTACTTCTCAAGCAGAGAAGTCATGAGAATTGATGAGCACCACGTTTGCTCAAAACGGGTTTGCGATTTAAGACTTATACTGCACCCTAATTACGTAATACACGATCAATTAGAACTGGAATCGGTTTGAAAGAAATGTCTAAACCATTACTTCCTAAGTTCGAAAAAAATATCTGCTCATCAACGTAAATAACGCAATGAATGTTGTTGAACTGTCAAAATGAAACAAATTAGTAGTAATCGGTTACGAAAATAAGTTACGCAATTAGATAATTGGTGTTAAATATCTATGAATAATTATTATAAATTAAAGTCGCTTTTCGTGTCTGTTTGTGTGATAGCGTTGTTCTTCTAAACTACAAGGCAATAGATTTTGAAAAAAAATTGGAGAATTATTTCCGGAAGGTTTATGTGTATAATAGATAAATATTAAAATTACTTCAATCTGCCTAGCCTTTTCCCAACTATGTTGGGGTCGGCTTCCAGTCTAACCGGATGCAGCTGAATACCAGTATTTTACATGGAGCGACTGCCTATCTGACCTCCACAACCCAGTAATTGGTAATACGATACCCCTTGGTAAGACTGGTTGTCAAACTTTCGGGCTTCTGACGATCCGTACAGACTGTCAAAGATCCATGAATGACAGCCGGGACCAACGGCTTAACGTGCTTTCCGAGGCAAGAAGGAGTCTCGGTATGTAAAGATGGTCACCCATCCACGGGCCAACCCCGGCAAGCGTAGCTTAACCTGATGGATCGACCCGGTGTGACTGTTATTACTTAGCCACGAGCACCTCTAAATATTAGAATTACTTATAGTAAAGAAATCTCGATGTTTTGTCAAGTAGTCGAAACCGTGCGAAGAAGGGACGTAGGCGGGTCGTTAGACTCGCTAGTAAAATTAAGTCGTTTCCTCACGATGTCCACAATAATTTTGATAGTTTAAAAAAACCTAATACCAACATAAATCATCAACGGATGCATCACCTTTACCTATTGAATTGACCTGCTGCCTTCCTGGTATCCAAATAAACATACGAACAATTCAAATATTAGCTGATGTGGCTTCTTGAATTACACAGGCACGTGTGGATGAAATGAATACGCATAAACAAAATTGAATAACGTGTTTTGAAATATTGCTTACGCTTGTTTGAACTTAGTTTTAGTTTTTCAGATTTTGACGTGTTTAATAACATCAGTGTATAGTAGTCACAAGTGAGAATGGCCGAAGTTGGGTCCGGGGGGGCTAGCACGGCCTATTGTGAGCTATCGGCTCGAGTCACCCATTTTATATGAATAAACTGAGATAAAATGAGTGACTCGAGCCATGCCAACAAGGTCGTGCTCGCCCCGGTGGGTTTGACCCCCAGGTTGGAAATGTGCTTTTTATTTGAATTTGTTTAGTATCAGTTCGGTGTCTAGATTTGGTGTCCGTCAATAGACTCGCCTTTTAGTACATCGGACTTACTTATTACAACTGCTATATAATTGCGTAACTTATTTTCGTAACTTAAATTTATTTTCGTTTGACAGTTCAACAGCATTCATTGCGTTATTTACGTTGTTGAGCAGATTTTTTTTCGAACTTATGAAGCAATGGATTAGAAATTGGTTTCAAACCGATTACAATTCTGATTGATCCTGTATTACGCAATTAGGGTGCAGATCAAATGTGGATGACTGATGTTACACCTCTGACTTTGGAAACACAGCCGTGTTGTACATGTTTAGAAGTAAAGTTCGCCTCTTTTTACACGTGACTTATCGTACAAACGTTTCTACTTACATATAAGTAGTGTTTATAATACGAACCGTTGCTTACATTAGCTTATGGGTTAGCAACTTGTATTACTTATTCAAAGTCGTGATGTAAGTGTGAGTCGGCGCGAGTATGTAAGGCGTGGATTGAGGTTCACGCCGTACATGCTTTCGGTAACTTGCTGCATATAGATTAGGTTGTTTATCATTGTTCAGGCGAAATACGTCCACTACTCACGGCCGTTGGCAGGGGGGTGGTTTTGGGGGTTCAAACCCCCCCCCAAAATCTGAGAAACTAGAATCTCCATCCAGAGATCGACCTCCCCTAGGGTACCTCCGTAGCGGAGCGGGGCTAAAAATTTCGAGCTCGCTTCGCTCGCTCTTGCATCCTATATTTAAGTGGTCTAACTAAAAGGTTAAAGATGTCTCTGTTTTTGGTTATGATTGCAAAGAGGCGGGAAGAGAGAAACAGGGCTATATTGAAATTGAATAATAACTATTTCTTCATAATCTTCGCAAATCACGAAAAAAAATTTTTTGTACGTAAATTTGTATGATTTTCGGCAAAGAGAATTTTTTATTTTTATTATCCTCTTTTTTATAAATCTGCACTCTTTATTTACCCTCTCTGAAATCAGAAATAACTTATTGCTTCAATAAAAAGTTGGCAATCCCAACCCCCCCCCCCAAAATGAATTCCTGGCTACGGCCCTGCTACTACTGGACATAGGCCTCCCCCAAGAGTCATCGATCGGTCCTATGGTTAGATTGATCGATTGATGAGAAATGAGTAGATACATAAGCCTACCTGGCTTATGTATCTACTCATTTCATAAATAATTCGTGGCTTCATAAAACTTACCCTTATTCTACCGTTTGTTCTGTTGTCAAACGACCCCCAAACATACAATATCACAATACAATTCAAAGTAGCTTAAACTTTTAATTAAAAAAAAAAAAAACAATTATGAAATGAGATCTGAAAAAAGATAGTACCAATTTTTCTCTTTTAAAAGTAAAATGTCCGGACTTTTTTTTGCAAATACCCAGCTTTTTGACACGTCTTTTCAAATTTCGAAGTGGTACCCACCAATAACCCTAGTCCAAATACGATCAAATCATAACGATAGATAGCTATCATAGCTTCGTATCAAATTCTAAGACATGTGATATCTACCAACCCGCACTGGGTCCGCGTGGTGGATTACGGCCCAATCCCTCTCGAAGAAAGGAGGCCCGTGTCCCAGCAGTGGGAACATTATAGGCGGATTATGTGTGATATGTAAAGCTTAGTTAACCTAGTCTATCCGGTTTATAGTGTGACAGTTTAGTTAGTGCATGGTATCCTTTAATCCATGTCAATGACGCTGCGGCCTTGTGTGCCTGATAACGATAACATAGGAGAAAAAGTTTTGCCTACTAACCACAGTAATTGGATGATATTAAACTTTAATAACGTTATTTCAGTTGGAAATAATGTTTGTTTGACTTTGATTGGATTTAATATTCTGGTATAATATGTATTATATTTTATGAATGAGTTTAACATACCTATTTTATTTATAACTAGCTGCGCCCCGCGGTTTCACCCGCGTAAGTCTCGTTCCCGTGGGAATATCGGGATAAAAAGTATCCTATGTGTTAATCCAGGCTATAAACTATCTATCTGCCAAATTTCATCCAAATCCATTCAGCCGTTTTTGCGTGATTGAGTAACAAACATCCAAACACACAAACACACAAACTTTCACATTTATAATATTAGTAGGATTAAAAATTATTCATTTCATATGTACTGTCAGGGTAATTAATCGTTAATCAAATTGACACCCTACGTCACATTGTCATACAACTGTTGAAGAATGACAGTTGTGATTTGAATTTGAAATTTGAAAAATTAAGTTGGTAATCAATTTACTTAACAAATTATTTCCCTGAATCTACTAGTGCTTGCCTGTGTCAGAGCTACGAGGCTACCTATGCCATAGACTGTCCGGCTGTGTTAGGCTTACAGATTGGGACATTCGTAGGCTGTTTCGGGTAGCACCTACGCGCTACGCTACGTTAGGTAGTACGTAATTACTAGTAGAATTTACATCCTATCCAATACGTTTAAGTAGCATTATGTTCAAGTATTACTTAAATTAATATGAGGACTGTTGATCAGTGGAATAACTCCTTTACTATGCCTCTACGACTACTCTCTCTACATATGTATGTGCATAGGGTGCACCAGAACGCGTCTAAATATCAAGCAAAGTCATGCATGAAAATTTCTCAGTTTTCAGCAAGCTTTCTCTTCATGCGAACTGCGCTACTGTAACAACAATACCTTTTGTTTAATACATCACTACATATTATAAAACAAATCCCTCCGCCGCGTCTGTCTGTCTGTCTGTTCGCGACAAACTCAAAAATACTTCACCGATTTTCATGCTGTTTTCACCAATGGATAGAGTGGTTCTCGAGGAAGGTTTTAGTATATAATAACCGACATCCACACGGGCGAAGCCGCGGGCATCAGCTAGTAATACTATAAAACGTTCAACAACATGTGTCCTATCCTAATTATAATTCCAAAGTCTTGCATCTCAGCGGGCGCGACGTGGCTGCGTCTACCTATCTGTACCTAGCGCCTTACTCAAAGAGTTTTCAGCTCTATTTGTTTGCGGATAAGGTTGGGTTTGTGATGGTGTGTAGTGTGGTAAACAACACAATAAGTTTTCTGTGTAATTGTTATCGCGACACCGCGCTGCAGGGCCGCCGCGCCGCGAGGTCGGGTGACGCATAGATAGTGCGCCCAACCCTACCGCGGGCACAACCTTCGCTCGAGCGTGACTGCGTGGAATATATCGTGGGATTTACGCACTGTTTTTAGAGTTTGTTCTGATCAGCGTGTTAATTAGACCAATTTATTCGATCGCGCGATGTTAGGTTAGGGCTGGCAAAGATGGTTAATGAGAGGTTCAGCAAAAATACTGTAAAATGCGTTTCATGATGGTAAATTATTTGATTCGCGGATTAGGTGCAGTAAAAACAAAAAAGTTTCTTACTGGTTTTCAAGACAAGCAAAGGATATCCAAATTATAATAATCTCACTGAAAAAAATAAACTAAGTAAGATAAAGTAAGTTGTAAGGCTTCTAACAACAGTCACCTGTAATAATTATGTGTTAAGTTATCTCGGGTGGGTCGTACGACATGGAAAGAGATGGCCTGTTGACCTATCGCCTGTTCGCCTACGTGCGCGGTAATTAACTGCTTCCTTCAGTTTCTTACAACTTGCGTAGGAAGTTAAGTAGCTAGGGTACTATTTTATTTTATTTTTGTTAACAGTCTGTTGAAGATAATCATGAACTATTTTTAGAAAACTGTAGCTATACTTAGGCTCCACGGTTTTTTTAATGTGAACGTTCCAATTTGCACCCAATTTGCGATAATCCGAACGCGATTACAAACATCACAAGGTAAGGGGTACGGGCTGGTGAGGGATGCGTTCTATTTTTAAATGGCCCGCGAAACTGCACATCTGGCACTTAGGGCAGGCGATTATTGTCCCGTTCATCGGCTTAATGGGCAACTACAAAATATTAATGCGATATCGCGTGTTGTTAATAGAGCTTTTGTTCAATTAACGACAATGTCCAGCCGTGGGTGCGATTGTTGTGAAAATAACTTGATTGTTCTTCCGCGAATGGCCGGAGTTATGGCGGAATAACGGGGTGATGACGTGTCGAAAAGCCGCGGGGCGCCCACTCAGCCAGGTACTATTTGACCGGATAAGGATATTACAAATACTTTTTGGTTCTTTGTCCCTGGTATTGATAACGCTGTCGGTGTTATTGAATTCTCATAATTGTAAAGGTCGTAAGATTTTATGGATATGTATGGATGAGTTAGTAGATTGTTATCGAAAAGAAATATTTCAGGGACTAATAATATCTGTCGCGATTTCCTTCTGTTGCTAAGAGGGTAACCTGACATCAAAATAATAGACCTACAAAACACATATGCACACAAGTTCCTAGTATCAACTAGGAACCTACTTATTCAAATTATTTCTACAACGGACACGGACAAAGTTCAAAAGATATTATTAGTTAAGCAAAAAGCCGTTCGTCAAATTGAAACCCGGACCACATATTGCACCCCATTGTCTGAGGAGTACCTACGTTCTACGTTCACGCGGGCTCCTTGCGTTTTCACTTATACAATAGCAGGGTCATTCAGAGATACAGTTGTTCTCTCACTAGCGTTTTGTCCTCATAAAAGAGTTTCAAAAAACGCGGGATAATAAGTGTCATGTTACAGACTGAAGGCACACAGGGTGCATTGTCTATGATTCGGTTATTGTTTTTTTTTTGTCATGCCCCGTAGGTACTGGCTGGTTATTGTAACGAACTCGTAAGACGTTAGGTTTAAACTACACATGATTTTTCAGTTTTTTTTTTAATTTAAAGGGCATATTTCCTTATGTAAGTTCGTGCATGGCTCAAGGACCTATATAGTTAATCATGTTAACAGCACCGAACATTCGTTACTACAAAGTTAAAACTTTCTTCAAACATAAGTAACATACTCCGTGAAATTGACAATGGCTGGCTGACTGACCCACTTAACTTACAGCGATCAGATCCTATACAAAATATAATATTAAAGCATGGAGTCATAAAACGGGACCTGTTGCTCGAGCCCCGTGCATTGTGCGTTTACAACCAGTGTTTCGACTAATTAAACCGTTTTATGAGCTTTTGTTTTGTCTTAACGGCCATTCCATGGACTTTTAGGGTGACTTTTGATGATGTTACTTTAATTTATATAGCGCAATAAATTACCTAAGTACTTTGTGTTATGATTTAAGATATTTTAGAATAAAACTTCACTGTGACAGAAAAGGCTGTATGATTTGTTATCTTTGCTTAAAAACTGATTATGTCATTGACAATTATTTTAAACGTACTGCATGAATGATAAAATCCATTAAATTAATTTGATTAAATACAAAAAATAAGAAGATATTTAATGGCATTCAACAGGTTTGATACTTACTGAGTGGACAAGATAAAGTTGCTGCGATCATATCTTATATAAATATAAAAGTTATAATCACGTTTAAGTTATCTGGCGCGAAACTTGATTTTTCGCAAGCTTCTCACTTGGTGAAATAAATGACAACTTAATTATAGTCATAATTCATAATTAATGATACTGGTTACACTTTGATGACTGCAAACCAGCTTATTCAGAGTACGTTTTCATTCATCAAAGTCTTATACATGTTTTGTATCATTTATAATGCTGTATTTCGTCTAAATTGTAATCTATTTTAAGGCTTCTCGTCCACGATAATGCAGTACCTATCTAGAACACCCTGAGATAAATCTATCTATCTGCGAGTGATACTTACTCTAGCCAGAGCGATCTTATAGATTTTTGTATCTACACGAAGTAGAGAACCGCCCTGCGAAAAGTGAGTCACTCATGGACGAGCGAGACGCTTTAGGACTTAACCTGTCAGTATAGAAGGGGCCAAAAATATAAATCGATTGGATTTTAAGTACCTTTTTGATTGTGTATGATTGAGGCAAACCTCAAATCATTCCAATATAATGTTTACAAATCACATGTTACTTGATTGGGAGTCGGTGGTCGGTGCCGACAGACGAAATTTTTTCTCGATTTATTAATTGCAAACAGGATCTTTTATTCCGCATAAAATCGCGAATGGAAACCGCATTTGAACAGCCTTATTTGGTAGGAATGCGTACAAAGTAAATAAGTAATGGTCTATGTAGGGGCAGCTATCTATTAGGAACCCACTTACATTAGATTCGGCGAAATATATTGGTATTAAAAAATATATTGGTAAAACAAATATTACACACTTTAAATGTTCTGTATTTTGCTATAATTGATGACACGGAAGTTTCAAGTCTATATTGTCTATGGATGACATACAGCCAGCCGTCTGTCCAAAGACGGCAGGTTTGTAAGTTATTGTAAATTAAGTTTTGTGTAAATATATGGAATGGGAAAACACAAATTTCTTATTCATTGTTTGTTAGTTTGTCACGTTGGAATATACGAAGTAGATTTTAATAGGTAATATTTTACTTCGCTGGGATACGCTTCCAGAACTACTAATCGTAAAAGGAATGCTCAGGTAATTAGTTTAACGAAGCTTAAAAAAAAACAAATAAAAGTCACTATTTGCGTTTCAATAAAATCCATGGAGTTATCAGTTTTTAACCGACTTCTTCAAAAAGGAGGAGGTTCTCAATTCGTCTGTTTTTTTTTGTTTGTGTGTTTTTTATGTGATTACTCCGCCAATTATGAATCGATTTTGATGATTCTTTTTTTGTTTGGTAGATCATGCTTCAGAAGTTAGGTCATGCTTCAGGATTTTTGAGTTAGCTTCAATATTACGTATTTTTTCCCATTTAGTATATCTGGACGATATTTTGAGTGACTCCGTCACTGTTATTTACTCCGGTAGTGGTATACTAATATTATAAAGGGGTAAAATTTGCTCGTTTGTTTATATGTAGGGGGTCATTATCAGGAAATACCAGTCGGATTTGAATTGGTTAGCCCAATTCTTGATGTAACATCACGCCACGACCCTTAGGAGACGAGCAAAAAGAAAAAGAGTCAGAAAGTGCTATGAGCTAAGCGAGGAACGAAGTAATAGAGCGGGCAGGCGTTGGGCTGAAACTCCGCCCATGGGCTCCCCCGCTGACGCAGAGTCTCCGGCCTCAGCTTGTGGAGGACGTGGTGAGCGCTCTGTTCCCTTCGAGAGGGGAACATACCTCCCCGCTCATGGCTCCGCCTACTGCGGTGCTCGATGCGGACCACACCGCCGACGACGACGACGACGATGCTCCGGAGGTGACCGAGGTAGAAATGAGAGTGGCGGTACGAAGGCTGAATGCCAAGAATACCGCCCCAGGACCCGACGGCCTTCCTGGGAAGGCCTGGGTCCTGGCCATGGAGGCTCTCGGGCCTCGACTAAGAGGTCTCCTATGCGCATGCATGGAGAGGGGCCAGTTCCCACTTCGTTGGAAGACGGGGAAACTGGTCCTCATTAAGAAGCCGGGGCGCCCTGCGGACTCTCCGTCCGCTTATCGGCCCATCGTGCTGCTCGACGAGGTGGGCAAGCTCTTTGAAAGAGTCATTGCAAACCGCCTCGTCGGGCGGCTGGTGCGGGTGGGGCCGGATTTGGCGGAGAGCCAGTTTGGTTTCCGCAGAGGGCGCTCTACGGTGGACGCCATCATGCGTGTACGGGCCCTCACGACGGGGGATGCTGTGGCCCGGGGCGGGGTCGTCTTGGCGGTGTCACTAGACATCGCCAACGCCTTCAACACCCTGCCCTGGAGTTGCATAAGGGAGGCACTCCGGTACCACCGGATGCCGACCTACCTCTGTCGTGTGGTCGAGGCCTATTTGACGGACAGGGCCGTCATCTACCCCGGTCACCAGGGAATGTGGAACCGGCGAGAGATGTCGTGCGGTGTCCCACAGGGATCGGTCCTGGGGCCGCATCTGTGGGACATCGGATACGACTGGGTGCTGCGCGCCGACCTCCCTAGCGACGTCAGCGTGGTTTGCTACGCTGACGACACGCTGGTCCTGGCGCAGGGGAGGTCGCACCAGGCGGCGGCCGATCTAGCGACACGCTGGGTTGCGACAATCGTAGATAGAATCCGGCAGTTGGGACTCGAGGTGGCCTTGCACAAGTCCGAGGTCATGTGTTTTCATGGCCCTCGGAACGCGCCACCGTCGGGTTCCCAAATTACGGTAGGAGGGGTTCACATCGGCGTCGAGTCGACGATGAAGTACCTGGGACTCGTCCTCGACAGCCGGTGGAACTTCGTGGAGCATTTCCGACGTTTGGCTCCAAGGCTGGACCGGGCTGGGGCCGCCTTGAGGCGGCTCCTGCCCAATCTAGGGGGTCCAAACGCCTCCTGCCGGAGGCTATATGCGGGGGTCGTGCGGTCCATGGCCCTTTACGGGGCACCGGTGTGGGCGCGTTCCCTTAGGCTGCGGCCAGCACGCCGGTTGAACGCGTCCCAAAGGGTCATGGCCATTCGGCTGGCCCGGGGATACCGCACGGTCTCCCGTGAGGCGGCGAGCCTCCTTGCCGGATTACCGCCATGGGATCTGGAGGCGAAGGTCCTCGCGCACATCTGGGAGTGGCGCGAGGAGGTGAAGCGCCGGGGTGTAACTCCGCTGCCGCGAGAAATCGCGGCACAGCGGACAGAGCTCCGGCAAGATCTCATGGCGGCATGGAGAGTGCGATTGTCGCAACCCAGTGCTGGGCACGCCACAATAGCGGCGATAAGTCCCCTCTTTGAGGAGTGGATAGAGAGGCGCCACGGCGTCCTCACCTTCCGCCTGACACAGGTCCTCACCGGACATGGCAGCTTCGGGAGGTACCTGTGTAGGATTAGGCGGGAGGAAACGCCCGGGTGTCACCACTGTGTGGATCGCCCGGAGGACACGGTGGAGCATACGGTTGAGGTGTGCCCTGCTTGGGCGGAGCACCGCCGTGTCCTCGCGGAGGCGATTGGCGGCGGTGACCTCTCGCGTCCGGCCCTGGTTCAGGCCATGGTACGGAGCGAGAGGGCATGGGAAGCCGTCACCTCCTTCTGCGAAGCAGTAATGCTCGCGAAGGAGGAGGCGGAACGCGTGAGGGAAAGGCAAAGTTTGCGCCCTCACGCCCCTAACCGCCGCCGTTGGAGACGCCCTGGGCGTCGGGAATCCCAGGCGGATTTCCGGCCACCATAGGCGCGGGCTTGCGGACGGCGAGCAACGGGCAGCTCGCCGTCCGATAAGGACCAGGCCCGGGTCGATGGCGCGTCGTGTTCCACGCGCGCCTCAAAGAGATGTCAGCAAAAATGACGGGGTCCGCTAGGACCGATGCCTGCCAGGGTTGCGGGAAAGTCCGAAAGGGATACCGGGACCTTGGCAACAGGCAAATGAAGGAACACGGGTGGGTTTTAGTCAGTAAAAGTCTGACACGCCCTTCCGCTCCGCCCAGAGCGGGAGAAGTCATTGGATGATTTCCCACCCTCAAAAAAAAAAAAAAAAAAAAAGGCGTTGGGCTGCGATGACGCAGTGGGTTTCGACCCCCGGGTCGAAATTTCACGCGGACAAAGGCGCGGCCGGCGGGCAGAGCTAGTGTTAAATAATTTGCGATATGTAACTTTATCACCTAATAAATTAGTCACTTGATCTTTAACTAAACCCTGCTATTGTTTTAAAAAACGGGCCAAGTGCGAGTCGGACTCGCGCACGACGGGTTGCGTACCATTATCTATAAAAACGGCAAAAAAAATCATGTCTGTTGTATGGGAGCCCCCCTTAAATATTTATTTTATTCTGTTTTTTAGTATTTGTCCAACCCAACTGGTTGTCAGTCCAACTGGTTATTTTTGAAGTGAATATATAACTAAATATTCTGTGAATATTTCAAGCGTCTACCTCTTGCCGTTATCAATATCAAGCAAAAACGAGCAAAAAAATCACGTTTGTTGTATGGGAGCCCTCTTAAATATTTATTTTATTCTGTTTTCTAGTATTTTTTGTTATAGCGGCAACAGAAATACATCATCTGTGAAAATATCAACTGTCTAATTATCACGGTTCTTGAGATACAGCCTGGTGACAGACGGACAGACAGACAGCGGAGCCTTAGTAATAGGGTCCCGTTTTACCCTTTGGGTATGGAACCCTAAAAAGCACGTTTTATTGATGACTAGTCAAGTTGAAAGAATTTGTCCCACGGTGAGCACCAGGAGGTCTATAGTTTCATTACGTTGAAACCTCCTTTACGTAAAACATGCAAGCAGTACACAGTACCTAAACCAGTATGAAGTAATTGAGTTTTTAAGGACTTAATACCTTACCAAACATGACCGGGATGCATTCAAAGAATTTCAGTAAAAACCCAAATGAGGATTGTTTATGCGTTTCGCACAAAATCGCGGCAGTCGGCCGTTGCCGTAATAAGTAACAACAAAGGCGGGCTCGCGTCCCTTTCAATTAGTTTTTACGCGGCGGAGATAATGATTTACAACGGACGGACGGACGAAGCCCACGGTGTAATCGCGGACGGCCATCTTTTCCCGGAAAGAGCGACAATGAACACACGTTCGCGGTATTTCGCCCCCTCTACACTCTCTTTAGTTTAGCTGTGTGAAAGCTTTCGCGGGTGCATGCAGGAAGTATAGCTACGCGATGCGGTAATAATAGTAGTGTCCTACGGTCCTGCTCCTTGCCGCCCGCCGAATTTATTATAGTTGTTATTGTTAAGCCTCGTGCAAACTGGCGCGATATCGCGGGCGCGACAGGCAGCGTACCCTTGTCGCGCCCGCGATATCGCGCCTGTTTGTGGGAGCCTTTAATCGAATCGGAGCAGAATTGATTTTGGAAACTTTGAGTATGAAATAAACATAAAAGACTGACAGGCACAGTAGCTAGGTTCCATAAATGACAAGTGACCATGTCTGGAATCTGGATTTATCTTGAAGTAAGATTTATGTACAGTCGGCCGCACGTCAGTGGAGGTAAACCCTGTTTATCTTGCGTGCGTAACATACGAAACGATCAACCTTAATCTAAATAATTTTGAACGATATCGCTAATCCATTGCTTCATATTATGTTCGAAAAATGTGTCTTATCAGCAACGCAAATGCAGAAATGAATGTTGTTGAACTGTCAAAATGAAACGATCTATTCCATTCTAATACCAAAAATATAGATAGGTTTTCTATTCCGAACGGATACTAATACCAAAACAAGTTCAAAGAAGGTACAGTCAGTCTTAATATGAGTTTTAACAAATACCAGTGGTACTAGTTTTTGGTATTAGAATAGAATAAACCAATAAAACAAATTGTGATTGAACCAGGATGCTGGTCTCTTTATTCTTTTCAAAATCTGTACTACGCTGCGTCAGCTCAAGATCAAAATGTTACCACTGACATGCCAAGACATGTAGGTTTAAACAAGCCTTAAAAAAAAAAACACAGCTTGAAATGCAATGCGTGCAAAGCATACCACAGATTTACAGCAAGACACGTCCAGCGGGCAGGCGCAGCGTGCGTATCCAATCGGAGTCTGAATGATGTTGTACTTGTGTCACTAACATCGGTGCTCACGACAAACCCACTGCGCTTATTTGAACAGGCCGGCGAAACAAAAGCCCTTTGTACTGCAGTTACGCTGTGAACCACGGATTTTGTGGAGTTTAGTGAGATATCGTTAATTTTCGATGAAAATTGTGACTGGTTTATTAGTTGAGTCTTTAGTTACTGAGCGGATTAAATGACGATGATTATGAATTTTAAAGCGTTGTTTAATCGTAGTTTTGTAGTCATTTAATAGCCTCTTTCGTGCTTCCCCTTTCTTCTCATTGAAACTATCAATCAATCAATCAATCAATCTGCCTAGCCTCTTCCCAACTATGTGGACCCTCGGCTTGCAGTCTAACCGGATGCAGTTGAATACCAGTATTTTTTACATGGAGAGACTAAAATATCTGACCTCCACAACTCAGTAACTGGGTAATACGATACCTCTTGGTAAGCTACTGGTTGTCAGTCATTGAGAACTATTATGTATAATTTTTATTGGTTTGTAAAAGTGCGTCATTTATACTATATTATAAATATTACGTATGGTTTGCGTACCTACTAGAACATGAAATTCGGAAATTTTCTTTTAAAATTAGCCTCTTCTAGTTTGTTATTTTATCAACTTGCTTATTTTTTGTTGTTTTTATGTTTCGTTGACTCATCTCATCTAGTACGCATACCTTGGTCGTGCCCTTGATTTTATGCAATGAACGGGACCGGAGCTGTTTGACGCAAATCGATGGTGCACGTCCTCGTGCGACTTTCAGAGGAAACGTGAAGTGCGACTTGAGTACTCGTAAGACGGTAACGAGCTGACAAAAAGAAACTGCGTTAAAAAGGGTCGAGTAGTTAGGTTATGGTAAAAACATTCCATTAAATGAAGAATGAATGTGGTGAATCTTATTAATTCAGGATAGTTATCTGGATTACGGCCGGTTCTCAGCAGTAATATCATATTAAGTAGGTACCTACTTATTCTCCATTATCTCCACGTTTTTCAAAGGGTCTCAAAAACCTAATTTGTGTAACAACGCGTAAAAAACCTAACCCTCCCTTAGCTGTAGCTGGGTAAAAATGGCAACGCCGCGCCGCGTCTGTCTTGCCGCGGGTAAAAATGCGCGGTAATGGTCGAGGTTGCGGGCGGCGATACTCCGCGACTCAGGTAGGGACATAATGAGCACAGCACGCAGGTACGCGCGAAACAATGCAGCTGGAAGGGCCGCGACTAATAATGTAAATGTTATTATTGTTACTTTACTTGAAAGAAGTCGAAGTCGAAGTCGCGATTTGAGGAGCATTTTTTATGAGTTGGGGTTTAGCGGATGGGAAAGTAATAATATCGAGCCCTTTTTAGTTTGGACTTCTTGAATTGAATGGTGTCTAATGATTTTCCCGGAATTTTAATCAATTCTTGAATTTACTGAATTCCTTGCTAAGCAGCGGTAAAGTAAGACAAGATTCCCGATTGCTCTGTTACCTATAAAATAGGCTTAGATTTCTCTTTTAACATTGAATTCTATTACGAGTTTCAAAGCAAGACCCAAATATTTTTTCTATGGGCCGTACTCGCATCGCATTACAGTGCTCGCACGCGTATGGAAAATAATGATACCTAAGTTATAATAGAATTTATACTCTCACCCCTACGCATGAATACCGATCGCAACGTGTCGCCCGGCTGACGATTGATGGCAGCAATTTTCGCGGCCGTGCCCCTTCAAGTTATAGCCTACACGTATCTGTGTCGCGCTAATGGCGGCGCGGAGGCGGCGATCGGTCGGTGACGGGCGCGTAAAATGCGTAAATGTAAATGTGTGCCCGCGGTGTACGCCATCCGGCGTTCGTCGCGAGTGGCGATAATTTAGCCGCGCCGCCGCGCCGCCTCCCCGCTGTCGTCCCGACCCCGCGTCGCGCCGCGCCGCCGCCGCTGCTGTCGCCGGGTGAGACGCGCGTTACGTAAAAACTCGACGTCTGAACTGCACTTTATGTTATGGATATGGTAACAATCGCTTCATCGGCTTTCTCTTGGATTCTCTGTGTTCTTGATGCGAGCTTAACGCTCCAAGTTTTGTTGGTATCTGAACCACCGATAATCAAGAACTTGGAAGAATTTATCGCCCAGTTAACAAAATTGTCTGCTGTAATAATTGCATGTCAAATCCTTGGCCTGCAAAAAGGTTACATGTTTACAGACACCAATCAAAATCTTAAACTTTCACTTAAAATTCAGCCCATCGTGCCAACGAATAAGCCAGCAACTGATGAAGTGATGATATTGACCTTTATAAAAATCAATAATTACCCTTACACTTTGTAAACGAGACGTGTTATCATGTTATCGAGGCTTACTCATCAGCTAATCAGTGTTTTCATATCGGGACACAAATAGTTGCAGCACAATCGGCCAGTCGATGACTTATGCAAATTCTTTCTACGCGATGACATTGAATCTTGGTTTTGATAAATCTGTTGGCGTCTGAACCTCGAAACTTTGTTTTTATTTGCGTTTACGTGTAATTACTGCAGCTGTTAAGTTGAATTGGAAAAAGCTTAATTGAGTACTCTAATATGACAATTAGGCACCAAACAATTGCGGGGAAGATCTGGATGAGACTTGGACTGACCAGAGAGACAGGGCAGTAAAGGGAGGAGGAACCCATACTTTGCAATGAGTGGAACACAGGCTGTGAATGATGGAGAGGCTCCCATATAGCACACAAGTTCTAAGCCCATAAAATATTTTCTATCAAAAGAGTTTATTTTATCCGCTGCCAGCTCCATGACTTTGAATTTGTGAAATCTGACATCTGCTTGGCATAATTTTATTGAAGGGTGGCATATCGTACGAAAATGTAAATGTGGTACCTAGCTTTATATTTTGCACTCAGACCGCGCAGGCAGCGACCTAAATAATCTTGGAGTGACCCTGACCTTTGTGAAATATGGAGTAGTTTTCTTTATTACTGATGTCCTATTTCAGGTCTTAGTACCGCCTCTATCATGTAGTTAGTGCTAGTTAGCCGTTAAGTGCCTGACATCTGTGACCTTGGCTCTCTAAGGATTTCTGTTTGAAGTTATAATAGGGAATATGCATGTATTCTTTTTATTTTTTTATTTGATAGTATACATCGCCAAATAATAGTTTTAAAAAATTCGACTTCAAAAAAGCAATTTTAAGTACTTAAAAAAAATGATTAAAATATCCAACCGACACGGGCTATTTAAACGCCCTCCATTTGGCGCACTTGGTGTGGTGATGTCACAATCTAGGACAACAAACACAGAGCACTATGACAACTAACAAACAAGTGTCAATTGAATGTCAAGTGCTGCTGTCAAGTCAACACTCATACAGCACACATTGACATTTTGATTGTTACGTATCATCCGCTTTCGCGTCGCTTTTCAAGTATTTGAATTTCCCAAAGTATTTTGGCTCTTAAAAAAAAAAAAATTCTCGCTCTAAAATAAATATTATTCAAAAATATTGATTGAGGCATAATTCTGAAGTAATATAGTTTGTAAAAAAAAAAATACTTGACTCTTATTTGAATCACATGCACATTCCCTATTGTCTGTGGTGTTATTATTGTTATTGGCTTTGTAGAGTAAAAACTGATATAATTGTTATGATAAGGTAGATAATGCGAGATTTTGCATGTCTACTTTGTAGAAGATATATCCGCCGTTATTTGTATGTATAGAAAGAAAGAAAAATATTTTATTTGGGACACGCACAGGAAATATAATAATAAAAACAAACATTAAAACTAACAAAATTAATAAAATTAAATAAAACAACGTGTTGAAAACGAAACTCGTGCGAGGCCAAAAAGGCTCCTATCTCAGCATAATGCTACGATATTTAAGAAAAAATAAACAAAAAAAAAAGAAGAAGTATAAAGAGCATAATGTGATAACTAGTATTAGTTAATGATTGACGGTTACGAGTTTAAGGTATAAAAGTGCTTATTGGGGTGGAGAATTTAACACTAAAACGTATTTCCGACCGTCCCAAAAATACAATCGTTACATTTGTGAGATAAGCACGACAATAACTATGTAGTCAGCAGTGAGTGTTCAAAGGCGCGTCGGGACGTGCCTTATCAATGGGGTGGCGGGTTTGTGCCGGCCGCGTCTACGTGCAGCCCGGCAAACGGACAAAGAGCTCCTAGACTATGTCGCGGATATTCGTGGGAAGAAAGGGTTGGCCACACCGCGCCCCGCGGATACGCAGCAAAAAATGCAATAAACAGCTCATCGGAGAACCGTCGCGTGAGACCGTCTCGTTTCAAAAACTTTAATTGGGCCCTTTTCACATCGATTGTTATGTAGATCGAGTGACGTTCGCGTCTTAAATATTCTTTGTTTTTTGTCAACCCTCGATCCGCAAGTCGTTTCGTCTCTTGTCCTTACGAATGTAGATTTATTTCCGGCGCGGTGTCATTTACGAACTCATATTTCTTGTGTCCATTTACTTCTCCTTTATTTCTCTCTAATTGCTGTGCATTGTTGAAAGTTAATTATTAGTGGTTAAACATCTGAAGCTTCTTTTTAATTAACCCTTTAATTCTCGGAGAGAAATAGAGTTGCGAAATGGCTAAGTGAGAAGCAATTCTGCGAAGTCCGTCGTACGATAAGTTACGTTTCGCAAATCGCGTAGTATCGCGTTTCGCGAGTGTTGCTCCGTGATTATGTAAGTGTATTGCGTTTGTTATCTGCGTCGTTATCGCGGGACCTAAGCGCGCAGCCGTCCGTGATCTGTTATCACTGGACAGGTTCGCCTTGCGACATATTGTGTCGCATGTGTGCACGCTATTACACTTAATCACTCGTATGCAGGTAAAGGATCGAAATTACCTTTTATGCTCGAGTTTTTGTAGAGCAAGCGCGATAATGGAATGAATGGTGGGCAAGCATAATATATTTTGTCATTATCGTTTATTACGTGCCCACCCATTTTCCTTATTTAATATGCACATACGAAGGAAAAGCCCATCCCGAACACATAAAGCCCGCCACTTTCCCTATCAAAATTATAAGCTTTATTAAGTAGATTCGGGCTTAATCGAGTCAACTCGAAGTTTTCATTTTGTGAACGGCTCAAGTTGTTGCGAGAGCACACGAATGGGCGCGGGTTTAACGAGCGCCGCCGACAGAGTTTCTGAACGATTATCTCCACGACTAATTATTTCCGGCGGCGCGCGGCGGCGACTCACGCGCCCGTCCGACACGTCGCCGACGCGTTCGGCCATCGAACAAGCTTTTAAAATTGTACATCTGCGCGGTCAATAGACGGCCGGCGCGGCGCATGCATTTCACGCGCGGCCGCCCGGAGCCCATCTATACTCTATACCTGACGTTGACGCTCGCGATCTTATTACAGCGCGCCGGCGAGAAAAAAAAAACAAAGGAAGCGGCGGCAAGCGGAGCGGCCTCGGAGATTTATGGAGGCGCGGCGCCGCCGGGGGCCGGAGTGTCCCCGAATCGCCGCGGCTCGCGGGTTCCAGGAAACGCGATGCGGGCGAGGGTTGGCTTGCACGGCGAATATTGATTACCCACTGGTCGTACTATTAATAGGAGGTCGGTTGACGTCGCCCGGTGGGAGTTCACCCGCTCTGTCCGCACTCGACCTACGCGAGCTGAGTACGTTCGCCTTTCCGGCGTCCATTTCACTAATTGCCTCAAGCCACACCGGCCAGGACCCGGTGTTAGTGTGCTATGTACTAACTAAATTATTTCGTGCATGCACACCACATCGGTAATTGCGGGGCGATTTCAGATCCATCTACGAGTGTGCCAGATTATTTAAGCACAAGATCTAAATTGCTTCTTCATTATGACCTCACGTGTGCTACTAATGCTAATGTTAGAACATTACTAACACGTGTTCTTTATTTCTTTCGTCCATTATCGCGATTTGTTTTTCAATCGCACGGGATTGACTTTACCTGTACTTACCTAACCTCAACACTGCTGACGCTAAAGTGAATGCCGCGTAATTACCCCTCACATAAATCGATTCGGTTCCGAATAATTAACAAACTGCAGCTGCGAGTGTCGAGTTATTTGAACAAGATAACAGCGGTCATCCGCGGAATATGAACTAGGGGAAAGCGAGCGTGCATTGGGCTTCTAGAAAGTTCGAACAATGCGTTAATCGTCGGGACAGGCAGCAACAGTGAGGCAGACAGTGACCTGCAAGCGCCGGTCGGTCCGTCACGCGGGAGACGCGTGCGCGGGCTGCGCGGGCGCATTCGCGAGGTTACCGCCGCGCACCGCTACTCAACAACGTATGACAGAATGCCCACTAAGGCGAAGGGCGATCAAGAACGTATGCATAAATAATTTGTTACAATGCAGGCTGGTCAGAACTTTAGATCATGACACGCGATATGTCACCGGGCATTTTACATACAAAAGTAGCATATACCTATATTATTATATTAGAATTGACCTCAGTATCCCCGGTCAGTTATTTGAACGGAGCGGTCGTTACAGTCGTCAGATTGATTTCATGTAGCTTTTAAAATTAAAAAGTATAAACCCGATATTATTTTCAGAAACGTAGAATGTCTTTTCCCTTTCAGGAAAAGGTATTGTCCATGAATGGAACAGTTTCAAACCATTTCACAACGATTTATTTGACTGTCTGCGACTTAATGATTTATTTGCGGTGTTGTTCGTTTTATTTGCATATTATGTTAACACAATGTATCGCAGAACAGTCTACCTTCTGTATCTATTTTGTTTTTGTTATCGTTCACCGCGGCCATGCCGGCGCGGGCGCAGCTACGACGCACGCGCTGCAACACGATGCGACGGCCGCCATTATCTCCGACATATTTGATCGATGCCACCGATAATGTTCAACAGCTCAATAATGTACTCAGGTACCTACAGGCTGCATTATAACAATATAATATGTAGTTAATATTGCCCAAAATACAAGAGGGGTTATTGCCCGAACCACCTGTATTTCTTTGCCAATTATTTACTTGTTGCTAACGCCAGTGTTTACTTTTTACTATGAGTATAGTAGGGTAGTGTATAACATAGTGACGTTAATTCTACGTAGTCCTTACATATTATAAAACAAAGTCCTCTGCCGCGTCTGTCTGTCTGTTGTTCGCGATAAACTCAAAAACTACTACACCGATTTCATGCTGTTTTCACCAATGGATAGAGTGGTTCTCGAGTAAGGTTTTAGTATATAATAGTCGACATTCACGTGTGTGAAGCCGCGGGCATCAGCTAGTTTATTATAAAATGTTCTTTCTGCTCAAGTGAGTCAAAATACTCGTCATTGTTGTAATTATGATTATGAGCGCTAGTTACTGCTTATTGTTATCATCTTCGGCAGATTACTTAAGGTTGAATTCATTCGTCAGGTAGCTTTCATTGCAAAGATCAAACTGCGATATTGCATTGCAGAATGTACCAATAATTTATCAATGCTCCTTCGATCCTTCCCCATAGCGACAATCACGCCGCGACGTTAATGTTTTAAACAATGCCGCGTTATCGCGAAACTAAATGCGTCACCACACCACACTGTTCATTTGAGTGTGGTGCACATCGGCGGCGCTGCACCGTTGCGTCATCGCATCGAACGGATATAGCCGCGATCGATCAACATCGCTTCCTTTATTTTTGCGCGACGCCATCGCTTGCAGCCAGCTACGGCTAGCGGTCTCGCCCACGGCACCACATTCTGTACCTAGCTTTCTATTCTATTCAGAGATACGTAGTTTCACAATGTGAGTGTCGATGCAACGTCAACACACGCAGACTGAGGAAGCGACGAGACATCGACCATCTCTGACATAAAACGACCATTTTCAGCGTTTACGAAATATGCAGATTAATACGAACCTCGATATTACTTGCGGTTTTGTGACCACTTGTATTCATAAATTTATCAATCTAACGACGTAACTGCCTTATTGGTCGGCCGAATATTGTGGAAAAAAGCTTGGCGCTAGATTTCTACCTAACTTTGTATTTTAATTTATAGACAGAAACTGTCAGATAACAAAAGACCCATTCTCTACCTTTCATTTAAAGGTTTCTGATTTGTATCGATGTCAAAATCAAAACACGTACCTATCGTTGCAAAAGTGTCGATTTGATAATCTTAATGATATGATGGCGGATACGTGATGATAACAAGTGCTCTGACGACGTCATTCGCGCGACGATCTCAAACGCACCGACTAATTGTTGTTGTGTTCGGACTAGGTTGGATAGAATTATTCCATCGCTGTAGCTCGCGGTTCCGCGTGGGTGCATCATTGCACTTCAACCCACTCTATTTAAACTTGTTAACGCATTTCGAACGCGTCCATCGATGCTTTGCTTTTATTTCTTGCTGGACTGTTGAAGGTTATACATCGATGGATGTTGTGCTACTCGATGCGTTTGCTGTGAAGTGGTTTAGGAAGTGTATCGGGGAAGGGGCCTGGCGTCTCCCCGCCAATAAGTATTAAAGTTTTATTTTATGTCGCTGTATCCACGTGTACCACTTTGGCTTGTCTCTCACTTGCGTTAAATGCGCACAATGTGTGCCCGGACTTACAGTTAGTGGCTGGGTGCGGACTTTATAATAATTCGCTCTTTTACGGTTTCCGCGTTTTATAAGTAACATGCTATTGTCTGAAACGAACATGTTGCTACAAGATTGTAAACATTCTAGTTTATTATTGTCCTAAGGTTACAGTTTTTTACATTACAATACCGTCTGGGGCTGGAGTTTAACCGCCCCGATACACATAAAAAGAAATTCGTAAAGCTAGCTTTCCGACCTCAGGCAGTGGTTATAATAAGAAATAGATATATTTCTTACAAAGTACAGGAGTGCTCTTTTTGCTTACATCAGAGTACATAGTCAAAGAGAGCGTTACACGAGACCGGCCGGCAGTCCGCATGTTGCTTAGAGTCGCTACTCGCTACTTATAATCAAGTTTTCAGTAGTTGCGCGGTAAAGGATAGCTTTAGCCAGTAATTTGTCTGAAATCCCCGCTGGCTACATACGTAGGGAGGTGGTTCCTGGAACTCAGCGTCTGTTGTATTCCCAGGACTACTTGTAGTTGATGTTTCACGAATATTATCAACTAATTCGCATAAAGCGAGCCAAAATATTATTACAAGCGGGCCCTCGCCCGCGGCATCGTTTACGATTCGTGTCTTTGATAATATAACAATCGGTATTTTAGACCTTTTGCTGTTGCTTTTTGGTTTATGACTGATTATCCAAGATCTGTTTCTGTGGGAATTTATAGGATTGCTGTCAATCTAATTTCAGTCCACCAACTATCCATTATGTACTTTATCAGGTTCTTATTATATCTACGGTATGGTGGTGACTGGTGATCATTCGAAGCGGTCTCTAATATCCAATTTAAATGCATTTATAATCGGCGAATGGCGTTAGACACTAAACTCTATTGCACGTGCATACCATTATTCTTAAATCAATTACGTGTGTGGACTTTTATGGCCATAGTTAAGTTCCGTCATGTAAAGGGCAGTGCGCATCGATCGCCCTCTATTAGCGCAATCGTTGCGGTGCATCGTGGGAGCGCGGCGCAGGCGCACCGTGCGCCTGACTCACCGTGGCCGCGCCGCGCCGTCATCTGTCAGTGGGCGGCCATTTTCGGTGTTCGGTCGCCGCCAATTTGAATTGTTAATGGTGATTTTAACAGCCAAATAAAATGCCTAAGAAATGTATTTTACGTTTCCAGGTTCTAGCGTATTCTGTTCATTTACGATGGCGCTCATAACATAACGTCAATTGTGATGTCCGGTATAGTGAATAGTGAGGTATTTCAGTTAGCTTTAATATGTTCAGTCGTTTCTATAATTTCGTTTGGGTAAGCAGAGTTGTGAGCCGGTGTGCTTAGGTTCGTTGACACGGCTCAATTTAACGAGCTGCGGTAAAGTGCAGAGTTTAAAGACAATAAGAAACCTCGCGAGGTAATACAACGTGTTGTTAAGAGCGCGTGCGAGGACAGCACCTGAAATTGCAGTTCACGATCTTTAAACGGGGAAATACGACCTATTTTCTGCAGATTATTCTCAAGTTTGAACAATGAAATGAAATTGTTTATTCTGTAAATAGGATATCGGAATCACTTTTACACGCCATAGATGAGGTCGGCGTTTCCTATTTGACTACTCTGATAAGAAAGGCCGAAACAAACTCACGAGGTCGCAGTCTCTTTTAAGGTCCGGACATAATCTTGGTCAGGCCATATGAGGACCATGTAGATTAATGTCTGAAATGGTCTTTTGAGGGAAGAACCACACAGATTTCAGTGGACCTGTCCAGTCAGTGCAAGCATTTGTCAGTAACCGAGGAGCTCAACTCAGAGCTTAAGGAGCTCAACGACTCGACGAACAATACCAAAGAAAGGACATTTGGGTAGGCCGCATAAAGTACTCAAACTGCTAGAACATCATTAAAACTGAGAAAGAGGAGCAAAAAATAAAAATGATCCACATAGTCCTCACATTCACAACAATTAAAATAAAATAATACTTCTTCTACGAACCAACTTCTTTTTGAAAGAACTTTTACTGAAGATTTCTGTTCAACCCTTCCTAAATTCGTACCACTAATAGATTTATCAAACCCATACTCCGAAGAGTCTATACTGCACAATCTGCACGTACATTACAAAAGTAAAAGAAAATTAAGTAGATTCCTAAGGTTCCATTTTCTCCAACATTTTTCACAAAATTCTCTCACACCAAAACCCGCGGATTTTTTGTGTTATTCCAGAATATTCTAACACCTGACTCTGCGTTACTGGTGATGAATAGTTAGACATTCATTTTAGGTACAGAATAGCGAGAAAAAAAACGAATTACCTTCGTAGGGTCGCACCTACCTGGGTAATCAGTAAAAATGTATGCATGATTCTCAAGTTCTCAAGGATACCTTGGCAGGGGATTTACCTACGCGATCGCGAGATGTGTAGTATCCGCTACCTCAGGGTCATAATGTTTGGTATAATTTTAAAGACAAATATTCAATATTGGCACTTGCGAAATTAGAGGATACGATTACGTTTTGTCAATAACAGTGTGTGTATTCGTAAAAAATTGCTGTCAATACGTAGTATCTATGCACTATGGTTTGATTTTCCGCGTTTTTGAGTTTCTTTGTAGTTATGTCGGTGTGGATAGTTGATAGGCAAATTGCTATCAACATTAGGCCTACAGTTACTTTCTGTTTGGCACAATTAAAGACAAGATCGAATTATACATTTTAGTTTGTATGACCGCTGACGACTTTTCACTTCGTAGCATTGCGTTTTGTAGCAATTTTCCCGTTAGTTACTGCTTTACCCCTAATCAGTATTTCTTATTAAATTTAAGCTGACGTACATAAATTGTAGACGTAATATAATTTAACCACCTACTGGTCACCTAACAACAGTACCAGTAATAACGTGAGTTTCCCTAAATCGTCATCAGACTTTAAATATTTCTTTTCCTCTTAAGCACTTAATCCTAATCCTAACTATATAATATCAATCTGCCTAGCCTTTTCCCAACTATATTGGGGTCGGCTTCCAGTCTAACCGGATGCAGCTGAATACCAGTATTTTACATGGAGCGACTGCCTATCTGACCTCCACAACCCAGTAACTGGGTAATACGATACGAAATACGAAAAACCTAACTATATAATATATGCTTACATATTATAATACAAATTCCTCGGCCGCGTCTGTCTGTCGTCCTGTACGCGTTAAACTCAAAAACTACTGCACCGATTTTCATGCTGTTTTTACCAATGGATGGAGTGATTCTCGAGTAAGGTTTAAGTATATAATAACCGACATCCATGCGGGAAAATTCGCGGGTATCAGCTAGTTTACATTAGCTGATACCCGCTACTCGGTATATATACAGGGCGTCCCACGGATATGCCACATGGAGGGAAAGTACCTCAAATATTGTAGACGGAACATTTTACTGAAAGAAGACATTATTTGAATTTAAAAAACAATTTAAACTGCATTCATAGATATCTAAATAATTACGCGGTTGAACCGGGAATTGAACCCGTTACATGAGAAAAATAATCACCCTGTGGCTTTATCATACCGATCGAAAGGCTTCATCATAAGGATTATTTTTTGCTAAATAACATAGTGTCACAAATAAAAGGAAGACCATGAATTTTAACATTTGATGTAAAATTTTGTTCAGAAAAATGAAAAGCTGACATTGCCGTAAGGACATACAACTGACATTATCGTAAAAAATGTAGTTTACAAGAACCAGTACGAAAGTTTCCAGGAGCTACAAGCAGAACTTAGAAGTATTATTCTAAATATCCAACACAACAAGACCAAAAAATCGACAGAGAGCGAAATAATCAAAAGGTGGGACTTTGTATTCAATAGGAAGGGACTGACTCATTTTGAGCATTTGGTAAATTGATAATTTTGTATTAAAAATGTTAAAATTGTAATAAACATATAAAAAAAGATAAAAAACCATGTAATTATTTAAATATCTATGAATGCAGTTTAAATTGTTTTTTAAATTCAAATAATGTCTTCTTTCGGTAAAATGTTCCATCTACAATATTCAAGGTACTTTCCCTCCATGTGGCATATCCGTGGGACGCCCTGAATAATACTACCTGCAACCCGCGGTTTCACCCGCGTAGGTCTCGATCCCGTGGGAATATCGGGATAAAAAGTATCCAATTATATGTCCTATTCCAGGTCATGGTCTACCCATGTGCCAAATTTTATCTAAATCCGTTCAGCTGCAGCACGTTCGCATTTATAATATTAAGTTAGGATTATAAATGCGAAAGTGAGTTTGTTTGTTTTTTACTCTTTCACGCTAAAACAGCTGAACGGATTTGGATGAAATTGCATGGCACATGGGTAGACCATGCCTTGGAGAAGGACATAGGCTACTTTTCATCCTGGATCGCCGACGAAGTTTCAGGCAAGACCAACGTAGTTAATATTACTTAAACTATTACCCACAGTGATGTACGCAAGTAGAAACGTCAGCCTCGTTATCCTGTTTCCTCGTGGACTGCAATGCGCTGTTCGCAGCTGCGCCATGTTTTTTTTAGCGCGAAAACAGTGCAGATGCATGCGGGTGTGGTCATAGTGCGTGGGAGCGCAGGGCTTGAAGCGTTTGCGATGGGTGCATGTCATTAACGATGGGAAATTGAGAATTGAGATCATTATCGGGTTGTTTACATCGCGATCGTGTTAAGTTTTATATAGATACGGGTGTGTTTTTGGTATGCCCAAATAACTGTGTAATTTTATCTACCGAACTATTGGTTTGTGTGTAGATATGATAAGTTAGTAGAGATGAGGCTTTTACTATTGAATATGACATAAACGTTCAGTATGCTTCATAATTGGGCTAATGAAGGGTCTTCTTTTTCAATGAAATATAACAACTTTGCCAACAGTTTTGAATAGTTCCATACTTAGGGAAAGGGTTTTTCAAGTGACCCAACCCAAGCACAACTATCTGGAACGACAAATGCATTTGCTCTTTAATTTGTAATGAGTATTTTTTTTACATTCATAAACTAGACGGATTTTAACTTGCACTGTTACTGTTTATTGCAAGTCCTTTACATCAATGCGTGTGACGCCATGACAAAACAAGATAAAAAGAAAAATGAATCGCTTCCGCATTCGCTATTCCCGCCACCATACCCCCTACGAGTCGGTCGGCACGTTTGCACGGCTGACGGTCACCGGGCATCGACGCGCGCGCATTACGCGGACGCGAAGCCGCTGCGCCCGCGCCGCCAAATGGTGAGTCACGCGCGATACCAACAACATTCGAATGTTTGTTCATCATTCACTTGTGCTTAGGGTTACCATTCGTCCGGACATGTCCGTCTGGCCCCCCATCTGTACCTTATTATCTGGCCTTGTCATTTGTCCGGATTTTTCAACTAAAGGGGATTTTTTTAAATAAAGAAAGTTATAAATGCTTACTGTAAAATTAAATAAAAACATAAATGTCCGAACTTTGAAAATAAGACATTTTCACGCCTGTATTCCCGGAAGGGTTAGGCAGAGGTGTACACAGGTACACAACTACCTATAGTACACCGACATTACTCCAGTTATGTTTTGGCACTATGTAATAGGGGGCGAGAGGGAGGGGGAAGGGGTTTCGAAAATTTGGATTTTTGTCAGGATGTTTCAAATTTCGAAGTAGTAACCCTAACCGCGATATCAACAACATTCAAATGTTCGTGCATCAGTCACTTGTGCTGCTGTGCTGGTATTTGGTCGTCTACGTCCGCTCTTAGGTCATCTGGTACACTGTACGATCTAGAATTCGAGGGGATACTGTTCATATTATTTTTTTACTTGTTCCGCCCGCGGCTTCGCCTTTGTTGTATGTCAATAAAAAGTAGCCTATGTCCTTTCTCAGGCTTAGACTATCTGTGTACCAAGTGAAAGCGCGACAGCCAGACAGACAGACCGACAGATAGACAGACCGACAGACAGACAGACAGGCAGAGTTACTTTCGCATTTATAATGTTAGTAAGGAAGTGAAGATTATAATATTAGTAAGGATTATAGTTATTTGTTTCGTATTCTAATATTGATAATTTTAAGTGTTTCCATGAAATTATACTGAACTGTAAGATTTTCATATGAAACCGTCCAGAAATTACTGAAAGTTTTCAGAAGGCTAGTGGTCAATTTCCAAACACGATAAAATGTGTGTTCCTTACATTTGGATCCGACTTTCCATGGCCTGTCTTAAATTGATTATGAAATAACAACTTGCAAGCAACATCATAAGCATAATCAGCCTATAATGTTCCCACTGCTGGGACACAGGCCTCCTCTTTGTGAGAGGGAATGGGCCGGGTCACCACGCGGACTCAGTGCGGGTTGGTAGATGTCTCATGTCTTCGCATTTTGGTTCTAGGACATGCCGGTTTCCTCACGATGTTTACCTTCACTGTTTTGAGAGCAGTGGTGATGATATAATTTACACTAAGTAAAGCGGCTGCCAGGGTTCGAACCTATGCGGGCAAGTCCGAAAGGGATACCGGGACCTTGGCAACAGGCAAATGAAGGAACACGGGTGGGTTTTAGTCAGTAAAAGTCTGACACGCCCTTCCGCTCCGCCCAGAGCGGGAGAAGTCATTGGATGATTCCCACCCTCAAAAAAAAAAAAAAAAGGGTTCGAACCTACGACGTACAACTCGTAAGTCGCGTCCGTTACCACTGGGCCACCACTGCTCCCCCTGCGCAAGCAAAATCACAACTAAAATTGTGTTCAGTAATATCCGAGATAACAAAACATTACAGACAGACAGTTGGTTTTATTTTTTTATCTGTGCTGAAAACAAAGTGTGAATGACAATAAACATTGAACTTGTGAAACCTACCGGTCGCCGGTCGCCCTTGATACTCACAGAATGTGGAGTTCTTGGCTCCTATGTATATTATAAATGATCATGTTATGATAACGTTTTAAATGATTTAATAGTAACGCATTTTGGCATTCTGGTGTATTTTTGTGTACACTTATCATTTATGTAGGGTTTTTTAGTATATTAATGATAATGACACAAGTGCGTAAAGTAAAAGTTTTATGTATACCTAAATGTTTTGACGTTATTCATTTATGAATAACTAGCTGCGCCCCGCGGTTTCACCCGCGTAAGTCTCGATCCCGTGGGAATATCGGGATAAAAAGTATCCTATATGTTAATCCAGGTTATAAACTATCTGTTTGCCAAATTTCATCCAAATCCATTCAGCCGTTTTTGCGTGATTGAGTAACAAACATCCAAACACACAAACACAAATACACAAACACACAAACTTTCACATTTATAATATTAGTAGGATTGCTTATTATGACCGGGGTATTAGAAGTTACATACCTCACACATTATGCTGCACTCTGATATTGATAATATAACATTAGTATTGTTGGTTTATAAATTCTTATACTACTATAGTTACTTTATACCGAGTGAGTGTGGTAAATTTTTGTCAGTCGATAATCTTAGATTTTAATAAGCGAATAGAAAAAAAAAACCATTATATATCTACCAAAAATATAGCTCAATTTAATAATTTTTTAAACGTCTCCATAAAAAACTATCAAATATAGCTACAGTTTGGGATCTTTTCTAAACAAAAATCAATTTATCTAGCCTTCTCCAACTATGTTAGGGTCGGCTTCCAGTCTAACCGGATGCAGCTGAATACCATTATTTTATATGGAGCGACTGCCTGTATAAACTTCACAAAACCAGTTACCTACTACTAGTAAGATCTGTTCTAAACGCCACCATTATTTTTACGCACATTTTAACATAGCTACGCGGTGCTTTTTTTTTTTTTTTTTTTTGAGGGTGGGAAATCATCCAATGACTTCTCCCGCTCTGGGCGGAGCGGAAGGGCGTGTCAGACTTTTACTGACTAAAACCCACCCGTGTTCCTTCATTTGCCTGTTGCCAAGGTCCCGGTATCCCTTTCGGACTTTCCCGCAACCCTGGCAGGCATCGGTCCTATTGGACCCCGTCTTTTTTGCTGACATCTCTTTGAGGCGCGCGTGGAACACGACGCGCCATCGACCCGGGCCTGGTCCTTATCGGACGGCGAGCTGCCCGTTGCTCGCCGTCCGCAAGCCCGCGCCTATGGTGGCCGGAAATCCGCCTGGGATTCCCGACGCCCAGGGCGTCTCCAACGGCGGCGGTTAGGGGCGTGAGGGCGCAAACTTTGCCTTTCCCTCACGCGTTCCGCCTCCTCCTTCGCGAGCATTACTGCTTCGCAGAAGGAGGTGACGGCTTCCCATGCCCTCTCGCTCCGTACCATGGCCTGAACCAGGGCCGGACGCGAGAGGTGACCGCCGCCAATCGCCTCCGCGAGGACACGGCGGTGCTCCGCCCAAGCAGGGCACACCTCAACCGTATGCTCCACCGTGTCCTCCGGGCGATCCACACAGTGGTGACACCCGGGCGTTTCCTCCCGCCTAATCCTACACAGGTACCTCCCGAAGCTGCCATGTCCGGTGAGGACCTGTGTCAGGCGGAAGGTGAGGACGCCGTGGCGCCTCTCTATCCACTCCTCAAAGAGGGGACTTATCGCCGCTATTGTGGCGTGCCCAGCACTGGGTTGCGACAATCGCACTCTCCATGCCGCCATGAGATCTTGCCGGAGCTCTGTCCGCTGTGCCGCGATTTCTCGCGGCAGCGGAGTTACACCCCGGCGCTTCACCTCCTCGCGCCACTCCCAGATGTGCGCGAGGACCTTCGCCTCCAGATCCCATGGCGGTAATCCGGCAAGGAGGCTCGCCGCCTCACGGGAGACCGTGCGGTATCCCCGGGCCAGCCGAATGGCCATGACCCTTTGGGACGCGTTCAACCGGCGTGCTGGCCGCAGCCTAAGGGAACGCGCCCACACCGGTGCCCCGTAAAGGGCCATGGACCGCACGACCCCCGCATAGAGCCTCCGGCAGGAGGCGTTTGGACCCCCTAGATTGGGCAGGAGCCGCCTCAAGGCGGCCCCAGCCCGGTCCAGCCTTGGAGCCAAACGTCGGAAATGCTCCACGAAGTTCCACCGGCTGTCGAGGACGAGTCCCAGGTACTTCATCGTCGACTCGACGCCGATGTGAACCCCTCCTACCGTAATTTGGGAACCCGACGGTGGCGCGTTCCGAGGGCCATGAAAACACATGACCTCGGACTTGTGCAAGGCCACCTCGAGTCCCAACTGCCGGATTCTATCTACGATTGTCGCAACCCAGCGTGTCGCTAGATCGGCCGCCGCCTGGTGCGACCTCCCCTGCGCCAGGACCAGCGTGTCGTCAGCGTAGCAAACCACGCTGACGTCGCTAGGGAGGTCGGCGCGCAGCACCCAGTCGTATCCGATGTCCCACAGATGCGGCCCCAGGACCGATCCCTGTGGGACACCGCACGACATCTCTCGCCGGTTCCACATTCCCTGGTGACCGGGGTAGATGACGGCCCTGTCCGTCAAATAGGCCTCGACCACACGACAGAGGTAGGTCGGCATCCGGTGGTACCGGAGTGCCTCCCTTATGCAACTCCAGGGCAGGGTGTTGAAGGCGTTGGCGATGTCTAGTGACACCGCCAAGACGACCCCGCCCCGGGCCACAGCATCCCCCGTCGTGAGGGCCCGTACACGCATGATGGCGTCCACCGTAGAGCGCCCTCTGCGGAAACCAAACTGGCTCTCCGCCAAATCCGGCCCCACCCGCACCAGCCGCCCGACGAGGCGGTTTGCAATGACTCTTTCAAAGAGCTTGCCCACCTCGTCGAGCAGCACGATGGGCCGATAAGCGGACGGAGAGTCCGCAGGGCGCCCCGGCTTCTTAATGAGGACCAGTTTCCCCGTCTTCCAACGAAGTGGGAACTGGCCCCTCTCCATGCATGCGCATAGGAGACCTCTTAGTCGAGGCCCGAGAGCCTCCATGGCCAGGACCCAGGCCTTCCCAGGAAGGCCGTCGGGTCCTGGGGCGGTATTCTTGGCATTCAGCCTTCGTACCGCCACTCTCATTTCTACCTCGGTCACCTCCGGAGCATCGTCGTCGTCGTCGTCGGCGGTTTGGTCCGCATCGAGCACCGCAGTAGGCGGAGCCATGAGCGGGGAGGTATGTTCCCCTCTCGAAGGGAACAGAGCGCTCACCACGTCCTCCACAAGCTGAGGCCGGAGACTCTGCGTCAGCGGGGGAGCCCATGGGCGGAGTTTCTCCCGCACCATTTTATATGGGCGTCCCCACGGGTCTCTGTTCAGAGTCTCCAGCGTCTCCTCCCGGGCCAGTGCCCTGGCCCGCAGGATCTCCTCCTGGAGGGCGGTCTTCGCCGCTCTGTACCCCTCGTACAGCTCCGCCTGAATGGCTTCCGTATCCGGAGGGCGGATACGGAGCCTGCGGTGCCTGGTGTACTGGCGTCGCGCAGCAACGCATGCATGGCGCAGCGCTGTCAGCTCCTGCGACCACCAGCTCACCTGACGCGAAGCACGTCCTGGCTGGACCCGGGGCATTGCCACGTCACAAATATTGGACATGGCCTCCCGGAACCACTCCGCCTCGTCGTTGATGTCGGCAGGCCTGTCCGGTGATGACACCCAGGCCTGCACGATCGAGGCTTCCAGGAGAAGCTCCCGGTCCAGCTGCTTCAGCGCCCAACGCGGACCACCCGGGGCCTGTCGGACCGGCGCGCTCGAGGTCTGGGCGGAGACATCGAACCGGATATACCGATGATCGGAATACGTCTCCACCCCCTCCATGACGCGCCAGTCAATGACACGCGGCGACAGAGCGGGGCTGGCGAACGAGATGTCCACCACTGATTCACCCCGCATCCGCACACACGTGGGGACGGAACCCCGGTTTAGGACGACCAGGCCTGTCTCCAGAGCCCAGTCCTCCACCATCCTGCCCCGTGTGTCCGTATGCCGGGAACCCCAAGCCACATTCTTGGCATTGAAGTCCCCCAGTACGAGCACGGGGAGGGAACGGAACCCGACGACGACGACTTTCAACTCCGCAAGGGAGTTGTGGAACTCGGCGAGAGTTCGGTTCGGGGAGAAGTACACCCCTACCACGACAAACTCCCCGAACCGTGCTGCCACGCAACCCCGTCCTCTTTTGACAGCCTCGAGGGACGGGGTACCGGCGGCGGCCGACGAAATAAGGGTCACTGAGAGCTACGCGGTGCTACGAGAGTGACTACGTCTTTATGACAGAAAGTAATAATAATCAATACACCGCGCTTATCATGAGCAGCATTGATCGATATCTACGTAGCCACGTGTATGTTAACATTGTACGCGACCTTGCGATTGGTATTATATTTTCCTTGGATTAATATTCACGAATACTTGCAAACTTCTTACAATATGTCCCAACACTGTCTTTATAAATATTGTTGAACCAAACCTTCTCCCAAAAAAAGGGTTGTCGCAACATAAAAATATACAGAACACAATGAAAACAAACATCTTACGAGCAGCTGATCTCAACGACCACTAACATGTCTATAAAACGTTTTCAACACAAAACGTATCGCTAAACTGCTGAATACGACAATTGCCCATTAAGAACACAACAAAATAACTTTTAATTCCCAACAATAAAGTTCAAATTGGAACGAAACATAAAGGGCAATGATAATAACAACAGGGCAAAGAAAGGCCAGTTTAAAATGAGCTCCCACCCTCTTTTCTTGACTCAAATTTTGGAGGTATTAAGGGGATGGATAGTGGTTGTAGAGGTCATCTGAAACTGGTCGATTTATTGAGTTGCGTCGGAAAGTTTTGTAGATATTGAAACGAATAGCGCCACCTGTTGAGCTCGGTTTGCAACTTCGTTAATGGCCGCTCTATTGGGCCAATGATGTCTGTGTTAGATTGTTGTTAAAGTACTCAAATTATATGTGTTTATGAGGGATAAAGCCTTCCGCGCTCTGGGGCGTTATGCTACGTGTAACAGGTGCTAATGATTCGGTTGTTGAGTGGGTTAATATTGTTTTGTGTTTTGGGACAGATTTGGTTTTGAATTCATATTTGGCCTAGGTAGTGGTGGAGGAATGGGGTTCCGCTTATGAAATTGATAATCCAACAGATCAGATACGTTGAAATGCGGAATGCGTAGCAAATTGTAGATTTTAAAAGTCTACTATTCCGTTTTACCTTCCCGCAAAATTTCCCAAGAGTAGATATGTATCGTCACTTTCTGCAAAAGATTATTACCTACATAATTAACACAAGTTCCTTTACTTAATGTTACTTTTTTATGAACGTATATGTAATGCTGAAGTTTTCAGTAGTCGTTTTAGATTAATTATTCTGAAAAGTAAATACACTGCGTCCAGTAAATAGAGGCGTGTTCTCGAGTAGACAGATCGGTATGTACACACGGTTACACATCAAGCTATACATTTCCAGTTTAAGCTGAACTCGCATTATAAGGAAATCCTACACAATGCGAGATCAGCATAAACTGGAAATGTATAGCTTGATGTGTAGCCGTGTGTACTCAAACGGAATTCGGTTTTCAATACTAAAAAGTAATATCCTTACATATTATAAAACAAAGTCCTCACGCCACGTCTGTCTGTCGTCCTGTACGCGATAAACTCAAAAACTACTGCACCGATTTTCATGCTGTTTTCACCAATGGATAGAATGGTTCTCGAGTAAGGTTTTAGTATATAATAACCGACATCCACGCGGGCGAAGTCGCGGGCATCAGCTACTAATATAATAAATTATTTATTGCCATAAACAGGTTACAAAAAATTGGAGATCCTAGCTCCAGAGCTAGATTAGAGTACTTGTATTTCAGGAACCAGTGACTTGTTCCATTATGATTATAATTATTAAGCATGTAAAGCATATGCAGCAATTAGATACAATTATTTTACTTAAAATCAAGTTTGCAAATAGAAAAAGATGTTTTTTAATTAGAATTAAAATAACAAGATACTATTTGATCTATCCACGATCCACTGAATTATTACGTGACATTTTAAATGTGTTAACTTTAAGGAAAATTGCACATTTTCCTTCTAGGAGCCGTAATAACCGCTTACGTTACTCTGACGTGGACAATTACTGCATCTTGACTTAGTAACATATTAATTATGTGACGTCACGGTCATTATGCTACGTCAGTGTTATCAGTTACGTAAACAATTTATATGTATTGTTAGACGGATGCTATGGGCCGTGAAAGATGAGGATGGATTTTATGATTTGGAGCAAACATACCTATTTGTTTTTGAAAACATCGTGGCGAAACCTGGACTTACAGTTAACTAGCTGCGCCCCGCGGTTTCACCCGCGTAATTCTCGATTCAGTGGGAATTTCGAGATAAAAAGTATCCTATGTTCTATGTCATGGTCTACCCATGTGCCAAATATCATCAAAATCCGATCAGCCGTTTTAGCGTGAAATCGTAACAAACTCACTGTCGCATTTATAATATTATTATAACTAGCTGATGCCCGTGGCTTCACCCGCGTGGATGACGCTTATTATATACTAAAACCTTATTCGAGAACCACTTTATCCATTGTTGAAAACAGCATGAAAATCGGTGAAGTAGTTTTTGAGTTTATCGCGAACAGGACGACATACAGATGCGGCCGAGGACTTTGTTTTATAATATGTAAGGATACAGTTACGAAGATGACGTACCTATCTATAGAAGAATTTCTGTATGTAGTCAGTGAGACTGGGGATCGTCACACAGTGGGGCAGGCCTTGGAAACGCTAGTGCGACGATTTGGACTCTTTCCTGACCGATTGGCCGGAGAAGGCACTACATAAGGAAAACTGGGAAAGAATGGGGAGACCTGTGCCCAGCAGTGGGACAAAATAGGTTAGCTAAAAAGATAAAAACTCTATGACCCATACACGCTATCTTTCTCAACCGATCAAAGTCAAACTCAGTCCGAATTTTCTGCAAATCAATCAGTGATCAACAGCGGTGTCATCTACCGAACACACAACTAAAGAAATTTGCTGTAATCGATTACAATAACAAAAGGTACACAGACACACACCTACTGACTCGATACTCGGCTCACATAACAAGCGGTATCGAATCAATAGCCTGCTGAAGTCATTCCGAGTCAAACGATCGACTCGAAATTAGAGCGCGCGAACGTGCGTTCCTTTGAGCACCATTTGCGACAGAAAGCAACGCTAGCAAAGGGGAGCTTATTACTAGAGGTGCCACGCTTCGGCCCAGGGGACGACGAAGATTCCATACCATGTTGCTTGACTTGTAGATATTCTTTTACATTGACTGCGCGCTATGAATGACGAAATTATGACATGGGCATAATTTACTTTGTTTAAGTTGTTAATAAACGGTAGTCACGGATATTTTATAATTATTTATTAATTTATTCAAAGTACCTTGGGTATAAATCGCCTTGTGTTTTTGATAGACCAAACACAAATTTCGCTTACATTGTCATGTTCATGACACCACTTCATTCATGCACACTGTCCAATCTTCGGCCCACCATCACCACCCACAAAAACTCGTCTTCGGCCTCGGCCAAATACCCCGACAAAGCGTCTCTCTACTTATTACGCTCTGAGGCGCTTTATGGCGGCTGGACTCGGGTCAGCTCGGGTTTTTTGTCGTGGCACGTAGCCACCCCCACCCCGTGCCACCCCCGCGAGTATCACGCGCGACTCCAGATACGGGGGGTAGCTGTGACCGCGTGTTGGGTAGCGTCGCGGTTCAGATGCTTTTTTGGTATTTTATTTTATTTTAATTTTATTTTATTCATTATGGGACAATAAACAGCTACAATATAAAATGTTTATAGATAACACTAGGCTCATAAGTAGTAGTATGTGTGGAGTATGGAAAGGTCTAGGTTTTACAGCGCTGGCGTAAAAAGTCTCTGGGCTTTTTTTACATCAGTACAAAATTTGTTATGGTACAGCTGGGTTATTTAAGGGTTCTGATAGGTACTCGAAATGATGCAGTTTTTCCGTTATTTGGAGAACTTCAATCAATGTTATGATAATAATATGATTCAAAATGACTTGAAACAGATATGCATCTCTGATTGGCACTGTAGGTATCTTTTGACCACACAGTACTGAACTCAACGGCGAAGCATATTTTTCAAACTTTACTCTTCAGAACAAAGACTGAAATACCCACTGAACAGCGACGCTACCCTGCTCCCTGATCCGCAAGTATCGCCTTCATTGTAATACCGCGCCCGAGGCCGCGTCGCGTTGCCATAACAACCATCGCGAGAGCACACCGCACCCCCTCCCACCTCCGAGCCACCCCCGCCGACCACCCTGCTCTACCTGCTCTCATTAATATGTACCCAGCCGGACACAGCGGATCACTTCAACTCGTATATATCGACAAATGAAAATTTTATTAAAAACGCCGGAGGTGTTTCTTACTTTTGCATAGCGAGTGGCGAACTGCGGGCCTCTGTAACTGCTGGTTCCCTGAATTTACATACCGAACTGAGTCCTTTGTCAGACTTGTTCGAAAATTTAGAGGATTCTTTTTTCTTAGTTTTATAGGTGACCCACACGTGGCTTTGCTCGTGCGTATTGTTTTTAATTTTCCGGAATTAAAAGTGTGTGTCAAGTAAATGAAAATTTTACGAGTAATTAGAAACGAGTTAGTCTGTTACGAGACTGCCTTGTTGATATTGTGCTCGCAATCGGGAATCCTGAGCGACGAATCGGGTAGATCCCCGGAACGGGCGAGATGACGTCATCTCTGAAACACTGAAAAACTTTGTAAAGAAGCTTTTTTCTAAATAAGTAACCATTATTACCTATTTGTTCGTATTAGCCGTAATGATCTGGAACTCGATGAAAAGCGACGAATCGAGATGTTTATCGCCATGCACAATTTATGTGAGTCATTCGTGAGAAGCGAGTTAGTCAGTAACGGTACCCCGGTCTAGGTTCTGTCTGTCAGCAGCAGTCGGTCAAGCAGTATTGCTATATAGTTAAACTTTTCTTGTCTGTAGCACTGTCCGCAAAACAGTATACAAGCCAGGCAGCTATGTACTTTTATAATTAACTAGCTAATGCCCGCGACTTCGCCCGCGTGGATGTCGGTTATTAAATACTACAACCTTACTCGAGAACCACTGTATCCATTGGTGAAAACAGGATGAAAATCGGTGCAGTAGTTTTTGAGTTTATCGCGTACAGGACGACAGACAGAAGCGGCAGAGGACTTTGTTTTATAATATGTAAGGATGTAGTGCTTGTGTTAGCTATTCAATTCTTTGACATTGGTCTTCTGACGATAAACTTATTCTACTCACAATAACATACATACCATCACGCCTGTAATACCCGAAGGCTTAGGCAGACATGTAGCTATCGGAACTATAACCACAAAAATACAATACCAATAACAATGTATTCAAATAGTTACTAATAACGTTGTAGAAAGATGAGGATTTGTTTCATATACCATTCTTTTGTTGTCTGTACTATACATAATATTGTGTCCGTGACTAAAGCCTCGTCCAGACTGGCGCGACACGACATCGGTAATTGGTAAACCGTGAAGTTTTCTTAGAAATTGTTTTGTTAGATTCGCGTCGCGCCAGTCTGTACGAGGTTTAAAACGTTGTCCTCGTCAGTAGCAGACATTGGTAACAGGAGCTGTCTTTACTCGCGTATTGTCTACTTGGGCTTATTTAGCTCTCCTACTCGTCCTCGGTGGATGAACCATCTTTACGCTAGCGGTACTGCTAATGAAAACCCGAAGTAAAGATAGCACTACGAGAAAAACTACAAGTGTAGGTACACATGGCTATACATCAAGCTATACATTTCCAGTATAAGCTGACCTCGCATTGTACGGAAATCCTGTATAATGCGAGATCAGCATAAACTGGAAATGTATAGCTTGATGTGTAGCCGTATATACCTAAAAAGCACCTTAGGCGATTCACACACTGGCCCGCAAACGCTGCGGGGTGCGTGGCGACGATGTCACAACACTGCGCGTGAATGGAATGCGTTTTCTGTGTGTTTGCACTACGCGTGTTTTCAATGCAAAGAGTCTACTTTCAAGCAATGTTAAAACACGCACTCCCGCGCTACGCTGCGTAATGCGATACAGTGTGCGAATCGCCTTATTGACAAGAATTCTTCCAAACTTAGGCCAGATTATAACGTCGTCATCAGCATCTACAAATCGTCTTTCACCCACTGCTGGGCATAGGTCTGTCTTTGCTTGTCCCAATCTCCACGCTCCTTAAGTTAAAACATACCCTTAAACATCTCTTCTCAAACCTCTTTGGCCCAACAACCTCCTTCCCCATCCAACCAATAAAACCAGCTTCGATAGCATCTTGCTACCAATTCTTGTGCGGCACAGCCGGCGTAGAGGGAATTAGCGATCCTCCGTGAGGACTAATGGAGGACCGGAGGACGTCGGCGCGCTATAAACTGGAAGGTTTATGTGTACGTGCCGCCCCGAGCTGGGGAGTGAGATTATTACTAGAATAGGAATTGGTAGGGTTCAAGTTATTGTGCTTTTTCTGGGTTTAATTTCGGCGTGTGTGGTCCAAATTGGAGGTTTTTTTTATTTTATTTATTAAAACTATATGCACTAGTAAAAAATACCGTACAAAGGTGGACTTAAAGCCTGAGGCATTTTCGACCAGTCAATCTTAGGGTGATGCAGACACACATGCCACGTGCAACATTATTGATTATATAACTCGAAAAATATTGAATACTAATTAATACATATAAAATAAACTTAGTCAGGAGAAATAACGACAGGTAGAGGAGAAAACGAATCCAGCAAATTAGCGCTGGGATGATTGTGCCAACTGATTTTTGATAGAGTGACTATTTAAATAAAGTAATTGGATAGATTTAGGTGTCGTCAAAACACCAGATACAGATTCGTAAATGTAGCATGATAAAACCTTGGATTCAGTCAGTCATTGTAATGCACAGAATTATGTATTTATTGAAGTCACAAACACTGTGCGCTATTATCCGTGTCTATCTACGAAATGGGAAGAAAAAAAAACATTCGAAATTGCTCAAAAGTAAATATTCATCTTTCCAAGGAGCACCGTTGATGTCTTTTATAAAAGAAAACAGGGGCCGTATTATGAAGTATTAATGCCATCATGATTCCACTGCGCAAAAAGGATGGTGCTATCGGCCTTGTATAGCTCCGTCTCTCACTCACACTGGAAAAATGATGGCATTAACACGTCATAATATGGCCCCTGAGCGGCTCTATTGTAAGTTGTGACTTGTGAGGTTTTCGCTTTTTAGAGTTTTCAAATTTATTGCTAAGTTGACGTAATTACTCAATTAATTCGTTGTTTCTGAAAGAAAATAGTGTTTAGTAAATGTATTTATCTACACCCATGCTATAAATCCTCTATAAAAGTTTCTGAAACAGTTATTGCCAACATTAAAACAACCAGTGTCGTAGTAACCATTATATCATCCAAACGGGTGTTATAATGTTGTACAAAATTTCATAATGCAACTCATTTAAAAAAAAGAACGCAGTCATGCAGGCGCGTTTCACTAACTAAGTTCAGTCATTTAAAAAAAAACTTGTAATTTATTCGAATTCTAAAAATTCGAATTCACGTGCGTTGTATCCCGCCATTTTTGTTCGATATTAGTATTACAAAGAACCTTTTATAGAGGATTCATAACATGGGTGTAGATAAAGTCTTGTATGCAACTGTAAATAATTAGGTATTAAAACACTCATGTGATACTATTCCACATTCGTGTTTTAATACCCCTTATTATATAACAGTTGCATAAATGACTATTGTATTATTGTTTCTGATGGCTAAATTCTACTGTATGAAATATTAGATTGATTGAGAATTTTAGTAGGATCGTGAATTTTTCTCTTAGTAATCCTACGATATTTGACCGAGCCATCAAAATAATTAGTACGGTTACTAATTAGAACTTAAGCAAGCTTTATGATAATGTGTCAATGTGACTTATACCTAACCGTTTTGATGGATGCCCATTTTCCTCTTGATAACGCTGTTTATGGAAAAGTTTTACACAACCTCGAACTGCAAATACCAATAACTTTGCCTTCTAAATAACAAACACTGGCCAACACATTAGAATCAGAAACCCGAGGCATAAGAAGCGAACATTCTAAAGCTAAGCGCGTAAAGTGGCCGGCCACACATGGTGCTATAAACCGGCGCATACGTCGGCGTGTCGTCAGTTAAGGAGTTATTCCACTTGGCTTAGTTTAGGCGTCTAAATGGCTCAGTTAAGTTTATATCAGACTCCACTTTTTGTTAATTTTTGTCTTTCATTCGGTAAGTTTCACTCGATGGAAAAGGAGGACACAAAATGAATCAAAAGTGAAAAATTAATTAATTACAGTACCTACGACAAACGATGTTGGATTTTGGTATACGGCATGTTACGCTGGTGCTCCGAATAATCGAAAATTGAAGTGAAATCAGCAAAGTATATTCATTTGTATGTATTTTTGTTGGTATCGTGTGAACGTGGAATTTAACAAAAATGAACCGTCCCTCGCTGATATCAAACGTTTCAACGTTTGATATCTGCTTTACTAAATTCAGACAAGTGTAATCACATTAAGCAATTAAAAAAGTAACCTAATTAGAAAGAAGAAAAGTCGCGTGTCTCTTGCTAAAATAACGACAAAATTCCGACAAGTTGAATAGCTCCTTTATACCGGCGCATACGTCGGTGCGTCGCGTCGCGCATGTGCGGAAGAGCGTGCCGCATCTGGCAGCATGCGCGCGCGCCGTTGCGCCGCGTGAAAGCGCCGAGCTATGGCTTACATGCCGCCGAGGATATTGTACGATGCGGGTGTACTGTTTTGAAATTAGAAGTAGTGGAAGTCAAGTGGTACTACAGGAAGGAAGATGACGTTGTTGAAAAATGTCGGTCGTGCTGACTTGTTAGCTTAGAATAAAATTGTAAATTAATGATAATTCTGATAAGTAATCCTAACTAATGTTATAAATGCGAAAGTGAGTTTGTTTGTTTGTTACGCTTTCGCGCTAAAACGGCTGAATGGATTTGTATGTTTGGCACATGGGTAGACCATGACCTTGAGAAGGACATAGGCTACTTTTTTATCCTGGATCGCATACGAAGTCGCTTAAAACAGCTAGTCTATAATACATTATAACAGCGAATCAATTTTCGCGTCCCCCCCTTAAGATCTAGGTCAAATATTTTTTGATATTCGGATAGCGCATGAGTTCGTGACCTGCTAAAGAGTTGCCGTAAAGAATATGAATTAAGAATCTAAAAAAAGAATAATGATAGAAATCCGCGTTTCGCGGGTATTCTGGTACATTAACAATACAATAGTATTCTGTAAGCTTGGTACGGAGAAACTGCTCTGTATCCCGAGCAGTTTCTCCGTAGCAAGCATAAACTCACGAAGGATAAAGCATAATTTACTAAAACGTATGTTCTATAAGGCTCCAGAAGTTGGTCGCCAACATAACTTATGTAATTAAGAAATGAAAGAAATGAGGTTGGTCCTATAAGCGACGGTTGCATTGGAATCGGAACCATTGTGACGATAAATAAAATATAAGTAAAAATCGTTTTAAGAACTAAAAATTTTAAATAAAACTTACGTAAACATAGAACTTTAATATTTAATATGTAAGAAGAACACGTTACGCCTCAAGCTTTTAAGAAAATATTAAAGTTCTATGTTTATGTAAGTTTTATTTAAAACTTTTTAGTTAAAAAAAGCTTGTTCTTAAAAAGATTTTTACTTATACTTTATTTTGTACTTTTTAGCATTACAATTTGTTTAAACATCTGTTCTATCACCTTCATAAATCCAAGCAGCCCAAAATGACAGAGCTTTCTTGTAAGGTCGAGTAGTTTCAGAGGCCACGATAGAATCGAGCATGCTTTTACCTAGATAATTGTAGACCAAAGTATGCTATAATTGGATTCTTTTTTCTAAACAGCTCGCGAAACAACAGTAGCCCAATCAATTCACCAAGAAATAAAAAGCAATGCTCGTATCTAAACACGTGTATGTAACAATGATGTATAAATTAACCGCTTGCCGACGCAGACGTGGTTGAATAACAACTAAACTTATGAATAAGGGGTAACCAGCGAAACGCATCCGTAATACTAATCCTACGTCGTGAGGAGATGAGCGATGCGTGATGCATGTTAAACCGAACGGCTACTAATTGTGGACGTTGAAATTTCTCTTTGGTAAAATACAATAGATGTAGATATATTTAGTAACCTATTCCGCTTAACTATTCTTCAAGAGTCATAAAAAACCCTGTAAGAAATCGACACGTGTTTCACGTTCACCTCTCAACGAGGCATCAGGAGGTTCAGGATGACGATTGACCAGTTGCAAGTAGGGAATGCAATCTCGTACGAGATTTCCGCCTAGCGAGATCTCGCGAGACTCAAAACCCAGTCTCGCGAGGATCTCGCAATTACGGGATCTCGCAAGATTGGGAGAATCGCAATTAAAACATATGCAAATGCTTGTTTTAAGAACTAGTAATTGACATGATATGTAATTAAATAGAAACTGCGTTGCTTAGTTATAAAAATAATGTAAGTTTTATTTTAAAAATCAACAGAGTACTTATTATTTTGTCTCTAACTCTAATAACACTTGTGTATGTCTATAATTATTATACCTACTGTAGCTAATCAGTTCAAATTCTTACAATATTGGTAACAAAACAATAATTATCTATATTTAGTCTTTTGTAAATTATTACTTTAGTTTCAATAATTAAGAGTAATAGGAATATTACTTATGCTAAATAAATACAACAAAACAAAAACTTAACTTCACAAGTTCTTAAATAAATGTTGTGAGATCGTATTAATCAAATAAAATAAGTTTAAAGTAGAAGTCAGATGAAGTTATCAAGGTACGGAAAGGCAAGTTAGTTTGTCTGAAAATGGCTTCTCAAAAAACACATCATGTCGAGAGTATCATCTGACAGACGACTTCTGATTTTGCATGCCAAATACCCTGCTGCTGAAAAAGCTCGTTCTGCCTCAACACTTGTGGGAACCACAGTTGAGAGGCAGTTATGTACGAAATTTAAAAGTCATTTGTCGATCTCGTTATCTCGCGAGATCTCGTATGAAATTTGACGAGATACAATCTCGTAAAATATGGCCGGGATCTCGCGAGATCGGGATCTCGGCGAGACGAGATTGCATTCCCTAGTTGCAAGCCAGAACACGACATGTTGCCACACCGAGCGCTGGACGCAGAGTCAAAGACAGTTTCTCTGCGTCCAGCGCTCGGTGTGGCGTCGTCGTCTTTTGTATTTTATAATGGGTATCCGCAAAGTCACGCCTGAATCTATTAACTATCTTCTCTTTGGTATTCAGAATCCCGTGTAGAGCCCACCGATATTAGAGACAAAATATGTATCAAAATTCTCAGAATTTATGAGGATTGAATTTGGTTTTACTGTTGTCTTTTCATTTCAGTTTTCCTTTGCCATGAAGTGTCCTTCATGAGCGTTTGCTTAGTTCAGAGAAAAAATGATATACCTATGAATCAATCAATTTCTTCACTCCGTGATTCCATGCAGTAGGCACAATTGCTGGAAGTTTCATAATGAAAAACAACTGTGTTTTTGTGAACAAATTCCATACGTCTGCTCCTTCAATAGGTATACCAACTTTCTCTTTTATCATTTTCCGTAGCGTTCTTGGAAAAATATGTTATCAGGAATCTATTAAATATATCGTCTCTCAATCATCGTAATGACAACATCACAACTAAGAGGTACTGAGGTCAGGTTAGTGTCAAGTCAAGGTGGTGAGATCAGGTGTTTAATCTAACATAAAACAACATCACGCCTTGTTTTCCCGAAGGGTTAAGCAGACGGGTACCTATAGTACACCCAAATTTCGCCAGTTATGTTTAAGTCCTATGTAGTGGGCGAGCGTTTTGCCTTCAACCGGGCACAAATCCAGACTCTGGGCTGCTGCTGAGATTTCAGATGGAATAACCCACTAACATTTTATCTGACCTGGGAATCGAACCCGGGACACCATGTTCAACTGTAGCGCTTGCGACCAGTAGCCCAACGAAGTCAAGGCAGTCTAGGTTTTAATCTAATAACCGGATATCCAGAATTATACAAAGTATTCTTAAATATTATAAAACAAAGTCCTCCGCCGCGTCTATCTGTCGTCCTGTACGCGATAAACTCAAAAACTAATGCACCGATTTTCATGCTGTTTTCACCAATGGATAGAGTGGTTCTCGAGTAAGGTTTTAGTATATAATAACCGACATCTACGCGGGCGAAGTCGCAAACATCAATTTGTATTATATATGTGGATCGTACAGTTCACTTATCTAATAAGTCGAAATGTTATAGTGTCCAACTTAATACATGCAATCCACTTTGTTAGTGAAAATTTGGCACGGTTTGTGATACTGGGTCCAGTAGCTAGTAAAAAGGATTTTTATTTCAGGCAAATTAATTCTACTGTCCACTACTGAATACTTGGCCATGTTATACACTAGCTGTGTCCGCGACTTACTGTGTATCTTCATTCTGTGTAAATACAAATATCCAGAATAAAAAGTAGCCTAAGTCTAGTATCCAGGTTCCAGGCTATCAGTCAACTGATATAACGATCGGTTCAGTGGTTTAGGCGTGAATAGGTAACAGACAGACAGACAGAGATAATTTCGCATTTATAATATTAGTATGGAAAGTATGGATATAGATAGTGCCACTCTTCAAGGCAAATCATGGGGGGTATTTATGGCAAACACTATAACGATTGTTGTAAGATAAATTGTTAACCTAAACATTAAACCACGTAGGAGATGGCGGGACGAGCTGGATAGGTCCCGACAAAACTGGAAGGTGGACGCGCGGGCTCGCGAAAGATGGAAGGAGTGGAGGGAGGCATTTGCCCAGGTGTGGGACAGCGTAGGCTGGAAAAAAAAAACTAAAAAATTCTAGTAATCATCATCATCAGCTTACTTATGAGAGCGGACTGCATCCACTCTACTATATCCTTCGAACTATTATCAAAATAAGATGTAGGAACGAAATCATATTGAAACATCTTTGAAGGAAGTTTCTTTATAGAATTTTAGGCCAACAAACTAGCGACATGTACACCCAACCTAACACCCATAAACGTATAGAAAATAGTTTTTGTCTCAAGTTTTTATGCGCGGATAGAGTATGGAGCTCGGCAGGATCACAAGCGCGGTTAAAACGCCATAGGCGGTGATCGTACACTAAAACTGTTTGCAAACTCACCGACGCGACTGGTATTTACGATAAACTGCGCGTTTTGTAACTGACGATGACGGCAAAGCCTTTCAAACGAGATGTGTGGGGCAACAAAATGTACAGTTAAAATCAAAAGTCGGCGGTGAGGCTAGGGAACTCAGATTTTACGAAGATAGAAAACTGTTTTTGCGCAGTGTCTGACTAATTGATATTTAAAAAAATATGCAAGTCACTGATTCACTCTTCTGAGTTCGATTACTGAAAAATAAACAACTGGTTCACTCAAATCTGTGTTTTTCTTTCCTCAAAAGATCATCTCGGACAAAAATCTTCATGGTCCTCATATAGCCTCCGCCTTAAAAGAGACTGTGATTTCTGAGTTTCTTCGGTCTTTTTCCTCAAAGAAGTAAGATACGAAACAACGAACTCACGGGTAAACCATGTTTTTTTTTTAAATCAACTTAAATAAATATCATATCTCATTTAGGTAGTCATTAATGTCATCACCACATCTCTCTCTTTCCCATTTCCATCGCCTTTAAGCTGCGTTTCCACTAGGCAACATTTGGCGCGCGACACGTGACGCTCAACATGTACGGCAACGTTGCACAACAGCGCGTGACGTTGCCATCTGGCGCGCAACATGACGCGCGGCTTGTTGTTTGTTGTAAAGTAGACGAGAGATGCGTAGACAGACAACGTTGTTCAACAAAAGTTCCGCGCTGACTTTCAACATGTTGGGCAACTTGTTGTGCAACATGTTGCGTGTCAATTGTTGCTTAGTGGAAACGTGGCTTTATTTTCATTGTTTTGGGAACTAGAAGTGTCGTGTGTACTTTCATGACCTAAATTGCTTTTGGATGTCACGATTTTTGTGAAACATGGATTAGTAGCAATAGCTCTAACTTTTTCAAACTATTGTGGATTTACGGCTATTAAACATAAAGAGTTTTATTGGCAAAATGAAAAGGTAATGGCAGACAGTAAGCTTGCTTGTTGCTTGTAGCTTTTAGGCTGTAAGTATTGTGTAGTAGTTACTACGAACGTCTATGTCAATCAATTGATTGGTAGCAGCAATTTTTCCAGAATTGAACATTTTTAGCTGTGGTTGTCAGTGATGGCCAGCCAGACATGATTGATAGCTTAATTAAATACTTGTGATATGAACGCTATGCCTATCATTTACAAATGCCTTAATTCTACATATACTTTTACACATAACTTCGCAAGTACTATGTAACTTTACGTAATTATACTTTAGATAGGGGATCAGCCTGTCTCCCAGGTTTTCATAACCCTGCTAGGAGAGCGTGCTCACCCACACGATTGTAGAAATAGTACTTATTTTATAAACTACATAATATTAATAACTTTACAAAAAGCAGTTTGTTGTTAAATATACACATACTTCAGCTCATAAAAACTAGTTTCTTCCAAATGACTTCTTTGATAGCCATTTTGTCCTGTTAATGACCAGCGATATTTTATTTTAACGTCAAACTTTAGAGGTCACGGCCAGGCCCTTGTTTATTTGTATTATTGCACCTCGTTGAAAGTGAGGTTGGTTTCGTCCGACCTTGGACGGAGCCCATAAAACTTTTGTTTCTGAACTCATTAGGTACGCTTCAGTGGTATGCAGTTTTGAACGGGTTATAAACTGTGTAATGTGCTCTATATTTTTGTACTTTCAAGAATAAATACGGGTTGCAGTAAGACTTTTCGTGCTTTAGAAGTTAGAATTTACTAATTTGAGGATACGGTTACTAATGTTTTGTTTACGACAATGTTAATAGTTACCCAATTTAGTATCTCGCACATTTTATGTGGGTAAAAGGTACCTACGTTAGATTTTAATTGCCTTTATGGTCTGTAGAACATAGCCATGATTACAAACCTGTTGCGTATGCAGTCATCTACGTTCCTATAGTGCATAATAATCAGCCATTTATCGACACTTCGATATCGATAACGCAAAATCGATTAACGAGTAGGTACCTTATTCGAAGGTCATCCTTGGTCTCTCGAAGACTGAGATACATATAGGATATTGTGGTATAGTACATATTTATGTACCATATTCCACGAAGGGTAAGTAAGTTACACCCAGATTGCGCCAATTATGTTTAAGTCTCATGTACGCAGGGGGCGAGTCTATTGCCATCAACCGGCACAAATCCGGACTCCGGACTGCTACTGTGAATTTGATCTTGTAATAGTAAGTAGGTAGAGGTACCAAAGACAAAGCGCTCACGAATTCGGTCCCAGTAGGTGCGGGCAAGGCTTGCGACGTAGATTCGGCGGCAATTATTGTCCGTCAGCGAGCGGGGGGGTATTGCGGTGGGGTGTAGGGGGGGCAGCCGGCCCCGGGGGCTAAGATGGCCACCGTAATTAATTGGCGCGACGCGGGGGCCGACCGCGACGCGTCTCGTTCGCAGCGCGGCATTGCGCCCGCGTGTATGGTGTCCAAGTCTTGGAAACTTGTAGGATGTTCTAGAAAGTTATTTATGCAGTTAGAAGTCGATAGGCTAGGGATTCTAGGCTGATATACATGGTATCTATGGATTCGATTGCATGTGATTGGATTTGCCGAGAACAATCTCTCTGGTCGTAGAATGGTATAGCTCTTTCAGTGCAGTCTTCCACGTCACTGCATACAAGAAGAGTATTCTTCTTCTTAGCTACGAGTTTGGCGCCATCAGTAGCGTCCATTAGTTTCATTAGAGTATTGGAATTAGGGGTCAACAAAGAAATTGGCACATAGCCTAATGCTAACTTAATATATTATATAATATTATAAATGCAAAAGTGAGTTATTTTGTTTGTTTGTTACGCTTTCACGCTAAAACCGCTGAACGGATTTGGATGAAATTTGACAGGGGTAGACCATGACCTAGGACATAGGACACTTTCATCCCGACATTCCCACGGGATCGAGACTTACGCGGGTGAAACCGCGGGGCGTAGCTAGTTACCATATAAATATCAATGAAGTTGCTACAAATTTTACCTCTTTGGTAGAGCTACGGTTTTTGCGAAAATATTTGTCCAAATTATTCAGTAGGACATAGTGTTTACAAATGTGTTACACAATTAGGCTGCAATTCGGTATTTTTACTGCTAACATTTGACGATGTCTCATATCCCTTGGCTTGAGTCGTGGTCACCGCAGCGTCGTCGACCAGCGATCCGACCGTAAACGTCTCACCCACACGCCGCGCGCGCCCGCTCGCCACTCGCCGCTACATACCTACCTACGTAATGTACTGCCAACCGACCAGTTCACCCGGACCCCTCACCATGTTGACGCCAACTCCCCAAAACACAGAACCCAACTGCATTAGAGGAACGTGGGAGCTCTACTTATAATGGACAGCGACCAATACCGCACTATACCATAGTTTGTCACATTAAGACCTCTGACCACTTGCAGATTTCACCCCTCTGACGCCTGCAGCTCTTCGATCTGCGGAGGGTGGGGTAGCTCTCACAGTGCTGGCCAGCAACTCATACAAATTGCATGGGTGTGAGTGAGTAACGTTAGTGCTCGGACCTCGGTTCGCTTAAGCGTAAATTCTGTTGCGTAAGTCGGAAAAGACGTCTGGTTTTCGAGATAGGGACGAGGGGAAAGTTATTGGAAGAATACTTCGGTGAAATGAGATAATAGAATATATTATTCAGTTAGCAGGTCATTAGTATTCAGTATTTTTCTCGCTTTAATTTGGAGAAGAAAGTTTGGGGTTTAAGATTTTCCCGCGCAACTTGTAACTCCGGGAAAGGTGACCATGACCAACGTTCTGCAACATGTGCAAAAAGTATAGTATTATTATCTTTGTGACATTAAAGTCGTTATGCAGTTGCACTTATTATGCGGGCCATAGATGTTCAAGTAATTTGATCAATCAGGTTGGTTCAAACAGTTTGATCAAATAGAAATACGAAAATTCATATTTCTTAATGACATTTGACAAAAAACAATGATCAAATTTTCCCACACTCGTTCTTGCCAGTTTGATAAAACTATTTGAACCAGCCTGTTTGATCAAATTACTTGAACGTCTATGGCCCGCATTAGTTCTAGTTTAGCTATTATTTTAATTGCTCGGTATATTTCATAAAGCATTGCGTGTCTACCTATGACTTGTAAAGGAAAAATAATAGTTCATGGTGGGCAATACATAATTAATTTTATCATAAACACATCAAAAGAACCCCGTATGAACTTTATATTGACGTTGAAAAAATGCAGAAATAATTGTTTTGTTCCTTGCCATTTGCAGAAGGTTCTAATAGCTAATATATAATAAAATGCTACAAGAGTCGCGAGACAACATTAAGTTAGTCATTATTTTTTAATGCGCTGCTAAAGGACTCAATTTGCCGAAAATAATTAACTGTCCAGTCAACCAAAAAGTGAGACCCGAAAAGGAATTTCCATTTTTCGTCAACAAAGACACAAATGTAAAGATAGGACGCATGTTCGAACTACCTAATTGGTAGTCAGCTAGTCAGGACTTAGCTTATCCTCTGCAAGACGTGTGGTGCCTACCAGTCCTACCGTACGTCAATTAGGATAGGACACACACTATAAGGCTTTGTACCAAAAGCAGTTTTGGGCGAAGTCTGGTGCCAATCAGTCGAAAATAATTGCCAGTATTGCCACCCGAGGCATTGTACTCGTAGACGAAGGAAAATAGAAAAAATGCAGGATTTCTCGATGGCTTTCCCGTTTTTCAAGTATTGGAAATATGGAAGGTTTACGAGCGGCTCCGAGCGTAATACTTGAAGTGAACAATCATACAATGAGAGAACTGCTGAGAGATTGCTTTGTTTAGTTTCTGTGATAAACTGGTAATGTAGTGCTGTAATTGCATTTTTAACTGTTGCGTAAATCACCAAACTATTCATTATTCTAATGTCTGCATTAAAAGTCTACAAGTAGGGATACTTTACATTAAGACTTGAAACGTCAAGGAAACGAGGCTCATGACACGTTTTGGGAGAAAGACACCAGACGAAAATTCCACCAGAAAAACTTAAAACTTCTTTGATTTTCAAAGTAATGAAAACTTTTTGTTTTCCATCTCCCATTCAAGAAATCTTCCAAATTTAAATACATTGTTATTGGTTCCAAATAACCTCTCCTACATCCTCTTATGCTCTGTTCCTATAAACATAAACGAATCGTTTTGCTTACCAATGGTAGCTTTGTTTATTGCCAAACTGGGCACATAAATAGATTCGTAAGCTAATTTTACCTGTGATAGCTACTTCCATGGGAGGGTCTACTGTGCAAAACTATGAGATATTTGCTTCATTATTGGTAATGAACTAATGATACAAGAGTCTTTATTTTAACCATTAACGGTCCGTGAATTATAGGAATCGGCCATTAATGGATTGCCGATGTATAACCAAAATACCCCAGTATATTATTCTATCCTCACTATTATACCAAAATCGATTGTCATAAACTCATAACCCACTTTTTAATCTGTGTATTAATGACGTCAGCATCGTTCCGACGTGTCGTGATCTGCGATCCAATCGTGAGACGTGCTCACTGAGATAATAAAACCTACGACATGTCGGGCAGCCGTTGCGTCATGCGACAATGGGTAGCGTCTGTCGGCTGACTGCGTAAGTGAGCACTGCTATGTGGAAGCTACTGCGCGTAACAGCGTAACAAAGAATTTGAACTGTACGTGGTAACGGAGTAAAAGGGCCAGTTATATTCTCATAATCTTTGTTTAGTTCTGATAAAACAAGGCAGGATTTCCCATCGGTGAAAATGACGAACTTCCATTCAATTTTTTATCTCCTTTCTAACCACATTAGGGGATGATTAAAAAAAAAGTCTTCCAAGCTCACCTTCGTTATATAAGGAACAAGCTGCGCCCCTCGGTTTCACCCGCATAAGTCTCGATCCCGTGGGAATATCGGGATAAAAAGTATCCTATGACCTATTCCAGGTCATGGTCTACCCATGTGCCAGATTTCATCCAAATCCGTTCAGCCGTTTTAGCGTGAAAGCGTAACAAACAAATAAACAAACAAACTCACTTTTGCATTTCCTTACATTATTATAAAACAAAGTCCTCCACCGCGTCTGTCTGTCGTCCTGTACGCGATAAACTCAAAAACCACTACACTGATTTTCATGCTATTATCACCAATGGATAGAGTGATTCTTGAGTAAGGTTTTAGTATATAATAACCGACATCCACGCGGGCGAAGTCGAGGGCATCACCTAGTAATATTATATAGTTAGGATTCTTGTGCAAATTTCATGCTCTTAGACTCTGCAGTTTGGGCTGTGCGTTGTCTGTCAGTGAAATAATTAATTAAAGATTTTTATTATGTAAGTAAATAGATTTTGGTCCGGTGCGAGCTATTCTTGAGCATATTGGTGGTGCATGTCATGTGGTAACAAGATAGCGAGTCACCAACGTTGGTAGCGTGGCTGACTGATTAGAGAGAGAATAGCTACAGGACTAGTGGCGGCTCCCCTATTTGTGGTATCGATATCGTATAGGTGCCGTGTACCTATTGTTTATTTTGTGGACTACCTACGTATTTAAACTGCGGGATAATTGCGTAACTTATTTAAAATGGCAATGGCTTTTATTTTGACAGTTCAACAACGTTGAGGTAAAACATGACTGTGATCTAGACACGCGGCCGCGTGTCAAGCCAAGTTCAAGAAAAGAACTGGCGACGCAGCAGCCGTTTGTTATATTACACGAGCCATTTGGAGCTACTTTTCACCCCTCAATAACTCAAAATCTATTTAACGTACACACATGAAATTTGGTTTATTTATTAATACTCCTTAGATTAACTAGAATCCCAAATTTCATAAATACAGCTTAAACGGTTGTTGAGATATGAACGCCTAAACATCGGCATTTTTATCACTGACTGACTTACCTATAGATCAAAAACCTAACCCACATCCAGATGACCTAGAAAGTTGAAATTTGGCGTCCAGCTTAGTAATTGTGTGTATACAAAGGAAAAAATCAGAAAACATTTTTTTTTACGTTTTAAATATTTTTTAAGTAACCGATTTGACCGAAGAGCTTGGCACCCATTTATATCTCAATTCTTATGTCGGCGAAGTCGACAATCACGCTTATTCTTAATATTGAATTTGGCTCCCATTTCACATTGTTTTTGATTGGATAGAATTTAATGTAACATCTTGCACGCCATGTGTTTATAAACTCATGTTTGGGACAAATAAATTATCTTAACTTATCTAATGGTGGAATCCCACGATCGGCAATATTGCAGACGGACACGCACGACAGATGACCACAGACCGCCACGTACCGCGCAGCGAGGCGCTTCTGATGTCTGCGATACCCTGCACACACCTTCCCACGGTCCGTCGACCAGGCTCATCGGTGTCCGTCCGCAAAATCGCGGATAGTGTGATGATTTCGGTATGACATTCATTGCGTTATTTACGTTGTTAAGCAGACAAATTTTTCGAACATATGAAGCAATGGATTCGCAATATCCTTTAAAATCATTCAGATTGTGATTGATGGTGTGTTGCGCAATTAGGGTGCTGGTTCTAATTGACATCACTGCCTAGAAACGATGTCACGGTCGCAGCTCGGTCGTAGTTTCTAGGTTTCTATCTAGAGCCCAGTATGAATCCCCGGTCTAATCCACCCAGGATTAGATCGGGGATTCATCCTGGGTCTGGTTGAAAAGAAATATTTCCTAATAAGTAGGTTATGTAATTACAGATGGAACAGATTTTAATAATTATGAATGCAATTTTTTGGCCAATGTCAAATCACTGGAAAATGATTTCATTTCGCGAAAGAGAAGGCATGGCCTTTCTTTGCATAAAATTCTCTTTTCAAATTGTAATGACGTCACACACGTAGATGGCTTTGCTGCACATTTGGGGTGATATACAAAACGCGGCAAGGCGGGTGACGTCACGGGTACTCGGTAGGTATCGTCTTGCTGCATACCAGTCCGCAGCGGCGGAGCATTCTGTACAGCGACGGAATGTTCTGGCACGTTCGCTGGATATACATGATGGTGGGTTTTGGAAGAGCAATTTTGGTGGGATAGATTGTTTCTCAAGAGATATTGTTACAGGCAGAATTCCAATGAAAACGCCAGCGGGCAACAAAAAGATACAATTTATATAATGGTAAAATCTTAACAAGATTTTTTTTCATTCTGTGTTGCAATTGACTGAAAGTTGTCGAATCTTCAAAAGTTGTGAGCCCTCACAATACAGTTTTAAAACTATTAGTATTTCACATGATTAAACAACACTAAAATATCTATACACCATTTTTTTATTCTACTTTTTTTAATATGACCTGAAATCATTACATTACTTAATTTTGGTTGCCGTGTCACACTACACGACGTCGTATGTCTCTCACGAAATTTTCGCGAAGTTTCGGCACCATCCTGTGAACAGTCGTGCATTTAATACGAAGACAAGTAAGGTGGCGAATCCTGAAGCGTTATTTAGGTACTCGCTCGAAAATAATTGTTAACTATGTGTTTAGCGGCGCCGCGCCGGCGCATTATGACAACGCTTTTGGCAGAACACGTGATATTTATAATGTATGAGTAATGAGTAATGTATAAAAGAAGTACTAAAACCGTAAACCCCTGCCGACCCCGGACTAATAAGTTCTTGTGAAAGTATGGAATTGCCCTTGAATAGGTACTATCGAAGAACTTCATATCTTAGCAGTTTCAAAACAAAATCCTGTGAACACGATGACCACATCTATTACCGCCCTGGTTCTATAACAGCCGAGCGCTGCAAGCAGAAATAGTCCTTACAGTGCATAGATATGAATTTCTTCAATGGTACGATTTCATAACATTTGTAAAACACTTATATCTGTCTACCCATTACACACCTTAGATTAAGGTCATCCACGCATACATTAGCGGCCTACGCCAACGGTACACGCAGGTACATCGTGCGAACTTGTACCCAGGTCCTTGGCTTCAAGGGAATTCTAATTAATAGCTGAATATGAATATGAATATGAAAATTGAAAAATTATAAATGCAACGACAATTAACAACTCGTCCGAGACATGTTTGAGCGATGAATTTTAATGTAATATGCCTCATTTTAATGTAGTGGCGGCCTTTTTTTATTTTTTATTAAGTTACTCAAGAATCGTTTAGATTTCGATCTACATGTGATAAGAAAATTATAGTGTTTTATTAGTTTTTGAACGGTTGTAAGTACTTGTAAGTTTCTTATAAGGTTAGATATGAATAGTGTTTTGGTTTACTCAAGTGGAAAGTTTTTTTCAGGATGCAAAAGTAAGTCCTCACATGAGCAAACTCAAAGCATTTATTTCAATTAAACCATTTACAGGCACTTTTGAACTGTCATAGAGTCGGTCAGTTAGTCAAAAAGTTGAAGCTAGTTGCACATTCCAAATCGTAGATCTCTATAGAGAAGAACGGGCAAGAAACTCCAAGGACACTCTTTTAAAAATGTATATAGATATTACAAAATCCTGGGAACAGTATTCTTGGTGCTTCTATATGTGAGAACAATTTCAAACGAAAAATAATCAAAAATAATTCAAATTATAAGATTAAAAATAAGCCCTGGCAGATAAGAGATGACCAGTCTCAACTGACGGCGCCCGTTCACGAACATGACACGTGGATCAGCACCATCCAGCTCAACCATTTTGTAGGAAACCGAATGATCCAACACACGCGCCACCATCAGCGAGACATTTTAGTGAGTATGACATACTCTCATCTGCCATGCTCTTTCAAGTCAACATACATAGTATACATATATGGTGGGATTTTTACCGAATACCCGAAACCCACAGGTCTCCCTGAATTATTATATCTTATATCTACATCTTTATCCTAATGTAAACAGATCTAACCAGACGTTTTGGCGTCATTGTAAACTAATTAGCATTATCACCAACCAATTAGAATCTAAGAGTCCTAACTTTGCCATAATATCAGTAACCGCTTAAATGACAAACGGTTGCTAACCGCTGAATTAGTGTTATAATCCCCATAAGACATGTAATAATTGCTTTGGCTCTGCTAAGATTACAGACAAGGAGTGTTTGAACTTAGAAGCATAGCAGATCGGCATAATTTGAAAACGCTTGCGTATAATTTATTTATCTTCCCAACGCTATACAGCTATTGCACAAAGGGAGCAAAAAAATGACTTCATGTGCTGCTTTCCATCCATCCTGTGCGCGGTGGACATCGAACGGGCGGCGATGTATCACGCACGCACGCTAACGCTGTCACGCAGTGTCAAGACACTTCTCCATAGTTCCATAACTCCATCCATATCACTTCTCCATTAATATTATTCTTAAATGTATAAAAAAAAAGTTTATTAAAAAAATTAAAGTAAAGTAAAGTTTAATAGTTTATTTGTTTATTTTTAACCCCCGACGGAAAAAGAGGGGTGTTATACTCGTAAGTTTAACGTGTGTAACTGTGTGTCTGTCTGCGCCATCGTAGCTGCCAAACGGCTGAACCGATTTTGATTTTTTAGGTTTAGTTTGAATGGTGACTTGAACGAGAGAGTTCTTAGCCATAAAAAAAAATCGTTTATTAGGAGCTTTGTTTTTGCAGAGTTTTTTTATATTTTAAATTTAATTTAACTTGCTTTACTTAAGAATAATTTCTTTGGAAATTGGTTGACAAACATTGAGCTTAGTGCCGACACTCAAACTAAGCTTTAAACTGACACCATAATCATACAGAAAGACCTGCGGGTGTATTCAGTAAAAATCCCACCATGAAAACTTCGGTGAAGTGAGCTGTCATTCCACTTGTTTCTTGACTTCCGCTGGGGATTGTCACTATTGACAGCTCACTTCACCTCAGTACAAAATAGATCGGATGTATGGTTACAATGGATGTCAGTTTTAAGTCGACGATACTTAGCTACTATAGGTTTATTCAGATATAAGCGATACCTTCTATTCTGGTCTGCCTTCTGGTTAGTCACTTTGGATCAGTATCGCTAACGAACGCGACAGCGATATCGCTTATATCTCAATAGGCTTTTAGTTAAGTTTTTTTAAAGATATTCTTTACCTGTTTAGTAAAATGGGAATTTTTGAAACTCTCTATAAACCAAGTTCATAGAGTTAATGTGGGTTTATAGCTTATTGCAGCAATGTTCCAGTTAAACGATTAATACCTATCTAAAGATTTAAATCATAGCCCTTGGTCGCGCGAAAAAGTGTCTATACTCCATACTAAGAAGAGTGAGCATCCCGCATAAATACGATTCAGTATAAACAAGGCAATATATCATTGTCAACGAAACAGAAATCATACCATCTTTCGACGCGATCGGGCGAATCTAACGATTTAAATCTTTGTTGTTATCAAAATAATATAGTCAGCTCATAAAATGGCAAATAAATCGCAAATGCCTCTGGTTACCGTTGGCATAACGTACCTTATTTAATCCGAATTAAATGTCTGTGTAAACTGGTAAATACGCCATCCGATACAGGTATGTAATTACGTAAATATAGAGTCTTGTGAATAATTTATGTTAAAATGGAGGCTGATTAGTAATTATCGCTTTTCTGTGATCACTGGCATCGTGGAGTCATCATATGCTACATGGCTACTGCTCAGATGAACTCTGCTGAAAGGCTAAGTTCAAGTAAAAGGGCAGCAAACAAAGCAACGTCGAAGAATTTAACGTGAAAAAAAGTTGACTGCATATTTTACAGAAATTCCCACTAATAAAAATCCCTTTTCCTCTCACAAGTTTTCATAAAAAAAAAATTAAACATTAAGACCGGTGCGGCTCAGCGTGAGACTAATGCACAACATACACGATTTTTAATTTACTTCCCCTTTTCTCATTTTCTTGCTACACAAAATAGCACCGAGTCCTTTGTTTACTAAAATCGATTGTAGTAACCACTCTATTACTCGGTTTCGCACGGAGCAGGCGTCCCTGGTCGCGTGGTCGCGCGACGGGAAGGCGGTCGCGGGACTTAATTAAAATCGCGCCGGGTCGCGGCCGCATGCGACCGAAATAATGTCGTGTACCTACATACATATAGTATACAGTGGAGCTTGGAGTGTAGCGTTGGTTAATGATTATAGGAAATCAGGTTTAGGGCGTGAAATTAAGAAGCAGTACTTTTGATTTTTAAATAATATTCACTATATTTTACTGACGTTTCACAGGGAAGGTTCTATGTCTGTCTCCTAGCACAGCAAGCACAAAAAGGGAAGAACAGAGGGCAGTTGTTGGTTTTTATAGTAATCATTTACGGACAGTGTTGCCATTATTAGAAAGTAACAATTGATTAATTTTTGCACATTTAAATCGACTAAATGCCAACACGCCCCCTCAAAAATTAATTACTAATCACAAATGAAACATAAGCTATTTGTTAAAACAAACATATAGTAACATAAATCATCAGAACACAAAAGCCTTCCAAGTGATTCCTGGGAGAATAACAATATATTATGGCCCAACATTTGTTGCTAGGATTAGGAAAACCAGGAAAACCTAATCAGACCATTTAAATCAAAATCAATAAATTAATGTAAGTAATTGACAATAAAATTAACACAGCAACAAAATAAAATCATTGTTTACATAAACCAATTTCATCTCTATGCTGGTTAAACGTGACAGCTGGTAGCGGTTTCGTCAGCATATCCGCTATTTGTTTACCTGTGGGTATATAATACAATTTTATTACATTGTTTTCAACTTGTTCTCTTGAAAAATGGTACTTGATGTCAATGTGCTTGGACCTTTTGTGATTAGTCGGGTTGTTTGCAATGCTAATACAACCATTATTGTCTTCATAAACAGCAATTGGACTGACAATATTAAGTTTAACACTAATTGCAAGAGACTTTAGCCATAATGCTTCTTTTACAGCTTCGAATAATGCCATGTACTCAGCCTCAGTCGATGAAGCCGCTACTGATATTTGCCTCTTTGTATTCCAGGTTATTGTACAGCTATTAAATAATTTAAATAAATAACCCGTTGTACTTTTTCTATCATTGACATCATTACCACCCCAATCTGAATCTACATACCCACATAAGATATTATCAACATAATTACACCTGTTGTATGTTAGTTTTAATTCTATTGTGCCTTTCAAATATCTAAGTACTCTTTTGAGACATTGCCACAACTCTTTATTATTGTTGTTTGTGTATCTGCTCAAAATATTAACACTTGCACTTAAATCTGGACGAGTACATAACATTACATACATTAAACATCCAATAAGATTGCGACAAGGTGCATTATTTTCACTGTCTATGTTTAGAGCTTCGTAATTAGGTTTAATTTCTAAAGGGGTACTTATAGGATTGCAATCAGACATACCAAATTTGTCTAAAATGGTCTTTATATAAGCACTTTGATCTAAAGTTATTTTATTTTGATGTCTAGTAATTCTAATGCCAAGAAATAATTTGATCTCATTTAAATCTACCATTTTAAATTTACTCATAAGGTATATCTTTAAGCTGTTCATTACATGTTGGTCAGAACACATGACAACCAGGTCATCGACATAAAGTAAAACATAAATACTTTTACTAATATCACCCTTATCTAAAATATAGATACATCTATCAACTGAGGAATTTACAAACCCCTTTTCTTTGAGACACTGATCAAACAATTCAAACCAACATCGAGCAGCTTGCTTTAGCCCATATAAGGCTTTATTTAGTTTACAAACATAATTGCCTTTACTTAATACCCCCTCTGGAACTTTCATGTAAATTTCTTCCTTTAAAGTTCCATTTAAAAATGCGGTTTTAACATCCATGTGATGAACTAATAATTTATATTGATTCGCAAAACTAATCATAAATCTAAAACTAGCTATACGAGCAACTGGGGCAAAAGTTTCATTATAATCGGTTAAGTACTCTTGACTAAAGCCCCGAGCAACAAGACGTGCTTTATACCTTAATGGATTACCATATTCATCATTTTTAATACTAAAAATCCATTTGCAATCAACTATATTTTTATTATTAGGTTTAGGCACTAAAGTCCAAGTATCATTAGCTAACAGTGAATCTAATTCAACCTTAATCGCTTCTTCCCAATGAGTTCTATCACCCCGATTTTTAATTTCATGAATTGAAGTAGGTATTTTGCAATTGATTGATTCAGCACATAATAAAACATCAGCCATTTGTTTATAGGATATAGGGGGACGACCTTTGAGCCTATCACTCCTTCTTAACTGACAAGAATTATCGATATTTTTATCAGTACAACAAGTTTTATTAGAACTTTGTTTATTATCAACATTGGGCTTTAGTATGTTATCAGAGTTATTTAACTTGCGAATTTTACTAAAACGAACCAATTCATCAGATTTTGGATTATCTGATTTATAATCATGTACTCTTGAACTATCTGATTTTAATTCCACTGACTTTGAACCATCCAGTTTTGAATCATTCGATTTAGTTCCATCAGTTTTGGAAGTATCAGATTTAGGACTGTCAAAACTTTGATAATTAATTGGCTCTGATTTCGAAGTCACGTCAATATTATCAGTTTTGCTATGGAAATGTTCAATTTCATTTCCTTCAAATTGTAACGCAGGTCTTGACTGCAGAAAACTCATTTCATCTACTATGACATCCCTTACCGTTTCATATTTTTCACTTATTATGTTCCATACTTTATAGCCATTTGGTACGTACCCTACTAGAATACCCTTCCAGGATTTTTCATCAAATTTAGTTTTAGTGGTTTTATTATGTACATACACGGTTGAACCGAAAACCTTTAAATACTTAATTACAGGTTTTTTATCATGCCACAATTCAAATGGTGTTTTAGTTTGTTTCAAAGCGCGGGTAGGTGTAATATTTATTAAATATACTGCAGTTAACACTGCCTCACCCCAAAAACACTTGGGCAATTTAGCACCGTTAATTAAAGCTCGGGCTTTCTCTGTTATTGTCCTAACCATACGCTCTGAAACGCCATTTTGTTGTGGTGTTCTAGGAATAGTAAAGTGATATGAAATTCCTTTAGAAACACAGTATTCTTTCATTTCATTGGATAGGTATTCCCTTCCATTGTCACAATACAAATTAACCAATTTTAAATTAAATTTAGCCTCACTTTTTGCCACAAAATCTTTGAAAACCGAGAAAACATCTGATTTATATGTTATTAAGTATGCTACACAGTAGTGAGTAAATTGATCAACAAACAAAACAAAATAACTTTTATTATCGATTGTAGAAGGAGTGACGGGCCCACACACATCAGTATGCACAACAAATAATGGTCGTTTAATGTAACTTTTATCTTTAGAGGAATTAAATGGCAATCGTGTCTGTTTCCCATTTATGCAAGCTTCACATAATTTATTGTCAGGCGATACTGTTTTAATTAAGCTTACGTCATTAACCATAGAGTTACTTTTCAAGTCAATAAACTTTTGCTTACTAATATGACCTAATCGTTGATGCCACAGACTGTAATTATTATCATGACTTTTGCATATTTGAGAAACAGATCGATTAATCTTCACTACAAAATCAATAGAAATTAAATTGTTCACAGTCATACCTTGCATTATGATATTACCGTCCTTACTGATATTGGTCCCTTGTTGATCGAAGGTGATTGTCATACCGGCTTGTTGCATCTTCGATACTGATAGGAGGTTGTAGGGTACATCACGGCAAAATAACACGTCCTCCAGCGTACCATGAATGCCAGTGTTGCTGATTACTTGCAATACGCCTTTTTTGGTAGCTGAAATGAATGCGCCGTGTTTAGCAACTGAAATTTTTAAAGGAACATTTAAATTTGTGTAGGTACTGAAAAGGTCTTCCCTGTTAATTATGTGATCTGATGCTCCGGAATCCAGCAGAAAAGTTATTTGGTTACCCTTTGTGACTCCTGGGTAATTACCAAACATGAATGCAAACCCGGAAGTTTCACTAGAAAATGTTGCTCCTTCAGTAAGCTCCACTGCTTGAACAGTTCGCGGTTTGTCTGCAGGTTTACGTTGATTCATTTGTTTGTAATAGTAACAATCATATTTGACATGACCTTTACGTCCACAATGGTGGCACTTGACGAAAGACTTCTTCTTAGCCTTGAACTTTTGCTGGTTGTTTTTAGGCTTATTAAATTCCTTTTTTGTTTGGTTGGAATTTTCAACAGTGCTTTTGACGTGTAGAATCTTGCTAACGGTATCACTACCCTCGTTTCTTAATTTGACCTCGTGGTCCAATAATCTTGTTTTGACGAAGGCCAAGGTTAAATTATCCTCAGATAATGTCTCTATTGCAGTTATAACACCGTCGTATGAAGTTGGTAACGTAAGAAGTAAGTGAGACACCTTGTCGGTTTCTTCTAGTTTTGCTCCAGCCGACAGCAATTCCGTAATTAAATCATCAAAAATAGTGAAGTGCTTTACTAACGTAGTGTCACCTTGAAGTTTTAAACCCAACAGTTTTTTACGTAGTGCCAACTGAGTCGCCAAACTTTTTCTCTCGTACAATGCGTCCAAGTTCTTGAATATTTCTCGTGCCGTAGAATCGTCTTTCGCAAAACCGAGGAATGAATCTGCCAAATATTCAACAATGACACTTTTTGCGATTCGGTTGCTCTTCACCCAAGTCTCCGATTGTTTATCTGGTTCCATATTGATATCTTTCATAACGTCCATCTCGGTCAATAACGCTTGAATCCGAAATTTCCAAACGCTATATTTCTCACCGTCAAACGGTTTAATGTTTCGTTTGATTTTCAAATTCTCCATATTGATTAGCGTAGTACTTAACAAAGTGTAACTGGGCCCATAACCTATAGGAAATCAGGTTTAGGGCGTGAAATTAAGAAGCAGTACTTTTGATTTTTAAATAATATTCACTATATTTTACTGACGTTTCACAGGGAAGGTTCTATGTCTGTCTCCTAGCACAGCAAGCACAAAAAGGGAAGAACAGAGGGCAGTTGTTGCCATTATTAGAAAGTAACAATTGATTAATTTTTGCACATTTAAATCGACTAAATGCCAACAATGATAAAAACCCCGTGACTAATAATGAAAATGTTACGAAACTAGTCATTTCATTTACCTAGGCTAGAGCTTTTATGGGCCCAAATAACGAAATTACTGCGACTGGTCCTGGAGAATATTACCAGAATTGATCGTTTCGGCTCAGCAAAATATGCAAATAAGCAAGGTTTATATAGCGATTATTGCACATTGCATAATTAAGCATACTATCAAAGAGCCTCGATTGAATCCCAGTTAATGTACATAATTATGGTAAACGAAATATTCAGCATGGCAACTCCTATAGGTAAATGTCCTTAACACGTGTAAACTGTATTCTAAAGCTTCGCAGCAACTTTATTACATACGACATGAGTTAGGTTAAGACCTGTCATCCACGAGGCTACTCTACTGAAACCAATCACAATCCAGTTAATAACGTGTAAGTAAGTCACGTCGTGTGCCGTCGCGTCGTGTAGTAGGGACCGCTATTGAAATACTAGTGCTGTGACAGTCTGGCTACTCATTGGTGATTTAAGTTTGTAACACGTTGTCGTAGACGATGGGCCTAAGAACTGCAATCAATCGCGAGTATAGACAAAGAATGGACTGAGCGATAGCCTCACAAAAGTTACCACACACAGTTGACTGTGCGGCCAATAACTGTCTCTTTTCTGCCATCCTGTAAAAGAAAATTCTATTTTGTCAAATTATCAACTTCAATTTGAATTTTTCAAATTCAATAGTCTAGGTATTCAAAATCAGAATTCGAGAAAGAGACAATTACTGGCCGTACATTCGCTTTGTCTCTCTCGTACTTTTCGATCTGCATTCACTGCACAACTGAATACGGAACGTTAAGTCCATGCTCTATGTCTAAAATGGTAGATAGACGTGCGTACTTAAAGTTCGCGGTTCATAAGTTCGCGACCTAACTCGGCTCGCCGTCGCCGTCGGTGACACAATGAAGCTTGCTCAAAATTTCCTTGTCAAATTGGCTCGCAGCTCGCGGCTTGCACCTCGCGGCCATGACAGATGACGAGCCAAGGCGGGCTTCAAACCTGTTGGATCGCCGACGAACTTACTCAGCGGTTTTAAAGTCCGCGTATTTAGCATGACACACGGGCGAGTAAGCTCGCCGAGCCATAAGTACGCGTACTTGCTCGCACGTCTATCACTCCTTTAAGATCGCGCGCGGCGTGACTAGTTGTCGTTAAACTGTGACATGCCATATTTCGCGTCTGTTTGTACTATCGCGCGGTTTTTTGTCGCGGCTCCGGTTATTTTATTAATTACCGGCTTGATTTCGAATGGCGATTACCGGTTAGTTTTTATAAATGAAGACTGTAAATGCACGTTTCTTTTGCTTTATGAAATGGGAAAACCGTGAAGGAGTTTTTTCGTGATTTCATTATGTCAGTGAGGTCTATAAATGTTAATCGTATTGAGGTTTGAGTGTTTGGTTTACTGTGCATAGAATTTATAATCGTACATGAGGCTTTCAAAACCTAGAACTGTATTTATAATTTTATTTATGTAATTTATTTCCTGAAAAAAACTGACACAAACTTTTGCCCTCGGGAAAACTAAGTATCACGCGGTGTTGCTTCGAATGCTCGACATACGCCATCTCTATTCGTGTTTTTGCTGGATTTGACCGAACCCAGGCTTCTTTTAATTTATGAAAAAATATACAATCCATTTGACAAAAAATCGTTGCGTGCCCTTGCTTTTCCCGCGTTTTCTTTCAAAATTTACCCATTATCACCCTCGCTGCAATTTTCCTTGCGTTTCTAATCACTTTCCTCTAACTACCTCATCCAAGGAGGTTCCTACATAAATATGGAGTTGCTATCGGGAGGAGTCACAGCATCCACCTTGCCTTTGACGCAGATAAGGTGCCGAGAGCGAAAATAACCGCGCGCTCAACGACACAACCAACGGTTATCGATTCCAAATCGATTTGAGAGATGGGAGTGAGAAGTGAAATATGTTTTTGAAATAGTACGTTTTTACCCGACTGCTCCAGAAGGAAGGTAATTTCTTTATTGTCATTATTTAAGTTTATTTTGTTCCTGAATATTTTTGTCTTCTACAATAATTCGTAGGTTAAGTTATGTCAAAGCAAATGAAGATCGCATTTGAAATTATTCGATGTTTTAATATTAGAGGATGTCAGAAAATTGCCCGAATCCGAATCTGAATGGTGATTGGTGATCTCGCCATTTCAGATTCGGATTCGGGCAATTTGATCGGATCGCTGTGATCTCGACATCAGTGCTTCATAAAGGTTGTTGTTCAAAGATTACGTGTAAGCAGGTGCTGTTCGTGTTTTGATGATGAGCAGTTACGACAAGTATCTGTTTACTACCAATGAATACTGAACTCGGTACCATTTGCTTGTATTGTGTGTGTTTCGCAGTTGTTGAGCAGCAAGTGGTGATAGTTCGAGAATCTGAGGTTCTCGCAGACAGCCATGACGCAACGGTAAGACGCGATCTCGGTATAACAACTTCCATGAAGTTTTCATAGAAATTGTTCTACTAGAGACGGGTCGAGGCGCGCTGCCGCGTCGCTTCTATTGTTGGGTCTATAGATTTCCGCGCTTTATGTACTCAATTTGCTTTAAACACGTACGTTAGACTTTTTTTTCACACGTCAAGTTCCTCATATGTAATTTCGTTGCTTTTATGGCTCCAAAAATATCACACCTCTACTCGTGAACTGCACCCAGCCAGTCTGCTGAAACCAAACCAAAATCAACAAAAAGAGAGTTTAGATGTCGAATCTCCAAAGATCATAAAATTTTTACAGTCTGCGACTAACCTTTCGAAACGATCGATAGTGTACGCGGGACAATCGAGTCCCCATAGTAGGAGGCGGGTTTCCTCATTACGAACAGAATTCCTGACCGGCCGGCTATAAACCCTGGTCCTAGCGGCCCAAATGTAAAATGGGACTCGTTTTATGTAGACGGCTCTTTGATGGCCTTTTAAACAGCGCAGCGCTGCCGGCCAGTCTGTACATAGCTTTATATCTCGTACTACGGACTACGGCCACGCTCTGAACTATTTATACTATTTTAATATTCATCCTTTGAGATTTTAGTTCATAGTAGAAGTGTTTTAGTTCGATTGGTGTTCAAAGATCTTATTGCATTTTTGGATGTTCAGCTATTTATGTTATTTTCACTTTCAAGTCTATAAAGGCGTCAACTATAACAAGATTACGCGAGTGCTCTGTCTGTTTTCCAGTTAAATCTATGTCCATTGTATTTTCCTTTAATTGTTCTGACGGGCCGGGGCCGAGCTAGGTGATATGGAGTTCAGGAATGCGATTTATCAGTTCAATTACTTTACTACTTACAATTACGTCAAATATGGCAATTCTGAGTTCTGAGTAATCCTTTGCATTCTGTATTTGGACGTTTACAGAGAATTTTGATAATAAGCAATGTTGATAATCTGTCGCCAACAAGCCTTATAATATCTATGACTTGATTTCTAGTTAGCAAAGGATCAATTATACAATACATATCTTCATTTGATAAGGCCTATTGCCATTGACCGGGTGCAAATCCAGTGCAATCAGCGGGCTTTTACTGAAACCAGCCGACTCTGTTGCGTTTACAACTACTAGACTACCGAGACCAACTTTTACTAATGACTAAAAATGCCTGGTTCGTTAATTCCCGGAGCTATAGTTCGTCCATACATACCTACCATACATATCCAACTATCCTACTAATATAATAAATGTGTAAGTTTGTGTGTTTGGATGTTTGGTACTCAATCACGCAAAAACGGCTGAATGGATTTGGATGAAATTTGGCAAACAGATAGTTTATAACCTGGATTAACACATAGGATACTTTTTATCCCGATATTCCCACGGGATCGAGACTTACGCGGGTGACACCGCGGGGCGCAGTTAGTACGTATATATAGAGCAGAGCAGGATATTGCTCCATACATACTCGTACGTACAGTAGTTGTAGGTACGTTGATGTCAGTGCATCGTGTTTTTACGACTTCATCGCCGGCCCCCGTTCGCGTCCTTTCTTAATTATACTCGCCACCCCCTCACCAACTTGTGTATCGCTAGGGGGTAAGCAGGGTTCGTAAACGTGTGATTATAGTTGGTATGATAAGGTCGTAGAAGTATTTGAAGCTGGGTTTAAAGTTCCTTTAGGGTTTCAAATCCGATATCAATTGGGTGAGGATTTTTCATACTGTTCCATTTTTCGCAAGCAGAACTTTATTCCAGCATTTATCAGTAGTCACAAAATTAAGAGCACATGCAAACATCCATCCATTATCCAAAATAACAAATAGGTAAAGTGCGTCGATCAGTTTCCACTCCGCTCTATCCCTGAGGCGACTAAACATCATTGTTTTTCTTACGAGCACAGACGATGTTTACCGACCTGTCTATTATAATACCTACCCACTCTACGAGTGAGCGTCTCGCGTGTTTTCCTTCAAACTTCAATTATTCGTGCGCCAGCCGATACGTCGGGTGGCGATCACTCCCACGCGACACGTTTCGGCCCCTCTGTTGTGCTTTACCTGCCAAACTAAACAAACGCGAGGGGGGCAAGGGGGCGTCCGCGCCTTATCGAACCGCGACCCCGCGGCAACCGCAGCCGGCCTGCTGACGACGTACCTACCTGTCCCTACGACTCCATCCACCAACGTTCCCCAAGTTTCCGACCTCCGTCAATAGCGACAAGTTACAGATCTGCCGCTGAACGGTCGAAGTCATAGCACGCAGCGAAACTTTACCGACACTTCATGTTCTCGTTCGCTGCGCGTCGGGTACAGACTACTCTCCCGCGATAAGGTCGCCGGGCACGTGTGCCGCGGTTAGTGCGCTGCGGAACGATTAAATCTAATAAAAAACGAGCGCTGACCGGTCGGCTTGACCGCAACGATAACAAACAGAATTCTGTAAAAAACCACTCGACGCGACCGAATCGATGACCGAAGCTTTATTTCAACTTTATCGTTTTTGCGTCGTCCATAACTTGGCACCCTCTATGTTCGCCGAAAGCCAGTAAGTATGTAAATTACGGTCGCGAGCGCCGGTCCTCGGGTGCCCACTTATCTATTCAAATTCGGCTCTGGGTGCGGGGTTGCGTCGCCGGCCCACGCTAATCAAAATCCGATCAGCCATTAAGTCCTCTCGCTATCTGCGCTTAGTTTACGAGCTAGAGGGGGGAGGCGTCACGAGGGGGGGCGCAGGGAGGGGGATAGCGCCGTGATCACTTATTTATGTGGCGGGGGCTCGCTCGGCGACTGAAAAACTACCCTCGCGTCGTCGGAGCGGCGGCGGCGAGGCAGCGAGGCACGCGAGATGCGCGCCCATAAACCCGACGCGGCTTTGTAATCAACCGTGCCGCGCTTTTTATGAGTCCGCCTTTTGCAGTCACTGCTCGGGATAAATTTAACCCGCTATCTGATATTGAGGCGACGTATAAACTTTTATACTTATCTACCAGCGCTTTCAGCGAGACGCAGAGCTTTTGTGTGCACCGCATTGCGTCCAACGTGTTTGTTCCGTGCTGTTATAGCTTGATCTACTTACTTCAATTGCAACAACTTTCATCAAAGAATTTTGACAAGAACAAAAAACGTTGACATCGTAGAAACCTTTTACGAAAGGGGCTTGTTTCTTGTCAACTCTGAAGTTCTGCGAAGTCTTCAGCGATTTTCCGTGAACTTTTTACACTTCAACCTCTTTACAGTTCCGCCACTTCTAGTGAAAACCTTCAGGGCTCTCCCAGTTACTTTTAATATTTTAAAATTTTATGAGAAGTAATCGCTGACTTAAATACGAAGAAAATGTTTTCTAGACACTAATATTATAAAGAGAAAGTTTTGTATTTTTGTTTGTAATGAATAAACTCAAAAATTACAGGACAGATTTAAAAAATTCTTTGACCAGTAATTTGCTATATTATCAATTTATCACTGAGTAACATGATTCAAATTTATAAAGATATCACGCGGGCAAAGTCGCTAGCGAAAGCTTTTATTAAATGTAACACCGGTTTTTTTGATTATGGACCATGGGGTTTTAACACAACTCAATATTTACACTAGGTACTAAATTAAATGATTAACTAACTATCTATACAAATAACCCTTCTCTAGATTAATTTTGACAGCTGTCTGTCGAAGGGTTAAATACAAAAACAAAAGGACACTAAGGCGTCGAAGTAGTCGACCGCATCTCACGTGCTCAGAAGACTGGCAGCATTGCCACATTGAATATCAATGCTAATTCTGTGGCCAAATAACGAGCCAGCCCTCTGGTCACGTGAAGTTTCTACTCGTACCATTCGGCGAGAAATTTTCTTTTAAAGGAGACGCGCACGCGGGGCCCTTTACCCGAGCGTTGCGACCCCAAACGGCTCAAAACTGTAGTTACCCATATGGTTACAATATTTGCACCGCTTAAGAGTCTCAGTAGCCGCAGCAGCGGCGCCAGAAAACACCGCCTTATGTTGGTTCATACAAGACTTTTACACGTCAATCATATTTTGGAAACTGTAGATGAAGTTATGCCCAGCAAGTGACAAGCCTCGCCCTCTTTACATTGGACAACTGGCGGTGGGTGTTCTATTCATCTTTGCCAAACCAATCTGCCTAGGCTTTTCCCAACTGTGTTGGGGTCGGCTTCCAGTCTAACCGGATGCAGCTGAATACCAGTATTTTACATGGAGCGACTGCCTATCTGATTGTAACTGGGTAATACGATACCCCTTGGTAAGACTGGTTGTCAGACTTTCGGGCTTCTGACGACCCGTAACGACTGTCAAAGATCCACGAATGACAGCTGGGACCAACGGCTTAACGTGCTTTCTGAGGCGTGGAGGAGTCTCGGTATGTAAAGATGGTCACCCATCCACCGACCAACCTCGGCAAGCGTAGCTAAACCTGATGGATCGACTCGGTACGGTTGTTATTACTTAGCCACAAGCTCCGCATATTTTTGCAAAACCCTTCGGGGATACAGGCGTGTTATGTAAACTGCCTGGCTGTATATGGTAGGCTCGCAGTGCCCTGTATGTCCTGAGTAGGCGGTATGAAGGCCCGTTATCGTCAGCTGACAGCGAGACGGATCGCGGGTATTTTTGTTGTCGCGTAGGATCCAAAGCTAGTGACATATTGCTTGCGAGAGAGCGGGAAGTGGTTGGTGGGATGAAATTTGAATTGTTTTTGGGAATTAATTAGAGGTAATTTGGCGTGCTTGTTAAGTACAGACACACATTCTTATTTTTCTTACAAGAAACCATGTGTTTTTATGTAATTGCTAGTTAGTGTGTAAAAATATTGCTAGTTGTGCAAAACTTCGTGTGAACATTATAATAAAAAGCATGCTATTTTTAGGCATGCTCACAAGCATACTTTTATGAGCATTTTTTCAGTACCTTAAGTGACTGTGGGACTCAAATTATGAAAATTTTTACATATTAGACTACATACATATAGTAATCATTATATTAGGTATCGATGTAAACTTCAACTGAATTTAAACTCGCTTTCATTCTGTCTCCCGCACTATGTCCGAGGCGTCAGTAAGTGCGGTGTAGGCAAGGCAATATACGATATTATCGTATTTTTAGCGAGATCGATGGGAGCACCGCCACCTGTGGTTTCACAAGTCTCCACATTGATTAGGTACCAAGTACCGACTCCCTGAATTCACGTCGGTGGCAAATAAACTTTGTAGAGAATGTTCTAGAAAGTTTTTTTTAATGTAGTAGTTGTGCAGTTATGTTTTAAAGAGGTCTCTCAAGTTCACAAGGCGTTTGCGAGGTCACACGCCGTTTGCAAGGTCACCTCTGTGAAGAAAGCTAATGAAAATAGAAGTAAGTCAGTATGTTTTTTGATTTGGAGGGATTGGTTCTAGGCATCCCGAGGTGTGTTCTACTAAGGTTTAAGGAATCCCATGAAATTATGGAAGCAAGTATGGAAAATCTCCAGGTGTTCATGCTTGTGCTGGGTTTTTGCTCTAGTTTGCAAATGCAATATTATTTTCGAAGTGCCTTCAGTTCCAAATACCTGTAGCAACAACTAAGATCGCATAAGTTATGAAAGCTCACTTAAGAACAAAATAAATGATGCTTATCCCTGAGTAGACTTTAACAAATGGTGCTGACAAGCAGTTGATATTGGAAATTAAGAATACATCGTCATGTCAGTGTTATTAAACGTTTTCCTTAAGGGAGTGCATTCAACCGGCTCACCTTCCATTTGTTTTGAAGAACAACTCTGTTGTGGGGTTTGATAACTTGAAGATGAGTGGTGCTTTTATTTTCGAGAAAAGTCAGAATCAGGGACATTTTGAGTGTCAACTCTCTTCATCAGCTTAAAGAAGTCTTCTCCTATCCTGACTTCAGCTGATACAGCTTCAGCTGATACAGCCATACGAAGAACGTCACTCCAACAAAGTACAAGTATGCTTTGCTGTGCCCGACAGGGTCGTCAATGATCATGTCTTTGTAAACCTACCACACGTTCACGTTGTGCAATACAAAAAATATATTGAGTACTAGCTTTTGGCCTCGGCGTCGCCCGCGTAGATGTTGGAAAATATCCCACGGGAACGTGCCAAATTTCATCCAAATCTGTTGAGCCGTTTTTGCGTCAATCCAGACGAACCGACAACAATTCTTCATATTTACTATTTGACTATAATATTATGTATAGTTTGAGTACTTAGATAAAAATAGAGTAACTGGGCCTTTGTTGTGCTGTCTGGAGTAATATGTTTGTTGTGTTAGAAATGGTCGGTTCTATTAAGAAGGTAGTTTCTCGCAGAAGGCTCCACGCACCGACGCCGCCGCCGGTGAAACTCATAAATACTTTGGTCTACGAGAATTCGTTGTCGTTTTGCGACAAATACTTTCATTAGCGAGTTTACTGTTGTAATGTCAACACGACATTGCTATAAAGTTCTTTTTAACCATTCAAGATATTTTGAGCTCTAAAAAAAGTCATGATCTGTGATAAAATTCGATCCGCGAAGACCAATTTATAAGCTTCAATTTTTTAAAGGTTTGCTCGTCTTATTTTTGTCCCTGGTACTTCACAAGTACGGACGCGAATAATACAACAATAAAAAAAATACAATACTTACTTTGGATGTACATAGGTATATAAAAAATATTGAATGTCAGCCAAGTGACTTGTCACGCGCCGCGCTCACATAAGTACATTAGTAGGTACCTATGTATTTGTTATACAGACGTATTCGGTATTGTGTTGTTCGTGTAGGTTTTTTCGGTTTATCGAATGATTTAGGAAAGTTTTCTTCTCGTTTATCATACTCCACCAGCGTAGGACTTTTACTCCTTCAATAAAACAAATCTCAAATATAGGCTACGGCATAAGTTCCTGCCAGGGTTGCGGGGAAGTCCGAAAGGGATACCGGGAACTTGGCAATAGGCAACTGAAGGAACACGGGTGGGTTTTAGTCAGTAAAAGTCTGACACGCCCTCCCGCTTCGCCCAGAGCGGGAGAAGTTATTTGATGATTCCACAACTTCAAAAAAAAAAAAAAGCTGCCGCATAAGTTTGAAAACGCATGTCCATTTTCCTTAATTTCGAGATGGCCACTTTTAATCTCCAAAGCAAGAAAAAAGTAAATTGTGTAATAAATACAAATAAAACGCTTTAAAAATATACTTTTGCCAAAAGGGGCCAAGCTCAGCATATTGCCATCTGGCAACACAAAGACATGACGCTCATGAGCTAGACTCTACCTCGAGCTGCTAAGGAAACCAAATGTCTCCGAAGCATGGTATCTTGAAAAAAAAAACCAATTTGGGTACACGATGAACCATAACTTATCCAGCCCTCAATCCATAGAAGTAAGTCCTGTTACAATATCTGAAATGCTAAGTATGATTTGCGAAACAATACTCGACCGATGCGCGGGCGCACAGTCTTTGTTCAGCAGACATCACGTGTCGTCATCACACGTGCACTTATTAAATAATTCATTTGATTGTCATCACTCTGTCATAATACTCATAATTTGCATTCGCTCAGATATTTAATGTTTTCGGATTCTTAAGCTTATTCGTATCATGCAAGAATAAAATCCGAATATTATATGAAAATATGAAGGACTGTACTCTCTAAAATAATGCTAAAGCTTGATTATCGATTGTAAACTGATAGATTTCACACTAATTTATACTCAAATCTAGTATTAAAATCAAGATGTTACTAATGGGCTCAAGAAAAGTCTCTTTTACAAAGTTTATTTTAGTTTTTTTTTAGTTTCCATAGACACAACGAGAAGAATCTGAAAGGAAGACAAAAAACCGGCCAAGTGCGAGTTGGACTCGCGTACGAAGGGTTCCGTGCCATTATCTATAAAAACGGCAAAAAAATCACTTTTGTTTTATGGGAGCCCCCTTAAATATTTATGTTATTCTGTTTTTTTGTTGTTGTAGCGGCAAAAGAAATACATAATCTGAGAAAATTTCAACTAACTATCACGGTGCATGAGATACAGTCTGATGACAGACAGACAGACAGACAGCGGAGCCTTAGTAATAGGGTCTGGGTACGGAACCTTAAAAATGATGTTGGTCTGTTAGTAGATACGTAGCGGTATTCAGGATGAATGAGTCCTGAAAGCCGCCATCTTTCTTACTTCATATCAAAGTAGAAAATGCTGCAATCGGGTTGTAGAGGCAATAGATAAATAGGCATACGTCGTTACGGTAAATACGTGTAAAATATATGTAAAGTTAGATGTTGCAGCTGAAATAGTCACAATATGTTTGTCAAATATAAAGCGTGTCAACTAAAGTCAGCTGATTGTTAAATTGTTTCGCTCCGCGGAAACCGTACAAAGTGCGAACAGTAGGTATGAGTCAGCCGAGACAAAGGGGTTATTTAACGCGTCCACCAGCCGATCAGTTAGTACTGGTTACCGTGTCATTGAAGATTTACTTACGCAATAGATCGGACCGATAGCGTATTGATCGTTAAAGCTGCATCGATATTATAGTGTACTCGTAAAGTACCGGTTAGGACATTTTCGTGTTATGTTTGCGGATTGGTTAATCGGTCTTACCAAGGGGTATCGTATTCCGCGGTTACTGGGTTGTGGAGGTCAGATCGGCAGTCGCTCCATGTAAAATACTGGTATTCAGCTGCATCCGGTTAGACTGGACGCCGAAACTAACATAGTTGGGAAAAGGCTAGGTAGATTGATTAATTTGCGGATTGGTTAATGTGTAGGGTAGTAGCCTCATGGTCTGATAGTCTAAAAGCATCAAAATGGGATTGTAAAGGTTGTCTGTAAAAGATCGCTTTTAGCGATAAGACCGCCCATTGTGTCACCCTATGTAAAGTTTTCTACATTTGTATCTGTATTTTTTATGGTGTACATAATAAACAGTATTCTATTCTATTCTATTCTATTCTATTGTACAGACTAGATGTAGAGGGTCAAGTAGGACTGAGGTATTGTGAAGCAGCAGTGGGCTGTGAACTAGGGGACTTATTTTCTCTTTTTACCCGACTACGGCGAAGAAAAAAGAAGGGTTATGATTTTGACCGGTATGTATGTATGTATGTAAGTATGTTCATATGTTCCCTCCTATCTTCTAAACCACTCATCACAATTTGACAAATGAGGTATCGTTGGAAGCGTTGATCATCACTATTTGATTTATTAACACGTGTGACTCCGGATTTTTAATTTGTCTGTCTGTGGTGTCTTATTTATACCTTTTTAGTCGTAGTTTTTATTAGTTTAATTTTTTTTCTTCTTCTTTTTCGTGTGGTTAGTGACTAACCGAGGGGTACTTATTATCTAAATAATCCAAATTTCTGAAAACCTGATTATTATGAACCTTTTAATATGTTAGTTATTTGCCCATAAAACATCAACCAACCAAGTTACTTGTATGGGTTTCAACGACGACGATAAACATCCATTAATTTTCACTCAAGTAGCTCAGTTTTATCCAATTGATTACACTAGCTGGACAATTTCAAAGCACTGTCGAAAACTTGTTCAATAGAGTTCTCAGGAATTCCAGGCATTCTTGAAAACGTCTAAAACATTACACGCTTCGGCTTGTCCAGAATATAATAGAATGGAGAGAACCGTTAGCGATGCAGACAGTAAATTATCCATCTACGCGCAGATAGCGTGTGGGTGCGTAATAGTAGGTAGCCGTCTTGCCGATAAGCGCGGTCATCTAAACACTGTTTAGAGGACCGACATGTTACAGTAGGGCTGTCTATTCTGTAAAAATCTCACCGTGAAAACTAAGGCTGTTATTTTACCTGACACTATTGACAACTCACTTACCTCACCTTATGTTTCACGATAAGGCTTTTCAGCAATGATAACAGTGACAGCTGTAAAACGTGGTTTAGTGTTGCTGATCGAGTTCAGTTTCATTGGTGAAATTCGTCCTTAATCGTCTGTTAGCCCCAGACGAAGGGCGTTCATGAAGATTCACGCACAGTAAAACTTAAAAAATCGGCTAAGTGCGAGTCGGGTTCGCGCATGAAGGATTCCGTACCATTACCTATAAAAACGGCAAAAAAATCCCGTTTGTTGTATGGGAGCCCCCTTAAATATTTATTTTATTCTGTTGTTTTTGTTGCTATAGCACCAGAAATACATCATCGAAAATTTCAACTGTCTAACTATCACGGTTCATGGGATACATCCTGGTGACAAACGGACGGACAGCGGAGCCTTAGTAATAGGGTCCCGGTTTACCCTTTGGGTACGGAACCCGAAAAATAACATTTATCCCTCACTGTCTTCCAAACTGTTGATCATTTGACAAAATGATTATCCTTTCTTCTTTTTCGCAATTTACTTCTTCAACTTATTTTTTTTTCGGGTATTCTGTGTACCTAATAATAAATTACTCCATTCATCTGATCCGAACGCTATGGACCACGTGGTGCTTTCCTTTGGTTTGTCGCACAGAATGTCATGTAGCTTGGACTCGCCTCTCGTGGTAGATACTCAAAAATTCCGCTTGTTTGGGACCAAATATAGCAACTGCCCTGCTGTTTGGATTACACTAGCCCCCAGCTTGCGCGATGTACGTCTAAACTGCCAGGTTAACACCTAGCGATCTCGCGTTCCGCATACGTGTTTTGTCGACGGTAGAATTGTCGAAATGACAGATAAACAATCACAATCTGTCATTTTGTCTATTCTGCCGTCGACAAAACCAGTTTCTACGGTGGTCATGCTACGCGTGCTGGGCTACCACGACATTGATTCGCATTTAACCTGTATGACCGCGGACGGGCCGCGCGCGGACCAAAAACTATTGTACCTAGTTAATTAGAAAGTCCTTGAAGAATTAAACCATAGTTCATTGAGAATTTATGCTAAGTGTTTGTATTTTCTCTTAGTGACGCTATCTTACACACAGTCATCATTATAATCATTTCAGCCGAAAGACGTCCAATGCTGGACATAGGCCCCAAGCACCGCCACTTTGACCAGCTCTGTGCTTTACGCATCCAGCAGATTCCTGCGGCCTTCGCCGACACTTCAGCACAGCCTTCACATACAGTGTCTATATAAAATTGTTTATACATATAGTTTATTTTGCGAGCGGGTCCTGGCATAGTGGTAGGCGTTCTTCTTTTGTTTCCAGCGTGATTCACCAATAAAAATTGAACCCGATCAGCACATTAACCAAGTTTATGAGCTATCAGTGTCATTATTTTATTTGGAACTAGCTGATGCCCTTGACTTCGCCCGCGTGAATGTCAGTTATTATACAACGCAAGACCTGAAAGTAGTTTACTCAGAATCGGTTTCTGAATCGATTTCCGTCATTATTTATATATGTTAATTTTTCATGAAAAAATCTTTTATTTAACTGAAATTAGAACCACTGCGTCATAACAAGGTAATAAGATATTTTATTTAAGGAAATTTAAGCCTTATTTCAAAAGAATAAAGCCTATTTAAATGCATTACCAAATTTGTAATACGCTCATAGCTATCCTATGTGTAGTGCGCGTTAAATAAAATGGTTAATTTAAGGTATGGTTTAATTAAATTAAATTACAGATATTATTTTAGTCTTATAATTTAATATTCTAATTGGGGTGTATGAGCTCTTGCGTTTATTCCGTTACACGTTGTATACTAAAACCTTATTCGAGAACCACTGTATCCATTAGTTAAAACAGCATGAAAATCGGTGCAGTAGCTTTTGAGTTTGTCGCGTACAGGACAACAGACAGACGCGGCAGAGGACTTTGTTTTATAATAAGTAAAGATATTGACTTTGACACTGACAGCTCTTGAACTCGGTTTAGATGTGCTGATCGCGTTCAGTTTCATTGGTGAAATTCGAAGGCATTGGAAGGAAACTACATATTATCTTTTTCTCCCCATGCTGTCTGTTTTCATGTAATCTTATCGTTAAACACCTCATCGATATGTTCTCGTGATCCAGGCTAACAGGCAGTATCTAAAGCGGTGGTCATAATCTTCACATTCCGTCCACTCAGTTGCAAGTGCGTGGGTGCGTCATGTGAGGCAGTCGTCTGGGTGGCAGATAAGCAGCGCGACCGACTGGCGATGGCGTGTTGATCACTGTTACTGAACTAATATGGCGACTGCGCAGGGCTGTCAGTGAGAAGCACTTTAGTGAGACCAACAAAAAAAATTATAAGCGTTACCAGTGTGGAGCAGACGCACGATAGTGAGCATTGGCACAGGATTCAGGCTATCATAATGACTTGTAGGTAAATTTTTGGAGTCGGTTATTAAAAGTGAACTATTGGCTAATATGTCGGTTGCTCAATAACTGTTCGTGTTACCATCTCTAAGTAGGTTTTATATACTTGTAGGTGTGAACTTACGCTGTTCACATTCATTGGGTACCAAGTAGGATTCCAAAACGAACTTAATACCTCTAACTTACTAGCCTGAAGCCTACATTCTGGCTAGGTATTATTAGTTTCTTATAAATCGGTACTTATCTCATGGGGTTTTTACATGGGGATTCTATGTACGACCCTATCAAAGTGAGGCGGCATAAATATCTCCTTTAGTGTCATATCAGCTGGTAAAGTACATTGTTGCTGCCTTTCGATGTTAGTAAATACATTAATGAACAGATAATTAATTAAATTGATATGTTTATGATACGATAAATAAATAGTATTGCTTGTTATTACATTTTATTGAGTTATGTTCGGTCGTGATGATTTGATTTAATTAATGTGTGTATTTAACATCACAGTAAACGGTCGTGAAGAAATATTTAAATTTAGGTTTTTTGGCATCTTGTATCCAGGGGATTCCCGGGACCTTCACTAGTTGGTCCATCTTTTGGGGGCCAATACATGCCTTATTGGTCTTTTACTGATGTATAATATGATTGGATATGTTGCAGATTGCACAGGTATTAGAAGCCACACCAAACACTTATTGTGACTGCAGATAAGCCATTCTGCATTACGCCTAAACGTGGTAGCAGTTTTGTAAAACAGCATAGCGGTTATGTAAATCATGACAGGTAGTTCCATTTTTTGATTTTGCAGAGATAGGTATAATATATCCATGCATGATCTGGTTATCTTAAGAGAGAGTGTGAAAAGATTGTTCTTTATTCATATTACTTAATAGTTTGTTTCTTCGCACTCTAATTTCCACTTAGTTTATGAGATGTTTCGTGTGTGGGCGCACGGTAGGTAGCCGTCGCGTCGCTGGCGCGGCTGGCCGATAACCGCAGTGCAGTCGTCGCAGCGCGTGCAACTTACAATTTAGCGCCCGACACGGTCCGACCTAGGGGTGTCCAACTTGTAAACTATAATATTTATAATTTAGCAGTTTCTGGAATAAGAAATGGGGATGGACATGCCAAAACAATAAAGAGCTAAGTGGAAGAACTTTTCAGAATTAGATAGAATGTTTTTAGAACAGAAAACTAATGAACACGAAACCGTCCTCCTTGGGCGGCCAACTAAATGCGCGAGTGTAAAGATGAATTTACGTATTACTAAACTTCTGTTGCTAATGGATATTATTGGAATTCTTCTGAAGTAGATAGTTCCTTTCAAACGAGAAGAAAGCTGCGATTTCTTGTTCATTATCAAAAATACATTTAATTTTTCTAGTGTCTTCACGCTTTGCACGGTTGACTCAGTATCTCTATATTAGCTGTTCACTCTTTTGGGCTATTGCCATTTCATTGCATCTGACTTTTCCGTCACCTGGCCTCAGGGGACTTAAAACAGCTACTTTGGCAGAATCATAATAGGAAAATATTATGAATCATCGGAAAATATCACAAACTGACAACTCATAATATGATCTGCGTGCGATTCCTATTACGAAATAATTCATCTGTTTGACAGTTTTCTATGGAGATTCGTAAAATGGTCCACACATTATGAATTGCTTTTGTATCAAATTAGAGGAATTGCTAATGACAGGTGGAAATTCAGGGAATAAATTGCTTTTAGAAGAATTGCTAATGCGGCCATTTTAGGCCCCCTGGTCTGACTGACGTAATGAGAGGAGAGGTCGAGTGATGAATGACTCTAAAGTTCAAGATGCAATGAAAATGAACAGAGGGTGATTTAACTTTTATAAAAAATGACCCTGGGTTTGTTAGTAATAATAGGTAAACTTCTCTTCTCGCGGTTATAATAACGATTATGACGATGCAAAGAAGCGGCCACCTTTCTTTTAATTTACCTATGTAAGTACATCTATACGCGATATTACGCGTACGCATTTGCATGGCTTACATATGGCGTTTTGTTATGGGGAAATAGTACAGACGCTTCTACATTATTCACTCTACAGGAAAAATTAATTAGAATTTTAATAAATATCAAAGATATAAACTCCTGTAAACCCCACTTTAAAGATCTAAAAATATTAACCCTGCCCTGCCTCTATATACTTGAAATTTGTAAATTTGTACGAAAATATCCGCAATTCTTTACTAAAAGGGGAGATATCCAAACTAAAATTGCACTCAGAAATGAAAACAGACTAAACATACCCACTTCACGATTAAAAATGCACTCTTCTGGTGCATTTGTAATGTCCATTAAAGTCTACAATAAGTTACCAGATTACATCAAAGACATAAGTAAGAATAATATCTTTATTAATAAATTGGAACAATGCCTATTATTCAAAAGCTACTACACTATTGATGAATACTTTAACGATAAATTTCAAAAACAATAAAATCATTGTTACCTAATACCTACATTTTACTATGAATATAAAAAGGTGCCTTCATCCTCTCTCCTGTTAAAAATTAACTTTTGCTGTGCCCGACAGGGTCCATAATTAATTCGATGTCTTAACATACCAACTATTATGTACACATTATGGATTGCAATAAAGTATTGAGTATTGAGTATCTTTCTGCCAAGGGTGGATATTTTGGCAAGGGCATGAAGCATGTCTGAGTAAACGCTCTTGACTCACGATACCAACTTATGGGTTTAACCGGTAGGAGCGTTATATTTAGGTCGGATTTCAACGCGATCAGCACATCTAAACCGAGATTAATAGCTGTCAGTGTCAATATTCGACAGCAATAATAACAGTGACAGCTGTAAAACGTGGTTTAGTTGTGCTGATCGGCTTCAGTCTCATTGGTGAAAATCGTCCTTAATCGTCAGTTAGCCCCAGACGAAGGGCATTCATGAAGATTTTCCTACGAATTTAGGTATTATCAGACACAGAAAAACTAAAAAAACCGGCTAAGTGCGAGTCGGACTCGCGCATGAAGGGTTCCGTATCAAACGGCAAAAATATCACGTTTCTTTTATGGGAGCCCCCTTAAATATTTATTTTATTCTGTTTTTAGTATTTGTTGCTATAGCGGCAACAGAAATACATCATCTGTGAAAATTTTGTAACTATCACGGTTCATGAGATACAGCCTGGTGACAGACAGAACACAGACAGACAGACCGACGGACAGCGGAGTCTTAGTAATAGGGTCCCGTTTTACACTCTTTGGGTACGGAACCCTAAAAATGGTAATTAATTTAATTATGAATAACCTCTCACTCATACCTAAATTTATAGGAAAATTCTGAAAACACGTATGAATGAACAGATAAATACCTTTTTTTTTTTTTTTTTTTGAGGCTGGGAAATCATCCAATGACTTCTCCCGCTCTGGGCGGAGCGGAAGGGCGTGTCAGACTTTTACTGACTAAAACCCACCCGTGTTCCTTCATTTGCCTGTTGCCAAGGTCCCGGTATCCCTTTCGGACTTTCCCGCAACCCTGGCAGGCATCGGTCCTATTGGACCCCGTCAATTTTGCTGACATCTCCTTGAGGCGCGCGTGGGACACGACGCGCCATCGACCCGGGCCTGGTCCTTATCGGACGGCGAGCTGCCCGTTGCTCGCCGTCCGCAAGCCCGCGCCTATGGTGGCCGGAAATCCGCCTGGGATTCCCGACGCCCAGGGCGTCTCCAACGGCGGCGGTTAGGGGCGTGAGGGCGCAAACTTTGCTTTTCCCTCACGCGTTCCGCCTCCTCCTTCGCGAGCATTACTGCTTCGCAGAAGGAGGTGACGGCTTCCCATGCCCTCTCGCTCCGTACCATGGCCTGAACCAGGGCCGGACGCGAGAGGTCACTGCCGCCAATCGCCTCCGCGAGGACACGGCGGTGCTCCGCCCAAGCAGGGCACACCTCAACCGTATGCTCCACCGTGTCCTCCGGGCGATCCACGCAGAACAGATAAATACCTGTGTTATTATTTTCAATGAATGTTACTAATGGCTGCGTTTATTGAAAGCTATTCCGGGACTTGTACTATGACAGGTAATTCTAAACTTTAGCATAGCTTTCTGAATTCCTAGTAAATATTTGTTTGCTGTTTTGTTAACGCGTAATTAGAATATGCATTCATTTGATATTTCTATCTTTCTGACTAGTGATCCGCTCTTGTTTCGCACGGTTTTTATTACTTGACAAAACAACGCGATTTCTTAGATATAATGTAACTTTAACACTAACATATTAAACACATAAACCTTCCGGAATAAATTCTCTAAACGATGGTGAAAAACTCATCAAAATGTGTTGCGTGGTTTAGAACAACAACACGGACATACAGACAAACACGAAAAGCGACTTTAATTCACATTTTTTTTTTTTTTTTTTCATTAATTTATAATATATAAGATATAGAATGCATTGCGACTTGCAACGTATAGCATTAGCTAGTATTTTATAATTGTTTTTATCATTTTGGTACCTCAACCAATCTTAGTCCACTGCTGGCCCAGCATTGCTGTGTTACACACAATTTTTCCATAAGCATAGCTATAATCTTAATATTTCATAACTAGTACCAAGTTCAAGGTTATTTAATATTAGTGGCCGTAAAACTCAGCATTTTAGGCCCGACAATGACTGGCGTAAAGACGGGGTTAGCAAAATAAGGTCACGTAACAAAACGGACTCCTTATAACAAGGGCGTAAGGTTCATTTTGGCAAAGTTCTTTTGTTCTCCTTGCAACGTTGTTCATAGTTATGGGTCCATTGGCTCTTGACTCTTGTCACTTTTATGATGTTAAGTCAGCGTTTTTTGATGACAAGCACCTTAGCTTTTGGACAAGGTTGGAATTTAAAAGTAAGTTGGTATGTTCTGGTAACTTAATCATTGAATTCTGGTAGATATTATAAGTCGTGGATGGAGATTAAGTATTTGAAATAATTTTTCTATGATGTCTGTAAGTTTTTCCAGTTGATGATTATAATTGTTAGGTTATAGGGATCTCTACTTCTATGACATGCTACGCGTGAATCATGATTATTTGATTTAGATCCAATAATTGATTAACTTGAGCTAAAGCCTTTTGGAATACCAAGGTAGAACCTTTAGTAGATGCACATGCATTTCAAGTTATGTTCAATAGTCTTAGAGTTCTCTGAACATAAAATTTTATTACGCGTCTATCGTATCCGTCCGAAGTAGAACTAGTCTGAGCTAGGCTTCGTTTTTATGAGTGTTTATAAATAGCTCGGATGTATATGTAATAATATCGGTATCACGCGGCAACCTTGCGGCGCGGGCGCGTGCATGTGCCGGCGCGGCGGCGTCCGTCCGCTATCGCTCCAGGATGATCGAAATCGTTGACATCGCGCCAGCGCCGCGGTGGAATGACCGCCCGACGTTAATTGTCGCGTCACCTTCGAGCAAGGGCGGCCTCGCGACGCGCGACGCCCTGCCGCCCCCCCGGTCCCCACCACGCGCCCGCGCACCCCCGCACTCGCCGGCTCGCGGCCCTCTCGCGCGTCACGTTACCTATGACGGTCAGCCACCCGCGATCGTGTTTTGTTTCGCGTGTCCGCGCCACGTACTTGCGAACTCGCGTCACCGCGGCAGACGGACGCGCGGACACGGGACGCTAATAGACACCCGACCTATACATACATACAAGTATTCACCAAATGAGTAATAGCGCAGAACGCGCCAAATCGCCGAATGCCTTCAAACATTTGGTTCGATTTAAACACGATGGAAAATGTTCGCAGAAGTACTTGTCTTATGTTCTTGGAAGACTGAGAGCATCCGGAACAGCAAAGCGTCGCGAATTAATTATATGATGCGTGCTGGAGGACGTAACGAAGGAGTTATGGGTCGATTATTGCGCGCTAGAATTAAATAGAATCGCAGTTTGTCATATCCGACGCAGATCGACGCTAACTATATACTATACTAGTGTAATTATGTGCATCTACTTAGATTAGAACACAAGTAGGTTCTTAGTTGTCTCAAGTCACCTTAGGACCGGGGATTCTAATGCTCACTTTCAAACATCGTGTGCACAGTGTAAGACTCCGAGTTCTTTAGAGTGTCAGAAAACATCCTGAGGAAATCGAAGTTTACATAGTTCAAAACAAAGTAATTGCCCGGACGTTCACAACATCATCACGCCTGTATTTCCAGAAGGGTTAGGCAGGGTTAGGCACATTTCGACAGTTACGTTTCAGGCCCAAGTAAAAAGAAGCGAGCCTATTTCCAGCAACCCGGCACAAATCTAGACTCCAAGCTGCTACTGAAAATTCCTAGATTGAAAAACTCAATAAAACTTTACCCGACCCGGGAAACGAACTCAGTACAGTACCTCATGCTCAGTAATAGCTTTCCTTTTACATGAAAGTTAATCTAAAATAACCTAATAACAAACATTTCATTAGACACATTATACTACACTACTAGTTGCGCGGAAACCCGCAGATGCTCATGCGCATACGTGCATCAGCTGCCGCCCGCGCAAGGGTTAACAGTAACAGTCAGTCGAGGGTTATGGCCTATTGTGGCCTTTGTAACGATGGCTACCCATTTGTCACACCTTATTCGAATAAGGGCTACCTTTGGTGTAATGACTTTCTTTTTCCATTATTATGAACCATTTAGTACTACGAATGCAATTTTATTACAGTAGGATTTACGTGGGCGACAGTAGATGGGTTTTTTTTTACACTCTTATTTATAGTAGTTTATTACCACAAAATGGCACGGAAGTCCATACTTCATAAATCATTTACATTTGTCCAGCCTTTTCCCAACTATGTTGGGGTCGGATTCCAGTCTACCCGGATGCATCTGAATACCAGTATTTTACATGGAGCGACTGGCTATCTGACCTCTACAACCCAGTAACTGGGTAATACGATACCCCTTACTTTCGGGCTTCCGACGACCCGTAACGACTGTCAAAGATCCATAAATGACAGCCGGGACGAACGGCTTAACGTGCTTTCCGAGACAAGGAGGAGACTCGATATGTAAAGATGGTCACCCGTACACGGATCAATCCCGGCAAGCGTAGCTTAACCTGATGAATCGACCCGTGCGGCTGTTATTACTTAGCCCCGAGTTAGTTACCATATCTTGCTGGAATTATGGAATGCAGCGTTTTTTCAATACCTATTCAAAATGATGGTATCCTTATGTGATTTCATGTAAAATGTACTTTAACTGGTTTTCTAATACCAACCACAAATGACCTCTGTTCTTTGCACATACCTGAAGCAATTCCAACCATTCTATATCAGCTTATTCAACTCCATCTCAACTCTACATTCTAAGTCACCGGTGCAGAGGGGCCAATTATCCGGCGATAAATCGAACGGTCCCCGTCCTGTTACGTCACATGGCGAGTTGGCGACAGTCTTTTGTTATCTATCGTATGACGTCCCGAAACGATTAACGTGGTAGATAGGGCTGTTTGTGTAAACTTGTAACAAGAGGTAGTAAATCTTGAGATATATCGCAGGTTCTGAAACTCTTGTGCGGCTATGTTGCATATGTTATCAAATCTTCTTCTTTTCGTGAGTTAGTGTTGTGTGACTAACTTGGTATCAGAGTTTTAAAGCCGCCCAAGGACGTCATGTGAAGCCAAGTCAGAGCTTGACTTCACATGTCGTTGAGAAATATCTCTCAGGCATGGTTTCCTCACGATTTCCTTCACCTTTTTTTAAAGTAAGTCATAATTATACAATACGCACATGAATCCGAAAAGTCAGAGGTGCATGCCTTGGGTCCGAACTCGGGACCTATGACTTGGCAGTCCGTCGGTCACACCACTAGGCTATCACTGCTTCAGGTTGTTGTGTATCGCGGGCCATATACCTTCAAGTAATTTGATTAAACAGGCTGGTTTAAACAGTTTGAAGGTTTGACAATTCATATTTTATGTGTTCATGCCATTTGACAACACATTTTGATTAAATTTTCCCACACACATTCATGCTAATTTGATAAAACTGTTTGAACCAGCCTGTTTGATCAAATTAATTGAACGTTTATGGTTATTTTGTAAGTTGGCTTGCATAGTTGCATAATAAGTTTTGATGCGGTGGTCCTTTTACTCTAAATTCTGCTGTGGTCCATTTGTTGAATAAATAGTAGATTGTATCATAAGGGAGCAATATAATATTTTTATGGCGAGGGCGCTTTTTTGAATCCAGAGCGAAGTGAGGGATTCTAGTGTAGAATCTCGTGCGTAGCGAGGGATTCTTTAGTAGAATCCTGAACGTAGCGAGGGATTCAAAGTACGTCGCCCGAGCCAAAAATATATTTTGCGCCCGAGAGATACACTCTACTTTTCATCACCCACTATGAGAAAATAAAAGGCGCCTCATATTTTAACCACGCTTGCTCAAGACGGGTTGGCTATTACAGGCTTATAATTATTAACTACAAGTTCAGGTTTCCCCATCATGTTTTCCCGCACCGATGTCAGTAATGTCCAAAATAATTTCACAAAAAAAAAAACACTAAAAAGTGAAAAATTACTTTAATTTCGGAAGTCGTAATTATCCCGATAAATTATGTATCTTTTTGTGTAGTAAATAACACAAAATCTTGCATCGCGCAATCGGAGTTTACCGCGCGATCAAAATTATACATGATGCCAACATCAATCGTTGGGCAGTTGCCCGCCAGACAAGATACCCGTTTGGTCGGAGTATCCTCCCTTTTCAATAGATGATGAGTGAACTTTCCACCCTGTTCCTCAATCTCTAAATGCTGAATCCAGTTAGACTGGAAGCCGACCCCAACATAGTTGAGAAAAGGCTAGGCAGATTGATTTTATTTTACGTAGGTCCTAACACTTCCCAGTACCCACACGGCGCTACTATGGGCCGTCGTACCAGCCAGTCTTTATTCAAACAATATTTGCATACAATTTCTTTGGCGCTGAACACTAAGATGTTCCAAATTCAAAAAGTGCGCGGAAAAGATAATTGCGGCGTACTTATTCTTTGCCGCGCACTTATAAAGAGGATTAAAAACTCATTACTGCCCGCTAAAAGTTTCTTATAGAAAACACCACCTTTGGGTGCACTTAAAGGCGAACCAAGTCGTCCTTTTCGAATAGATGGGATGAAAAAACTATTTTCTATGTTTCAGTAGCTATTTTAGATAGATATATGGAATGTCGTCAGTAGATACGGAACAAGTTACTCCTAGTTCACTCCATCAATGTTTAATTTAAATCGTATTTTGTAAACCCATCAGTTCGTAAATAAAACTTTTATAGCTGAAGCTGTATGATAAATTATCGAGCAGCACTTTGCAATTATAACCATAATTGGGAAGCAAATGGTGGCAGACAGATGGAATCGCAATATTCTGTTATTCTTTTTCAAATGCTTACCGTGGAGTCTGACTATAAACACTACCTTTAATTTTCCGAAAACCACCTTTCATTTCGAAAACAAAGTAATCACACAATAAATCAGCCAAAACTAGACAATAAACCTCGGCTAATTTCCAGGCGACCAGTCAAAACAGTCTGCTAAGATCTGGGTCACTTACAGTAAACAGTAACTCATGAAATATGACAAATAGTTTTAATTTGTCTTGAAGCTACATCTGCTGCCATCTGTTGGCGCGCGCGCGAACTACATTTACAGAACAGTCGGATGATTTATAACCTAGAAGTTTTCGCGAAAAATTGTTAAGAGGTCTTGATTTTTCTTCTGGATTTTGTGAAAAATATGTTTTGTAATATTCTGTTTGATTTTGGTCAGCTTTGAGCTTTTTCTTGGTATTTATGATGGATTTAAAATAAAAAAAAAAACACTGTTAGGGTACGGTGTAGACCCTGAATAAACCTACATTTTGAACGTCTCTTGATGGTTAGGTTTTAGAAATTCAACGATCTGTGGTCATAGTGCCCACTAAAAACGCCTTTTGCCTAAAAACGCTCAAAAGTTTTGCTTTTGTTGCAATGAAAATCATAATAGAATAAAATTCATTTTTACTTAAACTGTTAATGCGAGGTTATTTACTATTTCCCAATAATTTATAGTTAATAGTAAGTATCATAAATAGGTAAGTACCTACTTATCCAAATAACGACCAAAGCTCTTCTTGATCACCTGTGTAGACTCTACTTTAAAATAACCTTGGCGACTTGACAAAATTCACATAATTACAACGAAACACGGCATTAAAAATTTAAAGAATTTAAAATCCCCAACAATTAACCTTTTAATAACCCAGCTCGACATCACACTTAGTTGTTAACAAACAAAAAATAAACAAAACTGCATCTGAAATAAACAAAAAACAGCATCAAAAATAAACAATAAAACATCATGAAAGGAATAATTTCGCTGCTCGCTTGTTTTGATAACAATCGTTGCCGCGCCCTTTCGTTTTCATTCATGCTCGATGCCCAACTAAAACAAACTTTATTTCAATTTATAAATGTGTGTCTTACGACGACTGTTGAAGTGCGCATGTGTGTGTTTTGTGGGCAAAGAATAAAGATATCTACGCAGGGTTAGTATTGTGCCTATTTTTATTTTCCAGAGAATTTTCAGTTACCCTGTATGGAAAGTGTTTGGATCGTTTGTGGGAAATTAGGGTGTGATAAATTATAATTACGGAAAACAAAGTCGTTTGTTGCTGTTATAAGTACTTATATTGGGTTTCGCCTAAAAGTTGATTTTATGTTTATCACGGTTTAAAAAGTATTTTTGATTTGTGCTGTTCTGTTTTGTTTTAGAAAAAAGTTGGCTTTGAAAATGATCAAGTAAATAATAAAACGAAACCGAATGGATGGAAAGCAGCAGATGAAGTATCTAATTATTTGCTCCGTTGGTGTAATTGCTGTTGGTTTAGCGTTTCAGTGCAAGAATAAAAATAAATAAATAAATAATAATAGTGAATTTGAAGATACTTATATTTTTCTTGGCAGCCTTCAGTGCTATATCTGACCGCTTACCATGACCACAATAAAAACCCGTTTCTATGGTTGTCATGCTACGCGTGCCGCTGGTAGGAGCCAAGGATACGACACTCAAGCTCACATCATTGTCTTGCAAATTTTTATTATGTTATGTTATTGAGAACATTTGAGAAGTTTTGATGAAAAGTAAAGTTTTCCCCAATCTGTGCCAATAGTATTCCAATCATAGAAAAGGTCTACACCATCTACGGCCATTAAAAAAAAAACTTAATCTTTGGCGCGTCACAGTCGCAGCAAACACATAAATATGTAGGAGGTATCGCCGCAGATAAACTTGTAAAAAGTTATGAATGAAACCGAGAGTGCCCCGTAGTAGAGTTGTAGACTGCCCCCCCCCCCCGCCCTCCACCAGTGTTCCCCTCCCCCGCTTCCCTCCCCCCGCAGCACCCTGCCACCCCGCGTCCTCCCGAGCGCCGATTTGTTTTACGCATTTAGTTTTATTTTGTTTTGACTTATTTTGTACTCTTGTACTATCGTGTAATGGAGTGTCCGCTGAGAAGTTGTTTGAGTTATTCTGCAATGTTTTGTTTTAAACATAATGGTGCTTATACGTTTAACTTTTGCTGTTTTGATTTATTTTTGTATTGATTGGTGTTGATCTTGGAAGTGTTTTGAGAGTTTGTTTTGTTTAAATTTTGTACCTAACTATTTCTAAAATACATTTTTGAACTAGTTTCAGCTCAAATTTTTGTCGAATCCTTTGCCGATAACAACCCTGAAAAAAATATGTCTATTACTCGGAATTAAACCAGCATACCCATTGAATATTCGACAAGACTGTACTTACATAGAGTACCTATATACATAGGTAGGTATTAAGCTGGTACACACTTGGCTTAACGTTCGTCTGAACAGGACACGTGGGGTGCGGCATCTAGGGCAGCGCTTTGCCAACTAAGCCCACATAGTATGCCTACACGACTACATGCTACTAACTACTTACTATGAAGATACTATCTACGTATCACGTATAATTAAGTTTGTGTATTTAGCTGTCGTGATAGCTGTGGTCAAGACCTCGCCTCTCATGCATGAGGGTGTGTCAAATCCGGGCAAGTACCACAATGTGACTATTTCAATTCGTACTTTCTTAGACATTACTCGACATCGGTGAAAATTCGTCCCCTGAAGATGTTAAGTAGGGGATATTGATATATTTTATGCCGATGTGAATCCCATCGGGCATAAGGATATAAATGTTAAAGATTGTTCGCATTAGACAAAATAATACCAACCTCAGGACAAAGAATACAGGTTTATATACATACACGCACAAGTTTATATACAGGTGTGTCCCGCAACTTGCTTTGTGTTCGTTTGAAGACCGGACAGTTGATGTGTCTTCCGAAAGCTAAGCCAACACGTTGACGGTTGAGCTCGCACTGACACAAGAAGGGCTGTTTGAGCTTGTGTCATGGCGCCGAGGATATTTTTTCTATTCCCAAAATTGGGGCCAAATTCACTTCAAATGTGTCGTTTTCCTACCTACTTTACCTTACCTACCATGTAATATTTGGTCCTGCCCGAATTCTTGCGGTTTTATACCCGCAACTTCAGCAAATATCACAATTCTCGCAGTAACGAAGCATCTTGTAAGCTTTTTAATTATGACCAAAAATATGGCGCTAACAGTTTTGTGGAAACAAAAAAAAAATTGCATTCTACATAAGCTGCGGGCCCACTACCGTATAGAAAAGCAAACTAGGCCAAGATGTACTTATTGATTTCAGAGCCGTAAACTATAGAAGTCCCCCCATCTTGAGTTATGGACATTTACGAGCTGATAAATGTCAACTAAATCGTATTTGTTTCTCATAGGGCCACTCCTATAACATGTTCAGCTTGCTAGAGAAGGTGGTTTATTATCTATTATAGTTCAAGGGCTATAACATGTTAGCTCTCGGCCACTCTATAACCTTGTCCACGCATGGGTGACTGTTATTTTCACAGTCTAATTAGGTTTCCTAATTAAATAGTGCAGCCTCTATAAGATAACAAAGCTAACTATTTATTCTGTAGGTTCCGCGTAAGAAAAAAACCCTGTTTCTAGGGTTCCGTACCCAAAGGGTAAAACAAAACCCTATTACTAAGGCTCCGCTGTCCGTCCGTCCGTCTGTCCGTCCGTCCGTTTGTCACCAGGCTGTATCTCATGAAACGTGATAGTTAGACAGTTGATTTCACAGATGATGTATTTCTGTAACCGCTATAACAACACATCCTAAAAAACAGAATAAAATAAATATTTAAGGAGGCTCCCATACAACAAACGTAATTTTTTTGCCGTTTTTATAGATAATCTTCTTTCGTGCGCGAGTCCAACTTGCACTTGACCGGTTTTTGAGAGACCTACTTGTTTGACAGAAAAAGTTATTTAGTTGTTGTACACAGCTGAACCTAGCCTTGAACTCAGCTTTATAGGTCTCCAAACTAAGCTTCCTATGAAATCTATACCTTATTTGTCACGAATGTTCTATAATGCGTCCGTATGCGACTCCAAAATTTACGAGCTCTGCTAGGGGTGCACGGCACAACTTGAATTTTAAATCTGGCTTTAATTAGACTTTGCCATATCTATATGATATGGTTTATAATATAAAAATTCTTCAAATCTTTAGGGTGTGTGGTGTACATGTACATTAAAATATACAAGTCCTTGTTTTGACCAACCGTTTGATCTTTGCTAACGTGATATATCCAGAGTTACTCGTGGCACCATGTATATCTTTTATGTACATAGAGAAACAAACATAGGTAGGGTATACGGTGCTTTTTTAGAAGTTCCACAAAAACATTCTTCAATAAAACGTCACCATTGCAACTTGCTTTAAAATCCGTCCAGAAAAACGTGCAGCGGCGACAGACAGACGTTAAATCCTGTTCTATCTAGAGAAGGCTATAGAAAGTTTTGTTTTTCATACTATTCCCTGAAAAATTCTCTCTCAAAATTCTGGAAAATTTCACCGAACTGAAGGAACCATTTTTGCTTTACATTTTTCTTTGCGAGAAAAAAAGGTGAGCTTTTCCCTCCCCTCGTTGGTTATGATGGTACTAAGTACGTACGTGCATTACCAGGAGAGCATATCTCCTTAATACCTGAGACGATACGTGGTATCGGAACATGATATAGTTAACGTTATGTAAGTCCTTTATGTCTCACGGTGCGCCTCCGTCCATTTCCATGACGTTGCAGCTGCCAGCCGCAGGATTGGGAAGTGGGTATGTTGGGGAGAAGAGCGGGGGTGGTAGCGGAAATGTGTGTGGCTGAAGAAAATGGGAGTCATTTTTCAAGTCAATGTAATGCGATGTGGCAAAGAACTATCTATGCATTACTTTGGTGACGTTTTGATTATAATCAGAAAAAAAAAGAAAATGATTTTTAAATTGGAGCCGAATAGTCGGTTAATGTAAAAATCATGAATTTTGCTATCACATGTGAAAATCTGGAGTAAAAAGTTTATTTGATGTTTCTGAAAATTCAAATCACAGAAACGTCAGTTTGTTCACTTTGATAAATATAAAAGCGGAACACAGTAGGAGAAAAGATCATTAACTCATTACAATATAACCATCAACCGCAAGGGTGAGGGTATGGCGGTGTGAAGTGCGCGCTTGCACAGGAAATCACTTTTTTGTTCAGCGGCCGTGACTATCCACTTCCATGCCGACGCACCTGCCCGGACTGTGGTGACCGGCTCAATGGGTAATGTGGAGGACAAACGTGTGTCTAAATACAGCTTTGTGCGTGTCAGTACCGTACCGATGTGGATTGGGCAGGTATAAAAAATATTGTTATAATAATATATTCTTTATTTCGGACTACACATGCAAGTACACACAATCCATAGAGTGTTAGTAACAATGACTTAAAAAAACGATGTTAAAAAACTTTTACAAACTAAAACTGACGTGGCCCAACACACGTTGGCACGTGTCTCTGTACCCAGTATCTTTTAAAGGGACTGTCTACTTACTCGTAGTTCAATAATGTATTTTGTGTTTGTTATGACTTCTGAGTTCGTACTGTAGAAAAAGTTTACTTGCTGTGAAATGTGTTAAGCTTTTCAGCCTTTGGCCTTCCAATATCAAGATGAACCAACTTTTCAACACTGTACTGAAGCTAACTCAAAAACTACGCAAGCAAAGTTAATAAAATTTATAAGGGACCAGCACTGACCTACCAAAAAAAAAAAAAGAATCTTCAAAATCGATTTCTCGCTCAAATTTTCCGGAAACTTTTCTGCTGGTGTTATAACGAGCTGACCTTTTATTACCAAACTATAGCGAAGTCAGAATAAAAATAATTTAGAAATATCTTCTCCTCAATATTTCACCACCGAAATATTCAGCGTCTCCCAAGTAACGCACTAAGGTAGCTACCTCGAATCGTCATCACAGGAGGTCGTATTCTAAGCTCGGCCATGCACGAGCCGTTCGCGTATAACCTATGTACCGTACGAACGTATATAAATCCTTATATACAGCGCTGTAGCCGTCATGCGAGCACACACTGTGTATAACAGTTATGTGTTTCAGTTTTAGCTTGAGATGTCGATGAAAATTTGTAGGTGTGTATGTAGCTAAAATACAGGATACTTTTGTTTCGTTTGCTGGAATAAGTCGGGTAGATTTCTTTGCCTTTCGAATATCCAACAAACTGTGAAAAATAAAACGTTTATTCACCTTAAAACACGTTTTTCACAGTTCTCAGGGTACTTATTTTGTCATGTTGTCGAGATCGTTTGCTTTGTCTAGATATTTTTTTCATCGCAGATTTTCTTGTTTTCGAGGTTTTATTTTTTTACAAAAATATATCGTCAGTGTAAAGGCGAAAATGCTAAACCACCAAAATGGTACTTTAGCATTTTCGCCTTTTCACTGACGATATATAATGCACTGCTTAGATGTTTGTGTAGTTCGATTTCCATTAAGTAATAATATTTACGACGACGTCCAATCTGAATATCCAAGGCCTTGTTATCTCCGAACCATCACCAGAAGTCACTCCTAACTCCTTACAATACGTTACATCTATCCAGACCTTCTATCCAGATCTTCTATTTTATTTAACTTCCTAAACTAGGGTCATCCCTGTCGCCCGTCCTAGTTAGCGTGAGTTAGTATCTTCCGAGCGATAATCCTGAAAATATAACGATCTAATTTGCCTGCTAGGCGTGTGGAGAGCCAGTGGATATAATTCTCTGTCGGGTGGCCACTCAGAAAATGAGCTGAGTCGCGGGTCCACGTTCTACCGAACAGAGCCCGTAGGTTACATTGGTTACATACAGACGAAAAGATTATAAAGTTGTCATCATCATCTGCCTAGCCTTTTCCCAACCATGTTGGGGTCGGCTTCCAGTCCAACCGGATGCAGCTGAATACCAGTATTTTATATGGAGCGATTGCCTATCTGACCTCCACAACCCAGTAACTGGGTAATACGATACCCCTTGGTAAGACTGGTTGTCAGACTTTCGGGCTTCTGACGACCCGTAACGACTGTCAAAGATCGACAAATGACAGCCGGGACCAACGCTTTAACGTGCTTTCCGATAAACGGAGGAAAAAAAAAAAGTTTATAAGAAACGGAAAAGGATATTGAAATCCTGAATAGTTATGCTCCAAAAATTCTAGTCGAAAGTAGAGGTGAAAATCTCGTTTAAATGTGAGAGAGAAAAAGCGTGCAAACAAAATGTGCATCGGTCGAGGAATTTTGAAGATCGGTATTAAACTTTGGAGACTCGGAAGACGACATTTTAACCTTGTAGTCGATCAAAATTAATAATACTTAATGTTACCTGTGAGCTCTAAATATTTGTATATCAGTCATAGTTTGTTAAAAATATTAGATTGCTCGTTATCAATCTGCTGGAGTTACTGTTAAGCTGTGGACATATTCGTCCGGACACGTGTCAAATAACGATCTTAGCGCGACACGTGTCGCACTAAAAATTCTGTGTGCCTTTCAATAATCGCCTTTGAAATAAGGAAAGAGCAAAGACATAAAACTTATGTTATAGTTTATGCCTTTACATGTACTTAAAAAATAATAATTTCGTATTGCAAGTGATTTCAAAATTGGTCTTAACATATTCTATCCCTTTCTGTTCTGTTCCACGGCTCTGTCCTCCATTCTCTTCAACAGTATGTCAGTCTAGCAAGCGAGGCGGTATTTTAGCTGCGTCGTCACGCGAGCTCTCGCCTTGAGACTGTGGTGAAATAGACCTCAGTGTAATAAGCTCGACCTATCTATACTGACATTATATAGGTAGAATGTACGCGATATCTACTCGTAACTACCGTTGTCTTACTGCCGAGTCCTATAATTAACGGACCGTTATTGGTTAAAATTAAGACTCCTGTATCTTTACCAATAATGAAGCAAAAACCTCATGGCTTTGCATAGTAAACCCTTCCATAAGGAAGTAGATATCACAGTTTGGCAATAAAAAATGCTACCATTGGTAAGAAAAACGATTCCCGTCGAGAAATATCTCTCAGGCATCCTCACGATGTTTTCCGTCACCGTTTTTAAAGCAAGTGATAATTATACAATACGCACATGAATCCGTAAAGTCAGAGTTGCGTGACTTTCATTGAGGGGAAAAATCATAAATTGGTAGGTAGTGATATTCAGTTAGATCATAGAAGATGTCTGGCATGGGTCAAGCATGTTCCAATCTAAAATAGTGCGGATTTTTGTAAAAAAAATAGTACATTATATGTGTTGAATTGGTTAGCGCGGATCCGGCACGTACGGTCGCGGTCTGACAATGTTTACCACCTTAAGGCTTATAATTGCATGCACAAATCTATGTCACAAGGTCGATGATTCAAAATTCAAACCTATTTTCTTTGTTAAATGTCATTATGGTAATGTGTCATTTTAGACTTTACTGCACACAGTGTGGTAAAGAATCTAATTTGAAAACTGATAAACATTTTTAGACCTCGATAGTACCTACGTATGTGTACCAAGGAAACATAAAAAGGTAGCGAGAAAGTTGCACTCAGAAACTGAGACTTTAAAATCAAATACCTCTATTCAAAGCATATTATATATATTAGTAAAAATTCCAAATTTATCGTTTCACACATCAATATCTCGCGTCTTTTACGACGCCTGGTTAAAGGCAACGGTTTGTGAAGTGGAAACCGTTGTATATACGCGTGTATATACACGGTATGCATATAAGTGTGTGTGTTACATAAACTGAGCCGGCGACAGCTAGTCGGAGCCGACCGACCAAAATACGGGCACCTGACGCCCGCTCGCAACCCAGCCGGAGTGGGGACATAGTGGAGGTAGCATAGCGGGTCCTTCCAGTAATTTTATTACTTTTTTTTATTTCAGTAATATTCTCGTATCGATAGTTAAAGTCATTAGTTGAGCGTGCTTTCAATGCAGTCTACTGATTTATTCGTTTTTGTAAAAACTACAGCCAACTTTGTGATCCCAGTCATTTTTGTCTTGATACCAGCATAGAAATGAATATTGTGTTGATCTTGGATGCAGGCTCGTTCATATGACTTTAAAGTATTATACCTTCTTCAACAAAATAATGTGCTGGGTGCAGGAATCGATCGTTCATTACTCGTGCTGGCAGCTTAACTCAGCAAAGTAGACCTAGACAAAGTGACATTCTTTCAGCAAAAACCATGATGGAAAACTCAAAAATTGGATTGAAATAGGCTACCGAACAGCTGTTGAAAGTTTTTGTGGAAATACGAAACGCTTTGAAAGCGATTGCCACTTGTTTAGGCCTCCCAGAGCTTTAGCTATTATTTATTAACATTTCCGTATCCCGCTCCGCTCATGAGCATGTCCTCAGCTTAATTTCGCCACGAGCGCGCACAAAGCCTGCCCGCTGCGGTCGGTCGTCTTACCATCGGGCGCGACTGTACTGCTATACTTATGTACACTTATGTACAGTGTTTATCGCGTGTTGACACTGCGACTGTACCCAGCCAACCTATCGTTCACGCCTTTTGACCAAAACGGTGTAAACAGAGCGTGTAGTTATCATGCGTCGGTTCAACAGTCAAATTTTAAAAGATGGACCTAGTGGACTTTCAAATTGGCAGACTAAAGATTGCTTGTTCATTTTCTGGAAAATTGAAAAGCCTACCGGACTGTAACAACTAAACTAAACGTTCGTAACACAGTCGCAGACTGCCAGATCGAATCGTTCAAAAGAGTAACGAGAAATTAGATAAATAACATAATTACCTATAGTACTGTACATTTAGATCGAACATCACTACCAGAACTGTACATTTAGATCGAACATCACTACCATTTTGCAGACTACGGTTCTAATACAAAACATTACACACGAAATACAGAGAGCTCTCCGTTAATTTCTGCAAAATCAGACTCATGTGGGGCTTAAACATCGCTTTGACGGCTCTTAGCCTAATCCCAACAGAGTCGTATGGTCATCAGTGTACAAATACGATGTATTTAGTATTTAGATGTTTAACTCTTTGACTTTGTATGGAACGTTCGGGGCGTGGGACCTGGACTGACGATACTTCAAAGAGAATAAGGTTTATTAAAGACCTGTATTGGTTTTCGAACCATTGATTCGTCTACGCGATGTATCAATAACAAGATTATGCCCGTGATTTCGTCCGCATAAAATTTCGGCCCCAGACTAAACCCGTCGCAGCGCATCGCCCTTTTTTTTGTTGTGTGAAATTATCAAATAACTTCTCTCCCTCTGGAGCGGTCGCGGAGCGGGAGGGCGTGTTAGACTCTTACTGACTAAAACCCACCAGAGTTCCTTCAGTTGCCTGTGTGTTACCAGAGGCCACGGCAACCCTTTTAAGCTTTCCCGCGACCCCGGCAGGCATCGGCCCTAGCAGACCCCGTCAGTTGTGCTGATATCTCTTTGAGGCGCGTGTGGAACACAACGCGCCGTCGACCCGGGCCTAGTCCTTATCGGACGGCGAGCTACCCATAGCTAACCGTCTGCAAGCCCGCGCCTACGGTGGCCGGGAATCGGTCTGGGATTCCCGACGCCCAGGGCGTCTCCTGACATCGTATCGCCCGTCCGCGCTATTACTTCGTTTTTGATTTGCGTTCTTTATGACCTTTAGTCGTTTTGCTTCTAAGGGTCGTAGCGTGCTGTTAAATAACGTATAACCTTCCTTAATAATTGTGCTATCAAATGCAAAAAGAATTTTCAAATTCGACTGGTAGTTCCAGAGATTAGCGCGTTCAAACAAAAAACCAGCCAATTGCGAGTCGGACTCGCGGACGAAGGGTTCCGTACCATTATCTATAAAAACGGTAAAAAAATTACGTTTGTTGTATGGGAGCTCCCTTAAATATTTATTTTATTCTGTTTTTAGTATTTGTTCTCATAGCGGCAACAGAAATACATCATCTGTGAAAATTACAACTGTCTAACTATAACGGTTCATGAGATACAGCCTGGTGACTGATGGATAGACAGACGGACGGACAGCGGAGTCTTAGTAATAGGGTCCCGTTTTACCCTTTGGATATAGATAGATACCTTGCTTTGCCTGTCCTATGAAGCTACATCTACGTAAGATCTGTATTCAAATTATTTGTGTTAGCGATTAGTTGTATGAGTACTACCTTAAATACAGTTGGACCTTTGAAGCTTTGAGGCTTTGATACAATATTGAATGGTACTCCTTTAGAGACTGCTACTATGAATAGTCCTTGAACGTGCTATTTTTCTTTTGAATCCAGGCACATCTAGGTATTAACTGTGTTTATTGTTTTCACTAGGAGCTGACCCGACAGACATTGCCCTGTACAAATGTCAACAATTCATACAAAAATCCCATTCCTACACTTTCAGTTTGCCCCGAATTTCCAATTTTTCTTTACCTAAAAGCTTTACTCGCAATAAAAAAGAACATTCAAAAAAACAGATCGGTCCAGCCGTTCTCAAGTGACGCCATGCCTAAAACACCATAATTAAATAACTAGTTTGACGTACTTGGTCTGGTTTGATTTGAATCCTCGATCAGAAAGGAATTAAATCCAATTAGACCACACAGCTTACTGAAGGAGGTTTTTTTTACAATCAGTTGATCCCGTTCCTTTATTAAACCGCACTTATGATTACTCTCGTTGTAAGTACCCAGATCAGTAAAGAAATGGGAGACGCGAAATTATTACCTCTGCAACTAGAATAGGGACACGCACAATGGTCCACCTTAGGGACCAAGTGCGGAAACCAAATCCCCTACATAGAACATAGAATAGGTACACTTTGTCTTGATAAATTCTTCAAGGACATTCTAATTAACTACAATGGTTTTTGGTACGCGGGTGTACCGCGCGCGGTCATACAGGTTAACAGCAGTAGCCTAGTGGAGTGACCATCAGACTGCCAAGTCTCGAGTGCGAACCCAAGACTCGCATCTATGACTTTTCGAATTCATGTGCGGACGCAGAGAATCTCTGCGTCCAGCGCTTGGTGTGGCAACACGTCGTGTTCTGGTTTGCAACTGGTCAATCGTCATCCTGAGGATGCCTCATTAAGAGGTGAAACAGATGTCGATTTCGTACAGGGTTTTTAAGCGGAATAGGTTACTAATATATCTACGTCTATTGTATCTTATAATCGATTTCCGCAAAGTCACGCCTGAATCAATTAACTATCTCTGGTAGTAATAGTGCATAATTCTTTTTTTGTCCAAAGTTATACACATATTTTTACCCAGAATATCTGATATTTCTACGATCCGAGGTACAGTCCAGGCAGGCGTGAACTAGGTTGAGATGTCTGGTCGCCGTGGAATTGTGATGGGAACGTGTATTGTACTTACACACAGGTTTTTATATTTTATCGTTCAACAATAATGGAGTCATACCGTTCCATGCAGAGAGGGGGAAGGGGCCAAGAGGGTAATTATATCAGATTGATTGATCTGCAAAAAAGCTCTGGCCGCACCTTGTCTAGCGATAGGTGACCACTGGGCTTTTATTACAAATAGAGAAGCCTTTTTGGGCATCGGGGAATACCATATAGAATAGTTAGAAGATAGAAAGTCTGACAACTGATACATCAACATTCAGAAGATACGATTTCAGAAGACAAACGCATCAGATGGGTCAGTGAGCTGGACACCAACCATGACTACGTTTGCAAATATTGGATGACAAATGCTTCATATAGCTTAAGAGTTAGACCCGAATGAAGGAATAACTTTGATAATCAAGCGCGGCCATATCCTTACGCACTACCGTTATTGGTTAAAATTAAGATTCTTCTATCTTTACCTAATAATGAATCAAAGATCTCATATCTTTGCATAATACCCTATCACATGGCTAGCTATCATAGGTAAAATTAGCTTACGAATCTATTATTTTATATGCCCAGTTTGGCAATAAAAAGAGTTACTATTGGTAAGCAAAACGATTCGTTTTGTTTATAGGAACTGAGCATAAATCTCTGACCATCTCATCATTTTCTTTATAAGTAGAATGGGTACAATACAAAAAAAAAAGTGTGCGGTCGGAGGCCTCGGGAGACCTACAGTTTATAACAAACATTTTGATCTCACTATCGAATTTAGCACCCTCGAAAACCATGAAATCGACACCCATGATGAATAATTTGAACATTTTCTCAGCCGCCATCTTGGATTTTCATTTTGACCAAATTCACACTTCTCTGAGAGAGAGAGAGAGAGAATGCCACATAACGCTTTTTCATTGCATGACGCTTTCTCGTTGCATGACGATTTCTACCAGTTTATTCCTACCGCAAGCCGCGTTAAAGAACTTCGTTCCAATAACGAATTTTTCTTTTTTACTTTTTCCTCACGAAAATCAGTCTTAAAGATATCAAGTACATCATCACACTCTGGGCTATTGCTGTTCGTTATAGCCTTATAGCCCACACGTCACACAAGCTATGAAGCTCAACCTGGGAAACGCAATATGCACTATAGCCTATTACTTTGCACATTGCATTTACTTTTCATTGGAATAGAAAGAGAATCATAGTACGGCTAAATAGACGTACGGTCGACAAAAGAGTTTGATATGCAGGCAAAAAAAAAGCGAGTGAGTCTTACAGTAGCCGCATTTGATGTGTATAACATCTGACATCTTGGCTGACAGTACGAACCTCTAGGAAAATGGGGTATGTGAGAGCCAACACTAGAACCGCGTGCGCTCATTGGTCAAATCAAATAGCGCCCCGGCTTTCTGTAACACACTTCCGTCGCTCTTTACGAAATCACACCCACAGATTGCTGTAAAGCGAGGAGAAAGATGTTACATATTAAAAAACCTTTATTTATAATCTTTTAAACTTACTAGGAATTTCTCCTGTATCGTTAATTTATACAAAAAGCTAGATTCGCCGTCAGTCTTTAGGCCTTATAATAAATTGTTTCCGAAGCGATCAAATCCGTGATTTGTAGCGGTCGGACGGCGCGGGCGGTCAGACGCTCTTCAGTCTATGCGCTAACCATGCTGCCACTTTTCATATTATTGCGAGTCGAATACTTTAAAACTCCCAAATGACAGATCGATTGACACCAATTTGATTTCTCACACTTGTACGAGTATGTGTACTTCTAGTGAAGTGCACGTCCTTGCGTCATATTGCCCATACAACGGTAATATGAAATCGTGGCTAATCCTTTGTGTTATATGAGCGACTAATGCGAAAAAGCTGTGAGATGCGATACCCTCATAGAGCGCAGCTTCTTTTAGTCGGTGGCGTAGATTTTCGCGCGAAAAGTTGGTATTTAGTATTTACTGTGATACGACGAACCGTGAGGTTTAAAACCTTACTTTCGAAGTTTTGACAGTAACTGTCATCTTTTCCTACGAGATACAGTAGCGTTGTACAGTTTTACTAGCTCACCTAGAACGTAAGTTAAGTGTGTCGTATAATAGGGTAATGTGACGTCACTAAACGGCATTCAGCCAACATGGCGGACACATGTGCTAGGATTCCTTCCATTTCATTTCCTCGAAAGAATAGAGGAGTATCGCTATCTTTACGTTGTGTTGTGGATTTATTAAGACTTTTTTGTACGTGCAAGATTGCGTTCTAGGACAAAATACCATACGTTAGAAACAAATCAAAGTTTGTGAAAATTGTCAGCAGTTTCAAAATCTATATAATATAAAAATCAATTGCTGTTCGTTAGTCTCGCTAAAACTCGAGAACAGCTGGACCGATCTGGATAATTCTTTTTTTGTTGTGTTCGTTATTCTCAGGGGAAGGTTTGTACGTAAGGTAGGTGTAGGTAGGGTAGGTAGGTAGGTATGTAGGTATGTATGTATGTATGTATGTATGTAAGTAGATATGTAGGTAGGGTAGGTAGGGTAGGTAGGGTAGGTAGGGTAGGTAGGGTAGGTAGGGTAGGTGGGTAGGGTAGGGTAGGTAGAGTAGGGTTGGTACGGTAGGTAGGGTAGGTAGCTAGGGTAGGGTACTTAGTGCTACCCGTACGAAGCCGGGGCGGGCAGCTAATTTATAATAATAATAAATCTTAACTGAATCCACATAAAATCTGAACTTAAAGCTTCGATCAACACCTATGGAGGCTCTCGTTGGGCGGCTGAGTTAAGGGCCTGATACAGAAAGCGGTACTCCTGGACACGGCCCGTATTGTTAGGAGGTTCCTCTCTCTGGAGCCCTGACCGCCGGTAGCTTGGACCCTGTTCCCGATACCGGTGGGCTACTATTTTTTATATTTTTTAAATGTTTTTATAGTTTTATATTCTAATATTTAAAAATGTAATTTATAAGTGACTTTATGAAATAAAGGAAAATAAAATTATTCTTAATAACTTTGTATTTATATTAACCTGTATGACCGCGGCCGGGCCGCGCGCGGACCAAAACCTATCCTTGAAGAATTAATTAATTAAATTATTATATTTCTAATTAATTTGAACTTACATAAACGACAACAAGGCGGCATACTTATTAGTTCCGATGTCGGCAGCACGCAGATTTATCTTGTGAGCACTCTATGAAAAAACAAAGCTGTCACCTGTCGCCTGACGGGAAGTTTTTACTTTCGTACCTGAATTTTTTCGTCACAAAAAACGTTAAATTCTTCACGTGAAATATCTCCCGCATTACGTCGTAATTAACTAAAATGGTGACAAACCGTAGCCATGTGTATCTAACGCTGTTGACTGTCCTTTAATCTGGGAACTTGCTCGGAATATATTGTTCCTCACTAGTATACAACTAATTAGAGTTTATTTCTACCATGACTGGGTAAAATATTTAAGTAGGTATGTATGTGCTATCTAAAAAAGAATGCATATTCTAATTTTTGTGCGTTATTTTAAAAAGACTATTGAACAAGTTTTTCTTTTTTATAGTGCAAACTGAGTTATTATTTTATTTTTAAAGTAAATTTTCCAAAAACTCATTTATTTAACTGTTTGGAAACTAAATTGCGAATGCAGGAGTACAACTGTAAAAGCAGTTTTTTCTGACAATGGCTTATCGGCTTATGGCTTCGAGTCAAATATTTCTGTGAATTATTTCTGTATTCTATGAATATATCTAAATAAAAACATAAAGTCAACAACAAAACCCTTAGCAAACAGATTCCGACGTCGAATTTGCAAGTCCACCATCTCAAACATTTTCAACGCAACTCGGACAGAAAAGTATGGACCCCATAAGCGGGTATTTTGAACTACATAAACTTTAGCAGTTTACACGGTGGCCTGTGACTTATGCAAAACGGTAGGTATTTATCAACGTACTGTTTAATGTGACGTCATTTTTCATTTCCGCGCTTCGGATCCACGACGCCGCGCCTCACTGGATCCTGACAGGATTCAAAGTGCGCCTATTTGTGATACTTTTTCCGTTTTAATCGAGTTTTGAGAGGTACGTTAGTTTTCATTTTTGTGCCCCTAAAGCTACAGAGACCGGTGGCCGTCATATAGTGTCCGCAATTTACCGGCGAATGAAGTCACTGAAACGTTATTTTTTAAGTAAGTTGGTGTGTTTTCCTAGTGAGCGTTTTTTGATACGAGTATAATTTTCATGACGGCCATCACTGCGGCCGTTATAAGGCCGCCACCGCTCCGGTTGGCTGGAAGCTTATTGAATACCAACTGTTGTCAAATATCATGTCATGTAGAGTGGCTGTTATGTATCGGCGAACCAATTTCTGCGTTTAACTTGAGTTTGACAAAATGATAGGCAATTTCTGCAGCCAAAAAAGTTACTACGAAAAAAAAGTCAACTAAAAAGGGATAAACAAGACATCACAGACAGACAAATTAAAAATCCGGAGTCACACGTGTTAGGCCTAAATCGAACAGATTACGTGTGAATCCGGATTTTTATGTTTGTCTGTCTGTGATGTCTTGATAATGCCTTTTTTGTCGTAGTTGGGTTTTAGCTTTATAACTTTTATTTTTATTAAAATTTTTTGGGGTAAATAATATATAATATTTTTGAAATGTGCTAATTAAGCCCTTTCATTTGATACCCAACATGGTATGATTAAAACATTTTTTTTTTATTTCATTACTTTATGTCGTGTTGAGGGCGCCACTTTTATCGACGATCAAGACGCTTGCAACGATTCCTCATTTGTCAAATTGTGATGAGTCGTTTAGAAGATATGAGGGAACAGATGAACATACAAATCATAACCCTCCTTTTTGCTTCGCTGTAGTCGGGTATAAATAGTGAAGAAGACCTAGTGAGTCTTGGTTCAGTGTTGCCTTAATCAACGTAACATGAAAATGGTTTATGTTTGAACAAGATACCTATCTCCAGTAGCCCCTGCTACACTCCAATGCCAATTAACATTATGGGCAAACATTTATACCTAATAATATTATGCGTAATGATCATTATGCTGAATTTCGTTATGCCAATCCATTTTATGCTTAACATTAGTAAACTATCATAATCCCATGACGGCTTTGTGATGGGTTTTCTCACATCCTGTATATAATTATGCCTCCGGAATGACGTCAAGATAGCCGTAGCCTAAGTTAAAAAAAATTATTACCGCTACGTCGATTCCCGTTTCGAGCTCGAGGAGCTCGTGGCTAAGTTATAACAGCCGCACCGGGTCGATCCTTCAGGTTAAGCTACGCTTGCCGGGGATGGTCCGTGGATGGGTGACCATCTTTACAAACCGAGACTCCTCCGTGCCTCGGAAAGCACGTTAAGCCGTTGGTCCCGGCTGGCATTCGTGGATCTTTGACAGCCGTTACGGGTCGTCAGAAGCCTGAAAGTCTGACAACCAGTCTTAAAGGCAGCCGCTCCATTTAAAATACTGGTATTCAGTTGCATCCGGTTAGACTGGAAGCCGACCCCAATGTAGTTGGGAAAAGGCTAGGCAGATTGACGTCGATTCCCGTCACGATCAAAATCACGTCTCTTGAGCTCGAGGTTGGTCAATTAAGTACACTTAGACCCACTTGCACCTACTGCATTCGTGTCATCATTAAATGCGTTTAGCGCTAAACGCTTAGATTTATAATCTACTAGCTGATGACTGCGACTTCGCCCGCGTGGATGTCGGTTATTATATACTAAAACCTTACTCGAGAACCACTCTATCCATTGGTGAAAACAGCATGAAAATCGGTGCAGTAGTTTTTGAGTTTATCGCGTACAGGACGACAGACAGACGCGGCGGAGGACTTTTATAATATGTAAGTAGAATAAACGTATATTAAAACATCGATCTTTTTCTGTTAATTGTTTGAAGGTGACAGAGACAGAATTTTTATAAATAATTGTTTAGTGTTCAAACAAAAAATCTAAAAAAGAACTAGGCGATAAAATAGAACACCTCTTTCCAATACTCTTTCTTCCCATCCATCATAAGAAAAATGATCAAATTCTGCTGCACCTGGCACATTCTTCTTTGAAGGCGAGCCAAGAAGTTTATTCCGTCCGCTAACAAACGGTGAATGTTCCCAGCTCAGTATTCAGTATTGTGCCGGTCCCGAACGCCGTCGTTATATCTAAAGCTGGTAATGACGTTATTCAGAGGAGACCACTCAAAAGGATCCTTAGAAGTCCCACTTTATTCTTGGGTTTTGAGATTTTTGAATTCTGCAGTGGGTTCTGAAGTCGCAATCGCTTTCAAAGCTTTTGTATTTCTACAAAGATTTTCAACAGGCTGGCAGTCAAAAATGTCTTGACTTATGCTACCGAAAACTTTATTTCAAGACATTTTAGACTTTTCCATCATCGCTAACACAGATAGAATGTTAGTTCGTCTAGAACCTCAGGTCCACTCATAGATAGCTTTGATTCGACTCAGTCTAGGGATCACTTTTTTTCTCTTTTCTTGCTAGACAGTTTTTGGATGGTCAAAATGACCCTTAGTATGAATTAAATCATTATATTCTGGCCAAAATACTTGCCTACTGAATTGTACATTTCCAATGGCGTATCTCATTGGAACGGATAAGTAACAGTGTCAAATAGTACTGAGAGCAACAACGACCAAGCTTCGCGTTTACGTAGGTGCACATATGGCTTGTTTCACAGGGATTTACCTAACCAATTGTATAAAATCTCTTCACGTTTGATCTTATTACTATAACCGTTTATTGTGATTGATACACAAAACCTAAGTCTCATTTGAGATCACGTTCCCCCTTCACTTTAAATAAATAAAATCATTTTAATTCGGACAACTAAGAGATCCATAAGTTGTTAGTAACAGGCATTTAAAACACTATTGTTAGTTATTTAAACTAGAGACGAATTTGTGAGAAGACCACCCATCACTAGACAACGAGAAATGGAAACTATGGCATAAGTCTTCTCACAAATTGCCTTATTATGGCGGAGGACGTATCTGCCGCCACAGCCTTTAGGATGCTATTATGACTGCCTCTTATTCTGCTCAGGACTGAGGCCGTCTTTTTGCTGATGATGACATGAAATCCATCGGTATGATTTACCGCGAACGTTTCTGAGGCACTGCAATAACGAGGCAGTCGCAACCGCATCTTTAAGAGCACAGTACTGTACTTTTAATCAGTTGAAGTCTCACAGGCCTCCGTCTAGTGAGAATCACCCGCTGCTGGGTATAGGCAGGCACCCCATTTAAATCTACTAGCTAAGCCTCTATTCTCTTTTGCCAGTTTCTACGGCTTTGTGCAGCCCTTGTCCATGTGTTTCCAGCCGCTCCGGCAAAGTCACTAGCCCAATCTGCTTTCGGGTTTCGGGTTTCTTTTACGCTTCCGTTTTACCCCAAAAAAAATTGTGCATTGTAATTAACCAGCCGAGCGCCCAGTAGAATTTCTCATCGGCAAAATTACGAAAATTTTTTTTTTTTTCATTCAAAGTTTCATCCTCTATTTATCCCCATTCTTCTTCTTTCTTCTTTTTCGCTTCACTCTTGACGGTGCGGTCGTGGTCACGATGAATTTTGTCCAATCGCAGGTGTAGTCCTTGCCCGCCTCACGATCTCTCTCCATCTGGTTCTGTTACATGTTGTTGTTCTGGCGCATTCATTTACAGGGCCTTCAACCACGGATTTTATTTGATCGGTCCACCTCATCGGTGACCTCCCGCGTGGCCTATTACCTTCCACTCTGCCCTGCACCACTAGACGCTCTATGGAGTCATCATTCCGTCTAAAGATATGACCAAAGAACTTCAGTATTCGAGCCTGTACTTGTGCTATAATCTTTTATTTTTTCTTTCTCTGGAGTAAACCTTCTCCGTGTCTCCTCGTGGTGTATGCGGGCGGTATCACCGCACTAGCTCCTGTTCAGCAGCGGTCGTTTGAGATCGCGCGTTTACGAGTTCGTCCGGGCGATGCGCCCGCTTTATTGTGCTGACTGTACTCCGTGACGTCATGGATACAGTCGCTATCGCTGCGACCCCGATACGAATGGTGGTGGCCTTCTGTGCGAATTAGTGAAGCTGCCTCGTAATTTTGGATACCTACGTACTTTTCGCAAAACCAGAATGGATCCGAATGAAAAGTGTAGTTTTAGTGGACCTGAATATTTATTCGTATAGAACAACGTAACATCAGATAGATATGGACTGCTGCTGAAATCATGTATTTGGAAATTTATGATCATTGGATAATTATTTACCAGTTCTTTTGAAAAAAGATGAAATTAATAAAACACACAAGAATTTTCTTGTTGCTGACACTTTCATACCAGGGCTACAAGTTTACACCAACAGTATAACTCAATACTCCCAATGTCTTTACCAATAGCCTCTGAGACCAAAGATCTCATCAACACGTAATAAAGCAGTGAGCAGGTGAGCCCAGCTCCACTGTTTACGAGCACTGAGCTAACGAGTACACTCATGATAATAAACCGGCCGTAAATAGTCATCCATGACGGGAATAAAGTCATCCACTCGTCGCGACCGGGATGGATGGAATGGAGATGATAGGTCGCAATACTTACGCAACAGTCCCGAAATATTTATCTATCACTAAATATAATAAAACAAAGTCTTCCGCCGCGTCTGTTTGCCTGTCTGGCGCGATAAACTCAAAAACTACTGCACCGATTTTCATGCTGTTCACCAGCAATGGATAGACTGGTTCTCGAGGAAGGTTTTAGTATATAATAACCGACATCCACGCGGGCGAAGCCGCGGGCATCAGCTAGTACGTATTATAAGTTAAAGTAGCTTTTGTGTTTGTCTGTATGTCCGCGTTGTTCTTCTAAACCACGCAACAGATTTTGATGAGGCTTTCACCATCATTTAGAGAATTTATTCCGGAAGGTTTATGTGTATAATACGTTAATATTAAAGTTACATATAACTAAGAAATCTCGATGTTTTGTCAAGTCGTAAAAACCGGGCGAAACAGAGCGGGTCGCTAGTTGTGTACATATTAATAAAATCCGTACTCACAGATGTTGATAAATATTAATCATCCCATTCACTAATGAATAAATAAGGCTGGTAAGTAGATCTTGGGAGATAAACTGGTTTAATGAGTGAATGCTGAAAATATGACAAACCAGCTGCGCCCTACGGTTTCACCCGCGTAAGTCTCGATCCCGTGGGATTATCGGGATTAAAAGTATCCTGTGTTAATCCAGGTTATAAACTATCTGTTTGCCAAATTTCATCCAAATCCATTCAGCCGTTTTTGCGTGATTGAGTAACAAACATCCAAACACACAAACTTTTACATTTATAATATTGTATACTAGCTGAGCCCCACGGTTTCACCCGCGTAAGTCTCGATCCCGTGGAATTATCGGGATTAAAAGTATCCTATGTGTTAATCCAGGTTATAAACTATCTGTTTGCCAAATTTCATCCAAATCCATTCAGCCGTTTTTGCGTGATTGAGTAACAAACATCCAAACACACAAACTTTCACATTTATAATATTATATAGTAGGAAGTAGGAATTATAATATTAGTAGGATTGTTCAATAGTAGGTATGCTGTATTCTTGTATCATTAATTTTACTAACTTTATTGTCCAAAAACGGGTTCGATGTCCATCAGCCATGGTAAAGGCAAGACACTTCCACCAGCTGAAGGGTTAAATAAAATTTAAGTAAAAACCTTTTTTTAAACAAACTTTTAATTAACTAAAACGTACAAAATAAAACTTACGTAAACATCGAACTTTAACATTTTCATAAAAGCTTGAGGCTTCTCAGTGTAAGATACAGTCCATCTCAAGAGAGGTCCGATTCAGCGTCAATTTTTAATGAAAAACGGTTATACGTAGGTAGTTATAGCTACGAGTCTGCGGGCTATTTTGTGGGCGCTATAATAAATAGCGTGAAACAGTTATAGTGTGAAAGTGATGTCGTAAATCTGTTAGGGGGTGTTATCGAGGGGTGAGACGAAGGATTTCAGTGTCCGGGACAATAAGCACGTGAGATGGGAGATGGTTTGGAAAATAATTTATTTTGATAATTTGATGACTTTTACATTTATTCTTCTAGATGTTCATTTGTTTGATTACTAAGCCTGATTTACACGGTAGAAGTTTCGTGAACGTTCAAGATAAAAAAAGTATGTATGTGCAATAATAACTACATATGTACATACATTCAAGAATAATTCTTACAGCAAATGTGTACACGCGTGCGATATCCACAAAATTGCATACAATAATTTGTATGTGGTTTATGTTCACATCAAGACAATAAAGCCCACATGATGCTAGTTTCTTACCAAGGGCATAAAATTGAAGCATATTATAATGAATTGTATCGTCTTAATTAAATCTGTTGAGACTATGCAACTTTTACTGTTCGCCCCGTGTATTCATTCAGCCTTTAGTGACGTTTGTGTGCACTACGGATTTTTAATTTGTCTGTCTGTGGTGTCTTGTTTATACCTTTTTAGGCGTAGTTGGGTTTTAGTTTTTATTACTTTAATTTTTTTGCTGGTTAAGTTCTGTCAAAGTCATTAGTACGATTTTAAATTAGAATATTATATCGTAACCTTCTCTCACTTGAATAGTGCGGAGAGGAAGGCTTATTTAGTTTAAAACAATAAAGTAACTGCTAAGCTGTATCCAACGACATCGCCCGCCTGAAAGTTTTTAATTTTCCACTGATAAAAAGCGCCTTCAGTATTTACTAAGTTTGGAGTTTAATTTCCGAGACGTACTTTTGTAGACATGATATTTTAAATATTTTGTTCACTTACGAATCAGTGGATGTGATAAATACCTTGCGGAATACAGGTGTTACGTGTCAGGAGTCAATGAGTGAATATCCTGAAACCTACATAAATAAGACCAAGTTTCACCCCCCACTAACCAGTCCCAGTTACGCCGAAACTTCTGTACTTTTACTAATAACGTGCGCTTACTCGTGCGGTACATATTGGGGGGTGTATTTTTTCCACGTGGGGGTATAAGGGGGTGTCAGATCTCGCTCTTTTTGCGTTTCTTCCCGGAGCGATGCAAATCCCCCGGCGCGCCGTGTGCCCGTCGAATGGGAATCGGGAATTTTCGCTAATGCTCTCTGCGCTGTTTAAGATATCGCGTGATGGAAGTGTGAGCGAACTTATGTTCGGGAGATAAGTTCGTGATGTAAGTTTGTGTAAGGAGGTGTAGGTAATTGACTTTGTGGTATGTTTTTCGTTGTAAAAACGTTTAGTTGTTGTTATTTATTCGATTCCACGATTTCTATTTCTTTAGCTAAGAAAAATGTTTGCAAATTAAAGGTCACAAGACCGTTAAACAACGTAACAGGCGTTTCGAAATATTCTTTGTCAAAACAAAGTTACGACCGTCAACACGTTTCTTGCTACCCACAATTATTACACAACAAGTTTCAAAGCATCGGGAGCTCCTTGCGTGTGACGTCACTATGTTTACGGCACACAGCGCCACGTGCTCCCGGGCACGTTGCGTCATTACCGGGCACCGGCGAGCTCGTAAATCAATATCGACGGACCCTTATTAATTAGTGCGTTCGCGGATCCCCGTGGCTACCACCCCTCCCGAACTCTCCCCACCCTCCCACTCTCCACGTCTTCCGGCTGCGATGAGAGTTTTTAATTATCCCAACGGGAGCAGCCGGCCGTGTTGACACCTTGCTCCGTCCTGATGAGACTTAATAAACTCCACGATGGGCCCTTTGACGACACTTATTTTCGGTGCGATCCTGCGAGATTAAGACTGAATGCTATGTAGAGGTAGCTGTAGATGACGATGCGCTCAATAGTATCAGCACCACTGATCGTGATGGATCACTGCGAGGGACACTCCATCCCATTGTTATTGCGAACATCAAGAGTTAGTTGCCGTTACGGTAGAACCTTACGAATCCCTCATGTAATCCTCTGTTCTGTTCACTTTGGTCAGATAGCTCGTAAAATCCGATGTCCAGTCATACTGAGGTTATATCTATGCAGCGGACCGCAATGTTCCATCGCAACGCTATTAGAGATGGCCCATAGCAACAACGGAGAATCTAGGTTAAATCCGAGAGTCTTGGAAATAGAATGCTGATTTCCTTTAGGAAGTGATAAAGAAAGAAAAGTCTCATGATAGTTGTATGTCTATCTATGTGGCTGCGTCATCAAGAAAAGATTATCGGCCGATGTTGTAAATCGGAGGCTGAGCACGGAGCCCGGAAGGCGGAGCGCAGTCCCCGCGGGCGACGGCGGCGTCCGGCGCGCCGTCAATTAGACGGGGAGGGGCCCGGGGGCCCGGCGGTGCGGGGGCCCGGAGGTACGGAGACCGGGGGGGCACGCGAGACGCCGCGCTGCCCAGATACGTGCCACGTTAGGTATATGCCCGGAAATTCAAGCCTATATACCGAGCACATAGCGCGTCCGCCCTGGGCACCGTAATTAATAGCAAGAGGCCGAATCCGCTCCACCATCCTAATCTTCAACCCTAATTATTATTCAGGGAGTTTTTCTCGGAGCTTGTTTATGCTGCCGGCAAGACGCCGTGAGATGAAAGGAATTGTTCGACGCCTTTATGTGTTCCTGTCGTTTTATGTTGGATTTTTCGGCGAATCGTTAATGTAAATTGGCGGGGGGTCGCGCTTTTCTCATTATCGAAGTACCATTGGCAGGATTTTTTGAGGGTAGCTTAATTCACGTAAGGTGTGCAATATAATACAGGTATTATTACGAATGACAAATAAGGTACCTGTCTAGGTATACAGTTGAACAATAAAAGTTGTACAGGGAAGTGGGTCAAAGTTGCGAGCGTAGGAAGTATGTATGTGAGTAGGTCTGTCTGGAAGCGCGACTGAGCTCGTCTGCCATCTCGCCTGTCTGCGATGAATTCATTAAATTAATTGCTGTTTTCGAGAACATTTTTATTACGCCGCGTTTAATTTGATTCATCGTTTCCGTGAGATTTGGAGATTAATTTGTCGAAAGGGCGGTCTTGACGAGGGCTTTATTAAAAACGTGTTAAACGGCCATTTTTTTAGTGATTACGTGGTTGACATAAATTAAGATGTCATACTTTTTTACTTTTGTCTAAGTCTGACAACCAGTCTTACCAAGGGGTATCGTATTATCCAGTTACTGGGTTGTGGAGGTCAGATAGGCAGTCGCTCCATGTAAAATACTGGTATTCAGCTGCATCCGATTAGACTGGAAGCCGACCCCAACATAGTTGGGAAAAGGCTAGGCAGAATGATTTTGACTTTTTGACTTTTGAAAGGAAACTTGCTTTGAGTATCCTCATGAAGTTTAGGAGAGTTTTAGAACCTAAAGCCGAGATGAGAAGGCCTTACTGAACAGACAGTTCAGACAGCTGTGCTGCTGGGGTAGTCTGTTACGCCACTTCTTCTTCCCAGCTAAAGCACTAGGAAGTCGTGAAGAGTGGGCGTTTTGAGGGACTGTCTTATGTTATTTTGACGTTCGATAAGTGCTGATTGATTCTCAGCCTTGTTTAAATAAATTACTTTTGATTTGATTTTGATTTTGAGATCTAATAACACTATTTAGCACGTACTTCGGCTTAGCTGTATTCCTGTCGCACAACTGTCAAACTATTTTAAGAGTATGAGGAACAGGGTGTAAAGTTCACTCATCCACCATAGAAAAGGGAGGATCCTCCGACCAGACGGGTGTTGTGTCTGGCGGGCAACTGCCCAATGATTGATATTGGATTTTTGTATGTATGTTCACTGCACGGTAAACTCTAATTGCGCGATGCAGGATTTTTGTGACGTCAGGATTTTTGTGTGACGTCAGGTCTTTGATGCGTAGTTCGAATGTGGCGATGTAGGTACCGCCACACTATAAAAATGCAAGATAGAGACGGGAATATATCTAAGTGAAAGCACCAGTTAAGTAACGTTTATAGATCTCGGCCTTTGGGTCTTAGACCGGGTGTTCGTTCCCAGCTATCGAACTGAAAATTTTAAAGTACAAACGAATTCAAACCCGCGGGAATAGGTTAGTAATTATCGTTACATTATTTAAACTAAGAACAATACTTTGTATTTTTCTTTCTTACTTTGTTGAAAAGTAACCTGCTATGTAGAGAAGTGTAAAAAATCTCGCGAAAGATCGTCGAACAATCCTAGGGAGACGTTGTTTCGGACCTACTCATACATATCGTAGTAGGTATTACGTTAGAAACTTTTGACGAGTTCCTATTTCGTCAAAAGCTGTGCGAGAGTTCACCGAAATAAGTCGCTTGTTTTTCGATGCTCGCCATAGGCTTCGAAAAAAAAAACTACTTATTTCGGTGAACTCTATTTTTGAAATAATCATATTATCATAGTACAGTCACGAGCACTAATATGTATACACTTAGCAACTTTTAAAAGTGATTTTCTCCTACTGTATTGATTGTAATTTTATGATATTACGAACTTAGTATTTTGGAACCCCTATTATTATGAAATAGGTATCATCTCAAAGTTACTATCGTAATTTCACGAGAAAATCGTTATTGAATGATTGTATATAATAAAGAAAGAAAGAAAGAAAAGAAAAAAAATACGTTTATTTGCGGTAAACATGACGCAAAAAAAAGAAAATAAACACAAAAAGTAACAAAAGGTTGGGGAAAACATGCATCACATCCACGCAAAACGGCAATCGCTCAGCATTATGCTGGGACCCTATGCAGGACAGAGCCCCAGCGCTGGTTTTCAGCGACAGCCGGCGTTGACGTAATGACGTCAACCGGTGCGGCACGGGTGAACCATTATTAGGACGAATACCTAATAGAATATACAAATGACGAATATACTATACATAAAAAAGATTCATCCTCTCCAATGAGTGTATATATATTTTTGCTCGTGAGTGTACACTGCTGGACACAAGCAGCACAGTCCAGGAGGCAGTCCTCGTCCCTTTTCCTTGATCTTCCATATCCAACAAACCCGGGTTATTTTTCAAATCGTTCTTCGGTTCATCTAGCTAGAACCTTCGGATGTTTTCTGCATATCTGACCACAACATTTGTGTTGCAGACTTGATGTGTATTTATACATTATGCCCCCTAAATAAAATACAAAAATATCAGTTATCAATGCAAACCTCAACATCCATTGACCGACAACATAATCAAACACAAGTTAAAGCCAACATACTCGTACACAATCCAACATGACCCGCCGACCACTTGGTACAACTGATCACGACACACCGCTACCGACCGGGATCGGTACAAACTACCTGTGTGCGTAGGTAAATCTGAATACTAATGAAGACATTAGGACAGCCGCGGTATTCATCGTTACCGGTACACGAAAAGATGACCCACTGGATAGGACATAGTGTAGTGTGTAAAGGATATGAGTACAGGGGGCCCAGTCTACTAATTTACAAACGTGTCAGTGGTCAGACAATGATGAGTTTTTGACATATTTTGTGCAGCAAATCTGTCAAAAACTCATCATTGTGAGACCATTGACACGTTCATAAATTAGTAGACTTGGCCCCCTGGTAGTCTGACTTCTGAGTCCTGAGTGACGGCGCACCGCGTATGGCAGATTGCGGGGTGGAATTTACACGTCGGATACCTGTCCCTAGTGCACGCGTGAAAGTTGAAATAATACGCGTATTGATGAGCGCATCCGCCAGTAGAATGCGCCGTGAAGTGTGCGCGCCGCGCGCCCGCTCGCACTCCGGACAAGTTCAAACGTGTCGAACATTTGTTTAATTCGTTCGTTCCGCCTGCGCGGTGCGCCGTCACTCAGGACTCAGACGTATTGTGCTAACAAGGACTAGAAAATACGCAGTTGCCAATTAATCTTTTGTTTTTTGCTACAATATTAAGACGCTGACAACAGATAAACTGCTGTCACTGTCGGATTGCATAGAAAAAAGACAGAAGCGCGATGACATAAGGCTTGTAATGCAAAATATGAAGCAATTATCGATTTATTCATAAATGAGTTGATTAATCGTATATTAAAAGCAACCAAGTTCTGTATCAAATAAGACGTTCTTGTTATTAATTAAAATACCAACGTACGTTGATATTTAATACAGATATTTTGGATTTGAACTCAAGGTAAAAGGTTAATTTACTAAATTAGTTAATTTGTATCGAGATTATTTTTTCAAAACGTGTTTTGATAATAAGCAAGTCCTGAGAAAAATGTTCAAGATTAACATATATTTTTTTGGCTACCATAAACTATATAAATTTAGCAAATTTTTTTTGTTTAAGTCAAGCCTTCTTTTACCGTTTGCCTGCTGTCAGCGCCTTAAGGGCCCGGTCACACGTACACACGGCTACACATCAAGCTATACATTTCCAGTTTATGCTGATCTCGCATTGTGTAGGATTTCCGTACAATACGAGGTCAGCTTATACTGGAAATGTATAGCTTGATGTGTAGCCGTGTATACCACAAACACACCACATCGCAGCGACAAAATGTGGGCAAGCAGTGGTTACGTGTGAATAGTGTCGTTGCAGCTTCTTGCAGTTCCGATGTGGTAACTACAAAATCAAATTAAATGATCGTCGCACCGTTGCGTTTGCGATGTGGCCAGCCACTAGTGCGCTGGTATTGCGTTGCGTTGTGTGGCTGCGCCGCAACTGCGATGTGGTGGGTGTCGCCCACACCGTTGATTGTGACGTTGTTGTCCGTGTGAATAAACTATTCATTTTCTTACAAATTAGCGCCCGTCCACGTCCACGTGTTGTCGTTGTGGTGTGGTTGTGATACTTGTGATTGGGCTCTTATGTATATTGTGTAATAGAAGCAACCCAAACGGGCGTATTATTAATATTGTGGTATTCGAGCATTTGTATTGATGATTTTATCAATATACAATCATATTTCGTTCAACATACAACCAGGGGGCTTAAAACGGCCACTTTGGCAGAACCATAATAATTATGAATCAAAGATGGTAGAATTATGAATCAAAGAAAATATTATGAATCATCGTAAAATGTCACAAAGTCACAATTCCTAATATGATTTGTGTGTGTGCATTTCATATTACAAAATAATTCATCTGTTTGACAGTTTTCTGTGGAGATTCGTAAAATGGTCCAAAAATTATTAATTGCTTTTGTGACAAATTAGAGGAATTGCTAATGACAGCTGGGAATTGAGGAAATGAATTGCTTTTACAGGAATTGCTAATGTGACTTTTTTAAGCACCCTGATACTAGCCTGCATATTGCAAAAAACTGGAAAAAAAAACCACCCTGGCGGTTTTACCTTAATAGAAGTGTTAATTATCAGAGAGTTAAGAGGTTAATCAAACTTCAAGATATACTACACGACATCTCAATACTTTATTTGCATTCCACAATGTAAATTTAGGCGGTAACTAAAAATTATATGAGATCATTGTGCGTGTTTCTGTGTGCGCTATAGCAGTGGTTACCTTAAACTTAAAATACGGGTATAGCCCGCAAACCAAACTTTTACTATCACACATGCGTGGGCGCGTCATCAGTCCTTTCCACTGGTTCTAAGGTCATAGGTAAGCGTGTAGGCACACGTAGGCGAGTTGTGTCACTCCTACGCAGCAAATTCTCGCCAAACACGCTCCAATTGGCACTGTATTCGCAATATAAATGTTTTGTATACTTTGAGTGATGTATCGACGATGTTTTTTGTTGTTTTCTTGTCTGTGTCTTGTTTTGTCACTTGTCGTTTTGTACACAATTTTTGTGTGACATTTATAGCTTTTATAGTTTCATGTAACAGGTATATTTTGTCCAAAAAATAAAGGGAAAGGTGTATTTGTAGCGGGAATTTAACTTTATTCTTACCTGAAGTTGCTTATAATTTAACCCATTTAATCTTATTTACTTTCTTATGACAGCCAAGCATTAGCAATAATCGATTCTTTCATCTCTTTCTATCACAATAATACAACGCAAAAAACTGTAGCACTAGTGCTACGACGCAGATCTCACGGTCATGTCATTGCTACGACCGCTACGCTTTCGTAGCAGACAAAGGATCTACTACGCCGCGCCGTATGCGTAGTCATTATTATTGAATTTTGTTTTGAAGAGGACGTGCGTATTGTTGGTGGCTGTTTGTATTTTTAATAATATTCATTATTATTGTCTCTTTTGACTATATTTACGATTAAATAATAATTAACTAGTGCCTTGCTTCGCACTGGTCTAATTTCGAAATATCATCGAGATTTGTATACTATTTCTAAGTTAAATAATGCATAAATCTTTCGGAATAAATGCTAGTGATGTTGAAAACCGCATAAGATCTATACGGTCACACAGACAACCACAAAAAGCGACTTTGTTTTATAATATTTTATGTATTGATATAGAATAATATGTATTGATATATAGCCCGGAGAATGGCCAAACTTCAGTGGCAGTGGGCAGGGCCCATTGCTCGCAAAACAGATGGCCGATGGGGCCGAAAGGTCTGGAGTGGCGACCGCGTACCGGAAGACGTAGCGTTGGAAGGCCCCCCACAAGGTGGACCGATGACTTGGTGAAAGCTGCAGGAATCCACTGGATGCGGGAAGCACAGAACCGGTGGAAGGTGCGGGGCTTGGGGGGGGGGGGGGTATGGGCATATGTTCAGCAGTGGACGTCTTTTGGCTGAAATGATGATTGACATAAAATGATAGACTAACGATAGCCCGATCTTTTGCGAGTGGTCCTTGTAGTAACGTAATCTTATTTAATTACACTGCTAATTATACAGCTAAGCTTATTGCAAGTCTACTACTATAAGCCAAGCTTTTTGCGTCAACATATCACTTCTAGTAAAAGAATATGATCCTTGTAATATAGTGTCCAAGAAAATGTATTACTTCATATGTGTTTGGAACTGGTACGGACATTTTGATTTGGGGTTGGTTTTCAAAGCGATTTCCCCTTCGTTACTCCCCCAAATACTTGGCTAATGTTGGCCAAGGAAAATTAAAAGTTGATTGAGTTTCATAAGTTGAGTTAATTAAGTTTTTTTCCAACAGATTTTCGGTTCTAATAAAAAGTTTATACAAAATAAATAATAGATTGTATGTAGGTAATTAGATGGACCAATAGGGCACATCCCAAACACTTCAAAATTTGTAAGGTGTGACCAAGTCATTCTATTTTTAAAGTAATAAAGATGAAAAATAGATAGGTACTGAATAAATTGGCAGACCTGGTTTTACATTAAATCTCATATCTTTTTGCGGTAGAAGAAATGCGTTGCGAAACTTGCATTATTTTACATGTTATTTTTTTGATGGGATTTATTTATTAACAACACAAACGCACATAAAGCCAAATGCACAAGAATATGCGATAGACACAGCATACAAAAACAATACTATAAAATAGCCCCGTAAACATGATAGAAGTGAAACTTCTTAAAAAAAAGAATAAGAGAGATTTATTGTGTGAGACAGAGAGAGTTATATCTTTCTTCTCTCTCATGTTACGAAATAAATATGCCTAAACGTAACGAGTCCTTGAAATATCCCTCACAGTTCTCGTCCAATTATCGAATTTCACTCGCAAGTTTCACTTCAACCAATTCAAAAAGTTCAACCAACCAACTTTGTTTACAATTATCACAACTTCAGAATATAAAATATGATACTATTCAATTCTGCTATCCACTTAATCTGTCCTATCACACAACCACCACGGGGTGTAAGTTAGACAGTGACAAGGGATGACCGCTGGATATCCCGTCTTGAGGTCCTTACATCAAGTTAGTAGATGCAAATCTGCTTATCGATATTTAGAAGTAATGGAGGGTTGTTAACTTATTTCAAAATTGAAATGACGGCCAGTAAACTGACGGTGATACAATCCTTGGTCTAATTTCAGAGTTCATAATCAAATATGCTGCGCCACAGCCCAGTAAATAAAGCATAAGGTTACTGTCGGCTTACTAATTTTACTTAATATCCTAACTAATATTATAAATGCGAAAATGAGTTTGTTTTTTACGCTTTCACGCTAAAACGACTGAACGGATTTAGATCAAATTTGGCACATGAGTAGACCATGACCTGGAAAAAGACATAGGATACCTTTTATCCCGATATTCCCACGGGATCGATACTTATGCGGGTGAAATCGTGGGGTGCAGATATCCTGACTAATATTATAAATGCGAAAGTGAGTTTGTTTGTTACGCTTTCAAGCTAAAACTGCTGAACAGATTTGGATGAAATTTGACACATAGGTAGACCATGAGCTGGAAAAAGATATAGGATACCTGATATTCCCACGGGATCGAAACTACTGACAAATGCACAAGAATTCCCTATAAATAGATTTTTGAAAATTCATCCCCTAGAGGAGTCAAATAGAGGGTGAAAGTTTATATGGAAGTTGGTCATTTTTGCCGATGGAAAATCTCGTCAGACACACGGCTTGTGTTTTCATTAGAAGCCACTTTTAACACAGTCGTTACCTACGAATATAACATAAAAATAATGTTTATTTGGAACTACTAAAGTTTACAATTTATAAATGAAAATGAAGATAGCCACAAAAGTAAAATATTGTGGCGCAGGTATCAATGCCCAACACAAAATATAATTATACAAAGACATTGTTCCAGATTTCTCAAAGAAATTTAACTAATGATTACTTACTTATGAGTACTTTATATTCAAGTCTAATAGTTATTAAAGGTGTTGAAGCATTAAATACAGACATAAACTCCCTAAAACAATTATAATTATAACAATAAATAATCCCAGTACATCTCTGAGTTCCTTAATATTATTGAAAGCGGTTATTCATACGCGGAACCCTTCCGTCGAGGGTGGCACCCTCTGTGGAGGGATGGACAGTGGTCGTTGTCTTGTTCCCTCTTGCCCTGAGGCAACACCGGTGTTACTGAGAAAGACGCGAATGTGAGCGATTTGTTAAAATGTTTGTTTAGATGGAATATTGCTAGTAGTAGCTGTAACCCTGGCTCTCCCCATGTGTACAAGTTTCAAGTTTCTACTATTAGATTTTTACTATTAGAGATGGGTAGCACACCTTTTGAAAATGAGGATCGACGAGGCACTCTTTTTACAAAGTGTGCTAGCAACAGTGAACGAAGACATCAATTATGAAAATATAGATTTTATTAAAGATGGGTAGCACACCTTTTGAAAATGAGGATCGATGAGGCACTCTTTTTACAAAGTGTGCTAGCAACAGTGAACAAAGACATCAATTATCAAAATACACAAAAAGACTCATTTCGTTCAAAACTCACAAGTACAAATGTTCTGTGTGTAGTTAATCTGTGCCAGTGTGGTGTGTGCTAGCACATCAAAATAAAATGAGTCGGGACTCTTTTCATCCAAGTGAGTAGCTACCTACAACTGTGGTAGCACGTGTGCTGAGTTATCCAACAATAGTTACTATTTATACGACCTGCGTCAGATCTGATTGACTTCAAATTGTTTACTCCGTTTGGTAAGGTAATGATATTCACGAGGGGTACGTAATTAAATTGGATAATTAATTAAAGCACCTGTACCAAGTGTCCGTTCTAATGTCTTAGTTTTTAAAAACAATGAATACTGAGAATTATGTTTGAAACTGTGAACAATGTTGAAAGACATTCTACATTATGTTAGGTAAAGGATTCTGAATACAGTATCGAGTTATTATACCTACAATTTTATTGTATAAATGTTGATTGAAATAGGGTCTTATCGCTCATGAACTTTTTATGGATTTGATTTAATTGACCTGAAATTCGACGGCTTTTTGAAACTATATTTATGAATAAAAAATGTCTTTTTTTTCTCTAAAATCGGTTCGTTAGATTTTAGCCTGACCCAAAATCGATGAAGTGTCTATACCTGCAAATCGCAAAAGCCTCCACCTACTTTTCTATAACGTAGACATTGCCGAATAGGATAATTGATCAATTTATCCCGTGATAGTCCACTGTTGAACATAGGGCTTTTATAAAACATTATAAAATCGTTGCTATCCAATACACTACAGTGATGGCTCTAGTTATCCAGTACAAAGCGCTTTTACGCACAGTTTGCTAACAACTCTAGCTATCATAATTTCCACGTGTCTCCTGAATATAAACTGTGATAGTATCGCATACAGTTTCATGTCCGTTGTTAACCTTAGTTGTCCATTTTCTTTTATACTTGCCATTACATGCACAGCTCAATACATTAAGCGGAACATGGCCGCTAACTGCATTGATGCAGCTCCGAGATGTGCTTAGAACAATCGGGGATATGAGGCAGACACTGGACTATACAATAAATGTTACTAGCTATTAGTGTTACGGTTGCCAAAGAAACCGATGAGGAGTTCTTACCGGTAACGTTTTAAGACCGAGATTGCAATCGCAGAAACACGTGACTAACAGTGTGATTATTTTGGCGCGACTAGCTAAAGGCAAAAAAGTTTATGCTCGCGAGGTCTACTGTTCGCAGAACTACTAGTTTTACCGGCAACCAAACCTTGAATCAGACCGAGAAGGTGGCAACGTGGTCGAAATAGTTCCGTTGTTCTGCTATCTTGGGCGAGCTTTGTCACTAGATCAGCTGCTCATCGTAGGCCGGGGCTTGATGCATTATTGTGTTAGTTTGGATAGTAAAAAGCTGAAATGTCTCTACGTTATTACCTAGTTATCTTCTGATCCCATCAGTATTCATGCACATCCCAATTTCCTATCATAAATGCAAAAGAGAGTTTGTTTTTTTTGCTACGCTTTCACGCTAAAACGGCTGAACTGATTTAGATAAAATTTGGCACAGGGGTAGACCTTGACCTGAAGAAGGGCATAGGCTACTTTTCATCCTAGATCGCAGACGAACTCGCGGGCAACAGCTAGTATTTTATAATTAATAGTATATCAATTTACTCGTAAGTATCTACTTAATCGCCATTTAAACCGATCAACAAAAAAAATTCAAGTAATAAAAACTAAAACACAACTACGACTAAAAAGATATAAACAAGACACCATAGAAAGACAAATTGAAAATCCGGAGTCACTCGTGTTAGGGCATAAATCGAACAGATTACGTGTGACTCCGGATTTTAGTTCTTGACTTTATGTCCTCTAGAGGGCGCCATTTAATGTGACGTCACATAGATAACCAGCGGACGATCAAGACGCTTCCAACGATACCTCATTTGTCAAATTGTGATTAGTGGTTTAGAAGATACGATAGGAGATACGATACGATACGATACGAGAGGGAACAGATGAACATACATACTGGTCAAAATCATAATCATATCACTCAAAACATCATCACCGTAGTCGGCTAAAAAAAATTACACTGTCTTCCCGGTTTCAATACAACTTATCTTCAAAACTAGGAACGCATCATGTGTGGCGATCCGCTACGTAATTACTTTAGTTGTGTCACGCAAACACCTAAACTGGGCTCCCAGAACTTGATCAGCACTGTGACAAAACACTGTCACGTCGAGATTAGCCTTGATTCTTTGGAAGACAGCTGTAATTATGTTAGAGGTATTTTTTTGGGACTAGAAGATTTTGTCGTGGAAGTTTCAGGAGATTACCTTTGATTTTTCCGCGAATAGGCGTTAGTTGAGTGATTTACCTATAAATAATTATACGAGCCCTGTTTTCCTCTATAAATAAGCAAGGTCCTGTGAGTTTGTTTCGATGTTTCTTCTCAGAGTAGTCGGATAGGTAACACTGAACTCATCTAGTTTTAAAAACATAATTTATTTTTGACATGTAAAAGTGTTTTATGAACCAATTTACAGAAATAAATATAATTTATATCATTCAAGCAAGCTGAATAAGGGACAAGTGCAATTTGCGCAATGAACTGTGGAACGAATTTCATTCTCACTTTTACAGATTCTTTCGATTTCAACTGTTTTTTTAAGTTCATCTTTTTAACTCGACTACGGCGAAGCAAAAAGGAGGGTTATGATTTTGACCGGTATGTATGCATGTATGTGTGTTTATCTGTTCCCTCAAATCTTCTTAACGACTCGTCACAATTTGACAAATGAGGTATCGTTGGAAGTGTCTTGATCGTCCGCTGGTTATAGGCGTCATATGTTACGTCACATTAAATTTAAAACTGCACGTTAAGTCAGGAACTAAAAAAAATATTTTTTAATCATACCATTTTGGGTATCAAATGAAAGGGCTTAATTAGCACATTTCAAAAATATATACATAACAACACCAAAAAAATTTAAAAAAAATTGTAATAAAAACTAAACCCAACTACGACAAAAAAGTCAATAAACTAAAAAGGTATAAACAAGACACCACAGACAGACAAATTAAAAATCCGGAGTCACACGTAATCTGTTCGATTTATGCGCTAACACGTGTGACTCCAGATTTTTAATTTGTCTGTCTGCGGTGACTTGTTTATACTATCGTTCTATTTTCCTATTTGCACAAATTATACAATTGAAATCACTGATAAACATCTGTGATTTTGATTATTTAATTTGTAACTAGCATCATCCTTGCGTTTTCCAAGTACCGAGTTATGTTTTTTCTATCTTCTGTAGTAACCATGAGACTAAATTATCAGAACTTTTACAGCGAGATACTGCCGTTTGACTAGCGAATTTCACAAATGAAGACCCCAGTATCCTAAGACACCCCTCAACGATTGTAATATATTATACTAGCTGATGCCCACGACTTCGCCCGCGTGGATGTCGGTTATTATATACTAAAACCTTACTCGAGAACCACTCTATCCATTGGTGAAAACAGCATGAAAATCGGTGCAGTAGTTTTTGAGTTTATCGCGTACAGGACGACAGACAGACGCGGCGGAGGACTTTGCTTTATAATATGTAAGGATTCCCATAACAACAGACGGCTAACGTGCTCTTCAAGACACGAGGGTCTTAAACAAACAGCAGCTACCCATCCCAGGCTTGACCGCGGCTACGTTGTTTAACTTTTGTGAATGATCGATCTATGTGCTCTTTAGTCACGTGCCTTTGTGATGTTTGCGTTGTACCTACATGAGGGGAGGTAAGTTACATCAAACTTATCAAAAAAACGTTTGTCATATTTATATTAACCAGTAGATCTCGAATGGAAATAGACCTCCCCCAAACATCGCCAAAATGATCGCCAGAATAAATCGCGAATGGATTTCTTGGTTTCTAAAAGCAATGTGCTTTAAAAAGATGCATTTGTTCGATTATTCATTTTGTGAGGTTATTTCAATATTAAAATATTGTTTCTTCGATAGTGACATCTGTCACATTTACGAAGCTTGGAACCAATTTTGAAGTACCTGATTTGACTAGGTATTGTGTTTACCTAAAAATAACACTTGTAAAATTCATTTAGAGGTTATCACTATAAATTATTATGTAATATTTAATGATACTTGCAGCATATTTTAGATATTATATTGCTATTTTAATATAATAAGCTGTTTCAACCAAAGTATATGATCATCTATGATTTGTTTAAAATGACGGTAGATGTTTGACATAAAGTGACGTTTTGGTAGGATATAAAAAGGATTGTAAGGACGTTATCGGTTCAGTTGCTCGGTAGATGTCCAGTTGGTCGGGTCTAGTGCCGTTGTTGTTTGGAATAGACCGGCGGGTGTCACTTAAGTTAAGTAATTTGATTTTATACCGTAATTATTGCTTATTATGATTATGCTGTTGTGTATGGTATACTATTGCCAACATTGAATAAAGCCTAATTAAATAAATGTCTAGCCTTGTCTTTCTGTGCCCTATATCTGCTAACACATTCATGTTTTTAGGATCAGAATAAGGAATTCATTTATTTGTAAGAATGTAGTTTAACATAGTACTAGCTGCACCCCGCGGTTACACCCGCCTAAGTCCTATGTTCTGTAACAGGTCATGTTATTCCAGGTCATGGTCTACCCATGTGCCAAATTTCATCTAAATCCATTCTGCCGTTTTAGCGTGAAAGCGTAACAAACAAACAAACTCACTTTCATATTTATAATATTAGTTGGGATAAGTAGTTAGGATGGTGTTAATATTTTTGTTAGTTCCATTAATTCTACCACTACATTCTGTTTTGTATCTTGACTTACTCGGGGCTTTAAAAAGAACTAGATCTTGCATTACATGACTTATTTCTACCCTTTATGTATCTCTTAACTCTTTCTTCGTAAGCTACCCTCGTATTGGCGCAAAACTTTCTCTGATCAGTGTATTAAGACAACAGACAGTCAGGATTATCTTATCACACAACTTTTCTACAAAAACTTGATCTCAGTTTTGCACCGTATTTTTTATCCTTTAGAGTGCCACAAGAAGCCGATACAATCAAGCTCATACATGCCATGCTATATCTTGTTGATAGTATAGATTTGGCTTTACAAGACGAATCGTTTACACCCGTAGTAGTCGCGTACTCCGAGGCGTAGCGGGTAGCAGCTACCGTTTACGCTTAGTAATTCGTACAACCTTAGCGATTTCAATAAGGTAGTGAACGGTGTGCTACTTTTTAACCGACTTCAAAGAAAGGAGGAGTTTATCAATTGGTCTGTATTTTTTTTAAATGTTTGTAATGTACCTCTGAAATTTCGACTGGGTGAACCGATTTTGATGATTCTTTTTTGAAAGCTGGTGCTTCCCGTGTGATCCCATATAAACTTAAATAACTTTGCTTGAGTAGTTTTTGAGTTAGCAATAATTACGTATTTTTCTCACTTAGGCTATATAGACGACATCTTATTTGATACAATCACTGTTATTTATATAGCAGGTAGTGGTATTAGAATTTGTGTGGGGTAGGTACCAAAAATAAAAACTTTTTACATAAAATAAAACAACCGACTTCAAAAAAAACACTTAAAAAGTGAAAAATAACTTTAATTTCGGAAGTCGGTGGCAAAAAACGTAAATTGAAAAGCAAAGACACCGACTTCCGAAATTAAAGTCATTTTTCACTTTTTAAGTGTTTTTTTTGGAAGTCGGTTGTTTTTTCATGGTGACATTATACAGACCTCCAGACAGTATTTCGGCCACGGCGGCCAATCTCAACGGAGACTAGCCTCCGGCGCGGGAGATATTATATTGCACAAGAGGGTACGCAGACATAGGTGCACAGGTGCACTCTCTCTTCCCTCACTCTCATAGTCCGATGGGACGGCAATCCGACATGACCGGAGAGAGATCAGGCGCAGGACCAACAGCTTAACGTGCTTTTCGAGGCACGGGGGTATCACACCGCCCACTTCCAAACTTCGGGCTGTTACTAAGAAATTCCTAATGGGAAAACCCAATAACACTTTGCCGGACCCGGGAATTGAACCCAGGACCCCACGGAGCTTGCGACCACGAGACCAACGGGGCAGTTGACGGGATGGTGACATTAGTTTGGTATCAAAGTAACTAAGGAAGAAATAGTTTAGTTCGAAAACAGAGTGAGTACCAATGAGTCATCGTTATGTGAATAAGTTCGCTTGTAGCGAAACACTTATTGTCATATTAAAAATACTACCTAATGCAGAAGCTTCCACAATACTGGTATTCTTGTAAACCAGTTGTGAACATGAGACCACAGACAGAAAATTGTAAATCCGGAGTCACACGTGTTAGGGCATAAGTCGAACAGATTACGTGTGACTCCGGATTTTTAATTTGTCTGTCTGTGGTGTCTTGTTTATACCTTTTTAGTTGATTGACTTTTTTGTCGTAGTTGGGTTTAGTTTGTATTACAGTTTTTTTAATGAATTTTTTGGGGTTGTACTGTGTATATTTTTGAAATGTGCTAATTAAGCCCTTTCATTTGATACCCAATATGGATTAAAAAATATATTTTTTAGTTCCTGACTTTACGTGCCGTTTTTAATTTAATGTGACGTCACATAGCCTATAAACAGCGGACGATCAAGACGCTTCCAACGATACCTCATTTGTCAAATTGTGATGAGTCGTTTAGAAGATATGAGGGAACAGATGAACATACATACCGGTCAAAATCATAACCCTGTTTTTTCTTCGCCGTAGTCGGGTAAAAACTAAGATAAATGTGCTTGTGCCTAGGGTTCACGATAATACTGCAACGGGTGGAGTTCGAACCCACGATCTCTCTCTCGCCATTCCATTTTGAAATCCTCGGGAATTCTGTTCTTTATTCCAGACTTTTCAAATAATAATTAACATTGTCTTCAAAGAGACGACAAAAATGTCCTTAATATTTCGTATTCTACTTCAAAAAAAAAACAGTTTTCTGAGTTCGTTTCGGCATTTCTTCTTAGGTTTTTTTTGTGACAGCTGTGAAGTTTTCATCTCACCTGATGGTAAGTGATGATTAAGTCGAAGGTGAAAGCGAACTTCACCCGGAATCCTCAACCACAAAGGATCAGTCAGTTTCAAACTATTTATTAAGAAAATGACTTTTTGGTCAATATTTTAAGTAAGATCTTATGTGATCTACTTACAAGAGATAAACATAATTTCATTTCAAAGTCAAAGTCAAATAATTTATTTCAATTAGGCACATAAAAGGCACTTTTGAACGTCAATGAAAAACAAAGAAATAGAATTGATTCTAGTTGCCCATTCCAAAAGGTAGCTTTCGTATGGAGAATAATGGGCAAGAAACTCCACCGTTACTCTTTTCAATTTTTTTTTACAATATTTTGTATACATGAATTATATAATATATGTGAATATATTTATGTGAAGACCATGCACCCACAATAAGATTACTGTACAAAATTAAAGTGAAAGCATTTATTTCAAATAAGCACATAAAAGGCACTTTTGAACGTCTTATTCAATGTTCATTTCTCAGTACCTACTCCGCTACTCCAACCTAGGTACATAATTAGGTGATATTCCCCAAGACTAACTGCGCATTTCAGTGCATTGAACATCAGACAGGAGCTGGTAGACGCGGTTGGACCTAAAAGGCGTGCTCTATGTACTGGCAAGTATATAAGCGGTATGTACTCGGTAACTGAACGCAGAGACGCGGATAGGGCTATGAGGGGGAGATTGGTATCGATATCGATAGTTTAGGTTGTGAAAGGCACGAGTTTACGTCACCTTTCAAACTAAACTCACAAAGTAACTCATTAACTACAGACCGTTCAATATAACTTGTCCCTTGCCGTCATATTGGCACCATTATTTATCAATCTTACTTTTAATAATAATATAGTTCAAAATAGCGGCTGATAGAACAGTGCCACCAATCGCGTCACGGGACAAGTTATAATGAACGCACTATACGTATGGTATACTTCACGTCTCTGGTTACAGAAAATGAAACCAATGTTACATCAAAAGGTGCTAATTTACTACAAATTAGCTATACTAAAAATCAGCTCTCCTGATAAAAAAAAAACTTTCTACAACTTTTTCCAAGGTAAATACTAGACGTTGGAAATAATGGTTTCTTTACTTTTTGTACCTAGTCCTTCCAAATCTACAAATATCATTTCACTCAGAACTTTTAACCTACTACACAATGAATCTTTTAAATATCATATCGACACTATCCCACCACTAGGGGGCAGCGTCGTCGGCGAGTGTGCGCGTCGATAAATTCCGAACGCGTTGTCAATCGGCCGCGGCAGCGCTCAGGAATTAACGGCGCAGCGCTGTCAAGGCGGCCGCGTCTCCCCGCGCGACCCATACCTCACTGACAGGGCTGTACGAAGCGCGAGAAAATAATAGTGGCAATATTTTGAATTTCGAATACTTTGTTTCTCTCTAGCAAGTAGCGACCCGCCCCTGCTTCGCACGGTTTTTACGACTTGACAAAACATCGAGATTTCTTTACTAAAATGTAACTTTAACTTCACATATACGAGGTGCATTCAATAAGTACCTAGCCTCATCGCCAGAGGGCGCTGTAGTTTCAAATGAGTTTTACCACAGTGTAGCACATTCTTTTTTAATTATTTTTTCAAATTTTCATTCCAATCCCTTAATTTGTTTTAATTTGACAACTTATGGAAGCGAACGTGTCGATCGGTTTTACAAAAATGGAAAAAGAGCAATATCGTTCGGTGATTCGATTCCTATTTTTGGAAGGGAAAACGCGCATCGAAATCAAAGAGCGCTTGGATGCTGTGTACGGTGACTCTTCTCCATCGATGGCCACCGTCAAGAATTGGTTCAACGAGTTTGCACGTGGCCATACGTCGGTTTTTGATGAACCACGTCCAGGTGCACCGAAAACAGCTGCTACGGAGGAAAACATTAAAAAAATCCATGATCTCGTATTGGCAGATCGCCGATTGAAGGTTCGGGAGCTAGCTGAGACTGTAGGCATTTCAGAAGGAACAGTGCATCATATTCTTCACGAGGAACTCGGCATGAGAAAGCTGTCGGCGCGATGGGTGCCGCGTTTACTCACACCAGAAAACAAGCGCAACCGTGAGACCACATCGGAGACGTGTTTGGCGCTGTTTAAGCGGAATCCAGCGGAGGTTTTGCGTCGTTTTGTGACCGTCGATGAAACCTGGATCCACTGGTACACACCAGAGACCAAGGAGCAATCAAAACAATGGATCCAGACCGGGGAACGTGCTCCAAAGAAGGCGAAAACTGTAAAATCGGCCGGAAAAGTTATGGCCACCGTTTTCTGGGATTCACAAGGTGTGATTTACATCGATTACCTCGAGAAGGGTAAAACAATTACAGGGCTTTACTATGCCGATTTATTGGGCCGATTCGACGCCGAATTAAAGAAAAAACGACCCCATCTGGCGAAGAAAAAAGTGCTGTTTCACCACGACAACGCACCGGTTCACACCTCTGCCGTTGCCATGGCCAAATTGGTCGAATTACGCTACGAATTGCTGCCCCATCCACCGTATTCTCCAGATTTGGCCCCTTGTGACTTCTGTCTGTTTCCTAATCTGAAAAAATCACTCGCCGGGAATAGATATGGATCGAATGAGGAGGTCATCGCCGCCACGGAGGCCTATTTTGCAGAGTTTGACAAAAACTATTTTTCGGACGGATTAAAAAAGTTGGAGCATCGCTGGGCTAAGTGTAACGAACTAAAAGGAGACTATGTTGAAAAATAAATTCCCACTTTTCCAAAATTTTCGTTTACTTTTTGTAGGCTAAGTATTTATTGAATGACCCTCGTAAACCTTCCTGAATGAATTCTCTGAATGATGATGAAACCCGCATCAAAATCCATGGCGTAATTTTGAAGAACGCGGTCACACAGACAGACACCAAAACCGACTTTAATTTGTAAAATGATATAGATATATATTGAGGTTTATGAATACGAGAAGTGTAAGATCGGTCGTTGTGGAGACGCTGTGGGAGGTTACTAAACGTCCAACAGTGGACGTCTCGACTTAAACATAACTGGCGAAATGTAGGTGTATTATAGGTACACCTCTGCCCAACCCTTCAGGGAAACAAGGCGTGGACGTTATGATTATAAGAACGTTTTAAAAGGAATAAACGGCAGTGTGAAAATTATGCGGCCCTTTAGGTATACCCTTGCAATACAGGGTTACTGGTAACTCGACGTATTCCTTGCAGGACGTCATAGTAGGGTTAAAATGCAACAAATTAAGCCACCAAATGTTCTACCGAAATTCAGTAGTTTTTGAATTAGTTAAGAGTTTTAGTTTTTTATGAAAATCCCAGATTAAACCATTTGAAACCAATTTAAAAATGATTTACGCCGCGACTGTACTGAAATTTAAATTATTATCATAGTTGACGCCGTAGCAGACCTTTGTTAATAATTAAAAGTTCAATAGTGCCTAAAACTTTGGCAAATATCACTAACAAAACATTTAATTTTTTGTAATTTTTAGCTCTAAAACTCTTAACTAATTCAAAAACTACTGAATTTCGGTAGAACATTTGGTGGCTTAATTTGTTGCATTTTAACCCTACTATGACGTCCTGCAAGGAATACGTCGAGTTAACAGTAACCCTGTATAATGATTATGCGCTGAGCCTAATTCTTTTCATTTATATTTGGATTTTAACATTACAAAACTGTGCGATACATACCAAGCGCGTGGTCATCGGGCGCGGACACGCACAGGGATTATCTAAATTAAGGCGTTCACCCCCCCGGCTATGCACGCACGTGGGAAATAGGGTCCTATACTACATCTGGCGAATTTTATTTTGTTTATTGCACCGTGCTCAAGCTTTGGCTGACAATGGCTTGATTTATTGAAATTCTTGGCGTGTTCTCGTCACGTGGAATGTGTCATGAGCTTATGACATTTCTATTTTAACCGAATAAATCACCCGAGGACTGCCTCGTTGGTCTAGTGGTCGCAATCGCTACTGCTGCTGGCCTTGGATTCGATTCCCAGGTCGGGCAAAGTGTTATTGGGTTTTTCCATCAGGAATTTCTCAGTACCAGCCCGGAGTCTAGATATGTGTCCGGTTGATGGCAATAGGCTCGCCACCTATGACATGGGACTTAAATTTAACTGGCGAATTATGGGTGTTCTATGGTACACCTCTGCCTAACCTAACCTTTCGGAAATTACAGGCGTGATACGAGTATTATGTGTATGTTTATGTGATATCACCCAGTCAACCAGTACATAAATAAATAATGAGTAAATGCAATATAATATTACTAGAAATGAGCTTATATAATAACAGTAACTATGTATAAAGGGTGGAGATTTTGAAGTAGTTTAGTATGACAGGTAGAATCACCCCCTTGACGAATGCAGATGACTAAATCGCCACCCTGTATAAAATAATGTACTAAATAAATACTGTTCGAAGGAGTGACAACCCTGTTGAAATTGCGCGTGTACTAGTCATGTGAGGTACCTCGGGTGGATGCGGGCACTTTAGACGAGTGAGCGGCCGCTTTCACCCGCTGCCTTACACTCCAGCGGCTATCGCTGATTATAATGTGACGTAAGGGAATATGCTTTTTTTTTTTTTTTGATGGTGGTAAATCATCCAATGACTTCTCCCGCTCTGGGCGGAGCGGAAGGGCGTGTCAGACTTTTACTGACTAAAACCCACCCGTGTTCCTTCATTTGCCTGTTGCCAAGGTACCGGTATCCCTTTCGGACTTTCCCGCAACCCTGGCAGGCATCTGTCCTATTGGACCCCGTCAATTTTGCTGACATCTCTTTGAGGCGCGCGTGGAACACGACGCGCCATCGACCCGGGCCTGGTCCTTATCGGACGGCGAGCTGCCCGTTGCTCGCCGTCCGCAAGCCCGCGCAAGGGAATATGCTGCCCACTCGATGTACCTACCCTCGACTCGAGTACTCATTACTCATAATGGAATTTCAATAAAAGTTCTATATGGAGTGCTGTGGTAGTTGACTGATTTCAGACTGTGTTGAAATACATAAAGTACAGTATTTGTTTATTATAAAACGGAAGTTTTCATTAGTAATATAATATGTACGGCAACGCCAACAAGGACTTGTGTTATTTTGAATCATGTTTGGAAATTCATAATCCTGTGCATTATGAAATCAGTTTTTCATATATTCTGACAATTATTTTAACAAAAGAAAGCTGAGCTTTCAGTCATGTCAGACTTCGGGTAGAAGCGGGGTAATCTAGACTATCGAACACCTGCTGTCCATTTTCACCCGTCTCCCTTTCGGTTTCCGATTATCTACGACATGATTTATTTATTAACCTTATCACTTTCGTTATGTCCTAGTTTGTGTCCACAGAGTCCTAGTTTGTGCCTACCCCCATGGGAAAAAGGCATGAGTTTATGTATACGCATAATCAGCCTATAATATTCCCACTGCTGGGACAAAGGCCTTCTCTCTTCGAGAGGGAGTGGGCTGTAATCTACCACGCGGGCCCAGTGTGGGTTGGTAGATTCAAATGTCGTCGATTTTTTTATTCTAGGATATGCCGTATCCTCACTATGTTTTCGTTTACCGTTTTGAGAGCAGTGGTGATGAAATAATTTACACAAAGTTAATCGCCTAGCTGGGTTCGAACCCACGACCTACAACTCGTAAGTCTGGGTCGTTTCCACTGGGCCACCACTGCTCTCGTCAGTTTATGTATGTTTAAAGTTCTAAATATTACGTTCTAGAACACATTTTTAGGTCTAGCTGTAATCTCTTGATAAAACTTGTAAGTAAAGTATTAGCACCAAGTATTATCCCACTTCTTATTTTGCCCATTTTCCCTCACAATCCGTTCTCGGTTAGGCATGAATCGAATTAGTAAAGTTTTTAAGGGTGTGCGGATCGATCAATCCCGAAACCCAAAAAGAAAATCACTTATTTCGTCTACTTTTTTGACTACAGCTGAAATATGGGCCTGTCACCACATCCAAAATTGAACATATTGATTCCCTCGCACATCTAACTGAAGATAGTGATAAATATTCCATTCGATATTCCAGGGAGACTGCCTATCCGATGGACATAAAAAAAAACCATCGCGTTTTCCGACGTCGACTTCCTTCGTGAGAACTTTCATCGCGATGCGTGGTTCCGCTGAGTATTGAAAACAAACTGACTCTTACTTTTGTAACGTTCTATAATATTTATGTAGCTAAAAGGATGTAAACTAAGAGATTATTGTTTTGTGGATATTTACCTATTGTATTTATTTTTTATACTCTATACTAATTTGCATAATTGCACACTTGCACAACTGCACACATGGGACTTATACATAACTGGCGAAATGTGGGTGTACTAAAGGTACACTTCTGCCCAACCCTTCGCGATAACTGGCGTGATGTTATGTATGTGTATTAATTATGCGAAAAGTGCAAATATCTGTGTCAGAACATCTTCTGTCTGAAAATTATGTAAATAAAAATAGTACAGTGTGATCATTCTTGAAGTTGTTTGAAGTGGACACCGGAACGTAATCATTTTACATGAATATATGCTGTTGAAAAAAAGGGATATTATTTGATGCAATCGTTGTTTTCCTATAGCGTGCATATTTATAAATGGCAAAAAAAGTTTTTTAAATGTTTTGCATAAAAAACCCTTTTATCGTCCGACAAATGCAAGCATTGGTCAGCCTACCTATTCCACATCTTATGACCTCCTTTTAACGGAAAATTCCAAATTCAAAAAAATAAACGAGAAAAAAAAGCTTGTAAAATAAAGTCCTTAAAGCGAACGCGACGCTAAACACGGGGAACAAATAGGCGCTGTATTTTCCCGCGCTCCACCCGCCATCGCGCCCTGTCGAGCGGGAATTGGAGCGCGGACTCGGGTCTCGGAAGTCTTTGTGTGAAAATACATACCTACGCGGCCGGAGACGGGCGCGAATTTAGTTTTGAAGTTGCACTAATTAATTGATTTATGCTTGTGTTATGGATTTTTGTTCATTTCTTATAATATTTCCCTCGTATTCACTAGAATAAGTAAGTACTAACTTACTTCTTAGGATATAAATCATTTTCGACGAAACATTTTTTAGGTCTACCTTCGGTTTGGCATGAATAGTTTTTCCTAACAATTTCAGACCCTGACAAAAGTGGATCCATTAGATAATTGAAAACCCGAGCTCTAAGCACTCAATAATTAACTATAATTCGCTAGCTAAACAGTTCTAATATTGGCGAACCCTCACAGAATCGCGGTCCACCAAAATAAACGTATCAACGTCATTAATTATTCATTGCGATTTGTATTCAACTATCTCTATACACAATTAGGCACAAAGCTTTTCCCTTATTTCTGAACGTGTGCTTTGCTTGCGATGAGGGGGCAACGGGGCGGGGAGGGAGGGTCGCGTAGCCATTAGCACGACGGCGTCGTCGGCGACCGTTCGCGGACAATATTAACTTTGCTATTGTTTTGACTGCTATTGCAACTTACTAAGGTTGAGTTCCCTTTGTTTGGAAGGTAGATGTAAGTTGTCTAGGCGTGCATAATTTACGCGCGGCCGATAGACGGTCGCGATTGTTATTACGCGTGCGGATATTGGATTTGGCGGGAACGCAGCGCGCCGGTGGCGTTCTGTCGCAAGATAATGCCGGGGGCCACGCTCCAATGCTGCTCAACGAGTACTTTACAATCAACCCAGATGGGGCTTGCCAAATAAATTATCAATAATTTTCTGAACGAATTTCATATAATAACATACAGAATCATGGTCAGGAATAACATTGCAGTTGTGTCTTTTGCCCGTTAGCCAGATGTTTCGTATTCGTTATTTATGTTAACGGGATGCGGATATTCGCACTAGTTACCGTAAATTTTCTTCGATAGATAATGTTTAATGACTGTTGATATATAATTATAAATCTTGCCATGGTTTGTGGTAAACAAACCGTTCTGAGCTTTTATTATTAACCGAGCGAACATCAAAAACAGTTATGTCATCAATATAATTCAAACAAACCTAAAAGAAAACAAATTCAACTTCTGAAAAATCTGTCGATCGTATCTACTTTTGATAATCGACAGGTCAAAGTTAATGAGTTTGACTGGGGTCCTTAATTCGATTGAAATAACCACCATATAATGCTTCTACGAGTCTCGAGAGCAGTGGTGGCCCAGTGTTAACGGCCGCGACCTACGAGTTTATAGGTCGTACGTTCGAACCCAGACAGGCGCTTTACTTTGGGTAAATTATTTCATCAAAACGGTGAAGGAAAACATCGTGAGGAAACCGGCATGTTCTAGAACCAAAAACTCGAAGATATGGGATATCTATCAACCCGCGAGGTGGATGACGGCCCACTCCCTCTCACCGAGAGGAGACTTGTGTCCCAGCAGTGGGAACGTTACAGTCTTATTATGCTATTACCTATGCTAATATCTCTACATCACAAGGTCGTATTACTGACTTCTGTTACTGCAGAATACAATGATATTATTATAAGTTAAAAGTGGTAGATAGGTTAACGCGCTCCGCAAGTGACACGTCAGAACTTGGCTAATTAGCCAAGTTTTTTCCTTCGTCTTGTCTCTTTTTCGCTCCGTATAATTACGACATGCTGTCCTACTTCCATGTGTCTTCTAATGATGTGACATTGTACCATTTTTGAAGATCGAATGTTGACTAAGTAACCTGTATACCTCTTTTTACTTATAATATAATTGGCAAAATAGTATATGCGTGTCACGCTCCCTTTGCGTCGCACGACGCGACGCGCGACGTTGTCCCGCGAAGCTAAGTGCGCTATAAAGGCTTAAACTTCGCTATGATGAATAAATAATAAGTATTGACAGGTTGCTAGCTGAACGACGTGAAAGAAACGTAATTTTTATCATTTTTTTCTCGCTACTCGAATAAAGGATCGAAACTTTTCCACTAAAATTTTACGCTCTCTATTTTGAAGAGCACGAAAAACTTTATAATATCTAACGTAAAATTCGGCAAACTCTTCAGATATTTCGAGGAGCCATTACTTGCATAGCAGAGTACCCAATCAATCTAATACTAATTTCAGTTCAGCCCTATCCTTGGCGGCGGTCTATAAAAGGCATACGATTGTGTTTGAGCGCGCTCCGGGGCTACCTAAGCGGGCATTAGCGAAGGACGCGTAGGTTATACAGACCGACCAACTAAACTAGACCCGTGATGTCCCATTCGCGCTGAGGCTTAGAATTCCGAACACAGGGATCTACATAAGTTGGTCATGCTACGTAATTTACGCGCGAGCGGTCACCGCCGGTGGTGATTACACTCGCTTGTTGGCGTATTGGTCGAACCTGGTAATCCGACCGTTTGCAAAATCTCGCCGTGTTACTCTACCCAGGAATGTTTGAGGACGTTTGCATTTGGTTGGCTTGGCAAATGTTTGGCCGGTTGGGTCCAACGTCGTGGGTAAGTCATTAAGGTGGCGTGTGCATGTCGGGACGTTGACTACCGCCCGAGGGTGGAGACTGTTCGTGCTAGCCGACGACGGGTGCGTTAACTTAATTATATACCTAGCCTCCCCACGGCTCTGCCCGTCAATATATTTTATCTCACACTACGCGATCAAACTTAAAAAATACCTTTCACGAATTATTGTGAAAAATATGATATTTACCTATTTATATTTTTCCGATTTGTATTCAAAACGAAAAATTCACTGTTGGACGCGCAGTGGTTTTATATTACATGAATCCTATATTCCCGGAATGCCAATATTTCCTTATAAACTTGTAGTACAGTCGATGCGTGTAAAGTTAATCACAGCTTTTACCACAGGGCTTTTTATTAATAAAACTGCACATAGATACGTGATGTTGAAATGATTTTGGTGGACACGATATTATTATATACTTGGAAATGTTAATTTACAATAATTTAATGAACAAAAGTGTTCCAAAGAGTGGAAACTATTAAGTACGTAGCGATAATGCAAAGTATATATTTTGGAACTCTTCGAGTATTTACGCAGCTGCTCATTTACTATATAAGCTGGTACAAACGACCGGAGTCAGGTGGCACATCGCGTGTGCGACCGACGGGGGACGCCGGTGGAGCGCGGCCTCAAAATCCACCCCCTATCCGCCTCGCAAACCTTTAGAGAAACGTGCAGGGACTTTCGGGTCGCGCGACCCGCGAAATTCCATTTAAAGATGTCGGGATAATTTAGCGCTGACGAGGCGGAGGCCAAATTGACGCGCCCCCGGGGCCGCCGTGTCGTCGTGCACTGTATCGATTACGCTTTTTTACCAAGGATCACCTCCAGGGATGGCTCGAGTGCACGTAAACAACCCTCATCCATTTTCCCAAATGTCGCGACTGTCGAAAGATCTTGGCTTGCAAAAATGTTCGTTTCGCCCCCGGTCCTGCGTTGGGCGCCATTTAGTTACGCCCCAAATGTACTAAGTTTTAGATAAATACTTATTTCACTTGTTTTAATATCTGATACGAACTTTTATTTTTGAGTTTCTTATGTGATTTGTTAAACGCTTATCACTACATATTATAAAACAAAGTCCTCCGCCGCGTCTGTATGTCTGTCTGTTCGCGATAAACTCAAAAACGACTACACCGAATTTCATGCTGTTTTCACCAATGGATAGAGTGATTCTTGAGCAAGGTTTTAGTATATTATAACCGACATCCACGCGGGCGAAGCTGCGGGCATCAGCTAGCGATAAATAATTTGAATATCGCTGTTGTTGTTATTGGCGCCCACGTGGGACTAAGATATTATGATATTAAAATTACTCTGATTATAATACTGTGGGTAGGCGTGTTCTGGCTAGATAAAAGAGGCATCAATCAGACCATGTATTAAATAAAACGAGCACGTCTTCATTGTCTCGGGTACTGGTGTCGCCCTGCAGAACCAAAGATTTATATTATCTCCTTGATATTTTTATCACTTTCTCATTTCGTTTTATTTATTTTGTTTATCACTATATCTAAAATTTCATATGGTGTATACTTCTTTATCAAAAACAAAATTTGGTGATGCCGTTACTAGCCCACCTTTTTCAAAACAACTGCAAAATAAGCGCAAAGAAAACAAATTTATAAGTTGCTTAAAATAATAAAAAATACTGATAGAATAAAAAAGCGGTTCATAGAAATATTATGAACGTCTGTCCCAAAACACATTACTGTTTTGTTCTACCTTTTTCAAAAAGCATTTAATGCTCGAAAGAATATTTTGTTTCATTTGTACCGACTACCGACTCACAAGTATAAGTGATACACCTACTTAAGTATAGAAATCATTTAAACCATCTACTGAACTCAACTTATTATCAATAGCTATATGCTCCGTTTAGCCATCTCTAAAATTAAGATGTACGAGTATTTAAACAATAAAGATACGTGAGTTTATTGCCAATATGATTAAGCATAAAATGCTGAAAGTGTTGACTACTCTCCAATGTCTTTGCGGTTGGGCTAGGTTAGACAATCGATTTCTACCCTTCTTATTAAAACCTTGACACCTATGCATGCTCGATAAATATTGCCTTTCATGGAATACAGCTTTTATTATGGCTGTCTGGCTGTCGTTACTCAAGGATATCTTTTCAAGATAAAATATTTGGAATAGTACTTAGTTCATTAAGCATTACCAGATGTCAGAAGAGATTTCAGAGAAGAGATGTCAGAAGAGATGTCAGAGAAGAAATGTCAGAAGAGGTTTCAGATTTCAGAAGTTTATTAAAATTCGTCGGACCATCGAAAGTATAAGACACTTTCCCAAAATCAGCAATTACTATGAAAATCATAACGATTATTGAGTTCCCACGTGCCCGTCCGTTGGGAGGCGTGATTAACAGCTAATTGGGAGGGTCGAGGAGTGCCCTCCAAAACATGTGGGTAGTCGTACTTATACGTAGAGTTTTTACGAGGCAATCTTACTCCGCGGTGCGTGGATGTTCTTTTTTACATCGCCGTAGGCGGCCGGGCACGCGACACAAAGACTATGACGCAGAGACGTCACGTTGAAAGGAAAAACATTTATTTTTGAAATGAATAGATTTCAAGGGAATTTCATGTTATTACTTACTATAGATATTTGATGAAGAAATGAACTACCTACGGATGGTTATTTTTAAGGTAAGGTTATAAAGCTATTTTTGCCATCTTCAGATATCGTAAAATGAATCAGCCACCATTTCTATCAATTGTGTGATACAATCCGATTTCTGGCGAATTCAAACTTCGACTTCTATCAGCAATTGCTTTTTCACGAAACGCTGGCACTTGCAATAAATTTACAAGGCAATTGCGCTCACAACACGGTCAAAATTAGATACGTCTTGATAAACAAAATAAACTCCGCCAAGTTTCCAACACAGATCTACTCTGAAATACGAGCTGCATAAACCGAATCATTAATTCCACTTCACCAACTAGGCACGTAAAAGAAAATCCAATTCCACCCTTACCCAGACATTACACCAAATAATCTTTGACGAGCATCGGTTGGGTGGTGGCAGGGAGGGTCGCGAGGGGTGTTTTAATTAGAGCGCGGACGCGGCATCGGGCCGCACCCGATGTCCTGCCTGACCGATACACAACTGTGTTTGTTCTGTGTACCTCTGTGTACGCTGTGTACTCCTTTGTCTTACGCCGCCTTTGTTTTGGAGCCTAAAGCCTCTTAGAAGGCGCCTGCCGGAGACAAAACATGTGATTCTACTGTGAAGCGTGTCTGCGGCCACTGGGCTAATGTTGCTTATAATTAAGTGGGAATTTCTTGAGATGTTTAGCTGGCTAGGGGATTCTTTATGTGCGAAAAATTTAGGTTAGTTTTGTATGTGCCTAGTTACACTAGGAATATTTTTTTGTTAACTTCATTTATAACTGAACGCTTGCTATTACTGTATTATCGGTTCATTTATAACTAGCGACCCGCCCCTGCGTCAAACGGTGTTACGAATTGACAAAACATCGAGATTTCTTTGTTATATGTTTCATATTTTACTTTAAAGCGACTTTAATATTGATATGGATGTGAGCTTGTACTTGATCATAACATAAAGTATACCTAATTGAAGCAACATAAATAAAAGAGCATCCACGAGTACTGACCTCAAACTTAAACTCAAAGCATTTATTTAAACTAAACCATTTACAGGCTTTTTGAATCGTCCCCTTGACAGTCAGTCAATCAGAAATATAAAACTAGTTACCTATTCCAAAGCGTAGTAGATACCTATGGAGAAGAACAGGCAAGAAACTCCATGGACACTCCTTAAGTCCGGTACTCCCTGGACACACAGCCCAGCGAGCTTTGATGACTAAGCCAGTCACATCATTTTACCGCACACAGTAGTTAGGTTAATATATTATTTAAATACCCCATTATAATTATCATTAAGTGTGGCCGAAGAAAAGAAAAAAAGTAATTTCGCTTTCAGGGTCTCGGTCCATTCATTTTGCCCTCACAATCATAATGACCTAAATTCGGCGCTTGTTTTCCTCAGAATATTTCGCTAACCAGAACCAATGGTTTTCGGATACCGGTGTTCCATATTGCGTTATCTTGCCGGCCTATATACTGAGTATAGTCGCGCTATAAGAAAGCGTAGAAGACCAACTTCCTTTTAGAAATCTCAAAAAGTTCGAGTCTGTGTAGTTCTCGCCAAAGGTTTATAAAAAGGATGCTTCCATTACCCATGCCATCGCAAAAGCTGGTTGAAACCTAGCGTTACGACCTAATAAACTGAGATTACTAATAACGTCGTCTGCCTAACGTGATGTAATGAAAATATTCTCTAAAACTTTTTACAAAAAAAAACAACCGGCTTCCAAAAAAAAACACTAAATAAGTGAAAAATTACTTTAATTTTGGAAGTCGGTGTCTTTGCTTTTCAATTTTCGTTTTTGCCACCGACTTCCGAAATTAATCCTTTAATTTTTGGAAGTCGGTTGTTTTTATTTTTTTGTAAAAAGTTTTTATTTTTCACTTTTTAGTTGTGGTACACACAGCTACACATCAAGCTATACATTTCCAGTATAAGCTGACCTCGCATTATACGGAAATCCTATACAATGCGAGATCAGCATAAACTGGAAATGTATAGCTTGATGTGTAGCCGTGTGTACCTACCCCACACAAATTAGAATACCACTACCTGCTATGTAAATAACAGTGTCGAAGTCAAATAAGACATCGTCTACATAGACTAAGTGGGTAAAATACATAATTATTGAAGCAAAGTCAAAAATTACTCAACCAAAATTAATAAAATTTATATGGGACCACCTCAGGAGTATACACTTTCGAAAAAAAAAAGAAATTTGTAAATCGGTTCACAATTGGCGAAAATATATTATTATTATAAATATATATTAGATATATAAATATATATTTTTTTTTTGTGTATGTTCTCCGAATATACACAAAAAAAAAAACATACAGACGAACATAGAACCTCCTCCTTTTTGAAGAAGTCGGTTAAAAATCAGATAGCGTTATTTTGATGGAACTACATATACGGGTATAGGTGTCTCCCTTGTTGCTTCGATTTTGAAGATGGTTCTGCCGACTTTCCTATCAACTAAGTTTTTATTGGTCCTTCTGCTTCAACCTGTGTGGTACACTATGTACCGTGTATTATGGCTCACTGCCGTCAGCTGTGAGCCGGTGCACTGCCAGCGACCCCCCCACCCCCCTCTTCCTTGGAGCCGTCCATTCCTCAAGCTCCGCGGAGCGTCACTAAGGGAGCTTCAAGGCGTGCTCCAACGCTCCAACCGATGGCTACATTGTCGGTAAACATTTTCGGCAAACGTAAACTTTTTAATTAATTCTCGTTAAAGGTGATGCCTTTGCGCCGAATTTTTACTCGTCTACGAGAGGCGGCTGAAAAGTTTTATATTACCGAACGGTACTAACAAGGTTTTTCAACTATGCAATCGAATTTCATAACTCGATTTCAAAAATGAGAATGTAATACACATTGTTACACGGAGCGCCCTTGGAAAATTCTCTCTTTCAAGAGTTTCTTATGTTCTTCCAGTAATTTCCCACGTAATTATACGTTAAAATACCTGTAGCTACTTATTACCTAGCTAAACACTACACAAGCCGAATACAAAAACCGTTCAATACTCGTGTATTCAACTTGAATACATTTGAGCTCCATTTGCCTAACCCTCCCCGTGCGACCCGTTTAAAGATTCACAGCACCGCGGGCGTGGGGTCCTTTCGACCGCTTTGAAGATATTCACCTTCATTAACGCGGGTCCGAAAGACCCGCGGGGCCGGCCTTGATTCTCACAGTTTAATTCGTGAGTTGCTCTTCTAAAGTCCTTTAGTTTTGATGTCACTAGCCGCAACTGGCTATCGTTATTAAGTCGGTTGGAGTTATATGTCTGTTTTCGAGGCTAAAATATAACTAGACTAGGATTATACAGACTTTGAAAAAACAAAGTCATCAATGGAGTTTTTTTTTTAGCTCCATAGAGCTTTTTTACCTTTATACCGGTCGGTCTGTCTTATGACTGTAGGCATGCACCATAAATCACAAATCAACTGTTCGTCTTAGCTGTCAAAACTATTCTTTTTCAAGACTGACAGTAACTGTCTATAGTTTGCTTTCATTTGCCTCGTTGTACTGACTTTAATATGACTGACGGCGGTAGAACTAGCGCACACATTTTTTTTTAAATGGATGATTAAAAAGCCGCGAGAGGAAATAAAATGCCGCGGTCAATCCTGCTTTGTATGGACTCTGCTATTCAAAATTCCCATTTTATTTACAAACTAATAGTATATTTTTTAAACAGTTGAAATATCACTATCGCGAATAAACCATGATTATTCGTAAATGTTATTCGCTCATTATCTATCTAAAGCCTATTTTCCCAACTGTGTTGGAGTCGGCTTCCAGTCTTACCAAATGCAGTTGAATATTAAATAGTTTACATGAAAGTGTGGGGTAAACAACACCAAACTATAAACTCAAAACATCTAAACATCACAACACTAGTTACTAACATCTCAATCCAGCATCACATCGCTGACGCAGCACCCCACATTTGTATCAAGTGGGCAAATAAAGAAGGAAACAAGTTAGATGGAGTGGAGCCGGACCGCGTTCGCGACTAATTAACCCTCCCACGGAGGGTGGCAGCGGGTAGGGGGTTAAAAAATATGCGGAGCCATGGGACGACGCGACGCCTCCAAGAATTTCCACTTTCAGACTGCAGCTGGGTTTTTGAGTTTGTGATGTTCAAGCTTTGTTTGTAATTGTTGTACTAGGAATCGTAACTTTAGAGTTTCGGGGAATCGAAAAGGTGAATGGGGTTTTAGAGTTAAGTGAAGAGTTTATTGGTTTTTCAAGATTGTATGAGTAGAGCTTACCTCTATTTTGGTTTTAATGTTTTAGGTATTTTCATTTTCTCTTTACAAACAAGGACCAAAAGCTCTGAAAGAGGTTGCTCATATGATTAGTATGAACGATTTTTTTTTTTAAGAACATTGTGTCTGTCGTTTCAAAATAAGTAGAGTCAAATTCGGAATGGTTGCCGTGTACGCCGTGTATGTTCTGACATTTTAATTCACGGTACCCGTGAATTAAAAAGTCAGTAAGTACATATTCCAAAAAAAACTACAACTAAAAATAGGTATATTTTGTAGGTATACCTATTATTATTAGAGACAGCTCTCTAAGAAAATAGTAAGTGAAGCGAGTGCAAAAGTCCGGAGCGAGACAAGGGAGGGGGTGACACAAGTAGACTCAGACGTCCTCTCGGAGGCAAGCAAGGTCGAGAGCACGGATGGAAAGGCCCGGGAAAATTTACGCTCGGTAAAATTTTGACATAGTTATTTGAATATTTATAACTAGCTGATGCCCGCGACTTCGCCCGCGTGGATGTCGGTTATTATATCCTAAAACCTTACTCGAGAACCAGGCTATCCATTGGTGAAAATATCATGAAAATCGGTGCAGTAGTTTTTGAGTTTATCGCGTACAAGACGATAGACAGACGCGGCGGAGGACTTTGTTTTATAATATGTAAGGATGAGATGTTATACAGTCTTGTCAAATTCGATTAAGTGTAGTCATTTGTCATTTGGTCTTACAATCTACTTGATTGGCATCCACTAAAGCTGGCGCAGCGGAATGTATTGTTCTACAGCATAAATATCGTATCCAGGTTGAACCTAGCTACCAGGAATTAGGATTTAGAAACATTTAAAGGGACCTCAGATACGTACCATAATCTGCCTATAATATGTTCTCACTACTGGGACTCAGGCTTCCTACCTTAGAGGAAACGGGCAATACCAGAAGGCTAATTCATGTACTCTAAAACAATAAAATTCAAGTCGTATTCTCATCTCAGTGACAATCAATGTCGGAAATTGGTCAAAATTTGAATGTATTTTTGACAGATTGAGACTGAGAGCAGAATGCGAGCATTCTTAAAAATACAAGAATTTCCCCTCTGGTCCCACATTGCATAAAAATTTACTGAAAGTCAAATAATTTATTTCAAATAGGCACTCACTACACAATTATTCGACGCCTAAGGGGTCCCTTTGTTTTTACATTTATTGGTATAGTCAGTTAGTCCTTTTAGTTTTAGTTTTTTAGTTAATTTAGTATAATAAGTTACCTAATATAAATGTATATATATAAAAAATAAAATAGGCACAGAAAAGGCAGTTTTGAAATAGAATTGATTCTAGTCGCCCTTTCTAAAAAGTATTTTAGTTTCGTATGGAGAAGAATGGGCAAGAAACTCCACCGTTTATACTCTTTTACTCTGTATGACATTAATTATATACCATAATATAAAGTACCATTTTGGCGCCTTAGCATTTTCGCCTATCCACTGACGATATGTATATGAAGACGATGCATCTAGAATAAAATGACTATAACAATTATATTAAGTAAAAAAAAACGCAAGGAAATTAATATCGACATAAAATATATTCCTGACCTCTTTCACACAGTTAATATGCCAATTGTTCCACCGAGAGCAGCTTTCATCTCAGGAAGGATACAATTAATGCACGTGCTTGGTTCGTCCACGGGCTATTTATAGACTACACGTGCCGCGAAGTCCGAGCCCAATATTTATAGCCAGAGGCTAAGTTGTGTGTTTGAAACGTGGCCGATGGTCAGCGCGGGAAATGCGGTCACGTTGGTAGGTTACGGCAGATATATCTAGTATCAACAGCCTGATTACATGTAATTTTCGGATATCTATTCGTGCGTGTAGCTTCGCTCATTCGTTAGTTTTAGTTTTCTGTAAAAAAACTTCTACAGATGTCAACTTACCACAGTTATCACGAAAAGGGTCAAACATGAAATTCAAAATCGCGTTCCAGGTTATGATATTGCTTTCACTTGTCACAATTCAAAGCTCACACTGCTGCAAAGTTATATATTATTATGGAGGTGGCGATTTAGACACTTGCATTCGTCAAGGGGGTGATTCTTCTCGTCATACCCAACTTTCGACTCGAAATTCATACCCGATACGTGAAAAAAAAAGAGCTATTACTACAAAAGTTGACAGACTATTTCGATATACGTATGTTTTTTATTTACCAATCTTATTCATGTATGTGTTTCGTAGCGAAAGTTGTTTAGTATGACATTTAGAATCACCCCTCGACGGATGCAAGTCACTAAATCGCCACCTGTATTTCCAACGAAAGAAAATACTCGTTAGTATGCGACCAGTGGGCCTGGACAAAGTGGCATATATACTACCACCGATCACGATGATAGAAAAGATTAAAAAATGTAAGTATTGGATTGACATACGCTACCGAAAACCTTATACTGAAACTCCTCCGTGTCTCGGAAAGCACATACGTTAAGCCATTGGCGCCGGCTGTCATTCATGGACTTTTGACAGTCGTTACGGGTAGTCAGATGCCCAAAGTCTGACAACCAATTTTACCTAGGGTATCGTATTACCCAGCTACTGGGTTGTGGAGGACAGTCGCTCCATGTAAAATACTTGCATTCACCTGCATCTGGTTAGACGGGAAGCCGACCCCAATATATTTGGGACAAGGCTAGGCTGATTGAATCCTGTGGAAAGTCGTTGTAGAAAAACGAAACGCTTTGAAAACGATTGCTCCTAGGCCCCCAGGAACCGAACGGGTTTTCGACCAAGAAAAACAAAAACAACTAACCTGATTTACTACAAACATCGGTAGTCGGTACCCAATACATAGGTTCTGACAGTGTATCGTTATCAATACACAGTTGAATGCGTCTGCCCATCCCCCTGATATAATCAGTCTCCGATTCGCCTCTTAGGACAATACGATTCATTTTCCCCCTTTCTCCCACTTACGGGGGATAATCGGAAAATGATCCGCTGACAATTATCTTATAATAAATTCTTCATTTGTTCTAGTGGCAGTATCGAATTGTTTTGTATCAGAGCGAAGGCCTGCAGTCTTTAATATCGGATCAGTAGTTCCGAAAATACCCTACCTACATACAATCTCTGTATAATATTAGTAAGTATAGATAAACAATTAGTGACAATAAATTCTGAGGTTGCTGGCAGGGTTATTGAAAGACCTCTAGCATTGGGTACCATTTGTTTAATTAAAAGAAAAGTCAGCATAAGCTTAGCTGTGGGAATGATACCAATTTTTAACCGACGAAAGAAAAAGGAGGAGGTTCTCAAGTCGAACCGTATATTTTTTTTTTTCTGTAGGACCACGCATAACTTTTTAGTGTGTCGTCCGATTGGTTTGAAAAATTCTTTTTTTATTGGGAAGGGTATACCTCGAAGTTAGTCCCATTTAAAATTGGAAACTATAATCCACCCCTAAAGGTAATAAAAAATGGGTTTGATTGATTTTTCACCAACTGAATTTTCAACTGTGAACCGATTCTGTTGAAATTTCGCACACATACATAGTTCTGATGACACAACCACTCATCATCAACTCCAGGTCTTTAACCTGGAGTAACCTCCTGGAGTACCCTGGAGTGGATGATAACTCAAAAGCGAAAAATAAAAAACTTTTTTACAAAAAATTAAACCGACGAAAAAAGAACTGAAAAGTGAAAAATAAATAACTTTAATTTCGGAAGTCGGTGGCAAAAAACGAAAATTGAAAAGCGAAGACACCGACTTCCGAAATTGAAAGTTATTTATTTTTCGCTTTTCAGTTCTTTTTTCGTCGGTTAAATTTTTTGTAAAAAAGTTTTTAATAGGGCAGCAGATGCCTCCTAAACTAACAATTATTTGATTTACTAGGCATGACAGTTTAAGAAGAAATTGGGTTGGTCCCCTCTCCATACAAATTATCTCGCCTGTTTTCTCTCTGGTTTATGACCTTAGAGCAATGATATTTTACAGTCAAATAAATGTCAACTAGTTCTATGCCCCTATGTTTTCCGTTTTGATAATACATTATCTGCAGAAGCACTAGAACCCTCAGAAAATACTCTGCTCAAAATTTCCACTGCTGTCATCAGAGGCCTATTGTACAAATTTGACAACTATTAATGAAAAAAAAAAAACATAGGGGCACAGTAAATATCCTTCTTAATTAATTTGTAAAATATCTTTCAAATTGCTCCAATATTGGAGGAGGTAATAGACGAAAGCCGAACCTCGAATTATGACTTTTTGTATGGAGAAAAGACCGACCCTATTTCCTCTTAATGGCCTTTTAAAATTAATCGACACAACATGTACATAAGAAAAAAATAAAAAAATAAATCAACCTTCATATTGAAGGCACCGCCTTTACATAACCATCACATTACGTCACGCCTGTTTTCGCCAAAGTTTAGGCAGAGATATACCTAATACCTATAGGTACATCACCATCATCACCTACTTTAATTAAAAAACTCAAAATGGATTAGAATATTAAGATATTCATCGCGATATACTTAGCACCCGCGTTACGCGACGTAGTCAAACGTAGAGGTAATGTTTTTACGAGGGCGGACGAAACTCGTATAGATAAATTCACCTGCTACTATGAAAAATAAAAATGTCTAGAGTAAGCAGAGTGGAGACATCGTGGGAATTAAGTTGTGTTTTTTTTGCGCGAACATTGATTGTATTGGTATTGGTTCTTGGAACCTTGTATACGTTTAATGTACATGTTGTTTTTTAAAATGTCCTTTGATTCTTCTGACTCTGGTACAAATATTATTCTGTGACTACTTTACTGCCTCGTTGGTCGCAAGCGCTACAGCTGGTCAGGAGATCCTGGGTTCGATTCACAGTTCGGGAAAAGTGTTATTGGGTTTTTCAATCAGGAATTTGTCAGTAGCAGCCCGGTATCTGGATTTGTGCACGGTTGATGGCAATAGGCTCGCACCCTATTACGTGGGACTTCAACATAACTGGTGAAATGTGGGTACAACACACACAGTAGGTAATGTTATTTTATGTAGTTTAAATACATGTTCTTTTAATAATAGTCTGGTTCTTACTAGGATACAGTTGTATTCACAAAATATATTGTTACGATGAGCCGACGAGAACCAGTCTGTTATGTATAAAACAAAACACAAAAGACTCAAAATGCGTAAAACTTGCCTGAAGTCTTGCCTGACGTCTTTGTGAAAAACATTCAAAGATTGTGCATAGCACATCAATCGTAGATTGTACAAAGCAAATCATTGCTGTCCTTTAATAATTAATCAATTAGTTAGAAAGAAACAAACTTTCTCAGTTCATCTTGAACATTACTGACATCGGTGAACGAAAAATATCGTGAGGGAACTTGGACTTATAGTTTTTATTTATTTATTTATTTATCATAATACATCTACCCTTACAGCTAACCAATGCGGTAAATGTGCCTTAATTAATACTTCAACATAATTGTTCCTCATAACTAATACCTATAACTAATAACAAACAAAGCATTCCTTGTGAATTCACTCAGAGAACAACAGAATAGATCTGTCGCACTCGCTATGAGGTTGAGCGTGCGGAGTGCACGCGTCAGCGGCGCCTCCTTCAGCAGGTTGGTCCTAGCACGCGGTTCCACCAGCAGTCGTGGCTGCCGTCGTCGCCACACGTACCTGTCCGGCACACACAGACTCACCTGGCCTAAAACAACTGCATTATGCACCTTCCCTCTCAGTATTTTAAATATATATATTATATGAGGCGAGTGCAAGATCCCTCCTAACCCTTTTAGTTAACTAGCTGTACCCCGCGGTTTCACCCGCGTAAGTCTCGATCCCGTGGAAATATGGAGTTAAAATGTATCTTATGACCTACTCCAGGTCATGGTCTATCCATGTGGCAAATTTCATCCAAATCCGTTCAGCCGTTTTAGCGTGAAAGGGTAACAAACTCACTTTCGCATTAAAATATTACTAGCTGATGCCCGCGGCTTCGCCCGCGTGGATGTCGGTTATTATATATCTACTAAAACCTTCGTCGAGAACCACTCTATCCATTGGTGAAAACAACATGAAAATCGGTGCAATCGTTTTTGAGTTTATCGCGTACAGGATTACAGACAGACGCGGCGGAGGACTTTGTTTTATAATATGTAAGGATAAAAGTTAGAATAAGTCTGAAATCGCCAAACCGTCTTGCTTGTGCCTTCTTTGTATGGGATGAGGCCTCTGCCCCGCAGTGGGACAATCATAAGCTGGTATTATTATTTTAGTTAGTTAAATTTGCCGCCATCATGGTGTTTTTATTATCTTTACCTACAGCTAGCATAATCATAATCAGCCTAGAATGTTCCCACTGCTGCGGCACAGGCGTTCTCTCTGTGAGAGGGAGTGGACCGTAATCCACCACGCGGTTGGTAAATGTCACATGTCTTCGGATTTTAGGACATGCCTGTTTCCTCATGATGTTTTCCTTCACCGTTTTGGGGCACTTAGCTAGACTAGACAATAATTCAAAAGACCTATTTCCAACGCCTATAGAGGCGTAGTATCGCCTGCGACCAGGGGGCCAAGTCTACTACGAGTAATTTACAAACGTGTCAATGGTCTCGTAATTATGATTTTTTGACAGATTTGCCATACAAAATCTGTCAAAAACTCATCATTGCGAGATCATTGACACGTTTGTAAATTAGCAGACTTGGCCACCAGACATTCTGTTTACGTAAAACAACAGTAGGTAGGTAGGTAAGTACTATTCGTAGGGACTGGGAACCCTTTTTTAAGTGCGCCTCGTTCGATTTACGATCGCATTTACGATTATGTCAAGCTTTGTTAACACGCTCCGCAGGTGCGCCCCTTTCGACAGATTAGTTTTTATCCTACTACAGTTTTTCACGTAGGTAAGTAGGCGTAAATTCGAACAGGGCGTTAAAAAAAATTAAAGAAAATTACATACACACATACAGTCCACGAGCAAAAATATGTATACACTTAGCAAAATTCAATAACCGTTTTTTCGTGGAATAACAATTGCAAGTTTGAGATGATACCTATTTCATGATAATATGGGTTCCAAAATATTATGTTCGTTATTACATAAAATTACAATCAGTACAGTAGGAGAAAATCACGTTTAAAAGTTGCTAAGTGTATACATATTGGTGCTCGTGACTGTACATAGCAGGGATGTTGCGGAGCCTCCGCACTTTTTTAGACATCCGCATATATCAATGTGGAGCTTATACGGATGCAGATGTGGATGGACAAGGGTGAATCTAAGCAAAATCATAAATTCATAATCAACTACATGAATCATTTAAATCATCAATATAGCCTCTAAATGGTCACATTTTCAAGAAATAGTCTTATACCCATCAAACACATAAAATTTCGAGAGCTTTATAGGTTTTTCAATAATTATAATTTAGTAATTATTTTATTATAATTACCGCGAATTTCATTATGATAAACATACAACGAAACAGCGCTGTAATTTGAAAAAAACGTAAGACGTTTTGAATTTCTCCTTGCCGCCTTGACGGATCCCTTAAAAATATTTGACATTGATGTTACCGTGCGTTTGCACTGGCGAAACATTTTCAACAAAACCTGTTGAAATCTCTATTTTCTGTCAATGTTCCATACAATTTTTGACAGGAAGTAAAGATTTAAACATGTTTTATCTTAAATGTTTCGCCAGTGCAAACGCACGGTTACAGAGATGTAAAAAAATCTACATCCGCAACATCCCTGATACATACACTCACTCATTCTTCCCATGGGGGTAGGCAGAAACTACAGAACGCCACCTGCTACCATCCTTTCACACTCCATTTATTTTTGAATAAAATGACGTACTGTAAAAATTCATTACCTACATAAATTAATAATAATGTACATTTTATAATAGACTTTCTTAACTCCTGCGTTATGTTTTAAGAGTCATGGGCTTCCCGTTTTGTTTAGATGACACTATAGCTAGGCTTTACTAGATTCTTGAAAGACAACCCAGTATACGGAATAAATGGAATTAGAAAATACGTCTGGTACTGCATCACGTACAGCGGCAATTGCGAAAAAACCTATTTAAAAAAAACAAACCATTCCCGTCTTTTTTTTTTTCTCTTATCCATTGTTTCACAAATGTTCGTAAAATTCATCTGCTCGACAAATAACGTAAAGAACGCAATGAATATTGTCGAATTGTCAAAATGAAGTGAAATTTTAATGAAATGAAATTGTTTAATCTGTAAATAGGATATCGGAATCACTTTACACCACGTCATACTAAAAACGCGCATTAGTGTGTTTCGCAAGTAGCCCGCTGCGCTGGCTGGCTAGCTTACTTTTTCTAGTATACCAAACCAATATAAAGAGGTTGAGTTTACATAGGAATTTACATAACTCCGACTATGAAAAGGCATAACAACGCTGTAAAAAAATGGCACTTAATTCCGAGCAACCTTCAACAGAAAATAAATCAAACCGCAGCTCCAGTTCGCGTGACCTTGTCGCGGAGCTTTACCGGCCGGAAGCTTGCCCACCGGCTGCGCGGGCGCAGCGGACCGCGGGGTGACACGCAGTGGCGGCGGGGGCAAGGGGGAGGAAGGATGTGGTCACGCACATTCGCGGGAGATCGTATCACGGCCCCGGGGAGCACGCGAGTCCGCGGAGAAACCGCCACGTGGTAGAGATGACCACCGAGACGTCGATAGATAGGTTGATTAGCATTAGTAGACATAATCTAGAAGGTTTTAACAAAATACTCTTGGGCGTGTAATTTCTGGGTCACTACGGTGATTACGGTGCCTGCTACGCGTATGCTACGAGCTTGCTACGAACTTGCTACTCGTTAGCTACGACTTTGCTACGCGTTTGAGATAAGATTTTACGCGTTCGTTACGCGTTTTTTATCATACTATGTCTCGTATTAACTTCCTAGCAACCCGCCCCTCCTTCGCCCGGTTTAAACGACTTGACAAAACATCAATATTTCTTGATTATTATGTAGTTTAAAATGAATGTATTATACACATAAACCTTCCGGAATAAATTCTCAAAATGATGGTGAAAACCTTAATAAATAAAGTAATGGACAGCGTAGTTTTACCCAGTTTGTCAAAGTTCTTTGACCCACAAACAAAGGCTACAAGAACAAACACCCACAACATTTAACCTTCATCGATATCGATACATCCTACAGCACTAGCGGATGCGCGCGCGCGCATGTGAGGCACGTCGCCTCCCGCGAGTGCCGCGAAGTACCGGCGGCACCGGCGTGAGGTACAGCCATCGGTCATTGCGATGCCACCTGGCAACCGACTCATGAATCGACTGCTAAACTTGATGTGGAAGAAAACTGCGGTAAAAGTTACTGTATGGTATGGGCCGTAAAGTATTGGAGAATGACATAACAAAATAAAAATAAATTTTTTTCGATAAAATTATTGTAAATCATGACCGATCCGTGAATTATGTATGTTAAACTAGCGACTATAGCCCACTTCTGCTTCGCACGGGGATTACGATTGACCAAATATCAAGATTTCTGTGCTATATCTAAGTTGATTATTAATGTTTTTGTTCCGGAATAAATTCTCTAAATTATGGTGAAAACCTGCGATGGTATACATAGAAGATATTATAGAATTGATAATGTGTTTTGTAAACCTTTGTCAATCTGCCTAGCCTTTTCCCAATTATAGCCGGATGCAGTTGAATACCAGTATTTTACATGGAGCGACTGCCTATCTGACCTCCACAACCCAGTAAATGTGTAACACGATGCCCCTTGGTAACACTGGTTGTCAGACTTTCGGGCTTCTGACGACCCGTAACGACTGTCAAAGATCCACGAATGACAGCCAAGACCAACGTGCTTTCCGAGGCACGGAGGAGTCTTGGTATGTAAAGATGGTCACCCAGCTACGGACCAACCCCGGCAAGCGTAGCTTAACCTGATAGATCGACCCGTGCGGCAGTTATTACTTAACCACAAGCTCGTCCGAGGTTTTTGTAAAACTTTATCTAGGTCCAATATTGCCAGTACCAAAAATTCGTTTGCTCGTTTGTTTACATGATCACTGATCACACAGTAGTTTGATTTTTTTTTTCAGTTGATAGTCTAATTAACTTTAGTAGACTCTTATAATCTGACAGTCATAAGGGAATCAAACACAATTTGTTTATCAGAAGTTTACCCATTTTTAGTTACCTAGGTGCTAGGCTCAAGCACTGACAGACTTCCAGTTAGATTATGTCCAGGATTCTGATTTCAAACGCTATACGACAGCTTATATAAATTATTGGTAAGCGAATTAACAAAATAATATTATGAATCTGAAGGACAAAACCCGTTTTTTAAGATCGTACTTATTCTAATCTCAGTCTCAAAAAATACTTAGCTTAACCTGTTAGATCGACCCGTCCGGCTGTTATTACTTAGCCACGAGCTCCTCACACAGACAAGTCACACAAACAAACACCAAGTCACTTAAATTATAAATATGTCATCATCTTCCTGCCCTTGTCCCGTGTTACTCGGGGTCGGCGCAACACGTTTTCTTCTTCCACTCTCCCCTGTCAACCGTCACGTTATCATTTACTCCCTTCTCTTTCATATCATTCCTCACACAATCCATCCATATGTATGTGTATATTATAGATTCCTTTGAGTGTTGCTTTCGACTCTGCAATCCCATCTCAAGAACACAGCCTGTACCCTGCGTCGTATTTAAAAGCGATAGTCGCGCGAATACACGATGGTTTGAACTTTTTTGTTCGGTAAACCTGAACGCGTGGTCGCGTCGACAGAGGGCGCTTTCCGGTTTTCCGAACAAAAACTGACTTGAACACGACCGATCGCGTATTCGCGCGACAACGTTTGCTTTTATATAAGACGCGGCCTAATCGACATATTACTATATATTATACAATATTTTCGATGTTTAACGATTGGAAACAAGAGCTGGTTCGCTTCAAAGCATTTATTTACGTTGTTTAAAGTATATTTAAATATGCGTTAACGTTTGACCTGATAAAATATTAGCTTGTAGAGCGAATTACTTTGTAGAAATGGCATTGGGATTTGACTTCAGTGGTTTATTAGAATTACTAGGTAGCTGAACTTTTTAAATAACCTTTACGGTTTTAAGTGTTACTTTCGACTCATGATGATGTCACATTTTTAATACATTGAAAAAAGCAATATAAAGAAAGATATACCTCGTTGATTCGATTATAATATAACTAGCTTTTGCCCGCGGCTTCGCCCTCGTGGATGTCGGATATCGTCCCACGGGAACGTACTATCGGGATACTTAAGAAATGCTGGGTTTCCTATACAAACTTTCATCCCCTATATCACCCACTATAGGTTTTTTTTAAACAAAAAGTAGCCTATGTCCTTCCTCAGGATGCCATCTACCTCCTTGCCAAATTTTGTCGAAATCCGTTCAGTGGTTTAGGCTTGAAAAGGTAACATACAGGCAGACAGATAGACAGAGTTACTTTCGAATTTATAATAATATTATTTTATTATTTCTTTAGAAATAAGCATTGCCTTTGTACGTATTTTTCTGTACCTTTCTTCTTGTCTGTATATATTTGAGTGTGCATAATAAATGGTTAAATCAATATTATTAGTATATTAGTATGGACATAGATATTAGTGACATTATCGAATTATGTCAAAACTTTTGACACTTCCTTAGACTTTAAGGCCCTTGACATATTGATGAGCATCTCTTATAACTAGATAAAACCTTACTAATAGACACTGAACCTTAATTAAAACCTTACTAATAGATACGAAACTTTAACCAAAACCTTACTAATAGACACTAAACCTTAACCAAAACCACGTCAAACCTGAAAAGAAATAACCCTAAAAAAATAGCATAATAAATCAAATCATCAAATAAGTAGTAACAGGAACCTTCGTACTGTTGACGGCTATAAAATATCCGGTAATAAGGCCACCTGTTGCTGGACGGTTGTTGCGCAACAAAACGCCCGGGTAATCCGGTTGAGAGTTGATTTAACAAACTACTGTATTTCATGACTGGATTGAGGTTGGAGGGTTAATATTTGATAGTGGTTTAATTTTTAGGAAATGTTTTATTTGTATTTGGTGTCTAATTGGTTGTTTATTGTATGATGATATGAAAGATACTTAAATTGGTTAGCGTATGTCTTGAAGTGTTTGCAGGTTCAGACACTGTTTAAGTGAATAAGTTTTAAGGCAGTGACGATTTGAAAACTAGTTAGCAATACATTGGTTATACGTGCTACAACTAGAGATACGTGTATCTATGAGTCGATATTTATTTTTGTACTGGCACGTGTTGTCTGATTTGAGCGTGTAAATCTGCGCAAACTATTGATAGGATATCCATTGTCTGTGATATACTTTTACGCAATTACATTATTCGAATATAACCAAATACAAAGACACACGGACCCCAATTTCTGCATAATTACAACGAGAATAACTCCCAAAAATGCCAACGAAGAAAAAAAAAAAAAACAATAGTGACGTTCGCTCCATCCTTAATTCCCGCGCACCAAATTAGGGCAGCACGCATGCCAATCGATATCGCGTGATTATCGAGTATAATGGTCACGAGACGCGGGACGTCGCGTCCCGGGTCGGGTCGGACTGACAGACCCGACCACCGATCGCGGACCCGGCGGATAATTTGGGCATTATGTATTAGGGGAGTATGGTGTTGTGATTATTATGATGGAGAGTAAGCGGATTTACGATATGTATTGATGTACTAAGTTGAAATGACAGGCATTGTTGTTATGACTACAGATATTGAACTACCATAGTACTGATTCTGCGATGGTAGTATTTTGGAGACGACGACGAGCTCTTTAGAGTTATTTTCTTCAATTTTGAATTTTGTGGCACCGAACCGATAAAATTTAAGTAACGAGTCGTTTCGCTTCGGATCAAAATAAACAAGTTTCGACTTCATACCTTAAACAGATTTTTGTGGACGTTGAGCTACCATGTATGGTATCGATAGAATCGGAATGAAATCGACCCGGGGCGCATTCGTATCTGCTGAATAATTTACTGCGATTTGATTGGTCATCACGGCCCCGTTATTTGCATAATTGCCCATTAGCCAGTTTTTGTTTACAGCCAACTACGAGTTGGACAAAGCAGTCGTGTGTAGCTCGAGGCCACATCTCTACCGTTCGGGGGTTCATTTGCATTATTTTATTTAAAACCCTACGCCGACAGTTAATGCTAAGCGGAACGCGCGTTTAGAGGACCTTTCCCTTCAAGATTATTTACTCTACCCTACCGTAACACGAATATTGTGGAATAGCGAAACGTGCTCCTACGAAAATATAAATTGTGAATATCCAAATTCTGGAGCAGGATTAACGAAACCCGACCGTCTCATCAATAGGGGTCCAGGCAGAATTCCGTCTCGAATATCTTCAGCGGCCTCTCGTTTGTACGTAAACACGCAAAATCCCTGTGAAGGTACGACCGCGGTCTCTAGACATGTGCGGGACATAAATTTGGCGAGCGTTACGTAGGTACAGGCCGGCCGCTATGTGCCGCAATACATAAGGCGTACCTATGTACGGAGCAACACGGGCGTCACTTATCCGCGCGGAGGATGCGGTGGCCGTCCGATCGCCCCCCGGGGGGTGAGGGTGGTCCCCCCACCCCCCTCGCGATTCATTAAGGCGGCCGCGCCCGACGCGGCGGACGGTCGCGGAGTCTCCGTGAATTCAAATTAGAGGCGGCTCGGACGTCGTGCGGTAGAGATGCGGCTCAGTACCCTCAACCAACCTGCTGTCGACAAAGGAACGTCGATACTATGTATAGCTGGGATTTCAGTTTGCAGATTAACTACCCTTTATAAATGAAGCAAGAATAGACGAGAATATCGGCAATAGACTGAAGTAGGTACTTAACTTCAAAATCATGGTGAACTAAACACCTCTGCCTACCCCTTCAGGCGTACAGGCGTGGTGTTATTTATATTTGACTAAAGCTTGGGTTTACTATAAAACTTTATCGCTATATAACGTCAGACATAAAATGACGGGAGATGGCTGCCATAGCCGTGTTGTCATTTTATGACAGCTGTCATAGCGACCGACTTGTGGCGTTGGAGCTTTATTCGACTTAAGATTTCAGTAGGTACACACGGCTAAACATCAAGCTATACATTTCCAGTTTATGCTGATCTCGTATGGTATACGATTTCCGTACAATGCGAGGTCAGCTTATACTGGCGATGTACCTATAGCTTAATGTGTAGCCGTGTGTACACGTATTATCATCATGATATCCTTTTAGGTTTGTTTCCTTCGGATTTGTACGTCCAGTATCAAGTCAAACCGAGCTACTTCATTCAAGTTATATGCATTTACTACCCAGATGACTGGTAAGAATGATCAATCGTAATCGTATTGGTATTCTCAAGTTACATTATTACTTATCTATATCAGTTAAATAGATTTTAATAAAACAAAAAAAAATCTTAAAACATTTTATCGACAATGAAGACAAGTTTGGTCACATCACTGGCGCCCCTTTGTCTCGACAAGACAGACGCGCAGCACGGGCGCGGGGGTGCGGCAGGCGCGCAGGGGGCGGTCAGCACGTGCCGGACGGAAGTCGCGCCCCGCGGCCGCACCGCGCTAAATGATTCAAAACTCGCCCGGACTCCGGACTCCGGACCTGCAAGATTTATGCCCCTACCCCAACCCTAGATTAAAGATGTCGCCTTTATTGAAATACCCTAAAATATTCGCGGGCAGAAACACCCGACTCGATCCTCGATGCGCCCCATTCATTCACATTCAGTTCTCGTACTCATTTCATTCACTCTTTATCGTTTGTTTTTCGAACTGTTTATTGTGGGGAGTGAATTTTCTCGTTAATTTTTTCTTCGCGGATACCAATTTGTATAAACGTAGAGATGTTTTTTGTAGGTATTATTATGCGTACATTTGTGAAGGATGAAGCGCTCATTATCGTGGGGTATCGAATCGCGTTATGAATACATTTTAATTCAAATTATAATTGACTTGCACTTTACCACTTGACATTCGAAACTTACCCATTATACGATTCAAAAGCTGTATTAAAACCAAACTTTGTAAAAAAGGGTACTATAAAATTTCAGATTATTTAGAAGACAAAAAAGCATGGGATTGAGCTGCTCGCTCTGCTAAGCTTTGTAACATTTTGAATATTATGGAAAATCATCACCAGTTTTATATATAAATTGACATTATTGAATATTACAACAAAATTACATGATTACTTTTAAAGTATTGTATTATTTTAATTATTGTAAATGTGAGGACTATGTGGATTTTTGTTTTGATTTTTTTTTCGTTCTCAATTAGTTTTAACGATGTTCTGGCAATTTGAGTATTTTATGCGACCTACCCAAATGTCCTTTCTTTGGTATTGTTCGTCGAGTCGTTGAGCACCTTAAGTTCTGAGTTGAGCTCCACTATTACTGACAAATGCTTGCACTGACTGGACAGGTCCACTCAAATCGTTGTGGTTCTTTCCTCAAAATACCATTTCAGACGCCAATCTACATGGTCCTCATATGGTATGACCAAGATTATGTCTGGACTTTAAAAGAGACTGCGACCTCTGAGTTTGTTTCGGCCTTTCTTCACAGAGTAGTCAGATAGGAAACGCCGACCTCATCTAGCTTATTTTTAATATTTTATAATATGACGTGTAAAAGTGATTCCAATATCCTATTTACAGAATAAACAATTTCATTTCATTTCACCAGCGACTTCATCTGCAGTAATGTGGAAATTTTGAAAGATCTGCACTTATTCCTAGTTTACATCATAAAGGGAACCACCGTGCAAATAACTCTAGGTCCAAGGGTTTCGAATGGGCGTTGATGAATCAGCCCATGAGTGAGTGAATCAGGACTTTTATTTATTAGGATTTCATGAATTGATTATTAGGAATGATGGGACTTATGTGAGAGTCACTTTCGTATAATATTTTCGTTGCATTGTCACGCAAACTTGCACTACCTATAGAAATAAATAAAGCCTTTGCGACATAATTCTAATAAATAGAGCTACGTAAAGCGTTCAAATCAGTCAGTCATAATCAATTTTGATTTAATAATTCTACTGCCAACTGTACTGTTTGCAAAATATTGTTCGAATATTCCCCGCGATTAACAAAACAAAGAGAAGTGAAATAGAGTTGTGTATTGATTTATGTCATACATAACATGGGAAAAGGAAGGAATAATGGTGTTGGGACATTGTATAGTACTAATTGTCATTTATGACATTTTATAAAATATAAATTGAAATTATTGACATTGTTTATGGAATTAATTGGAATTTATGAAATTGTTTATGGTATTCATTGGAAATTATGACTTATTATAATGTAAATAATAATTTTGCTTGCCTAAATTGGTGCAACATAGTGGACGGTGCATTCACTTGACATCTAGAAATGTATGAATAGGTACTGTGTTGAGCAATAAACATTTGCAGCTACGGTTTAAAAGGAAACGTGCTGAATCTCATAAAATCCTACCTCAGTATATACACAATATACGGAGACATCCAGAATTTGTCCAAAATATGAACAAAATTATCAATCTGATGGTAAAATTATTAAATTCGGTGTACCGCAAGGTAGTGTATTAGGTCCCCCGCTGTTTTTGTTGTATATTAATGATCTACCCCGTTCAGATACCAAGTCCAATGGTTCTATTTGCCGATAACAGCACGGCATTGATAAAATTTACAAATATTAATAATTATGAACAGGATATCAATATTACCCTTAGAAATATTATTGATTAGCTTGATAAAAACAACCTGGTGATACACTTACCAAAGACTAATGTGATGCATTTTCACCAACGTACAATTCCACCGAACGTTAATGCACGGTACAATGGACAGGTGATCAATCAAACAAAGATCGCGATATTTTTAGGTATTTATATAGACGATCAATTAAATTGGAAACGACAAGCAAAAGAGGTGTGCAAAAAATTAAGCACTGCAGCTTAATATGTTCTTTTTAACCTGGCAAGAAAAGTTGACATAAAGACTGCTTTAGTGGCATACCATGGTTTGGTCGCATCAGTCTTGAGGTTTGGAATAATTTTTTGGGGTAACTGCACTCTAAGAGATAACATATTTAAAGCCTAAAAACCTAAAAACGTTGTGTTAGAGCTATGTGTGAGCTATGTGTCTTAAACCTAGAGATAGTTGCGAATCTCTGTTCAAGTCGTTGAAAATTCTTACTTTTCCGTCGGTCGTTATACATTTTAGAAATTGAATTTTTTGTAAAAAGAAATAAAAATTTGTTTGTTATGGTCTCGGACACCAAGAAAGGTCCCGTGAGAAGTCAATACAAAAACCTCTTAACTGTCGGTGGCTATAAACCAGCACTACTTAGAAAAAGTATTTTCTGCATGGGTCCAATAATATTGAATAAACTACCGGACAGCATAAAAAAAATTAAGTAATGAAAACTATAACCCAACTACTTTTTAGTCGTAGTTGGGTTTTAGTTTTTATTACTTTTTTTTATTTTTATTCTTTTGCGTTTATAATACATATATTGTTGAAATGTGCTCTATAGCCCTTTCATTTTATACCCAACATGGTACGATTAAAATTTTTTTTTTAAAGTTCCTGACTTTATGTCCTCTAGAGGGCGCTATTTTTAATTGTATGTGACGTCACATAGCCTATAACCAGCGGACGATCAAGACGCTTCCAACGATACCTCATTTGTCAAATTGTGTTTAGTGGTTTAGAAGATAGGAGAGAACAGATGAACATACTTACATACATACATACCAGTCAAAATCTTAACCCTCCTTTTTTCTTCGCCGTAGTCGAGTAAAAACGGGCCGGTAACGTCGCATAAAATAACAAAAATAATACCGGTAATGTTTTACCGCTATTTTTACAATAACATTAAAAATACCGGTAATTTTTACCATCATCTTTAACGTTATTATTATGTTATGCTACTAAGTAACGCTACCAAATCGTACCGATATCTAGGTATCTCTACGGAAATACCGTTACTTAACGTTACTTTTAATGTGAATTGGTAACGTTTTCAAGCCCTGGTTTGAAACATAATAACACAAAAATGCTTTTGAAATTAAATGTCTAAAATACGAAATAAATGTCCAACAAATAAATCAAGGATCTTTCTCACAGAAAAAGGACCAGATACCTAGCTGTGGAAACATAAAGGCAGATAATGTTGTACTTAAACTTGTTGTACTTTTATTAAATAAAACATTATTACAACACTCCTAACAAAATACCAAACTAACAACATAAAAAATAGTTTGTTGTTCCAAAAACGGAACTCCATACAAATTAGTATATTAGCACGAAGTTGGCAGCACTGATCAGTTGACCTCACAATCGAATAAAGTTTGTCGTGTCGTAAAGTTCGCGGCGCCGAGCCGAGGCCAATATGCAAATGTGAACTTTCCCTCTTTCGGAGGGCGGGAGGACGCAGTGACTGCACTTGGCCGATTTACGGCACTCCCCGGCTTTCAAATTGAAGCTTACTTAGTTCCTGGACCCATACGTATATTTTTTTTTAAAATGATAAGTGCATGTGTTTGCTTGTGATATTTGTGATCCTGTTCGGCGCCTCGTTATCTTGGAGTGCATGCTTTTGAGAATGATTGGAATGTCTGTGTTTATGCATAAAAATTGTTTACCAGTGTGACCCAACAAACGCGAATACGTATGATCAAAAAGGTTACAACAAAAAAATTGCAATTAACATACCTACTTAAAATTTTAGTGTCTTCAGACACTTGTTGATTGCCTCAAAGTTGGACTGTACGACATATTTTTATATGGACGGTTTTGTATTTCTGACTAGTAAGAATAAACACATACATAAGTAACCCGATTATCAGCGAAGCTTTGATAATAGTAACCAAACCAGATGAAACGTTATCCTCATCTCAGCTTCAATGGGTCTGACAGGAACATCCCGTAGGCAACGCTAGGTAATACCGTTCCCATCTTCTGGGTAATTAACGCGATTGCGAGAGCGCTATGTACTGAAACAGTGTTTGAAATAGAGACGCCTTTAACCAAGATTCAAGATGCAATGGCCTATATATGGGACGCGTAGGATATCAAAGCAATCTGGGTGGGTGGCCGTCCGAGGTGCAATTCGGGCCTGCTCCTTGCGCATATTGCATGCACGTACCAATGAAGTTTGCTTTGTAGGCGGTAATCTGCGGGGGAGTATCGGCCGGGGTGGTGGGTGGCGGGTTATGTACACACGAGCCCGAGGCGTCGAGGTAGGCAAATGGCCGGCGAGGCGGGCGCGTAGGCCGGCAGATCTCGAGCGATATCGACCCGCGGCCGGCCCGCTCGTCGCCACGGACAACACTCGCGGCGCCGCCCGCCGCTAGCGACAAAAACACTCCTTTGTTTGCGCACGACCAAGTGCTCCAGCCTGGGAAACGAGCCCCTGTTGACAATGGAACTGACACGTTTTAACAACCGTGAGCCGCCGATAGCCGACTGTTCTTTTATCTGTAGTGAATATCGACATAGGCACAGTCATGCAAACATTTATTTATATCACTACCCAATCTCAAAATGCAAACAAAATAAGCCTTTTTCCTTAATCCTTATCTAACTTGACCCACCTCAACGAAAAATTTTCCTACATAAATAATTAAGCATAATATCGATGTCGATAAACTGTCGTTATGGCGGTCACCCCTACTTTGTCGCGACCGCTAGGCGGCGGGTGGCGCAAATCACTCGCGCGGACTGCCGTTCTTGGAGAGCGCCCCCGCGTTGTGCTCCTTTATCAACGTGTTTAGTTTTATTTGTCGATAAAAAATACCGTTCTGTGCACTACCCGTGGACCGGAGGATGTGGTCTTTTATGTCGTATGTTTATGTTAGGTGGAAGAGGAGTTTTGTTTATATGTTGGTGTGATTCTAAGTTTTCGGTTTTTAGTCATACGTTCTGGTTTGAATAGGGTATCATTTGAATAGAGAATACTTAACATAACAGAAGGATATTCAGAATACCTTTTTTTGTCATACATTACTGCCCGTTTGCTGGGCAGAGGTATTCTCAGTCTCCTCCATAGAATTACATCCCTTTTTACTCATTTTTGTTTTCTCTGGCTAATCCATCAATAATGAATGAAGTGAACCCAAATTGTCACGCTAGGTCTTCATGACCCACTTTCATTATGCATAAACTCTTTTTAGATGCTAAGGTATGGTTTTCGAAATTCTTCCTATACTTAACTATCCTATTCATATACATTTATGTGTAACTCTAGTTTTCAGATAATCAAGTAAAATATTAAACCATCGACTATCGACATCGACACAGGCACAGCGTATTCAATTAGAGTCACAGCACGGTCTCGCATGAGTGGCGTCTCTACGCGTCGGCAGCCACGAGCCCCCCGAATCGATACTGACTATCGATACCAGGCGAGCGGACGTGGCGCAGCCCTAGTGCGGTGGGCGTCTTGTTCGAAATCCGAATAACGCTTGGTCAAGCGCGACTCAAAGCGAAGCACGTGGCATGGTCTAATTTGCGCCGGCTATAGAGCATACGAAGCTATATGTGGTACCTACATAGCGGCGCTGTGTGTGCCGTATGTGGTACACCTCAGGCTGCGCTTTTGAACTGAATATTATATGTACTCTGTGCTCTACCCTCTGTATCTCAGTATCGTCTGTGTACGTACATGCTCTGTGTGTACGTCCATTTCTTATTCACTATTTGTGGAGGCTGACATTGTTTTCATGTTCTGTTGTGCTTGTTTGAACTATGTTAATTGGTAAATAGCTTTACTAATTAGGTTGGAGCTGAACTAAAGGAATGGTACCGTCGCTTATGCATAATTTTGTTTACTGCCGCAGCCTAGATGTTTGAGAAATAAGAACTGGTTGTTTGAATTTTGAGGTAGGTCCTGGGTTCGATACCAGTACCAATGACACATTGTTAATAGAAAATAAAATAATATTTTGCAAAACATTTCATTATCTGTCAACTTGTTAGTAGGGTAATAGAGACTACTTACGGAGTCTACATAAAAACAAAAACGATCATAATGATGGTTGTTGTTTTAAACAAGTCAGAAAAGGTAAAAATTTGACGAAAAACTTTGACCGCCAATTACTCGAAACTATGCAAGACGTACTTACTGCACTTATCACTAGCGCGGCAGAATTGTGGTGATGTGATTTGGACAATTGACAGACTAAGTTTTAAATAACCTCTTAGGACTATTCTAGTGCTTAAAGCCTCTAGAATGATCTTCTTTTCGTATGGTGAGTGACTAACCTGGTATCAGAGTCTTAAAGCCGCCCATGGGTCTCTGATTTTACTTCACATGCCGTCGAGAAATATCTCTCAGGCATGCTGGTTTCCTCACGATGTTTTCCTTCACCGTACCGTTATAGAATGATGCAAAAGTACGATAACTTCAAGTATTCCGAATTTTAAAGTATGCATTCAGTCAATGAGAGAAGGCTCCGTAATTATAATTATCATTCTTCATTCCCTCCTGCCTTTTTCTTAATTTAATTATGGTCGGCGCATCCATCTTTTTCATCCATACTTCTCTATTAGTCGTCATTTCGATAGTCACCCCCTTTCTAGCCGTATCATCTTTCACATAGTCCATCCATAATTTCTTTGCTCTTCCTCCACTTTCATACTCAAAACTATACATAATTATAACGACCACAAACAAAATCCTAGACATTCAAAGGCACGGGTCATTGCCAGTCCATTGTTCTCACTTCAAGCCGGCATGACGCGCCGCCATCAGTCACCATCAGCGCTGCGCATCAGACCCGCGACTTTCCGCTACATTTAATCTGTGCCGGTCAAACTCCCCTCATAGTCTGTGACGGTATTGTTCCTCCTCTTTACAGAATTAGTGATGAACTGATGCCTTGATGAACAAAAAGAAAATCAGTACGTACAAAAGATTTCACAAATATTTAAATTGGCGGATGAAAAAATTCGAATTTTCTCAACTAACACAGAAATGGCAAAAGCCACGGTTGCGACTGCGAGACGGCGGTTTTTTTGTTTTTTTTTTTCATCAAGGCATCTGTTCATCACGCATCCCTTACACATACCTAACAGATTGATCTTTCGTAGATTTTATTGACTCGATTAATTATCTAGACCTAGCGACCCGCTCAAGCTTCGCACGGTTTTTACGTCTTGACGAAACAGCGAGATATATTAGTTACATGTAACTTAATATTAACGTATTATTCATATAAACCTTCCGGAATAAATTGTCTATACGATGGTGAAAACTTCATCAAAATCTATTGCGTGGTATAGAAGAACAATGCGGACATACAGACAAAAAAAACGAAAAGCGACTTTAATCCTACTAATATTATAAATGTGAAAGTTTGTGTGTTTGTGTGTTTGTGGGTTTGTGTGTTTGGATGTTTGTTCCTCAATCACGCAAAAACGGCTGAACGGATTTGGATGAAATTTGGCAAACAGATAGCTTATAACCTGGATTAACACATAGGATACTTTTCATCCCGGTAGTAGGTTCCCATGGGTTAATTTTAGACATCTACACGGGCGAAGCCGCTGTCAAAAGTTCGTTTCATATAAATCTGTCCGACTTGGTTAATGATTCAGTACCTTTATAGATAGAAAAGACCCTTAAGGAAAACCAGGAAGACCGTTCAATCAAGTCATATTTCCCCGGTCTTCTTACTTTGAATACTAAAAGATTTATTTTCAGCACATCGAACACACATAATAGTCTTACATACTATGCCTCAGTAATAATTCAGTAATATGAATTAGAACTTGAAACAAAACATACCTATATACAAAGTCGAGTCATTAGAATTGACATTGCAAAGTCAAAATTTATTTTATTTTAATGATGAATATATACGAGTACAAGGCAAGGGTGACTGAGATATCAACGCACAGCCTAAACCGCTGGTCCTAGAGACATGAAATTTGGAGGGTCTGTTCTTCATAAAGAGTAAGGTTCCACTAAGAAACGATTTTTCGAAATTCCACCGCTAAGAGGGTGAAACCGGGGGATTTCATTAATATTAAAAATCTTATTCCTTGCGTTAATAGACTTGAAACTTGGCACGAATACTTATCTAAGTAAATTACAAAGTGTGTCATTTTTAGTTTTTATAAACTACCCCCTAAACGGGGATTGGGGGCTGTCAAATTTTGTATAGAAGAATTTTAACGTGCTGTCCGATTAACTCGAAACTCAGTATTAATACTTAAAACGAAAAATTAAGAATAATGTGTATCAGGGTTTTTTTAAATGGGTAGTCTACGTCACAGCTCAAACCACTAAACGGATTGGGCTGAAATTTGGCACACAGATAGTTATAAGAACGTAAGAATCCACTAAGAAAGGGTCTTTGGAAAGTCGCCCTTATTCCTTTAGTTATTAAACTGGAAACTTGGCAATACTTGCCACAGTAAATAATAAAGATTGTCACTTTTAGTTTTTTAAGTAATCCTTCACATAGACGAATAACGGGCTGGCAAAGTAAGTAAAAATTTTTACGCGCTGTCGGATTAACACAAAACTCGGTACGGTAGGTACTAATACTTAAAACAAAAAAAATGTAAAGTACGTGTTTCAGGGTTTTGTAAGTTAATAACTTACTACGACTTAACTTGAATAATACCTTCTAATATAATAATTGTAATGATACAATAATATTTAAACCACCGACTACATAATTATTATCATTATGTTGTAGCAGCCCGCGTCATTGTGTTGAGGAGCTCGTGGCTACGTAATAACAGCCGCACGGGTCGATCCGTCAGGTTAAGCTACGCTTGCCGGGGTTGGTCCGTGGATGGGTGACCATCTTTACATACCGAGACTCCTCCGTGCCTCGGAAAGCACGTTAAGCCGTTGGTCCCGGCTGTCATTTGTGAATCTTTGACAGTCGTTACGGGTCGTCAGAAGCTCGAAAGTCTGACAACCAGTGTTACCAAGGGGTATCGTATTACCCAGTTACTGGGTTGTGGAGGTCAGATAGGCAGTCGCTCCATGTAAAATACTGGTATTCAGTTGCATCCGGTTAGACTGGAAGCCGACCCCAACATAGTTGGGAAAAGGCTAGGCAGATGATGATGTTGTAGCAGCCCGCAGATATGTTTTTCATCAATAAAAAAAGGGAAATATTGCCCATGTTGCGAAAAATGGGATACATAATAAAATAGTACCTAAGTCAAAACTGTACATTAAATACTTTGAAAATAAGTAATTAGTTCGAGGTGTGGGAATGAGTCTGATGCCAAAAATATATTTTTAAGTATTTTTGTCCGTTTGTCTGTTTATTTGGATGTTTGTTCTGGATTAGCGCAAAAACGGCCCAACGGATATGGATGAAAGGCACACAGATAGTTTATAACCTGCACCCTAATTGCGTAATACACGATCCACAATCTGAATCAGTTTGAAACAAATTTCTAATCAATTGCTTCATAAGTTTGAAAATAAAATCTGCTCCACAACGTAAATAAGGCAATGAATGTTGTTGAACTGTCAAAATGATAGATTTGTCTTAATCGGTTACGAAATTAAATTACGCAATTAGATAACTAGATTAACACATAGGGTGCTTTCAATCCCGGGCGGTAGTAAGTTCCCGTGGGATATTTTCCGACATCCACGCAGGCGAAGCCGCGGGCAAAAGCTAGTTTATAATATTTACTAGCTGCGCCCCGCGGTTTCACCCGCGTAAGTCTCGATCCCGTGGGAATATCGGGATAAAAAGGATCCTATGTGTTAATCCAGGTTATAATCTATCTGTTTGTCAAATTTCTTCCAAATCCATTCGGCCGTTTTTGCGTGATTGAGTAACAAACATCCAAACACACAAACACATAAACACACAAACTTTCACATTTATAATATCAGTAGGATAATTTGGTGCCGGTATACTATAGGTAATTCGCAATGCTTGCTGGAGACAAATGAATGAAAAAAAATTTATGTAATAAAATCTAAAACCCAACTACGACTAAAAAGGTCAAGACACCACAGACAAATTAAGAATCCAGAGTCACAAGTAATCTGTTCGATTTATGCCCTACATAAATCTAATGTGACGTCACATAGCCTATAACCAGCGGACGATCAAGACGCTTCCAACGATATCTCATTTGTCAAATTGTGATGAGTGGTTTAGAAGATAGTAGGGAACAGATGAACATACATACATACAGAACATATTATATATTGAGTACTGACATAATTATTCAAGTCCATGTTTTATCTTAAAAAAATTACATTACACAAATAGTTTTTATCTACAAGAGAAATTATAAAGAAAAGGTGGTGTCGATGACGTACCCATGATTTTAAGGCCCACTGCCACTTACTATCTCTCACTCACTCTATCGCATTGGGGAAACTGTAAAGATAGATGTATGTATGAAAATAAATAAATAAAAATAAATAAATAAAATATCCATCCGTTAATAATCAGCAAAAAACCAAACAAATCATTCATCTAACGTTATTTTCCACAATTTAAATTAAATACAAAAACTCCAGACAATACAATTCTCGACGCACTAACTTAAAACTTGTAAACTTGTAACATTTCAAACTATTCCGTGCAGCGACAATAAAATGTAGAAGCGAATGGGAAAAAGAACATTGATAGCGAAAGTGGTGAAAAGTTTTCAGCGAAAAGTGAAAGTTGAGTCGCAAAAGTTTGGAATGTCGACTTTGTTTCCCTCAACTTTGGATTCAATTTGTGGGTGGGGTGTCCCCCGCTCGCCCAACCGTTTATGATTTCCAACAATAATAACCGTGGGAAGATACCTTTTTTCTCGCAACTTTCGCACAAAGATTTGTTTAGTGTTTATTTTTGTCGAACTTTTAAAAAGCTATTGGTTTTCGTTTATTGTGGGGTTTTTCTTTTTGCAAATCATGGCTTTAATTGTTTAACAATTGATTCTAAAATTGAGGGCAAGTTTTCATGGGGAAATCTCTGAAGATATTTTAAACGTGGTGTTTGAAGTCGTACCGTTGAGGAGCTTGTGGCTACGTAATAACAGCCGCACGGGTCGATCCATGAGGTTAAGCTACGCTTGCCGGGGTTGGTCCGTGGATGGGTGACCATCTTTGCATACCGTAACTCCTCCGTGCCTCGGAAAGCACGTTAAGCCGTTGGTCCCGGCTGCCATTTGTGGATCTTTGACAGTCCCTACGGGTCGTCAGAAGCCCGAAAGTCTGACAACCAGTCTTACCAAGGGGTATCGTATTACCCAGTTACTGGGTTGTGGAGGTCAGATAGGCAGTCGCTCCATGTAAAATACTGGTATTCAGCTGCATCCGGTTAGACTGGAAGCCGACCCCAACATAGTTGGGAAAAGGCTAGGCAGATGATGTTTGAAGTCGTACCGTACTGCTGTAATAATAATAAAAAAATCTGTAATTTATTACACAGCTCGGAGAAATTGTTAAAATAAAAAAATCTGTGTTATTTTAATTTGGATATCTTTAAAATGGAATAAAATGAAAATATAATGTATGTTTATTTTCCAATAACATAACAGTTAGCATATCGAAAACATACAGTGGTGACGTGCATATTGCAATCACCTGAATGTAAAAAACTATAAGGGTTCCTTGTTGACTACGGAACACTAAAAATAATGAATGTTAGGTAAATAGCAAATTTTAATATTAACTTACGACACAGTCTCACTAATTCTTCTACCTACAATTTGCCTACTGGTACACACGGCTACACATCAAGCGATACATTTCCAGTTTATGCTGATCTCGCATATATAGGATTTCCGTACAATGCGGGGTCAGCTTTTACTAGAAATGTATAGCTTGATTTTTAGCCGTGTGTAACTTGAAACCTACGATTGTACAAAATGATTTTAAGTTTCCCGGCTGTTGCCACATGAATGAAAGGAAAATCCGACTTTTCTCCTAACAACTAGCGCCATCTATACTTTCTGTGAGTAAGTAAATCGTCTAGTAGAGTTCTCGTTTACATTGTAGAAGTGACGACTATTTAGAATCCCGTTTGATTGCGTCCTTCAAATCGCTTAACGCGACATCTACTTACAATACATTTAACTAATATTCCGAGTATATCCGGGTGTGCATTCTAGGTAATATTTGGCGAAGTAATATTAAGTGTTAAGTTAATATTTACATAACTATTCTAAATCTAAAATTTATGAAGATGTTGGAATGATAGTTACTCAATCAACCATAAACAACTGAACGGGGATGAATGAAATTCAACATGCAGATAATTAAAAAATACAATAGACGTAGCTATATTATATTTAGTAACCTATTCTTCAAGAGTCATAAAAAACACTAAGAAATCGACACGTGTTTCACCTCTCAACGAGGCACATGCCGAGCGCTGGACGCAGAGAAACTGCGTCCAGCGCTCGGTATGTGCCTCGTGGTGTGGCAACACGTCGTCTTCTGGTTTGCAATTGGTCAATCGTCATCCTGAGGATGCCTCATTGAGAGGTGAAACACGTGTCGATTTCTTACAGGGTTTTTATAACTCTTGAGGAATAGTCAAGCGGAGTAGGTTACTTAATATATCTACGTCTATTGTATTTGATAATGGATTTCCGCAAAGTCACGCCTGAAACAATTAACTATGCAGATAGTTCTTATAATAACATAGGATACCTACTTTTTATCCGCATATATGCCAACGTTCCGCTGAGTTTGAATGCTGCCTTTGATATTAGTCGCAAACTAACATTTTCTTACTCCCCAAAAAGTGCTGCACTTGCAACGAAAAACTGTTCATATACTTAATTGACCCCTTTCTTCTGATTGTCCTGGTGCCGTATTACGAAGTATTAATGCCACCATGTATCCAGTGTGAGAGAGAGACGGAGCTAGACAAGGCCGCTAGCACCATCCCGTTTTCGCAGTGGAATAATGATGGCATTAATACTTCATAATAGTACCCCTGCTACAAGTACCTTTTAATTGTTTCCCAGCCGGAGCGCCTAATGTCTCCCTACACTGCGATCGTCCGTCGCAGCGCGAACCCGTTCGAACTGGCGCATGTCCTGGTGTCCTGGCTGATCGGCGGCGGTTACGACGCATATGTGGTGGTGGGCTGTGCCAAACGAGATGTATGCATGGCCATCAGATACCGCACCGAATGTCCTGAAATCCCTGATGAGACTGTGGTGAGAGATGCTGAGACAATTTGTGCCTTACCGTAACAAGCTATTTGGTTTATAAGCAAAATATTCATATTTCCACTTCACTGCTAGTATTCATCTTTATTGTGTGCGTAATAACTTTTTAGCCTACTTTTCTTCTAGCTTACGATGTAAAAGAACCCATTTTTACACACTACTTTACTAGCATTCTCACAATAATGTTGTAAAGAAGTAAGCATTCCAAATAGATCACTTGAGACTTGTACCTACTCTTGTTTGAAAGCCAGATATAACTTTTTTACAGACTTCTTTAAAAAGGAGGAGGTTCTATGTTCGTCCGTGTTTAAAAACTTTTTACAAACAAAAAAAACAACCGACTTCCAAAAAAAAGCATTAAAAATGTGAAAAATAACTTTAATTTCGGAAGTCGGTGTGTTTGCTTTTCAATTTCCGTTTTTTTTTATTTTGCTTTCTTATACATAGTATCCTTCGAGTTAACTCTCATAATGAGTCTTTTTAATTGCAGAAGATTGAAGTACCCCCACCGCCTGCCGAAGAGCCCCGTTACAAGCTCGTGCCCCTGCCAGACCTCACTTCCAAGTATGTCGTAGAGATGGAAATCAAAGACGCTGAAATCAGGCAGAAAGAACTCGACAAAATCCTGAATGCACGGCGTAAGAAGATTGCCGTAAGTAGAGTACTGTCGACAGAAGAGTAGACAAAATGACAGCTAAACAATCGCAATCTGTCATTTTGTCTATTCTTCCGTCGACAAAACCTGTTTCTACGGTGGTCATGCTACGCGTGCTGGTCAGATATACCTTACATTCTTCAATTAAAGCAGTATGTGTCGATCCAAGTAAAAAGGTTTTGCTTTGGTTTATGTTGAAAACCGATTTGCGTCCATAATTTCCTATTTTGTAAAAACAAAAATAACCGTAAAAATTGTATCTTAAATTATATTGCTTCCTTTTACCTACTTTCTTCCGCCATTAGGTATATTATTTATCTATATGTATACTAATATATAATATTATAAAGCTGAAGAGTTTGTTTGTTTGTTTGAACGCGCAAATCTCAGGAACTACTGGTTGGATTTTTTTTAATGTGTTGGATAGCCCATTTATCGAGGAAGGCTATAGGTTATATAACATCACGCTATGACCAATAGGCGCGGAGCATAAATGTAAAATGTTGCAAAAAACGGGAAAAATTATTCCTTTTTGAGAGCTTCCGTTGCGTGCGCTGCGTAAATGGTTTAAGTTACGCAAATATCATGTATGATGGAGTTGTTCCTCTTTAAAAGTTCTAAAAAAAAGTCCGCGACAGCATAATATGTCTATCTTTTAAGATTGACTAACTATAACCTTTTTTTATGGTAAACAAATTTGTTCGAAATTTAATGCATTATTTGCGAAGGAGTTTTATCAACATAATATTAATTCTTATTCAAATAAATAGTTTTAACATCAAGGGTAGCAGTAAAATACTTTTTAATTCATTCGAATAGAACATTTAATTTCAAATTTATCACGAGTATAAAAATGCAATACATGAACTGTTCGGCGCCGCGCCGCCGCCGCGACGTTCCGTACTCTAGAGAGGAGAGAATGGGCACACGGGTAGACTATGACCTGGAATAGGACATAGGATACTTTTTATCTCGATATGCCCGCGGGATCGAGACCTACGCGGGTGAAACCGCGGGGCACAGCTAGTATATTATATTTGGCGAAGAGGGTATATCTCTCTGTTATTATCAGCCATATTTTAACTCCTGTGGGCGTACATGGGTAGGGTTGGTTATTGCATAATAGAATTTACGATCAAATGAATCACCCTAGCAATTCACAATTATACGTAACGAGCGATAGTTTCTAAATGTGTTTACTGCTTGACCGCCACCGACCAACTCTGTTTATCTCCGGTCCAGCGTTATGTTGTATACTCTGTCGAGCGCCACTAGGCGGCGCTAGCGCCCCGATTAGTCAAATCAGTGACGTATATTTCCGACATATTTATTTATTTTATTGCAGGACTTGGAAAAGCCACCGCCCGATGATATCGACGGTTGGCGCACACACGCTTGGATTCTGGTGGTGCCACCCAACATGGGAATCGATGAGCCGTTCTTCATTGAACCAAGCGAGGGCAAAGGATACCCATTGAATGCGGAGCAGTACCAGCACATTGAGAGTGTCTACAATCATGAGAATTATTATGTAACTGATTAGTTTTTAACTGAAAAGGGAGGCGTTTCTCAATTTGGATTTTTATATTTTTATGTAATGTCGGGCATAACTCCGTAATTATTTATTTATTTATAATTAATTACAACGGCTTGCGCCAATGACAGCAATTAATAGATAAAACTTGGCATAAAACTAAACATATTACATGATTAACATAATTCAAAAACAAATAACAAGTCAGAGATCAAACATAATTAACAATAACTTTAACTTTAAGAAAATAAAATAAGTAAAATCGCATAAAATGATAACAACATAAAACTTTTTTACTTAACAAACATAGCTTTCGCAGAACATGAGACAATTTGACATGATCACCCTGAGTGTACCATTAAAGATGTTACATTCCGGGACTGTCTCCATTAAGGAGTTTATAGCACCATGCACGCGACACAACGGGGATTTCGCGCGCGTAACAGTGCGGCAATGGGATGTGGCGAACAGTCGGCGTCGTCGAGCAGGCCTATGACGCAGGTAGTTGTCAGGCACATAAAGTGAACACAAAGAATTGGGTAGCTCTGGAGAACCTACCATGCTTCTTAAAAAATGTATGGCTATTAGGATCAGATCTCTTGCTCTACGCACTGAAAGGGAATTATATCCTAATATTCCCAGCGGCAAATGAGTAGGATGCATAAATGGATAATATCCGTAAATCTTTTTATATAAAAAACGCAGGAAGGCTTTCTGAACCTTTTCAACCAATAATTCATATGTGGATTCATGGGGATTCCAGACGGTTGCAGAAAGTGCTAACTTACTTCTAACTAGACAGTTAAATAATAATTTGATGACAATAGGATTATTAAAATCAGGGGCATTGCGCAGGACTAAACCTAGGCGTCTGTACGATTCTGAAGCTAGGGCAGACATGTGTGTATGATGGAAAGTCAATCCGCAGTCAAATGTCACGCCAAGATCTCTAATGGTTGACACGCGCCATATTGCGACACCTGCTAAGGTATTGGTGGCATGTGTAGGTTGTACTCGTAACTTGCGGGTAAAGGTCATGACGTAACATTTATCGACATTAAACATCATTTTATTGTCTATACTCCACTTTGGACTCGGTCGATGTCACTTTGAAAATGTTCGGGAGTTACATCCTTATCAATCACTTGGACTAAGTTTAGATCGTCAGCATATAGGAGGCATTCGGCATACTTTACTACTTTAATGAGATCGTTAACCATACTGAGAAAGAGAAGGGGGCCTAAAACTGAACCCTGGCTTACACCTGAACGCGTATGATATGACTTCGAAATAAAGGATCCATGGCTAACATACGGTTTTCTGTTTGAAATTTTTTTAGAAGTTTTGGGGTAAGACCCATTCTGTATAATTTATTTAATAGAATGTCGGAATATTATAAAGACGGATTTGCAAATTTTGTTTGAAAGGGTATGCTGTCGAGGTAAAAATTGTATTGTCTTTGCTTGGGTACTGTTTGAGTTAGCTTCAAACACGTAATACGTATTTTTCCCACTTACTTAGTCAAAAATATTGTCAGTCTGTGAAAATCATATTTGGATTCAGGGATCCGTGAGTCAAGTGTGTCCCACCCCGGGGCCAGATAGTAATTGGTTTTGGATATGTGAAAAAAATCACGGCAGTAGTATATAATGTAACGAAACTAAAAGGAAAACTAGTTAACGAGTAATAATAAACCAACTTACATTTGCAGTTGCAAAAAACTTTTTACAAAAAAAAACAACCATTTTCCAAAAAAAACTCTACAAAGTGAAAAATAACTTTAATTTCGGAAGTTGGTGTCTTTGGTTTTGTATTTGCAGTTCTTAGCTTCAATAATACGTATTTTTAAATGGAAATATACGTATTATTGAAACTAACTCATAAACTACCTGAGCAAAGTTAATATAATTTGTATGGGACCACCGCGCAAGCTTTTTCTACGAAATGAAAAATAATTTTGAAAATCGGTCCATTATTGACGAAAATATCGATGAACAAACATTTAAAAAAAAACATACATTAAATCGAACATAGAACCTCCTCCTTTTTGGGAGGTATCTTAGGGTTCCATACCTAAAGGATAAAACGGGACCCTATTACTAAGACTCCGCTGTCCGTCCGTCTGTCTGTCTGTCCGTCTGTCATTAGGCTGTATCTCAAGAACCGTGGTAGTTAGGCAGTTGAAATTTTCACAGATGATGAATTTCTGTTGCCGCTATAACAACAAAAACTAAAAAACAGCATAAAATAAATATTTTAGGGGGCTCCCATACAAAAAACGTGATTTTTTTTGCCGTTTTTGTAGATAATGCTACGGAACCCTTCGTGCGCGAGTCCGACTCGCACTTGGCCGGTTTTTTTTTTAAGTAAGAGAATTGGCCCTCAGTTCATTTTTTAGCCCATGAATTAAATTTCATCCTATAATACTAAGTACTTTCTTTGTTTACTATGAGTAAAACTTTTCAACTAACACATCTTTGATATCTCACCATCAACACAGGTGAACATACAAAAAGAAACAGAAGAAGGTCTCGGTGCCCTCAGCTACGAACTCGGTGACCTCAACTGCTGGGAGCACCTGCTGCCGGGGCAGCCCTTCTACAGGAGACAATTGGTGGGCATCGACACATCGGACAAGAAAACTGCTACGGACACTGAGAAGCATCTGGACATGCCGACCAGCTGGGTGGAGAAGCTGGACATTACTGCTGATGGTGGGTTGTAGACTTAGTGATGTTGACTTAAGGGGCCGGCGGAGCACCAGTCGCAACTACAAATCGAGTGCTACAAATGTTGAGCTAGTGTGCCTGTTGGAGCGATACACACAGCTACCGTGAACTGTACGACCACGCATAGATTGACATTGACATGACATTTGCTTGACGCGATAGCACTACTAGCTATTGAAAATGTATGATACATTTGGATGTGTTCCGTAATACCTAAAATGATGAATGAAAACTTAATGTTTTTCTAATATTTTTTGATAAAGGCTATGTTTCTGCTGAAACAATATTACAAGTATTGTTATTTATAATAGAGAAAAACCAATATGAAAACATGTGATTTACGCTGTAAAAATGTGCGAAATTCAATTCGCTACAACTTAATTTTAGTTACAGATGATGATTTAGCTAAAGATGTAGGAACCTAAATAAATACTGTCTCAATCCGAATAACAACACATTATGGTGGAAATATGCTCAAATGGCAAATGATTTAGGTATTACGTTTGTATGGAGAATTCATCCGTCGCCGCGTTCTTAAGGCTGGGTTATCCGAATAAACTTCGTTTTCTATTGTGTTTTATTCGTAGATAACACGGAATAAAATTTTGAAAAAAAACGTATTTCTTAATTTCACACTTCGATCTTTATATTTCGGCTGTGCGATACACGATTACTTGCACTTTACTGCATCCAATTATATCACAGACAAGTCTAAAATACGGTCTCATTATTATTTCATTTGAGTTATATTAGGTTTTGAAAAATAAAAATTATACCATAATAAAGATCGTAAAAAATGTGATTACATCGGCCGAAATAAAGTCAATTACGAAAATACCTATACCACTTATTCCAAAATCAAGTGTTTTAATCTTTACATGCGCTCGCTCCGTGTGCCTTGCCTTAGTCCTGAGCGGAACGTCTTGGAGGTCGGACGTGTGCCAATTTTTGTGAACCCGCCACCACGCTAACTTGTTACCGGCTGAGTTCTTGCCTTTACTACGTTATTTTTTAATACATATATCACAGCGATTACACTATTTTTACAGTAAATACATTACTTCTTAACCGCTACCTAAGTATGTCGGTAACTGACTGGACAAGCAATGTAAAAATCACAAAACGATACTTTATTTATGCGGTTGCATCGCGTAGTACGGCCCCTGCAGTTTGTGACGAGTTAGTGATGTGCAGTATCATGATCCTGTGATAAAAAAATAGCACATTTTTGATGTTTGCATGTAGCTACAATCTATTCGTGCATTTTCTATAGACGTTACTGGACTTACTTGAAAAGTTTGGTGGAAACCATACCAATCACTACGTGCAGCAAAGGGACATGGGTTCCTTACATCATGACGACAAGTTGATGTCCAACTTGTCGTCATGACGTAAGGAACCCCCAACGGGATGCTTCTTCCCTTGATTTTAACTTCCAGAATATGAACAACGGTATCCAGGGAAACACAAAGTCGTCCACTACAAGAAGGTACTTCTAGAGAAGTTCTCACCGTACTCTCAAACTGATGGAATCGTCAAAAGGATTAAAATTTACCAAGACTACGCTCTTACGGAGCTTCTGACCACGTAAGCTTGTCTCTTTCATAATTTATATTTCCAATAAAGAGTTTGAGTTTGATCAAGAAAGTATAACATACTTTCTTACGTTACCTATTTAATTCTGTTCAGTCTCATGAAAGCACCCAATGTAAAGCTTATACAAATTTAGCGTGGTCCCCGGTGACTTGTCCCCAAGGCGTTGCTTGCAATGCTTATTTCAAGAACTAGTCTCTCACAAATGTAAACTGATCCTTAACACTTTCGATTCCACCCACTTTTCATATTGGAAGTGAACCCTCCGGGAGGTCTCCCGGCACTGAACGTGTAAGCAAGCAAATATATTTTAAGCACTATGATTATAATTTCTATATTAATATTCGCGTTCTTAATTTGGTTTAAACATTAAAAAATTTATCGGAACAGAACGACTAGTTAGTATACAAAGTTTTAACTTGATTTGCCAAGAAGAAGTTTATCAAAATTAGTTCGCTAGAATTCGTGTTCAAACACAATTATTTAAACATAAAAACGGCAACAAATGAAGACAAATAACACACACTCATATTGAATTTCAGGTTTGAATGGTACAAACAAAGGGCAGACAAGATGCTGACTTGTAAGTTTGACCACGTAGCGCGAATGGTTAAAGAAGTATTTGGAATCGGCAGGCGCGACCACCTCTTGAGTAAGTTACGAGAATAGGTTTAATATTATTTATTAAATTCATTCCACTGCCGTCGTCCCACTGGTGGGACGAACGGAAATACACGTGGGATTTGATCAACGCGCGATTGTTTTTGTCTTCGTGTGAGCGTGTATGCACAGAGCGGAGGTGTAGTTTTGGACCTTTGGCATGCTTCACTGCATTGTTCGCAGCGCTGTCTTGGTTTTTATTTAGTCTGAGACATCAATGAACTAACCGTAATTTTAGAATACCTTCCGTTTGAGCTCTTAAAACTTTTCATTCGAATGCTTGCGATGCTTTTTATATCATTCACTCTTTCGTTCGTTCTTCGTCTCTAGAACACGAGTATTCAATGGATGCGCCGGTAACCAGTGTTGAAGGTGACCGTGTCCTGGAGTTCAACTACTATCCTCGTCTTGATCACCTTACCAAGCTAGTCTGTACTCCTATAATTTTTGAAGAATATTACACTGATCGAATTGACAGGTGAGTTTGACTTTTTGGTACTAGCTACTATTTCCCGCGGGTATATTCGCATCCTAGCGGAACTTCGTCATGTATCCGAACAAAAACCCACTAGAGCAGTTTAGTTTTTTTTTCGTCATTGTTTTCCTCTTTGCCTCGGTAACAGTACTTTTTTCTGGATGAAAGATACCCTATGTCCTTTTCTGTACCCCTAAAAAAGTGTATGCAAAATTTTATGATGATAGACTGAGAAGTGAAAGCGTAACAAGCAAATAAATGAACAAACTCACTTTCGCATTTATTAATATAAGTTAGGATTAGCCACGGAACAGAAAAAACAGTGGAAGTGCAATGTAACAAAATTACTATTGGAACCGCTGTCGCCAAACTCACACAAATAAACCGTTAATCCTATAATGCACTACAAATAAACAATTCGTTTGATTCGTCGTTTTAATTTTAGTCAAAACTAGCATAAGTCACAGATCCAGCTGAAAATAAACCTTAATATTCTATGAATAGGATTTATTTCACTTTAGTGCAGAAAGTATTTACGTTTTGAAATCTAAAGCCAAATAGATTCAAATAACGAGTAAATTCCGCTACCCGTCCATAGATAGCAGTATTCTCAGTGGTCGCAATTATAAGTTTAATTATGTTAGTCATAAGGTTGACATTCGCGTCATAGGTCTATTGCTACTCGACCAGTGCAGTAACACATTGAATTTTGAATTACATTATCGATATCGATATATACCCGATTTCTTGTTTAATTCGAAGAAATAAGTCTTGTTCGGAGTTCAGTAAAACTGTAGGAAGAATGACGTAGTATTATTTAAAACTAAAATATATAACTACATCAGTCATTGATTAGGCTGTCCCAAAGCCGGTAACCGTCAGGCACTACTGGTACGTATATGTATCAGTAAAAAATACTCTTTTTCTAACATGAAAGAGTATTTTTAAGCTTGTTCGTGCTAATACATATTCGAATCAGCGGTGTCTGATGGGATTGGTTTTGGGTGGTACATATATGTAGGTACCAGCAAGGCCTGACCGGTTTGTATAATAAATTACTTAATCATCAGCCTATAATGTTCCCACTGATGGGACACAGGCCTCCTCTCTGTGAGAGGGACTGGGCTGTAATCCACCACGCGGGCCCAGTGCGGGTTAGTATAATAAATTACTTGCTTTATATAAACATGTTTAACATAAATTAATAAATCCCAAATATATAAATACTTACCTGCTGAATGTTTTCAATTCACGTGTGATAAGAATTAAATACGCAATACTGAATAAATTGTGAAAATCATCTTACATACATGGTTTAAAATAAAAAATACCTTATTTTGAATTTTTATTTATTGCCCTTGAAAAATTTGTATTTTTAAGGCAATCTAAGTTTTCCTTAGCCTTAGATATCTATCGATAAAACCAACATCCTACCCGGCTACATCACTAATTGAGTAGCGAAGAACTTTCGAGAACGAAACAGTGAATACAATCAATCCAAAATAAACTTTATTTTAATCAGATAAGGTTGATTTTAAGTAAACTTTCTATTAAATTATTAGTAAAATGAAATTAACTAAGATTTTATAAGAAAACAAATAAAATCGTACTTACCGATGGTACAAAACACCTCCATTTTTAAGATTTTTTCTCCTACTATCATTTTTGCACTCCAAAATGGAACAATATGGCATAGTTACGGAAAAATACATTTATCGCGAGACTAGCAACTCGACGCGATGTTAGAACACGACTGGGACCACGGAACGACCAAGTAAGCGTAACAGCGCTTACTTGTGGCACGCGTGCCACGCCTACTTTGCACTGCCACTGTTTTTTCTGTTCCGTGGGATTAGCCGACACTTACAAAAAATGATATAATTTTTTTACCATTTATCATTATTATTTATAATAATATTCCCGTATTCGTTATACTATTACAGGCTGGAATCCCGAAAAATAGTTTACACACCTGGAACAAAAGCAGAACCAAAACGCAAAGTGAAAGACATAACGGAGCAATATAGCCGTAATTTCAACATACCTGCGAAGAAGGACATCTGGAAGAAGATCTTCCACATCCAAGACAATACCATAGACCTCCTGTACCATTACGCTTATAACTTCGTCACCAATAACACCAGGAACTTCATAAAACCTAACTTGGCTGAAACTGGTGGAAAGATTCTGTTCTATCCGGAAAAGACCTCGGGATATATTGTATGTACCTGTGTTCTACTGTATAATATGAGTAATGTACTAGCGACCCGCCCCTGCTTCGCTCGGAGCGCCACCTATCGGGTCCAAAACTCTCTTTCGCAAAATTTCAGACTCAGCGGTTTAGGCTGCTATTCTGTTTTTCTGTTGCTATTCTATTTGTTTTTTCCTCAGGCAGACCCAATAGCCGAGCGCCCCCGTCCCCTAGACGTGTACTACTCGCTGTGCGACAATATAGACAAGGAGTACAAGACCTGCAAATTCAACCGAGACCGGGAGACCGACATCAACAGTTATTTGCGCCAGCGATACCACGAGCTGAAGGAACCGGAGTTGTACGTCGCGCTCTACGATACTGAGAGGAATGAGAAAGCTAAGAAGGGGTGGGCTGATCAGGTAAGGATAGATATTATAATGACAGAGGACAGGTGCCGTATTATGACGTTTTAATGCCTTAATGATTACAGTGCAAGAGAGAGATGGAGCTATACATGACCGCTAGCACCATCTCTTTTTCCGTCTGGAATCATGATGACATTTATACTTCATAATCCGGCCCCAGGGCTTCCCAACTTACAGCCAGTTTATATGATAACACAGAATATAGATTCTACTATACCAAATCCCACAATCGATGCATTTTTACAAGCTTGTAATTAACTTGCCCTGTTCGTTAGTTAGTATTTATGTTTGAGTCAAATCTTGCAAGCTGAATTACAACCACTTCCTGAATCCTAATGAGATGAAATTTTACAATTTGGTTAAGTTTTGAAGACAATGAATTTTTATAATAACCATGACATGATTGGCCACCCAGGATTGGCTCCAGACGAGGGAACTCCTCGACGGTCAACAGTATAGACACGAATTTTTATATAAGCTTTAACTATGAAAACAAGCTTTTAATGAACTAAAACGTACAAAATAAAACTCACGTAAACATCGAACAGTTTCTTAAAAGCTTGAGGCGAAACGTCCTTCTTACACTGATAAGCCAGGTTTTTTAAGTAAAAGAATTAGTCTTCTGGAGATAAAACAATAGCGTTTGGTAAACCGTAAGAAAATGCATCGTCGAAGTAAATTCGAAGTTAATACTCAACAGTGCATCGAGCAAAACTGTTCTCTCAACATATTAATGTCACCTGTATAATCATAATTATGTTATAATGTCTTCGATCGACCGCAGTCTAGTTGAACCTCGAATAGTCAAACTCAAACTCAAAGCATTTATTTCAATTAAGCCATTTACAGGCACTTTTGAATTATCAGAAATACGAAGCTAGTTGCCCATTCCAAAGTGTAGTAGGTACCTATGGAGAAGAACAGGCAAGAAACTCCACGGACTCTCTTAGAAGTCTTTAACCTCATGACAAATTCTCCAGGAACTCAAAAAAGCTGAAGTGACAGAGAGGGAGAAGGAAGCGGAGATAGATCCTCTGGCTCCATACCTCGCTCGTATGTTCGGCTCGGGCCATGGGACAGGCTCGCAGGTCTCTGTGAGGGAAGCCACCCTGATCAGGGAACAGTGTATCAACGACTTTAAAGCCAAGCAGCTGGCAAGACAGCACCTTGTGCAGCAGAGGTTTGATACGGTAGTATTACACTCATACTCAATCACCAATATCACTAATATTATAAATTCGAAAGTAAATCTGTCTGTCTGTCTGTATGTTACCTTTTCACGCCTAAACCACTGAACGGATTTCGACATAATTTGGCAAGGAGATAGATGACACCGTGGGGAAGGTCATAGGCTGCTTTTTATCAACATACCGCGCGGGCGGAGCCGCGGGCGGAAGCTGGTATACTATAATCCTAATCCTAACTTAGTAGAATAAATGCGAAAGTGAGTTTGTTTGTTTGTTACGCTTTCACGCTAAAACGGCCGTACGGATTTGGATGAAATTTGGCACATTGTGGACCATGACCTGGAATAGGACATAGGATACTTTTTGTCTCGATATTCCCACGGGATCGAGACTTACGCGAGTAAAATCGTGGGCGCAGCTAGTAATATTATAAACGCGAAGGTTTGTTACTCTTTCACGCAAAAACCACTGTACGGATTTGTATGAAATTTGACACACAGATAGTTTATAGTCTGGATTAACACATAGGATACTTTTTATCCTGATATTCCTACGGGATCAAGACAGGTGACACCGCGGGGCGCTGCTATATAAATGCAAAAGTTAATCTATCTGTCTGATACCTTTTCACGTATAAATATAAACCTGGAAAAGGTACAGGCCTCTTTGTAAAAAAATAAAACGCAGATGAAGTCGCGGGCAGCAGTTGGGACTGTATTTACTCCTATTCGAAGTTACGCCAAATTAGACCTTAGGTTATTGAGTTTAGAGGAGTGCCTCAGCTGCCTTTATGTAACCAAGTAAAAAAGGGAAATTGCCTTTATCAATCAATCATATATGCTAGTTGTAATGTAACTGTACCTACCTTATAATTTAAAGAGCATATTTGTCTGATTGCGTTTTATGTTCAGAAAAATAGTCACCATTTTTTTATATGGCCCAAGCCTCAGACCAGTTAAAAAACTAAGACGGAGCGCTGCGAACAATAAAGTGTAGCATGCTAAAAGTACACCACCGCTCTGTGCATAAACGCTCACACACACACATTTATATCAAACTACACCAAACTAAGTGCACACATATTTACGAAACGGACCTCACGTCACTGTTGATAGCGCTCTGTCTTGGTTTTTTATTTAGTCTGAGGCCCAAGCATCCTAAAATATTTTTTGACCGCCTCCGGAACGGGCTTATTCCGATTGTAGTCAAAATTTGTTTGTTTTTAATTTAAGACATAGAATCTGTCGTCTCGTGATTAATTTGACAAATTTTCTTCAGTTCAACAGTGAATACAAGAATAAGAGGCTCTGGTACTTAGCGAACCAGTTTATTCTTACAGCTGAGAAAGAAGCTGCTTACTTCGTAGCAAGGTATGTAGTTATTAATTATTCTTAATTACTTTCCTATTTTAGAGACCTCGTGGCTAAATAATAACAGCCGCACGGATCGATCCATCAGGTTAAGCTACGCTTGTCGGGGTTCTTCTGTGGATGGGTGACTACCTTTGCATACGGAGACTCCTCCGTGCCTCTGAAAGCACGTTAACCTTTTAACCGCCCGACTTCATATCGGTTGTCGTGCCCCCAGCGCCTGGCATCGAAAAATCGAAAAATAAATACCTACAACAAAGATGATGCGCAATGCGTAATTAAATTAAATATACTACTCTGGGGTATCGTATTACCCAGTTACTGGGTTGTGGAGGTCAGATAGGCAGTCGCTCCATGTAAAATACTTGTATTCAGCAACATCCGGCTGGACTGGAAGCCGACCCTAACATGGTTGGGAAAAGGCTAGGCAGATGATGATGATACTACTCTGGTGTAATGGACACGAAAATATTTGTCGGATAAATAAATCCGACGTAAGCGGTTAAAAGGTTAAGCAGTTGGTCCCGTTTTGGGTATCAAATGAAAGGGCTTAATTTATTAATTTGTCTGTCTGTGATGTGTTGTTTATACCTTTTGGGTTGGCGTATTAGTCGTAGTTGGGTTTTACTTTTTAACTTTCTTTTTTATGTCTGTCATCACTCAGCTAGTTATGCGCTGAAAGGTGTGATCACCTAAATAATGAAACCGTTACTTCCACAGTGCCGAACTGTCGTTCAAAGTCCACGCTGTGGAGGTGAGACTGACGCGCCACCGAGACCTCTCTGGGCCTAGGTTCAAGGTGCTCATGGATTATCTGGCGAAGCACCCGCTGCTCAAAGAGTACAACAGGATGGCACGGCACCATCACGCCAGGAGGTCATAGAAGTACCTAGTAGAAGGTATGAAGAAGGAGGGGGGGGGGAGTGAACATGAGGGAGGAGGTTGAGATTGACGGTGAGTCAGAAAACTGATTGTAAGCATCATTGTGGCGACATCTATATCGCCACATACGAACTACCGAAAATATATGTGACGTAACAGATCCTACATCGCGCAAGCAAAGTTAACGGCGAAATCTCCGTCTGGTTGGAGTCTTTCTTCAATAGAGGATAGAGGAATTGTCCACCCTGTTCCTTTATGCCTCCATAATCATTGTCTTTACCTGTCTCAAACTGGTCATAATATCATCCACCATTCCTTTTCCGTATCGTTTCGTTCATCATGTTCGATCGGCAGAACACTTTTGTTAAATCAGCCTTTTCACCCTATCTTAGTTTGTCATGCTTGGTGGATAGATTTAGATAGGAGATTTTCCTACGCGTCCGTTGACGTTTGCATTGATGCCTACCACTCAATTACGGGGCGCTTGTGGAGTGGTACTGCCTACAGACCATATTAGCCCGTATTCAAAGTAGAAATAGAGATTTAAGCTGCATGAAATCCACTGTCGCTACCTAGCGACACCAAGCATTAATACCGGTTCTACCTCAGCTTAAATTAACTTTTATCTCGCTCGCACCATACTGCTCGCGGACTGGGTGAGAGCGAGACTGAGTGGAGTGCTGGCGGCTCCAACGCGCCGATAGTTTATGTTGTTTCTTTTTACAATCAAAATAATGGTAGGTAACATTTTTTTAAACATGGTATCTGCTTTATATTTGGTTCAGTTACTATGCAAGTTTCATGATCTTATTTGAAGTAATTTTTGAATACTAACGGTTTATTGTTCGATTTGGAGGTAACTTTGTAATTCTTTTCTACCGAGAAAATTTTATGGAATCGTGTTTTCGTCAAACATACGTGTAGTACTTAACATTAATCTTCAACTTTAATATACATAATTATATTTATTTCAAAAGTAATTCTGCAGTATTTTCGATAATAACGAAGGATCATGTTATACAGTTTGAGGTAGTAAAGACTCTTAGGCCGTTTTAGAGTTAATTGTTGTGGCCAAGCAATGTATATTATGTGGCCATATAAAATAGTTTTTAGACATTTTGTTTATAGACAAATTATTTACACCTGCGTTACGTTTTACTATGGTAGGAAAATGTTAGTATGTTGATTAAAATCGTTCTTCTATTGATTTATATTTCATTAGAAAATAAAACTTGTTTATTTGGTAATAAGATTTTTATTTACAACCAGCTGACAGACGTAGTCCACATTTCAATAATTCATACAAAATTACAACAGAAAATGCACTTTCAGTTTTCCTGAACTTTCCAATTTTTCTCGACAACTTTTCAAATTGTTCTTTCCGTTAGAATCTGATTCGGTCAATTACGAACTTTTAAAAACATTTTTTTTGCCAAATCGGTCCAGCCGTTCTGAAACGATTCGTTTACGCTCCAACAAACAGTATTTCATTTTTACCCGACTGCTCGACGCAAAGGAAGGTAATGTGTTTATGAGCCTGTAAAGGAGTTCATTCACCGTCCATACATTTTTGGGCTAGAGAGGTGAAAGTACCGGCCAAATAAAAAAAAAAAAGCTATATTGCGAAAGAGTACGTTTTTCCCTACATTTTTTATTACTACAAGCTATTACCTTATTTAGATTACTTTTTATTATTTTAGCTACACAATATACTGAAAACAGTACTTTTCAAAATCGTATAACAGCGCAGAGAATTGCCCTACAGGTTTGGCCCAATAGTGAAAAATGAAGAGAATAACATGTTCTAACGGAATATATCATTTTATTTTATTTGGCCGGTACTTTCATTATTTAGGCCAAAATGAATGATCTCCTTTAAGTATGTTTTTATTATATAGATTTCCAATAAAGTGTTTTTTTTTATTCAAGACAATTACTTCAAAGAAAATCATAATACAGTACTACAATCAGACCCGAAGCTCTCAAAATTAGCTATTATTTGACTAAATAATGCTAATGTGCATCCTCACCTTAATATTAAATACCACAGATTTATTTAATCTACCGAAATGTTCCAATGACTTTCACTTCAGGCACAGTATAAATAAGTAACAGTATTATATCTCGGCAGTGACCTTAAAATAATTACCTACGGCTGTTCAGTATAAAGACTTTCCACGTCTGTCAGTAACTGCCACGCACTCGACTGTTGCGTACTGATATACACTGAGATTTCGAAAAGCGTCGTATCGGCCGTTTTCTATGATGACTGTGCTTTAGGATAATTATACAGAGTCATAACGTTTAGTATCAACTTTCGGTATTGTTATTACTTTAATAGGTAAAATCCTTTAACTGAAATCAATAATACGTTCCATGAACTATCTAACTATAATGAAATCACTTATTGACACTGAATGGTTTCACCTTGTATATGCACATCGTACTAGTTTATCTATCATTCATTCATTCACCAACCCGAAATTGTCCCACCTGGTAGATTACGGGATACTCCTTCTCACAGAGAGGAATTTTAATTCCAAGCAGTGGGAAAATTATATCCGTTGATGTTCATATGTTGTGTGATCTCAGGTTAGTGCAGCAGCGTCTGATATCGCCCACAGCTGGGCAACCAGTTGCCCATTCTTCCTTAATGCTTGGGTAGTATCCATGAAGGTCTTGGATAGTTGAGGTCGGTGTTCCAGTCACCAGCTCCTCCTAACAGATTTCCTCTGCCATCGTGAGTGGCGAGGGCTAGGCGGGATAGTTTGTTGGCTAGTCTGCGCTGCGGGGAGTCCGGTCTGGATAGAGGAGGCAGGGATATGCTCCCTGAATCTGAAAAACGAAATATTCTGGCGTGAATTTCTGACGATTTAAGGCTCCTACAAGCTTGTCGCGCCCGCGATATCGCGCCAGTTTGCACGAGCCTTTAAAGGCTCTTACATACTGGGGCGAATAGTCGCACGACGCGAAATTTAACAAAAAAAAATTCTCACGGCGAACAATGCGGCGGCGTCGTGTCGCGCGACGAATCGCCCCAGTATGTAAGAGCCTTAAACAGCTTTTCGTCAGTCGAAAAAAACAATTTCAAAAGCAGTAGGTACTTAAATGAAATTATTTATAGAGAGTGTCATCCAGAAGTCGCGCCCCACTCTTCATCCTAAACGCAGTTACTGTACTGTAAGCATGTAAGCCGTACTGCACGCTTAGCATAACCGCTATGAGAATAGTTTTTGTACACCCACCAGAATGATAGTCGTAATTAGCGTGGTCACTGGGCGTCTCCTGTCCGAGCCTTTTCCTGTACTCGCCGGCGAAGTGCTCGATCAGTGTGTCCATCATGATGGCTTGTTTAGAGAACACCTGGAGAACAACAAAATATCTGGGTAAGTGTTAATAGTACGCCGTACAAATAAATGTTTATCAAATTGACACACTACCAGGGTTGGATTTAGTTAGGTTGAAAAAGATAGTACAAAAATATGAAAAGGATAGTATTTACAAAAAAATATAGTACACTTTCATTATTTTTTAATTTAACATATAAAGTCATTTAAAATCTTGGGGTGGATACTCCCGGTCTATCGTCATTTTCAGATCCATCAGTGTTGCCACTTTCCATAATTAAAACACTGAAAACGTATTTTTAAACACAAAAATTCGCAAGCAATTGTTAAAATCTTGAGCAAACTTTGATTGAATTTCGAATGGAATGGATGGAACGAGATTAGTGGAAAGAGAGAAGTGTACTGCGAAGGATACACGCACACGCACGGTCGAAATATTCATAATTTGACATAAAACTAAGCATTCGGGAGGAAACTTTAAATTATAGTATTTTAGCTTACTATCCTTAGATGTGGATAGTATATAGTACAAAGGGCGAAATTATAGTAAAATAGTACAAAATTCAACCCCTGCACACTACGTCAATTTTCCGTGCTTTTTCATACAACTGTCACAGAATGACAGTCAAGGAAATTAAACTCACCTATAACGAGATGACAGTTGTGATTCGAATAAAGGGGCAGTTTATCTTGGTAATCAATTTGGTGAACATTGAATTTCTCTGACTAACGGCCAGTTTCTTCATCAAAAATAAGAGCCAAAGTAACAGCCAACTGTTCTATTTTCAATCCTCGACGCTGAGGCGAGGGTTGTAAATCCAACAGCGCGGAAGAACAGTTGACTGTTACTTTGGCTGTTACTTTTGATGATGAAACTGGCCATTAACGTGCACCCTAGATTGTCAGTCCCGCTATAACCTTATTGGCCAGCTTAACAAATACCACGGCATGAGCTAATTCTCATACACAGAAGACAAAAAAACTGATTATAAAACGGAGAAACTAGAACCAACGTTGAGCACAAAAATAAGTCTTATTCGTGTAAAAAATCGTCCATTTCCCTCCAGTAGGTATGGCAATGTATCCTACTAACTTATGCTGGGTTCCTATAAACAAAAAGGAATCGTTTTGCTTACCAATGGTAGATTTTTTTATTGCCAAACTGGGCATTTAAATAGATTCTTAAGCTAATTTTACCTGTGAGGGTGGGTACCTTATGGGAGGGTCTACTATGCAAAGTTATGAGGTATTTGCAATATTATTGGTAAAGATACAAGAGTCTAAATATTAACCAATAACGGTCCGTATATTATAGGAATCGGCCATTAATCCATCTAATACTATACATTCTAAAGTAACTCTATCTGTTACCTTGTCACGCCTAAACCACTGAACAGATTTCGACAAAATTTGGCAAGGAGATGATGGCACCCTGGGTAAGGACATAGGCTACTTTTTATCGACATACCGCGCAGGCGACGCCGCGGGCGGAAGCTAGTTTTATATATGCGAAACTGAATTTGTTTATTTGTTATGCTTTCATCAGCTGAACGGATTTAGACACAATTTGGCACGTGAGTAGACTATAACCTGTAATAGGATACTTTTTATCCCGATATTCCCACGAGATCGAGACTTACGCGGGCGCAACTAGTATCCCATAAATGGTTACACGTGAACTTGCTATAATCATCACGCCTTAATACGGCCTGTTGATCACAGTTGGCTGCTGTCATCCTTACATATTATAAAACAAAGTCATCTGCCGCGTCTGTTTGTGTTCCTGTTCACGATAAACTCAAAAACTGCTGCACCGATTTTCATGCTGTTTTCACCAATGGATAGAGTGGTTCTCGAAGAAGGTTTTAGTATACCAACAACCACGCGAGCGAAGCCTCGGGCGTCAGCTAGTGTTCTATAAACAAAGCTATTACCTGCAGTATCTTCGAGACTCGTAGACCGTTCTCTACCACCATGAACTGCAGGAACAGACAAGGCAGGCAGTCTTCATTGTCGTCTGATGGTATACCGAAGTCCCAGGACAGTTCCTCGTAGAGCAGACCGAGTAGAACAGTCTATAATGTAAAATAATAATGTGCGTAATATAATTAGCAGTTTTATTTGTGGGTTAGGAATTACACTGACTTGTAACATTTGTTTGTAATGTATCAGTAATGTAAAGAAGAAAGAAAGAAAGAAAAACATTATATATTTGGGATACACACAGGAGATACAAACAGTAAAAAGGAGCATTAAAATTAACAAATTAAACATATTATTCAAATAAACGAACACAAAAACAATACGGAACCCTAAAAACGACCTGTGCAAGGCCAAAAAGGCCTCTACCTCAGCATAATGCTGCGATATAGAAAAAAAAAATACCGCAGCGCTGGTATTCTGATAGGGCCCGCTGTGATGCCAGGGTCACACCATAATGTATCTGTACGGGGCGAACGCTCGCTTCGAGCAAATTAAATTTTCGTTTCTCATATTTCCGTTTCAAAAGAATTCACAAAACAGACGACAGTCGAGTGGAAGATCTCGCATCGAGCGGCTCGGCTCGCTGCGCTAACCACTGTTACGAGTTACTAAAACTCGATACATTACAAACAAATGTTACAAATCAGTATCCGCTTTAGATATCTATGGGTCAACAAGGATTGAAGTTTCTTGAGGGGTCCTCGTGTGGGATTGTGTTTTAACCGCTAAACTACCAGACGAACCGCATGCGGGCCAATAGACATTGTAGTTAATGAGAAAGTCCCTGACGAATTAAGGTTGAGTCAGTTTTGAGAATAAAATATGAATAAGAGTAGGGGAAGACCAAAAAACCCATGAGTAGTGCAAAAGATGACACAGCTTGAACGGGGGTGAGGAAGGGATAGGGCCAAGAGGATGATATGAGTACTCACGCTTTCCGTGTCATCAATGACGTAGACTCCGTTAGAGTTTACCGCAACGAGCACGGGGATGTCCTCGTGGGTCAGCAGGCTCGTCAGACTGCGCACTGGCTGCTCAATCTGACCTTGGAAGAACGCCGCCCTGTATGAAAGTCATATTAATAGATTTTTGTTAGCCTCAGTTTTTAAGGTTGTTGTGAATAATCAAAGTTCTCATCAGATTGTATGTACGTATTGTATTTTTTTGGTATTGTATTTTGGTATTATAATATATATATGTATACAGCATGTATGTTTTGTATTTTGGTATTGTATATCGGGCTGGTGTCCGCAATTCCACGTCCAGGCACAAATTTGGATTAGATATCTGATCACCAAATCAAAGATGAATTCGAATGAGCGTTATGTATATTTACACTCTTACACATTGTACTGCAATTTGTGCGAGATTGGACAATCTGACCTTTTGAAGTTAAAAGTTTAAACTTATAGATCTATGCTTTAAACAATCGCGTCGCGTACGCGAGCGCATCACTTCAGCGTCACCGAGAGGAGACCTGAGTCTTAGCATTAGGATCATTATAGAAAATTGCAGGGAGGTACCCGTAGGTGGGCAGCGTCCTGGTGTGCGCGAGGTACTTGTGGCGCAGCTTGCGCGGCGGCGCGGCGGGCGGGCGCTGCGCCTGCTCCAGCAGGCGCGCCTCCGGGCTGCCCTTGCGCCCCGCCGGCAGCAGGCCCGCCCAGCGCCCCGAGCGCGCGTGCAAGGGCAGGTACTTGTCTTGCTGGGCCCTGCCGGGGATGCGCGGTAAGTCACAGACACAACTTCTCAAAGAAGCCGACAAAAGAAGTTGTGTATCATGGAAAACAAAACTAACATCTTAACGGCGAACAAATATCAAATAGGTAACCTATACAAAATAAGTACAAAAAGAAAAACCTCATAGACCCGAGGGACTTTTTTTCAATCCAGAAACGAAGACTTGCTGAACACCCTAAAGCAGTCCCAAACAGCTTCCACTGACCTGAAGAACCTAGCCGTATGTCGATGTGGGTCGTAAGGTCCTAACTGAATCCTAGCCTGCAGCCCTCCCAGCATCACCGCTTGTGCACTCTCGAGAGGATACCTCCCCGTCACCACGTTGTGACGAGCCTCTTCGTATAACAGTTCTTGGATGCGGGAGTCCCTGGAAAAACATGTTCAATGATCTTACAACTTAACAATCTAACAACCACGGCGTGAATAATCGAGAATCTACGAAGGAACAAAATGTGGGAGAACAAGTTTTTCAACTACAATGTTGTTTGTTAGATAAATTCATCCCAACTTCGGAACCCTTCATTGTGCGTGGTTCTACATGCAACTGGCCGGTTTTTTTCTTTTGAAAGAGCATGCTACCAGCCATACCCACTTACCATCCTCTAAAAACTAGCAGTTTACGTGAATCAAAATAAACTATCCGCTTTCGGCACTTCGCTAACTTTTAACTCAAAACTTGCTTACTTGATTCCTTCTTCTAGATGTTTGGGAAAGAACACGTTTCTTTGTAGCCGTAACACAGGCTGGTCACGATTGAGCCTAGACTCCGAGCCGTGGCCGTAACGTTGGACCAGCTTCTGCCAGTTCGCCCAGAACCTCCATGGGCAATGGTGAGGTTTTAGCTGGATTTCTGAAATGAAATAGTAGTTGTAAGTACTTACTTAGTTAATAAGTTTCTGTATTATCCTGGGACTGAATAAGAAATAGGATGAGAGGAACTCATTGCGAGCTGAGATTTCGAGAAAACTTATGACCTAGCAAAATCGAAGGATGAAATAGGTACGTCTTGTAGAAAAATACTAATCGTTGTCATGCAGTGATCAACTGATCACGTATTCACAGAAAGCCTAAACAATAATTTCTTTTTTTTTTCTTTAAAGTCGTTGTTACAGGATGTAATGTAACAAGTTACAAAGCGAGCATTCGTGCAGTCAGTACGTGGAAACGAGCACGAATACACAAGCAACGAGCGCATGTTACACGGAGTTTAGAACACGGCGTAACGTAACATGCTCGCTGGTACATTACGCCTAGTAACGCCGGTCAGTACACGGCTTAATAATCTGCCCAAATATATTGTTCAACTTTAATTAAAATATTTGCATGTGCTGCCGGTGATAAATATCTTACCTAGTAGCGGGCTGCACATCCACAACGCGAACACATTGACAGCCAAACTCCGAGTACTAGGCTGCGAGAGTCCCAACTCCTCAGTCGCCAACAACGCGTTGAGGAACCGCGCCGCCGTCACGTGTGACGGCACTTCTTCAGAGCTCATCTCCATCATGACGGCCGTTCGGGACATCAGGTAGATACAGGTGACGGGGTTCGAGGAGACCGTCGATGACGAAGCTGTGCTGCCTGATGAGCCTGGGTTTGGGAAGCTATTTCTAGATATTTTTTGGACATTAAACTGGATAGCCGCGAACCGGAAGACGTAGAATTGCAAGGCACCCCACAAGGTAGACCGATGACCTGGTGAAGGCCGCAGGAATCCGCTGTATGCGAGAAGCACAGAACCTGTCGAAGTGGCGGTGCTTGGGGAAGGCTTATGTCCAGCAGTGGACGTCTTTCGGCTGAAATGACGATGTTGATGAAACTGGATAGTCTTCCCTGAGTAGGACGACCTACTTTATGTTTTTTCTTAATATTTTTACCACGTTAAGTGTGTTCAATTTTAATATTTTTAATATATTTTTACAGACGGGTAATTGCGTAAGTTCCGTGACACATAAAAAGGCAATCGATCGCAATGCCTTTCATTTAGACAGTTCATTTACGTTTATTGCGACGAATTTTTCAAACCGATGAAGCAATAAATTTGGAGTTTGCTTCAAACTCTCAGATTGTGATTGAAAGTGTGTTACGCAATTAAGGTGCAGAACTATTCGTGCCGATACAAAAAAAAATAAAGAGAATTCAGTAGTTTAAAGTTCCTGATGGCTCAGCAAACAGCCAAGAAAGAAGATGACGAAGTAAGCAAACCTGGCAAAGGTGGTGATATAGCACTTGAGGAACTGCCCCCACTGGTAATAGGTTCCGTGGTGCTGAACGAGCCTGCTGCGATACTGCTGGATCCCGTCTGGTTGGAACAGCTGCTGAGATTCGAGCCTGCAAGGCGTACTGCGTTTGAAAACAGCACAAGCGATTATGTTCCATAAAAAATAAGTTATAGGAAGGATGAACCTCCCAATTTTCCCGGTTTCGTCGGATAACTATAACCAGCAGTGCCATCATAGGCCTCTCTGCGTTGATAGAGAATAGGTACCTCTCTGAGTTTCTTGTTATTATAAATTACCTACTTAGGAATTTTGAGCTCCTTGCATCCAACGGCGGCTTCGACTTTCAAAAGAAGTTGTCTGTGACTGTTGATTCGGCTTTGGACGAAGTTAGCTTTTTTTTAAAGATCTCCCTCATCCATACTAATATTATAAATTCGAAAGTAACTCTGTCTGTCTGTCTGTCTGTTTGTCTGTATGTTAAGTTTTCACGCCTAAACCACTGAACGGATTTCGACAAAATTTTGCAAATTGATAGATGGCATCCTGGGGAAGGACATAGGCTACTCTTTATCGACATACCACTCGGGTGAAGCCGTGGGCGGAAGCTAGTAAGTTATACACATATCCTAACTAATACCCTAACTAAAATTAAATGCGAAAGTTGGTTCGTTAGTTTGTTACGCTTTCACGCTTAAACGCGGATTTGGATAAAATTTGGCACATAGGTAGACCGTGTCCTGGAATAGGATATAAGATACTTTTTATCCCAATATTCGCACAGGATCGATATTTACGCGGGTGAAACCGCGGGGCTCAGCTAGTCCTAACGTATCCTAACTAATATTATAAATGCGAAAGTGAGTTTGTTTGTTTGTTTGTTACGCTTTCACGATAAAACAGCTGAACGGATTTGAATAAAATTTGGCACATGGGTAGACCATGACCTGGAATAGGACATAGGATATTTTTTATCCCGGTAGCACGTTCCCGTGGTAATAATTTCCGACCTACACGCGGGTGAAGCCGCGGAGAAAAAAGCTAGTTTCTCAATACAACTTCCGAATTGATCGAAAACAAATAAATCCTATGAAAATACGTCTACAAAAGTCCAGCAGTCTTAACCAACATCTGTAATTAATTATGAATTCTTACTCGTATGCATGGGAACCTACCATAGAAATATCTATGGAACCTACTAGCCTTTGTTACAGTCCGTTCAACCGATTTTGACTTCTATTGCGTTAATGGCATGACAAATGGCAGCTGCAGTAAACAGTTGGTATTTTATAACCTTTTTTGCTTTTAATGCCTACGGTATAGAAGCCAAAATCGGTTGAACGGACTGTAAAAAGGTTTGTTTAAATGTCTAATCTTATTTCAAATGGAGTATAGAAGAGGAGAACCTCCGAGTTACTCGTGCTTACCCATAACACTTTTCTCCAGTGAGTCCGAGCTGTTGCTCTCCTTAGAATCTGGCTGCAAAGGTTTGTGCGGGTCATGTTTGTCCCAGTCACTGTGCCGGCCTAGAGGACTGTATGATAAGTGCGGCAGTCTTTGTGAGACGGAGTACAAATGGGCGTTCACCTCTGCTTGCAGCTTTTGACTTTGAACGCTGTAGTATTCTTCACGGGATCTGAATTCACTGTTGACAAAAAAGTGATGTTTAAAGAAAAATTTTCATTGCCCAAATATTTTTTATTCTTTCACTGTAAGAATTGTTGGCTTGACCTAATGCATTTTTTTTTATCCTATCCTAATCAAAACATATAATACATAATTATAAGTTGTCACACTTACTTGTATTGATATTCAGCTTGCATAGGATACCCACGCCTAGAATAATCCACAGGGATTATTGTGATATAATTTCCACTATTTTGCACATTCGGATTTTCTCCGTACGCCCCCATATCAGATTGATGGTCCATTTAGCTAAATAACTACGAATATTTATTTACTGAAAAACCATTTTCCTAAACAATGACTTCCGGCAGGACAGGATATCGATCGCCGTCCTTCGCGCCCTTCTATTTATTGTATTGCCATACTGAATTTAAAACGTAAAAAACTTAATAATAATAATTGATGTTACGAAAATAAAAATGTATAGCAGACTTATAGATAGTAATCTAATACGTATGCCTAATGCTTTCATTTCCTTTATTTCATTTACAATGCATAAAATTTAATCTTAAGTATTTATTATGTTTTTATGCAATAATTAATCGTAATAGTTACAAATTGTCGTAGTTTATTCACATGATTTCTTATAAATCAAGATTACGGCCATTGAAATATGCTCTGAAATCGTGTTCAGTATCAACACGTAACAAACCGTTAGCAAAACGTTAAATTTTCCGCCATCGTTTGTTTTCGTTCAATCTGTCAGTTGCGTCAAATTCTATTTCATTCAATCTATTTCGAATATTTTCCGTGACAGTGACACTTGGACTTGACACAATTATATAGTGCTCTGTGGTGTGACTTGACAGCTACAGCTGTGCACTTAACTACGTGTTTATTTTATTTTGATAAAATAATTAATTAGTTTCTTCTGTTTCATAGATCCAATTCTATTATTTGCCGACACGCAACAGCTTTATTAGTATACGCAATTCATATTTTCATCAGTAAACGATACTTATAAGCTACGAACCTAGCCAACAAACAAGTGTTCAGTTCAGTGATAGTAAACCAATAGTAAACACAACTTTGTTCTGCCTCCTGAGGTAAGTATGGGTAAATATTTAAAATTTTAACCACTTGTTCACATTGTTGTATCATCTATTCATAATTAATCACCTAATCAATTGTCTTTCCCTAATCAGGAGTCAGTTATCGCAGAGCGGATGGAGGTTAAACTAAAGGAATACCGGGCAATACGACGCCGTAAAGACCTTATGGACAACTTTACAGAGAAGTACGAGAAGTCCAAGGCTACATTAGTTAACTTATTTGTTCCAAAAATAATACAAGACATGGCTAAAGTACATGATGATGAAGCTCCGCTGGTAAGTTATTCAGCTTGTATCTTTGTTCAATCAAATTTAGAATGTTAGTACCTTGAACGAACATAAATAATGAAAATTCCGATTTGCAGATTAATTGATGCAAATCATTAATTTTTATAACCATTTTGCTTTATAAAAGTGAAAATCCGAATTTATTTGGGGTAGGCAACGTGTTTTCTTCCATGTATATTGCTTCTATTAGTCGGCATTTCGGTGGTCACACCCCCTTCCAGCCATATGATCTTTCACACTCAAAAATATTTCACCTATGTTATCTATGTTACGGGTTTGGTTTCTGCACTTAGTCCCTAAGGTGGACCATTGTGCGTGGGCCATGGCGGCCATTGGGGGTTATTCCAACCAGCCCACCTCCCTCCAGAAGTTTACTAAGTCTCTTGGTTTGTACAGAACCTCTGTGTAAGATCTGGGTGACCCGAGGGTTTCAGTTCTAATCTGGGTGACGCCCGTGCATTCAAAGAGCACGTGCATGACCGTTTCCTCAACCTCCATGCATGCTCTGCATAGAGGACTGTCTGTTAGGCCTATCGTGTGGAAGTGTTTGTTCAGCGAGCAGTGTCCTGTGATGGTCCCGCCACCAGATGCAGGCCATTCCTGTTCAGGCTTAACAAACGCCTGGTTAGCCTGCCATTGAGGCATGGCATTGCTTCCTTGGACTGCCTGCAGCTCGGTGCCGAGGACCACCAGTTTTCCGCTTGGGTATGGGTGAACTCCTGGAGCCACCTGCGTATTTGGTTGAAGGGGATGGGTACGATGGGCTCGGGCCCACAGACTGTCGTGCCAGATGCTCTAGCAAGCTCGTCTGCTGCGTCGTTGCCTAGCGATCCACTGTGTCCTTTAATCCATTGTAGCGTCACTTTGTTGCAAACAGATACCGTTACTCGTTCTAGTGCGTTGTGACATTCTAGTATAAGCTTCGAGGTAATGTATTTTTTCTGTACGGATTGGAGAACCGAGGCACTGTCGGAAAGTATACGTATATGGTATACGTAATATTTCACCTATTACAGATGGAAAATGAAGAACAAGCACCCAAGCATCCAACCAAACATCTGATCCAACCAATTGAAAAATACGACATGGACGGCGTAGATATAGTCTCAGAAGCAAGCGAGGTGGAATCATTTGATGAAAACGAAGAGCCATCTAGATATTGCCTCTTCAGGTGGGTATTATACATTGCAGTATGGTCCGTATTCTGGGGAATCTTCTTGTATCTACAATTTGGTGCGGTATACTTTGTAATATCAGTCTTGATAGGTATTTATCTGAACACACGAACTGGACCGAAGAAGGCGGGAGAAGTTTCAGCTTATAGTGTGTTTAACAGAAACTGTGTTAGTATTGAAGGATCATTAAAACCAGAGCAGTTTGAGAGGGAAATACGATATGGTGTGGGCACCGTTAGGAGTTTTTAAGGACCTTTTTTTTTTATTCATTTAATGAACTTATACTGCAACTGATTTGAATTACGAGATTATCTGAATGTGTGGAGACTAGAGTACCTTAGGTAAATATGTTATTTTGATCTATGTTACTTTATGGATCTCAAATTTTTTTTAATTGTCATAGCTCTAGCCATCGCTAGAGCTATGACAATTTTTCGTTAACAATTTTTCGGTGACAATTGGTCGTTGAAGGTTTTTCCGTTAACGAAACGTCAATGTTGATTTACGTTCGTCAACTAGTTGATCAACTAGTTAAATTCGTCAACGAGTTAACATGCACTAATGTCAACTTACAAAGTAAACCGTTAATTCATTCAACGGTTTTTATTCAACACCGCGACGTTCAACGGGTTGAACTAGTCTCTGAGTAGTTGAACGTTGAACGATCTAGGTACTGACCTGATGTAATGCTCATTTTGAAACATTTTGATTCAATTATGAAACGTTTCATTGATGGTTCTACTTAATTGACCTTCCCTTCATACTTATTCTTCAGGCTTAGGACTGACTGAATACAATTCGCATTAAACCAGTATGAATCGGTTTCTCTCAGGCGGCACGAGCGGCGCGCGCCAGTCCACCAACATCTTCATACTTTTTCAAAAATCAACTCTTTCATGCATTACTTAGAGTTCAAATTCTATGACATGATCGTCGCTCGCAATGTAATTTCCTCAGTTCGTCGCGTTTGCGTTCTCGAATTTAGTTGAATAATAAACGAGCCAAACTCATAAACGTCGTTGACGAATTCAACTAGTTGATTCATAAACAGTTAACATTAACACGTTGACAGGAGATCAATGGTTGATTCAACTAGTTCGTTGATTCAACGCTCATCGCTTCATAGCTCTTTGTTACCAGTAATCAATGAAAAGTTTTTCTTGTAGGTCCCAGGTGTATGTATGAGCATGTAATCAAATTATAAATATTTTACTAGAGTCTAGAGTCATCAACCAATGTATGAATTGTCAATAATGGCACAAAACCCTCTCAAACTAGCAGACTTTTATGTATCTCTATATACATGTATCAAAAAGATAAGCCTGTTTCAGACGCGCGTCCCAATAAAGGACGACTATAAGTTAACTTGATATGTACACGGCTGGAGCCCGGAAGGCCCTAGCCCAAAACCTGTACCAGAACCGTCCGGTTAGAGCTTAAGTAGTTAAGTCATTACTGACAGAAAATAGAACATTAGCTTTATTACCACAAAACCGTGTTTATCAGTTGTTTAGCCTAAACACCTTTTGAACACGACATTTCTATAAGGAGTTTGACATAAAACTGACATTAGACACACATTGAACATGTGTCTAAGTTTTGTGGTAAGGCCCTTATTTTATTGTGCAATCAATATAATTAAGCATACGTATTGATGTTGTGCCTATTTCTGTGTGTTTTACTTTATTTATTATGTGTACTTATATTTAATAAGTGAATGTTCTTGATAAAATCTGAACACTAAGAGACAATATTTTAATATAATTTATTTTAAAATCATAAGAGTTGTTTTAATTTTTTCTAGGATTAGAACCAGGGATCCAGGAAGTGTCAAAAAGTATCGATATTTAAAAAAAAACAAAATTTAGGTGGAATTTTCAAAAAAAAAAAACACTGTTTTCAAGTTTTATTTATACCAAACTAGGAAAAAAAGTATACGCACGCGACAACGGTGTTGCTATTGGAAATATATCGTTTTTGATACATTTTCCATATTTGATATTTTATATCGATATATCGAAATAATAAATATCGCCTAAGAATATCGATATATTGAACAAAAAATATCGATATTTTTCTGCAAGCCTAATTAGAACTGAGAATTTTGAAACAACCATTTTAAGGCAACCCAGTGTACCTACTAAAGCTGGATATGTACCATTTATAACCACATAAAGACACGTTTATTTTAGGCAAAGTTGAAAGGAAGTCTCCACGATAAAGAAATAAAACCACTTCATTATTTATCAATTGCATTTCCATTTTAATAATCACATTTACAAATTGACAACAAATAACTATTATAAATTTCACAAATATAAATGCAACGCAATACAAATCGATAATTTTACGAATACAATACAATAGCATATAATATTTGCATTGATACAATTAAAACGTCGCCGACGGTAACTTTAATTTCTTAAGCACAAACTTAAAAAATAGCTTGATTTAATAAAAACTGTGTGTGCTCTTAGTTTCTTTTGCTGTCCTATCCACACTGTTGAAATCAAACAGTGATTGAACTTTGAGCTTTTACATAATAAAAATAAATATGAGCTAAAAGTAAAAAACATAATTTGCCTAGAAAGTAATAATGGCAGGAAAATTAGGTATTTGGTTCTCATTAGCTTTCTTTACTAAAAGGTTGCACTAAAATACCAATCTTGGTCAGTATTATTCGCACGGTAAGGTCGAGCTTGAAAAAATCGCAGTCCAATAGTTAGCTGCCCTAGATACTGGACTACTTTTTTGTTACGATCAATCATGATCAAGAATCGATGTGCAAAATCGATAACCATTGTTACACTCAAGAAATCATTAAACACTTATTTCGAATATTTATTCCTAATTGGTAATCAAATTAGTTTACTATCATAACATTTTTTTGAATGGTAACACATTAAAATTATATTGAATATTTTTGTCAAAAAATTAGATAACAAGAATAATTTGAAAGGAATGTTCTAGAAAGCGACAAATAAATCATCTTTGCAATATATTTTAAAGCTTTTGCACATCATTATCACACTAAATATAATAAAATTGACTATGAAATTGATACAATTTTCTAACACACTACATGTGGCGTCAGGATTTGTGGAGTTTTTGTAAATAAGTATATATACATTTTTTGCTCTAAAGTGTACCAATTTCACATTATTAATATAATATGGCAATACAATGAAAAGAGACTTCATCAAGACTTAATTAAAACTTTATTATGTATAGTTTTTATATTTTTATTTCAACTGAGTTTTCTGCTCACATATCGTCAAAAATGGTTGTTTGAAAAAGAAATGCATAATATACTACAAAGGATGGGAGGTGGTCCATCTAGATTTGAACAAAAAAAAAAAAACAGGCTGAGAACAGGCATGATGTTAGGTAGATTATTGCACTTCAAATTATAGTACTTAATCATTTCTATTCAGCTTTATATAGCTACGAAAAAAAACCAGTTATTCAGTATTAAAAATCTACTAAATATAATGGCATAACACTTCTAATATCTTTATAGAGTTTAAAGTGGACATTGTAAGGCACCATATCAGTATTTACATTTTGCATCGTGGACATTATCATTAGTTATAGTACCAATAAAATATGAGTAGAAAAATATAGGTACATGATTCAAACCTGGCTGAAGAAAAAAAAAAACAAAAAAAAAATATGCACAAGTTCTATGCTTTGTAAATAATAAATAACGGTTTTTTTTGTAATATTTACAGTGATTTTTAAGACTTTCATGATGTATTTGATAAATTAACTTGTATATATAGGCTCGGTTTAACTTTTGTTTCCATAAATAACAGAGCACCTAATTATTTTTAAATTATTAGTAAAAAGCTTTTTTATACAATAAAAAGTATAGCTGCAATTTCATAAGAAATTGTGGTCAGAGCACATTCCAATCTATCTCAGGAAAAATAGTAAATATAGTGTAAAAAGCATTCCACAATTGTTTTTTTTTTACTTAGTCTTTCTTATAATGTTAGTACGACTATTGCATTTATTGTATGTCCTTCTTCAGGGTTTGGTCTACCCATGTGCCAAATCCGTTCAGCCGTTTTATCGTGAAAACGTTACAAATAAATACTCATTTTCGCATTTATAATATTAGTTAGCATTTTACTCTGGATCATTACGAAAAGTGGCTCCGCCGTAACTAGCGACAATTTTTGGAAGTACCTTTTTTCTTTTTTCTTTTCATCTCTTCGAAATGAATTGCTAATAGATTGAAATGTGCAATACAAGCTCATAGGAACATATCAAAAACACATGAACTAAGGAATGTAATAGTGTTAAATGCAATTAATAGGAAGCAACTAGTGACAGGGCATTTCAAACTTTATCGTTATGAAATTAAAGTCTACTTTTATTATAATTTGTTTCTCATAAGTTATTGTCGAAGTAGTGTAATTGGGGTCGAGGAACTTAATTAGAAATATTTTGTTTACATGGCAAAACATCTGTAAGTAGTGATTTTGCAAGAGGTAAAGATAATATTTCATTTCTATATATTAATTATTTGATCAACATCTCCAACATACTATTAATAGTATTTCTTTATAATAATAATTGTACACATACAAAATAAAAGTTGAGGTCGAGAAATGAATAATTATTAATCTCAAATATTAATGGCGTGAAATACATGTCATCACTCTTAATTTTATTTGGGCAAAGGAATGACTAATCAAGCGCTCTTGTCCTTCGCAAAGTTCCCTCCACACATATCAGGGCCGTGCCCGGGGCAAGGACGTTTAGGGGTATGAGGAACAGGGTGTAAAGCTCACTCATCCACGATAGAAAAGGGAGGATCCTCCGACCAGACGGGTGTTGTGTCTGGCGGGCAAATGCCCAACGATTGATGTCGGGTTCTTGTATATATGTCCATTGCACGGTAAACTTTAATTGCGCGATGCAGGATTTATGTGACGTCAGGATTTTTGTGTGACGTCAGGTCTTTGATGCGTAGTTCGCATGTGGCGATGTAGATACCGCCACAGACGGTCCGTGCTCCAACAAGGACTCAAAAAAAAATCGGTTTGTACATTTTATATATGAACTCGTTTACACTGTGTCTGGTCCGGCAACGGAGCTGAAGTGTCTGCCCTGTGTATGCCATGGCCCTGTCACGTCCCGGGCACGGCCCTGATTTGTGGATAGACCGTCTTGCCATATTAACTTATTATGACGTAGGTTCTTATACTAGATTCCAGTACATTTTAATAAATGTATGGAAAGTATAGAATTTCAATATGGTTGGTACTACTAATAGTAGATTTGGTATCACCATCACATTGACTCAAGATGGGGCAATCATATCGCAACCTTGCCAAATGTTGGCTGGCCAAGACCAACGAATTATGTCCAACAATCCAATTATATTGAGGTAAATAATCTCGTCAGCTATGGTCGGCCAAGATTTACAAGTAGAGTCTTTAGTCAAACTTAAGAAATATTATTATGCTTCAATTCCTTTGTAACATAGTCGTCTCAATTTACGATTTGAGTTAAACATTATCTTACTTAGTTCACTATAAAAATACGTCATAGAAAAGTAACCTGTATAAAAGAAACCTGTACTTTACTGATGACTAGTAGAAAAAATACTAGGTTTTATTAACTTGTACTTATAACTAAACTAAATAATAATATTTGCACCTCTATATTTGTTCGTAATTATCACTCTTATGACATAAAAACTGGCACAACTATTTTGCTACTAGTGCGTGTCACAAATATTGGCCGTACAGTTGACCAACATTTTGCTTCCTTTTCTTTATGCCACAATTGTTGGTCGTACAATGACCAACTGTATTTGTATATTTTAATAAATACCCTTTCAATGTTGTTCAAAAATATGGAAATTTGATCATCGAAAGTTCGTATATGTGAATTAGTTAGCTGCTTCAGGAGGCACTGTGGCAGCTATAGGCTGCGTGCTGGTGCGTGCTGCTGGTGCAGGCCGTGCAGGTGGTCTACGGAATATTCTAAAGAATGGCATCTTGTAATGTCTGCGAGTTGGACAGAACGGGTTGACGCTACCCCGTTTGTCGTCAGGTAACAGGAACGCAACACTAACAGCTATGATCATATGCCAAAGAGAGTGCACTATCATATAATTTTGTTCGGTTTGCAAGAAAGCGTAACAAACTAAGCCAATACTAACTAACACAATACCGAAAGGCAGGTGGATGACATAGTATGATCTAGGATACGTCAAGCTACGGCTTTTAATATAGGCAAGATACCAGGAACTGAAAACCACGCATACACCAACCGCGACAGGTAGTAAAAACGAAACAAAATAATGCATATTCCAAGTAGTTAAGAGTGCTATTACTATGGCACCGATGAGTTGTAAAGACGACCTTAACTTCTCGTGGATAATGCTCATAGCTAGTAGCGTCACCCAGAAAGACATGAGTCCACAGTAGAAATCTCCGAACTGGAGAATATTACGTCTCATGATGCAATAGGCGACTTCCGCAGGGGCATCGCAGGCGTGGTAGAAAGTGGAGAAGATCATGGTAAAGGCATACATCATGGCTTCCGTGTAGTACTGACGTATGGCCGCGATGTAGATGGCGAAGAGGAAGAGAATATTGCTCAGAGTGAGTAAGAGGATGGAGACTAGCATGTAGAACCTGCTGTCCATTCTAGAGTTGTCCGAACAGTCCCAACCTGGAAAAGAGAAGAAGATTTTTTATTATTTCGTTTTTGTCGAAGTATTTGCGACGATTTTGAAACGTTGACGTAGAGAGAATACTATCAGAACAAAATAGGATGTATTTTGCTTTTAGAGACCATTAACCTCTGATACGTCGCGATCACTGTGTTAGTGACACAGATTTTTTTAGATACATCAAAGCTATTATAGTTAGATTAGACGTAACATGCGTACCAGCAGTTTTTTTAAGGGAAATGCGCTAAGGTAGCCCGAAATTAAAATTTTCTTACGTTTTTTGCAATTTGCAGGTCAGTATCAGGTTGTATGTTGATCTAAATATGATTTGCGGCCGTAACAAATATGGATTTACAGAATTATAAACATTAGAATCAGTAATACAACTCCTTAAGTTCATATAAGTCCAAATGTTATGAGTTCATGAAATAGTCATTCAATGCACTTAAGAGGGACAAAAAAGGTCAAATATGTTTTGAAAAATGAGTTTTTGCATGAACTTACTTCCGTAACCAGTATTACAGGAACAAAAAGACATCACCAGCGCTCCAAACGTATTCAGCAAACAATTTCCGTGGTTACTGCACTTTCCAGAGACACAAGACATCGACGATACAGTCAACACGACCGTCGCGTTGCACTCCGAAGTCCCGGACCGAGTCCCGTTCCAACCAACCATAGATTCGTCACCCTCCTTTTCAGCAGTGTCCACGTAGTACTTCGTCCCGTTTTCCGAAGTCCGACAAGGACACACAGACTCGTCACAAAATAACCGAAAAGTTAAATACCAAGTGCCGCTGTCAGGAAACGGGATATACGTCTTTTCGTATATCGATTCCGAGTCGGTACTGTTCAGCACGAACAAAGCCGGCTTCACCTTATCATTGTACCTACAATGACCACTCTCTAATGGTATGCTCGGGTGACCAACATCCATACATATGACAGTCTTGAAAAACTGGTTGTCCTCAGTAAATGCTAACAATGCATCCTTTTCGAACTCCCTTCTATAGCCCATATAGTATTTTAAACTCATAAGAAGGCTCGCTGCTATTGATAAGCTGCCTCCAATATCCAAAAACTGGTTGATTTTAAACCTTAACGACTTAATTTCTGACGAAGTTATATTGATTAGACTCGTAGCGTCTTGGATGTCAGTCGTGGGCAGGCCGTAATCAAAAGTGAAAAAGTGACCTTTGTCATCGCGCATAAGGTCGATAACTGTATGATTAACTAGTTCGTCAATGTCTGTTCTCATGTAATAGGATTCGCAGTCAGCGATTTTGGAGACATTGCCTTCGATTGGGCTTATTTGTACGTAGTGCCAGGCGTTTGGATGGGGGATGAACGTGATGGTTTGATAGTTGTTCGCTCGAGGGTCGAAGGCGCAGTTTATGAGGTTGCTTTCTTCTGTGGGTATAGAAAGAGCTTGTACTCTAAAGAACAGTTCCTTGTCACTTGCAGAAGTGTTGACTATGGTAATGTTCAGTATGATCGGGTCGACTCTGTCTACAGACATGAATTTGAAAAGCGCGGGGAGGTCTGGATAGTTTATCTCTGTCACACCAAGGTAGCAATCTATCAGCTCTATGTTTTCGTCTCGTTTTACTTGTAAATCTGTGTACAGTATCGTTTGGCAGTCGGGAACGAGACCTGGAAACAAGTAAATGACAAGGGTTTAATTATCTGTGATTTATCACGCCACACGATCATGGTCGTTCCTGATCAGTTAATAAAGACGCATTTGCCTTGTATAAGGACAATATTATAATAACAAGGTGTACAGTCACGCAATAGTTACAAGTAAACTAAGGCCGAGCATACAATAACTATTGTGTGAATTCAATTCAACAGAGTAAATAGTCGCACGTAGCATTTAAGCGATCAAAATAAGGGTGCGTTCCGAGTTACGCTGTAATCGATTTGAACGTGCTGACACCCGTTCCCAATTAGCGTGAGCGCGATAACGATTTCCCGTGAATCGTCATAGATGACGGTCGTCTTGCGATAAGGCCGACCATGCCCTAAATTAATATCACCGTGAGCGCTGTCAAAAATGCCAATTGTGCTGTTTTGTTTTGATTCACATCGTAACTCTCACGTGGCATTTTCGAAATTGTGCTTCTGGCAACTGTCGCCACTTAACCAAAGAAGAAGAAATTTGGGGTACTTATATACACAGAAATATGATGCACAAGTTATGACGTTGAGAGAGCATTGTGAGTGCGCTCACGAGCGTTCCGAATTGTTGATAACCCTCAGCTGTCATAATAATCGTGATATCAAAATCGGAACACAAATTATTAATGAGGGCGCTGTGAGCGAATATGTTCTAATTCGAAAAGCGGCCTAAGCATACAAATGGCCTTTACTAGAATCGTAGTTAAACTCCTAAACCAACTTTTATGAGTCAACACATTTTTACGTACGTTACAAACGTCCTAATATGGTGTGATGACCATTCTATTCCATCGCATATTATTAGGTCGATGTGTGCAAGGAGCCTTAAAAATTACATTAAAATCCAATTGCTAGAACATTATCTGTAATGTATGACTATCACGCGTTAACTTTAACTAACATAAAAACTAAAAATCCGACTGCAAAAACCAAATTACCAATATTCTATAAATTATAATGGTTGTTTTCTCTTTTCAGTTAGGTACTTATGTGTTTTTGCAGTTGGGTTTTTTTTTAAATTACCAACTTTTTTATTTTCTGTTTTTTTTGTATTTTATCATTTCTCATTCCAACTTACATTTACCATACAAATCCAAATTACATTTACAAAGACCACTATTATAGCCCAGATATTAAATGTCATAATATCGTCTACTAGGTTTTTTTAAGTCCCGAAATGAAGGTACCTACACAAGTCCTAATTAGAATGTATTTTTTCAGCGACTTCGAAGAGAGTAGTAGCGACGATAGCGACCAAGAATCGGGTGCAGAAAATACGGCGCAAGAACCGGAGAGCGAAGAGTGGACCCTGCATCGAGGCGGACCTCGTCCTCCAGTTTTCACCTCCCGGGAGGAGGTATGGGTTGACAGTAATGACGTCACACCCTTTGATTTTTTTAAATTATTGTTTTCTCCACAATTTTTGGAGCAAATAGTCAGTTCCACAAACGAGTGTGCGAGGCAGCTCTTGTCGGAATGCACCGCACCACAAGCAAGAATCCGCAGGTGGACACCATTGACCGTGGAAAAACTTTTAATATTTTTAGGAATTTTATTTCACATGGGACATATTAAAGTTAACCGATACTCGGAGTACTGGAGACAACATTATTTATTTAATTTATTTCCTCACAAATTTATGACTAAAAATGTTTTTTTTTTAATATTTAAATGTTTACGGTTTGGCCATCATAATTTGGACAGCTTGATTGAATATTTTAATGGTAGAATGGCGGAATTATACAGTCCCGGTGAAGAATTGTCGATAGACGAATCTATCATTTTAAGCAGTGGACGTAGCGGAATCCGCCAATATATTGAAGGCAAGCGCCATAAAAACGGCATCAAGTTATACATGCTGGCCACACCGTGTGGCCTTTCCCTCAAAATTCACTTATACAAAGGAAAATATGACCAAGATGTTCGAGGGAAAGGCCACATAGATAAGGTGGTGGCTAAACTTTTACAAAATTATCTAGGTACAGGGCGCCATGTGTACATGGACAAATTTTACAATACTGTCGGTCTCTCAGAGTTCCTGTTGCGTAATGGCACGAATGTTACTGGAACTCTGAGAGCCAAACGCAAAGGAAACCCTGCAGTAATTAGTAGCAAATTGTCAAAAGGTGGTAACATCTTCAGGTTCAACCGCAGCGGTATTTGTGTTTGCAAGTGGCGTGACCAACGTGACGTCTTGCTTATCAGCACCACTCATTCTCCAGAATTAAAGCCCGTCATCAACAGAAGAGGTCACCTTATTTTAAAACCAGAAATGGTCACAAAATACAACCAATTTAAGAGTGGTGTTGATAGGCAAGACCAAATGTTGGCTTACTATACTTGCGAACACAAATCCATGCGTTGGTACAAGAAAGTAGGCATTCACATCTTCCAAATGATGATGCTGAATACCTATTACTTGTACCAAATTAAATTGAATAAAAAAATTGAATATTATAGCTTTAGAGAAGAGGTTATTACGAATTTGCTACCACCTCCCTCAAATGGCAGCAGACAGGCCCATGCAAGTGGACAGGCAAGTGAAAGAATTCATTTGCCTGTCCACTTGCCCAGAGACAGTAATAGACAAACAAAGAGAAGAAGGTGTAAATACTGCTGGGACACTACTAAAAAAAGAGTGAACACTTTATGTTATTGTCCCACGTGCCACAACCAACCAGGGCTCTGCCTAGAATGCTTTCGGGCATATCATAAATATTAGGATTTACTTAAACATAGCTTTTGTAATTTTAAGGTGAATACGCTAGAGTAACCCATTTCGCGGGTTACCGACTCTTGCGCATTCAGTCACCGTGATTTGTTCTAAGTAGTAAGCAAGTATGTAATGTAATTGAGCTTATTCCTCTATTCCCCCCAGAGGGGGAGTTCTCTGGGGGGAATTCTAGACTTTATTTCTTAAATTCCAACTATCCCCCCTAAGAGGGACTTTCAGAGGGGATTTGTGGAATTAGTCGCGTAATTGTTTAAAAAAATATAAATACTGATTTTATACCTAGTTTGCAGTTTTCATTTCTAAAACAAATGACATCATTTATATGTACACACCTAGTAAACTAAATAAAAAAATACACATAAATTTTAAGACCTGGAAAGTACGGTCTTAAGGACTATGTCCTATCCAAGAGCAAATTCAGTTCAGAAAAAGAAACACAATATTGACTATCTGATATCGGAATATCAAATCTCAAATATGAACCTAGTTACCTAATAATAATAATAAAGAAATGTCATTTGAAAACCCTTCATTTTGATACGCCACTCGATAGATTCGGTAATTTTTTTTTTCACACCTCCATTTTCGCGCCAAAAATCCGCCATTTGTTTGTTTTTCACCGACTTCAAAAAAAAGAAGGAGGTTATTATAATTTTAATATACCCAGTGACCCTCGCGCAATAAAGCGGAATCTAACCACATGTCATTCATCAAGCCGATCAGCCGTTTAGTAGTTACGAGGGAACATAGAGACGGACATACTCATGCATACAGGTCAAACACATAACCCTCCTTTTTTGGCTCCGCTGCAGTCGGGTAAAAACATAACACTAAGCATCCTCCTTGTGTTAAGCGCTCAGCAATTTCAAAAGAAAATCCTTCATAATGGCCACTCCATACCAACAATAGGTAACATAAATCTAAATAACATTACAGCAGAGCTTTTGTGTATCATCACGACTGCATACAATTGTCGCAGGATGTCGGCAGTCGAACAATCAACGCATAACGAGGTCACATACAGTGGTTTTTAGCGGTAGCGCTCGGGACATTATCTAGTTTGGACTCGCATTATTTTTAATATCTAGTTTGGACTCGCGTTATCTTTAAGACGTAAAATAAAATGAGTCTTGATTGCAGCATCTACTTCGGTTTTTAACCGACTTCAAAAAGGAGGAGATTCTCATTTCGTCTGTGTTTTTTTTTAATGTTTGTTACGCGATTACTTTGCCGATTAAGAATTGATTTTGATGATTCTTTTTTGTTTGGCAGGTCACGCTTCAGAGGTGGTCCCATATAAATTTTATTAACTTTGCTTGCGTAGTTTTTGAGTTAGCTTCATTATTACGTATTTTTCCCAATTAGTGTAAGTTATATGGATTATGTTTTAAGTTACTCCGTCACTGTTATTTACATAGCAGGTAGTGCTGGTATTCACCCATTGGTGTGGGGTAGGTACCACAACTAAATATTGAAAAATAAAAACATTTCACAAAAAAAATATATTTTTTGGAGAATTGAATTAATATGATGGACCTCTTGTTTTCAATTTATACCTTGACTAGAAGTTAAATAAACAAATACATAGAAATGAAGTATCTGCTTGCAATGTCAAATAACAGCTTTTTATTAAATGCTTATGAAAGTAGATATAAACGGTACTTATAACAAAAAAAAAACATTTTTTACACGACTGCCCAAAATGGAGTATAATGTTTTAAATATTTTGTCTGGCTGTCTGTTTGTTCCGGCTAATCTCCGAAACGGCTGGACCGATTTTGACCGGACTTTCACTGGCAGTAATCTGATGTTTTATGAAGTAACTTTTATTTTAGAAAACGAAAAGAGAATTTGGGTCCACGCTGGCGAAGCCGCAGGCAGCAGCTAGTAAGTAATTAAAATGCACAACGCCATTCTAAACAAAATTTGCCTGTTCAATATACCCAAAGAACCGGGGTTTGAACCGGATTTGTGGTCGGCCGGAATGCATACAAGCAAGTTAGAATCCCAAAGTATCGTAGTTCATAATGAAACGTGAGCAACATGCTACTCAAGGTCTGCTAGTAGAAATTACGTATTAGCTCGAAAACAACAGGTTTCATGAGCCGTCGGTTTAAAAATAAGTAATCAAACCTAAAAGAAAAAAGAGTTACTTACGTTTATATAAAAACCCAGAATTCATTATATAAATAAGACCTGCTCTTGACTTTTAATGAAGATTGACACCTTAATTTATCATTTCAGCCGAAAGACGTCCACTGCTGGACATAGGCCGCCACTTCGACCGGTTCTGTGCTTGGCTAATTCAACGATGGCTTATTGTAAAATCTTCCTGCATTCCTTACTGCTATACACTGGCAACATACAGGTATCACGAATAAACAAATATAATGAACATAACTAAAATCTGTTTTTTGATCTCGTAGACTAATTTGACATTTCAAGTGATTGTTGTTTGTTTTTCAATTTGGAGTTTGACATTTGCACCTGTCAGATCAAAAAACAGACTAAATGGGCATTATTCGACGGTTTTCTCGACTGCGGACTACTATGCGTTGATATTCTTTTCAGTTTATTTTCACAAAAACTTTAAAGAAGACACTGAACTGATACACGCTTCCTTCGCCGTATTTATACACCTTTACTATCAGGCAAACAATTGAAATACAATTAAATAATTATAGAAATAACCGTAAATAACTTGATACGATTCAAGTACCTATCGTGTAGAAAATTATATACGTGGCGGTTTCCTGCTAAATTACAAGGAAATCATACGAAAAAAAAAAAACGAATTAAGTATTATATTGTGTTTGTATAATGCAAAACCTCGAACGTGGCCTATTAATACTTGGCTTCAAATAAGAGGCAGGTTTAGCTTCAAATAATTATTGTGAAGTCCTCATTATTCACTTGCTAACTTCTCAATTATAATTGAGTTCCCCTCGATCAGAAATGGCAATAATGTCGAAAGTCAACAAATCTATTTTTAACCCGTAGCGCGAAAACAGGGATTTTTTGACAAGAAATCGTGGATATCTCAAACGGGAGATTGGCAACAAATGTTATTCACTTAAGTCGGCTCTCAATCATAATTAGTGAAGTGGCGAAGATCGATCGATGCTATTATATGCCTATTGGGAGTTCGGGATGGTTATACAAGATTCTATTACAAATCACATGTCTCTAACTAATATTTAGCACAATTTGAAGTCTACAGTACCCACAAAATTCTAGAAGTCTGCGCAATTTTTTAAATTTTTATGAACAGTTAGATAATTATGGAGGTCCAATCTTTTTTAATAGTTACCATTAGTAGATTGCTAACGAACTAGGGTTTTAAGAGGGTCTAATAACAATTCAACAGGCAACATCAATTTGGAGATTTACATTCATAATGAACAACCGCCTTGTTCCCATGGGGGTAAGCGAAAATCAGAACGCCACCCTTACTTGGGCTTGCAGACACGGCTACACATCAAGCTATACATTTCCAGATTATGCTGATCTCGCTTTGTATGGGATTTCCGTACAATGCCAGGTCAGCTTATACTTACGACGCTTATTTTTACGACGCGACGGTACCCTAAGATTTTCTTAAGAAAGCTTTTGCGTTGCGAATGTCGATTCGCAGTTTTGTGTACAAGCCCATACTACTTCTTTTGCTTCGTTTACCTTCATACACGCGAGCCGGTTGCAAGTACTAGGTACGCACCAGAGGCCCTAGACAAAGTGACGAATGAAAATGAAACGATGAAATAAAAAATCCGGAGTCACACGTATCTGTTTGATTTATGCCATAGCACGTGACTCCGGATTTTTAATTTATCTGTCTGTGATTCTTGTTTAAGCACACCTATTTAGTTGACTTGTTTTTAACTAATAAAGGTTCGTCACTCGTAGTAACAGTAACCGGCCGTAAGTAGCGACAGGCGTCTGTTGCTTTTCTCAAACGGTCTCAGGATATAATCAATCAACAGTATGTCAAACTGATAGCTACAGCATCTGTTTAGTTCACTGATAGCTACTGAGGTCTTTGGTCACGATATTAATAGGAGAAGATACATAAAAAGATTGTCTGCATCGTTGCTTTATTGTAGTTCTTGCAATAATAAAGTCTTACAGAAAGGAAGAATAATGACATTACCACCAAAAGGTTTTAAGTTAAAAGCTTCAGGGTAGCCCGCGAAATTCAAATTTTCTTACGTTTTTTGCTATTTGCAGGTCAGTAATCAGGTTGTATGTTGATCTAAATAATTATGATTCGCGGAAATTAAAAATCCGGAGTCACACGTAATCTGTGCGATTTATGCCCTAACACGTGTGACTCCGGATTTTTAATTTGTCTGTCTGTGATGTCTTGTTTATAACTTTTTAGTTGACTTTTTGCCGTAGTTGGGTTTTAGTTTAATAACTTTTATTTTCCTCTTTGGACTCTCATAATATTATGGTTCATTAATTGGGGACACACAAGCTGATAAAGAGCGATAACTCTCCAGATAAAACTTGAAAATATTATCATACTAAAATAGAAATGTTGAAAAGACGATAAAAAAAATACAGTTCCGTCTTTCTAGATTCTGGAAGCTACAAATCATCGTCGCCTTTCGATTTGAGGCTGAATCAATATGAATCTCTCGTAAATGGTTCACTTGCTCACCGCATCACACACAATTTTGAACGGTAAGAAGATTTTGCTTCTTCATAGTGGCGGCGCCGGAGATACGGAAAATCCCCCTTTTATGTGGAACACTGACAAATTGTAGTTTTAGTTGTTGAGATGATTGACCTATCTTCATCTTCTCATTATCCTAAATATCTATAACTAATACATTATAATTTGTAAATAAAAAACTAAGTCCCTTTTCGTGTTTGATCGTTCGTAAACTACACTATGTATTTTTTTGCGGTTTTCACCATTACTTAGAGTATTTATTTTATCATTATATATACATAATGTATATGTCACCGTAAGATTGTGAGAACCGTTAGTTTATAATCTATCGGTATTATTTCCGTTAGATATGAGTATATAAACTTTTAAAAAATTGTGAACTGGGTGAAATAGGTTAGGTTAGAACTGTGACCAAACGCGCGCGAGCCGAGCGAGCGAAGCGAGCGGAGAGGTGCCGCGACAGCGGCTGGCGAGCGCTTTTTCCAAGTTGCTCGCAGCTAGCCATCCTATACTATATCCATCATATACATCTACTACTTAGATATAGCACAAAAATCTCGAAGTATTAACATGTCGCCGTTGCCCCCGAATCCGGGGCGGGTCGTTCGCTAGTATATAATAAAATGCTCACCTTGCTGCTTAACTTTTTGTTCCCTCGGATCCTCCCATTTAATATAAATGAGTGCGTACCAGTTTCCTGGCTTTGGGTTCTTTATCGCATAGGTATTGTTCTTGCCATCTGACCGGACTGCAAGGGTGTAGACTGGCTCCCTGGTCGCGGGATCCAAGAAGTCTTTGGGGAAGTCGTAGCCATCAGGGTTCACAGCAGGGAAAGCTCCGTGCTTTATGTTTATAATCACCTCTTGTGGATCACATGACCCTGTAATTGAGTAAAGAAACATAAAAAAATCTGGCCGAAATAGTGAGCTTTCGATTAGATAACAACGATTTCTTTTAAGAATTAATAATACTTTAAAAATATATGGATGTTCTAACTCTACGGCCATGTTATTGTATAATTTATGTGTTATCGGCCTGATGAACCTGATAACTATCGGAAAAAAACATACACGTTTGTGAATAAACGACGGGAATTTTGAATGAGAGCTTCTGCATAAAGGCTCGTGCAAAATGGCGCAATATTGCGGGCGCAACAGGCAGAACGACCCTTGTCGCGTCTGTTTGTGGGGCTTTAATTTGTTAGTAATTCGCCCAAAGCCTTTATTTTTAGCCTACGCCCGCCAGCAGTGGCTCTTTTCTTGGTAGGTACACAACAGACAGACCCCAAATGAACACCTAACTCTGTAACCTTATATAAACACAAGAGTACGCACGGAATTGTTACCGTTTTTAATAGTTGATCGACATGTTATGGGGATTATCCTAAACAATGGGCCTACGTTTGTACCTCTCAAAAAAGTGTATCTATGGTAAAATATTGGCTTAGAAGAGCCGATGTTAGGCTGTAACCTAACCTAATCTACTTAGGAAAAAGCCAAACCGATGTTTCTGGGTAAGGTAGAGTTACATTCCACCTCTGCCTTTACCTTCGGAGAATACAAGCCTATTTTATTGTTTACATTAATGTCAGTCTTACTAATGGGTGGTGTGTGTGCCTTTTATTAGTAACACAATCGTTTACCGACGACAATTAACTAATTTGGCCAGTGTCGTGAAACAACCCACGCAGTGTCTCACTTACACTAGCGACAAATTACTTGGATTGGATCAATTACTTCGTACCTAATAATTGTGTGGGCTTCCTGCACTAAGAAGATGTGTCAGACCCAGCAATGACCACAACATAGCATCACGCCTGTAATCGCTAGAGGGTTAGGCTGAGGTGTACCTATAGTACACCCATATTTCGCCAGTTATGTAGCGAGCATAATTATTACCATCCACCAGGCACAAATCTAGACTCCGGACTGCTACTGAGAAATTCCTGATGAAAAAACCGAATCACACTTTGCCCGACCTAGGAATCGAGCACAGGACCTCATGCTCAACAATAGCGCTTGCAAGCACAAGACCAACGAGGCAGTGATCAATAATTTATTTATGTTATTTATTTTTTACATAAATCAGAGGACACATTAACGAATCACAACAAAAATGTAGGCACATAACCATTGAATAATGTGATAACTGAGTAATGCCTGTTACTATAGCTACACTTTTTTTTTTTTTTTTTTTTTTTTGAGGGTGGGAAATCATCCAATGACTTCTCCCGCTCTGGGCGGAGCGGAAGGGCGTGTCAGACTTTTACTGACTAAAACCCACCCGTGTTCCTTCATTTGCCTGTTGCCAAGGTCCCGGTATCCCTTTCGGACTTTCCCGCAACCCTGGCAGGCATCGGTCCTATTGGACCCCGTCATTTTTGCTGACATCTCTTTGAGGCGCGCGTGGAACACGACGCGCCATCGACCCGGGCCTGGTCCTTATCGGACGGCGAGCTGCCCGTTGCTCGCCGTCCGCAAGCCCGTACTACAGCTACACTGGCCGACCATAAAATTATCATAATCGGTACATCGGCCTATAATTTTGTGCTGGACCACACACAGACCTCTTCTCTGGGGGATCATAAAGAGGGTGGGGTCCACACGGGATAGGAATAGGATAAGGGATATGGGGGATAGGGGGTCGAATTTTAGGTTCTAGGGCAGGCCGGTTTCCTCACGATGTTTTCCTTCGCCGTTTGAGTGCAATGGTGATGAAGAAAATTGCACTTAGTGCATAGTGCCTGGGCTCGACAGTTCGAATCCAAGACCTTCAACACATAAGTCAGGGCCATTACCACTGGGCCACAACTCTACTAACCATTAATTATCAGTTGGCACTTATGTACGATTCACACCTGTGCACAACTGACGGAGCGCGGTGGATCTTGCTCTCTCAAAATCCTCGATTAGATTATGCTATTTTAAAGCACGAATATGTAGATTGCATTTGTCTAATAAATACACGTAAATCTTTCATTACAGCTTTTCAAATGCTGCGATTTTACTCTTTTTGCTGGTCATATACGCGCGCCGGTTGCGTGCACAACGCACCTGACCTTTTTGAAGGACGTTTCCAAAAAGGTATGGTCCATTTTGTACTTAATTGCTTAATCGACCTAAGGTTGAATCTCAGTTGCAGGTCATAAAACGTCAAGGACTATTTTTACTTTAAGACCAATGTGACTAGTTAGACAGTTTCAACTTTGTCAAAAGTGGTAAAGCATTTACGAGGTGGGCTGTACATAGAACCATTTTGGCATTATTTACTATTCATAGGAAAAAGTACGATTTTAAGAAAAATTGAATTGTTTATCAATAAATAAATAATTTGGTAATTATTAAATGCACATTTTGTACATGAATTTGGTCTGAGTTGAAAAAGTGAACTCTTGCTTCGTGAAATCATGATTTTCAAAAAAGTCATCAAGAATTTTTGTATTGATTGATTACCATATCTCTATCAGGCACAGCTGCCTAACAGATTTTAGCCTTTCATTTAAATAAAGGTATTAAGATAAATATGTTAAAAAAAAAATATCGACGTACCATGCGGGCGAAGCCGCGGGCGGAAGCTAGTAAACTATATTATTAAAACTGAGTAGGGCAAATTTTACAACTAAGTTTTTTCTAATCTGAAAATATTCTGGTCTGGATGATTATTGCTATGTTAGAAAGACTTAGATCTAGTTAAAAATCTAGGAAATAATGGGAACACCAAGAATTTTGGTAATAATTAAATCTGCCTAGCTTTTTCCCAACTAAATTGGGGTTGGCTACCAGTCTAACTGGATGCAGCTGAATACCAGTATGCCTATCTGACCTCCATACAGTAACTGGATAATACGATACCCCTTGGTAAGTCTGATTGTCAGACTTTCGGGCTTCTGATGACCCGTAACAACTTTCAAAGGTCCTCGAATGACAGCCAGGACTAACGGCTTAACGTGCTTTCCGAGGCATGGAGGAGTCTTGATATGTAAAGATGGTCACCTATATTCGGACCAACCCCGGCAAGCGTAGCTTAACCTGATGGGTCGACCCATGCGGCTGTTATTAGTTAACCATGTAATAATTACTAGAAGAAAATTATGATTGATCATTTGGGTCATTGAGAATTTTGCTAGTAAAAGTAATACTAGGAATAGAGAGTCAATGTGAATTTTGAGAGCAGTGGCAGCCCAGTAGAAACGGCCGCGACTTACGAGTTGTAGGCCGTAGGTTCGAACCCAGTCAGGTACTTTATGTAAATTATTTCATCACCACTGCTCTCAAAATGGTGAAGGAAAACATCGTGAGGAAACCGGCATGCCCTAGAACTAAACATTTAAAGTCATGTGCCCACTCCCTCTGACAGAGAGGAGGCCTCCCACAGAGAGGTGTCCCAGTACTGGAAACATTACAGCCTAATTATGTTTGTGAATTTTACTGAAACACATCAGGATGATGAGTCAGCCAGGCTATATCTAAAATCTTAAGGGGGATGCGCCAGGGTAGCCCACGAAATTCAAATTTTCTTACGTTTTTTGCAATTTGCAGGTCGGTGTTAGATTGTATGTTGATCTAAATATGATTTGCGCACGTAACAAATATGGATTTACAGAATTATGAACATTAGAATCAGCAATACCACTCTCTAAGTTCATGAAAGTCTCAAATGTCGAGATTTCATGAAATCATGAGTTTTGAGACTTTCATGAACTTAGAGAGTTGTATTGCTGATTCTAATGTTCATAATTCTGTAAATCCATATTTGTTACGTGCGCAAATCATATTTAGATCAACATACAATCTAACACCGACCTGCAAATTGCAAAAAACGTAAGAAAATTTAAATTTCGTGGGCTACCCTGGCGCATCCCCCTTAAACTACCATTAAATTAAATAAACTTCAAGTACCCTGAAAAAAGACACCTATAAAAGTCTCATCATACAATAATCACATGAAATGAAGCAGGAAGTCTGCCCATTACCCGGAGTCAAGATGGTCACTTAACGCAGCATAGTAACTGGTCATGCAATAAGTGCATTTATGTAGGTGTACTGCTTGCATCATACCTGTGGTGCTAAAATTAGAGCATACAGCCGTGTTAATCAATGCAGTTACCAAGGTTAGGCTAGGTTTAGATGTGCTTAAAGGGCATAACTGTTTTCTATTTATGTAATATTTTCGGAAGCTTAATTCAGTATTTTCTGACTATATCATTTAGTTTAGGACATTCTTTTTTCAAAGTTTTTTGCATTTTTGGCAGTTCATTACAAGCAGATATTATCTGAAATATTGCTGAGAATTCAGTGACAATTGACATTTTATATAAAATATAAATAAAAAACAGCCCATTACTATACTACTGCAGGGCAAAGGCCTCTTCTCATATAGATATTTTACAGAATATGTAAAAATTCATATAGATATTTTACACATTCTAAAATTTTATGTACACTCTTTGGAGTAATCCATGAACTAAGGAGTAAACTGTGGTGTGGTGAATGATTTAAAATTTGGAATAAATTGTGGTAGCATGGCATTATGTAAAAAAAAAAAATAGATGCTTAGTGTGCTCCTCTCCTGTATCAACAGGGCCTCCTTACAGATAAGCAAACTTTAAAACAGACATGCAGTATTTAATAGTTTTAAATTTATAATACAAATCATTCAGCAGAAAAATACCTGGAAGAAGTTTATTAAATAAAAAGTGTTAGCATGACACCTACCAATGGTATTTAAATGAAGCTCCTCCGATTGGAAGGTGAAGCGAGCGTCGATCACATCCCTCATAACAGGGTAAAACACAACAGAAACGGTGCGATAACTTCTAAACATATATACATCAGTGGCAATCTGTCTGGTGACCAAATGGTAATCATCTAGTAAAACCGTGCGGGTCCTTGTTAACTGCTCAAGTATCCTCTTCCTGTTCTCATTATCTTCTATTTTCTCTTGTTGACCAAGAATAAGCCCGGTGCACACAACTAATAAAACAAAAAATAGGCAAATTCTCATTTCGACGATTAACGCCTACCTGCCTACAACACGTACCGATTACAAGTGCGTAACATTAACAGACACTAAAAAGAATTCTGCCTTGATTCAGAACTATTTACATATATTTTACAGTCATTTTAAATATGAATTTACTCGGTTTTTTATGCGAACTGGAACCAACCATCAGACGACCGTTCAACGTTCACTAATCAATCAACAAAGCATTTGTCATTGTCAACGTCAAATTGTAATGTCAATAAACAAACCCATCTTCTGTCAAACTTTAAACTTTTTTATCACTTTGGACACAGGTTTTTTAAGTCATCTGTTTGCTGTAAGTAGGCAACATGGATAAAAAATATGAAAGTGGTGAAATTGAAGATGATAATGGAATTAAAATAGAGAACAAACATGAGTTAATTAAGATAGAAGTCAAATACCTTTCACAAATCCAGCATATTTCTAGGTAGGCTCGGTCAAGTAAGTCGGTCGGTTTCAAGTCAATTCGAATAATGTATAGTTAATTAATTATATTTAATGAATTTTGATCATAAATATAACGTAAAACAACGCCCAAAATATAAAAAAACGTATGAAATTATTTATTTCTCGGGCTACATTGAAGGCATCACATTTATTCATTAAAACAATCGACCCATGCAGTCGCGTCCCGCATCTCACGTGACATTTGCCTCACCGTGCGTTTGCACTGGCGGGCGCGGAGAAACATTCAATACAAAACATGTTGAAATCTCTAGTTCCTGTCAAAAATTGTATGGAACATTGACAGAAAATAGAGATTTCATCATGTTTTGTCTTGAATGTTTCACCAGTGCAAACGCACGATCAGCATGGCCAGAACTTTAGTTATCTAATTCTGAACATAGAGTATAGATAGAGTGCGTTTCATCCTATAGTTCCTATGACGTAATGTTGGCTTGCCTGTTGTAGGAGCAATACGAATACGATACGCCGCTAGATGCTTCCTAAAGGTCCGTTTTTTTTTTTTAACAGAAGAGCCAACATTACTACCACTCTAGATGATTCTGAATCGGTCTATTTCCGACTATAGCCCGTTTTTTTTACCACATAAATTAAAATCTTAAGAAAACTTGATTCGATCAATCTGGTTTCAGTTCAATCTATGATCGATTTATATCGCGCGCACGTGATTTTTGATGTCAGATTGATCGGTAGATTGGAGCAAAATCTCCATACATTTTGATTTGTCCAATATTTAAGATCCCACGCCGTTCGAGTGGCGCCACGACTGCCTTGGTGATTAGAGAACTGAGGGCAAACTCTCTTACTAAACGTTCACATTCAATTCACAAACTGTCAAACTTGTCAAAAATGTTGGTAAATTAATGGTTTTTTTGACGAATGTGAACGTTCTTAAAAATAGGGTAATTGTCCCGCTGATAATGTCATTAGATAGATAGACTGAGGTATGGAATTAGTATGTACTGCAAAGCTAAGATACTTGTCAGTGGGCAAAGGCGAGAGTGTTCAAAGATTTTTTAATAATAAAATATCATGGGAATTCTGTTCTCACTGACACTGACAGAAAACCAATCTATTGAATGAATGAGTGAACGATTTCAAGTTTAGTGTTGTCATACCTCGACTGTACCTTGGAATGCGGGAATATTTTGTTCAGAAATAGGTACAGATTTTGCTAAACTTCCAACTGGACGCCTGACGCCAAATAACGAAATTATTTGATTATATTCTACATCAAAAACTGATGGTGATTTCAAAATGGTAGCATACAATTAACCAAGATACGGGATCATGCGGACAAAGGGGGCCGCGAAGCTCTATTTTGTGTATTTACTGCTTTTCAGCGGTCGTCAGAGCTTGTTTGCCATTTGTTTTGGTGATTACGTATAAGGATTTCTAGTTTTATGGGAATCTTCTATCAAACACCAGCTTTACAAAGGTAATTATAGTCTTTGAGTATGGCATCCCAGAAACCTTTTTGCTACTGCGATTCCGGCGCGCGCATGTCTCGCTCTTTCCTATAAAATTCAGAAGTTTGCAATAAATAATGGCTTCGACGGTAAATTCGAAGCAAACAGCCGTAAACGGTGACGTATCGTCAAAAACACATCCGTGCAAAAAATCTAAAATGGAAAATAAAGTTGCTGTTGTTTTGGGTGCTCAATGGGGGGACGAGGGAAAAGGAAAAGTTGTGGATTTATTGGCTGTTAACTGTGACATCGTGTGCCGTTGTCAGGTTAGTTATATCTTTATTGTTTTCCTAATTATTGCTACGTTAACAAAGTATTTTAATACCGGTCTTTCTAACTGAGAATATTGTTTTGTATTTGCTCTCCACCGCTGTTTATGGATGACATTTTGAGGTTATATTAGGCACGAGAATTAACGCTTTTAATTAATTTTACCGTGTTTTCATTACTTTCATCTACCTTATTATGTTTCGGGCTACGAAAACAGATATTTTGAAGAGCCTTTGGAGTTGGCGGCGCGCCAGAATTTGTTTGAAAACATGTGAATTGTGAACACAATGTTTTTGTATGAATTCGCGAATCCAAGACTCGTGCCAAGAGTCTTAGCGGGAACTCAGAGCTGCTGTGCGCTAGTTCAATGTTGCGTAAACCAGCCAGTTCCGGTCATCATTATGTAACAATTATATTCGGAGATTTTTTTCTAAATATTTTCAATAATCATGTGACAGACAGAATTATAAAAGCTTGTAGTATATTTAAATTCGTAAACAGAACTTGTGCAGTGTGCTCACTAATTATGGATTACTGCCAAGGTCTGGGACATTATACATTTATTGTTGTTACACTATGAATATTTTTAAATTCTTCATTTATGTAGTCTTGGGCTCTGTCTATAAATAATTTGATTATGTATTTTTATAGATCTTATGTTTGACACTTCAAGGAAAAACTGCTGTTCAGAATCTTGTAATCTTGGACATTAATCAATTTATGTGAATGTTACTATTAATCAGACATGGTTGGAATTCTATACAATATGTAGTATTGTATGGTATGACTTGGTTTCACAATGAACTGATAGCATGTACTTAATACTTACATGTACCGATACATTATTTTTTAATACCAAGATCTCTTCAAGACTATTAGCTTTAACACTGTTTTCATCAATGTGTATCTAGCATTGCGAAGAACAAAGCCTATAAACAAAAAAAATGACAGATATATTACTAGGGTCTTACATTGGTCCCAATCTAGGCAAGCCTGTATTGTAGGCACCAATATGAACTGTTGGGTATTGATTGGCTGAAACATACTATACTGTAATAATAATGTCCATTTTGGAAGCCAAAAACTCTTGGCCAATTCCCATTATCTATTTAATATTGCACAGATATTTATTCATAATAACAAGTATATCAGACGTAAATCTTAAATAAGTGATACATATTCATAATATCACATTTCAAATCTAGTTTAACCTGTATGTCTGCGGACGGGCCGCGCACGGACCAAAAACTATTGTAGTTTAATTAGAAAGTCCTTGAAGAATTAAACAAGAACCAACTGCCATGACGATACTATTCATAATATGCTAATTATTTGCTCTGAACTTTTATTGGACCATGACTCTGCCTGGGTACTTATCTATATTTATAAAAGGCCTCAAGGAGGTACCCAAGAACGTATGTACCTATTATCTATTTATTTTATGTAGGTATAAAGTATCTAGAATGTATATTTTGTCTATTGGTGACTTTAAAAATAGAACTGCTTAAAAGATAACTATGGGTAACAACTGAGGTAAATAACCTTTCAGCACAATTGAATGTAGCTGAAGACAAAGAATTTTGTATTTTTTTTTTATCAGTAAAATTAGTAGTCTGATACTTCAGCCATAATACGAGTACCTACTTAATTTATATAATTATAACTGCACAAGTGCACAACCTTTTAATATTAAATATATTAATTACAGGATATTGATTTCACTCAACACAATCTATCAAGGAAATGGGTGCTATCACATTTTTATGTAATATACATTTATACTTGCAGGACAGGTTCAATATTGCATTTAATCATTTAAATATCAATTTCAGTTCAAAGTTTGCACTTTCTATTTAGACATTTTGTAGGAATTTGAAAAATATTATGTCTCATTTAATTTTCGTAGGTATTATTTTGAGAGAAGGCCGCGGTATGAAACCCGCGTTAAGCCTCGTGCAGACTGGCGCGACTCGACACCGGTAATTGTTATATCTGCTAGAAATTGTTTGTTAGAGTCGCGTCGCGCTGTCACGTTGGGCCGGTCTGCACGAGGCTTCACACGGAAGGCGGGGCGAGGGTGTGTGTGATGTCGGTCGGTCCGACAGCGATATTGTTGTACCATACGTCTTTCAAATCTGTCAGTACCTACTCAGCCGAGTAGGTTCAGATTTCCAAGATGGTATCCTCACATTCTTGGAGTTGAATTCTTTGTCTTATATGAAATCCCGCCTCCTTTTGTCAGACGCGCCGTCTATATTTCTCTTCACACGCTCATACCGTGAAGATTACGTAGTACCTATGTAGTCGGGAAAGTTGGTGTCATCGGGCCTCACTGCCAGGGTGCGCCAGACGTACATATCGCAAAACTCGAAGGAAAAGAAATGGAAAAAAAAATACTAAATTATTTTTTAGTAGCTAAAAGATAACTGCAGTTATCATAATTTGCAGTTGTTATTATAGATAATATACGTTCCAAAAGTACCTACAGTTACTTCAGAGTCAGTTATCTTAAAAAATAGGAAGTCGTATAATCCTACTATCCTACTAATCCTACTATCCTACTCCTACTAATATTATAAATGTGAAAGTTTGTGAGTATGGATGTGTGGATGTTTGTTACTCTTTCACGCTAAAACTACTGGATGGATTTGGATGAAATTTGGCAAACAGATAGTTTATAACCTGGATTAACACATAGGATACTTTTTATCCCGATATTCCCACGGGATCAAGACTTACGCGGGTGAAACCGCGGGGCGCAGCTAGTCTAGAATAAATAACTGGTTCATGTGGCCCCAATTTAGGCAAGCCTGTATTGTAGGCACCAATATGAACTGTTGGGTATTGATTGGCTGAAACATACTATACTGTAATAATAATGTCCATTTTGGAAGCCAAAAACTCTTGGCCAATTCCCATTATCTATTTATTATTGCACAGATATTTATTCATAATAACAAGTATATCAGACGTAAATCTTAAATAAGTGATACATATTCATAATATCACATTTCAAATCTAGTTTAAACAGGAACCAACTGCCATGATGATACTATTCATAATATGCTAATTATTTGCTCTGAACTTTTATTGGACCATGACTCTGCCTGGGTAGTTATCTATATTTATAAAAGGCCTTAAGGAGGTACCCAAGAACGGATGTACCTATTATCTATTTATTTTATGTAGGTATAAAGTATCTAGAATGTATATTTTGTCTATTGGTGACTTTAAAAATAGAACTGCTTAAAAGATAACTATGGGTAACAACTGAGGTAAATAACCTTTCAGCACAATTGAATGTAGCTGAAGACAAAGTATTTTTATTTTATTTTTTTATCAGTAAAATTAGTAGTGTGATACTTCCAGCCATAATACCTACTTAATTTATATAATTATAACTGCACAAGTGCACAAACTTTTCATATTAAATAAATTAATTACAGGATATTGATTTCACTCAACACAATCTATCAAGGAAATGGGTGCTATCACATTTTTATTTAATATACATTTATACTTGCAGGACAGGTTCAATATTGCATTTAATCATTTAAATATCAATTTCAGTTCAAAGTTTACAGTTTCTATTTAGACATTTTGTAGGAATTTGAAAAATATTATCTGTCTCATTTAATTTTCTTAAGTATTATTTTGAGAGAAGGCCGCGGTATGTAGCCCGCGTCAAGCCTCGTGCAGACGAGGGTGTGTGTGATGTCGGTCGGTCCGACAGCGATATTGTTGTACCATACGTCTTTCAAATCTGTCAGTACCTACTCAGCCAAGTAGGTTTAGATTTCCAAGATGGTATCCTCACATTCTTGGAGTTGAATTCTTTGTCTTATATGAAATCCCGCCTCCTTTTGTCAGACGCGCCGTCTATATTTCTCTTCACACGCTCATACCGTGAAGATTACGTAGTACCTATGTAGTCGGGAAAGTTGGTGTCATCGGGCCTCACTGCCAGGGTGCGCCAGACGTACATATCGCAAAACTCGAAGGAAAAGAAATGAAAAAAAAAACTAAATTATTTTTTAGTACCTAAAAGATAACTGCAGTTATCATAATTTGCAGTTGTTGTTATAGATAATATACGTTCCAAAAGTACCTACAGTTACTTCAGAGTCAGTTATCTTAAAAAATAGGAAGTCGTATAATCTAGAGTAAATAACTGGTTCATGTGTCCTTCACAAATAACAGTGATATTTTCATTAAACGAAAGAAAATTACGTTTGTATGAGAATAATCAGAATATTGTGTAATACTTATCGTATTGTGTGCGCAATAAAACGCCAAAGATCTATGTAAGTTCTTTCCAATTAGGTAAAAAGCCGTCCAAGTGCGAGTCTGACTAGCGCACGAAGGGTTCCGCAAAAAAATATTGCTTATTGTATGGGAGCCTCCTTAAATATTTATGTTATTCTGTTTTTTAGTATTTATTATTATAGCGGCAACAGAAACACAACATCTGTGAAAATTTCAACTGTCTAACTATCACGGTTCAAGAGATACAGCCTGATGACAGACGGACGAACGGGCAGCGGAGTCTTACTAATAAGGTCCCGTTTTACCCTGTGGGTACGGAACCCTAAAAATGAAGACTATTGTGATGTGAACTTCAATCAATCTGCCTAGCCTTTTCCCAACTATGTTGGGGTCGGCTTCCAGTCTAGCCGGATGCAGCTGAATAGCAGTATTTTTTTACATCGAGCGAATGCCTATCTGACCTCCACAACCCAATAACTGGGTAATACGATACCCTTTGGTAAGACTGGTTGTCAGATTTTCGGGCTTCTGACGATCCGTAAGGAATGCCAAAGATCCACGAATGACAGCCGGGACCAACGGCTAAACGTGCTTTCCGAGGCATGGAGTAGTCTCGGTATGTAAAGATGGTCACCCAACCCCTGTAAGCGTAGCTTACCTTATGGATCGACCCGTGAGGCTGTTATTACTTAGCCACGAGCTCCTCCTTGTGATATACACTTAAATAACTATTGTATTTGACATTGTATACTTACGTACAATTTAATTTCAACTCTTTATTAGTGGCTTTTGTGGACATGATATTTATTCAATTTGTTACAGTTGTAAAAGCAATCACGTCATGTGGTATAGGTTTTTATTACTTTTTGATTATTTGTCTTTTATATAGATTCTTTTCTATTTTGTGAATGTGAGAACGTTGTAGGCTTAGTGGATTGTAGGTTTGTTGAACATCTTCTATTTTGTTAAGTACCTGGTACTTGTTGAAAGGCCTACATTGTCCTCTCATGCCTACTAACACTGTAATTTGAAAATATTGTAAAAGCCAATTATTTTTAAAAGAGTAACCGTCGAGTTTCTTGCTGGCTCTTCTCCATAGGAAACGACCAATCGGAACCATGCACCTAGCTTCTCACGTTTCATAAGTGCCCATGTAGGTTTATGTGAAATAAAATATTTTGATTTGATTGATTTGAATAAAACATTGCAACCAATAGCTAGGGCTATTTTGCGATTTGAATTGAAATCCACTGAACAATTCGCTTGAAAAATATTTCAATACAGTTTGTGGATTGGAAATAAAATAATACTTATGATATCAACTTTCTTCTCGTAACGCCACGAGTCCACGACCCGCGAACTACCTCGATACGATTAAAATTTCAACGTGCCACTAAATAAGATTGGAACTGGCCCGAAAGTCTGACAACCTGTCTTACCAAGGGGTATAGCGTTACGCAGTCGCTCTATCTAAAATACTGGTATGCAGCAGCACCTGCATGCAGATGATGAGTAAAAAAGATATTTATTATTGCTTGCTTACCTACCGGGGTCTAGCTGGGCTGACTCGTAATATTCTACAACAAAGCCTGATTTATTAAAAAAGAGCCTCCAGCCATGTAGCCATGCCATGCATTCATAAGTCAATACCTGAACCAAATAGGTACGTAACCACCATAAAATGAACCATGAGTGACCTCTGCGGTACCACCGACGATGCCGTGGAAGTGACGAATTTTTGGGCCAGCAAAATCTAATTCACTGTACTGCCGACACGACGAAGAATATCTAAGGGTGGAATCCCACGATCGGAAATATTGCAGACGGACACGCACGGCAGACGACCACAGACCGCCACGCACAGCGCACCGAGGCGCTTCCGATGTCTGCGATACCCCGCACGTACACCTTCCCACGGTCCGTCGTCCGGGCTCGTCGGTGTCCGTCCGCAAAATCGCCGATCGTCGGATCTCGGCATAAACCTATGCTAGAGAAATTCACTTCCACAAAAGGCATTGGAAAGTTATCAAAGTCCAAGCAATCTTTGAACCTCAAAAGACATTGCGCGGTGTCGCTAAATCCTGCCAATGAATCAACAGGACTAAATGCCTAACCTGTAAGAAAAATATTATAAAAGCCCTTGTGTGAATGTTTAGCATACCACGTTTTTTATTGTAAACATACATCACAATTTATTGCTAACATCAGCCGTTGGAGTTTACACGAACAACATACGTTGTTAATAAAGATTAAACGTATGCTTGTTGGTTGAAGACCACAATGCCACATCTCTAATTCCCTTCAGTTTGATTTTACAGTTATTTTCAGCTACAGCAATGTATGCGAGCATATGAATAGGCCAAAGATAGCATGAGATCGAACAATAGTATCCTCGAGGCCCGACTAGGTAATTCATCTTCCAAGCTTCGTCTCTGGTCATTCCCTAGAACTACCCCTTTTCATTAATGTACTGAAATCAATCAACTCAGCCTATCGCAGTCCGCTGCTGGAGACGCCCTAGGCGTCGGGAATCCCAGGAGGATTCCCGGCAACCATAGGCGCGGGCTTGCGGACGGCGAGCAGTGGGTAGCTCGCCGTCCGATAAGGACCAGGCCCAGGCCGATGGCGCGTCGTGTTCCACGCGCGCCTCAAAGAGATGTCAGCATAATTGACGGGGTCCGGTAGGACCGATGCCTGCCAGGGTTGCGGGAAAGTCCGAAAGGGATACCGGGACCTTGGCAACAGGCAACTGAAGAAACCCGGGTGGGTTTTAGTCAGTAAAAGTCTGACACGCCCTTCCGCTCCGCCCAGAGCTGGAGAAGTCATTGGATGATTTCCCACCCTCAAGTCAGAAAGTTGAAGCTAGTTGCCCATTCCAAAACGTAGATCTCTATTAGATCTCTATTGAGAACGGCAAGACAATCCAAGGCTGTAGGCATCCTTAACCAATTCCAAACCATGTTTATTGCTTGTCAGTTCGTGTTTTCATAGAATAAAAATTAAACAAACGCAAGACATGCCCTTGAAAAACGCCATAAAATAATTGGAAGAGAATGAAATGGAAATGTAATTACTAACGTAAAGTTTCGTATTTTATCAGTTGTTAACTGTTGACAAAGCAAAGATTTTGCAATGACTTACATACAGACTGGAATTGTTTTGTATTTTACAATGTTGTGTCATTTTGTTTATTTGTAGCGGACGCCAGACAATTAGAGAAATCTGTAACTTATTTATCACAAGGCTGCCAGCTTTCGTTATTTGATTGATTTTCAATACAAAGTACATTCATTACATCTAGTAAATTGTCTATGCTGTAATGCAACAGAAATAGCTGGTTACACAGACTACTCCTGGCTGTACATGTGACTATGTGCTGAACCCATTTGAATTTTCTTTGGGGAATTTAAAAAAACGAAGCGAAAATGGTTGAAATATACCCTCAATCTAACGAAGAAATTAAGGTGGCCGTTCTTTGGCCAGTACAACAGTGTTGAGGGTCCAAATAATCAAGCAATTACAGCTTTTATTTTTCATCTATCTACGTTAAGGCCCTACCCTACCTCAAATTTTATCTCGCTCGCACCATACTACTCGCGGCCTGAGTGAGAGCGAGACGGAGTGGGGTGCTGGCGGCTCTCAGCCTCGAATAGTTTAGGTAATTGCTTTATACGGTGAAAATAATGGTAATTTAAATAAAAAGTAAAATACCTGCTTTATAGTTAGTTCAGTTGTTAGACAAAGTTTCATGATCTAATTTGAAGTATTTTTGAATACCAGCGGTTTATAGTTCAGTTCAGAGGTAGCTTTGGCAATTTTTTCTCGTTTAGACAATTTATTCCGGAAGGTTTATGTGTATGATACATTCATAATTAAACTTATAATATACCGTGCAAAGCTGGGGCAGGTCGCTAGTAGAATTTATGAAAAACACGTGAACATCATTTAGTCAACAGCGCAGAAATAGCGGTTCTTTTGTAGGTTATACATGGTTATACTTATATTTTATAATATAATAATATATCAGACCTAGGGACAGTATAGTTATTAGTAACAATTGTATGAGTAATCCGGCCTTGACAAAACCTTGAATGAACTCATCCGGAAAATAGTAACTTCATATCCATCATAATTAAGTACTTACATGTTAGTAGAATCATCTCAATTAACAGCAGTTTATATTATTTTCAAGCCTTTAAATGTCATTGTGCGCTTTTATAATCTCGCGAAAGCGTAAGGGTAGCCCGCGAAATTCAATTCTTACGTTTTTTGAATTTGCAGGTCAGTATCAGGTTGTATGTTGATCTAAATATGATTCGCGTCCGTATCAAATATTTATAGAATTAATAGCTTCCGCCCCCGGCTTCGCCCGCGTGGTAGGCAGGCAGGTTTTTTTTAATATCAGCAAAAATATCTATCAAAGGCAGGTGACGTTCTGTAGTTTCTGTACATGACGATATGGTTTCTGCCTACTTCCATGGGAAGACGGCGCGGCGTGGGTTTATGTATGTATATCCTACAAAACCATTCTTTGCAGTTTGCTCAGCCTTTTCCGAGACATTTCGCAAGTCCTTTAAAGATCTTTAAAGTAATTTAAAACCAAGTTTTTTATTGCCTAAATCCATAAAAACGCAGCGAGATTACGCCATACGCTGAATAATAACTATTTATGAAGTGCAAATAAGGTAAATCTAGTTATTTTATAACCACATCTCGATCAGAATCTGCTATAAATAACGATTTCGATAGTCGATGGTTGCAGTTATTTTTACTATGAAGTATTATGATGAATTCGCTACTTTATTTATAATTTAGTGAGGTATCAGTGTCACATCTAGCGTTCACGTAGCTGGCAAAACCACACCAATGCCATGGTAGCCATGGTAAAATTTTGTTACGTGACAATATGTGGCAAAATGACAGACGTCCATACAAACTTGAATTGAATTTATGAATTTAAGATTTTATTAAGTAGATGATTTTACCAAATTACCCCTTTACGTTGTCGAGAGTTCGAGATTATCTATCTGGTCTGGACTTTTGGACATCAGGGTTTATCGTGAAGAAGCAGTATAACTGAAATCACTCAAATAATTAGCCAGGCTTGACCGAGGTTGTCCCAAACAATTGGACGAAACGTTCGTTTGATTAGGTGCACATAATTCCACCATTGCACCAAATTCAAAACTGCGCCCTAATTGCGTTATACACGCTCAATCATAATTGGAATCGGTTCGAAACAAATGTCTCATCCATTGCTTCATAAGTTAATAAGTTACGTTGTAGAGCAGATTTTTTTTTCGAACTCATGAAGCAATGTATTAGGCAACTGTTTCAAACCGATTCCAATTCTGACCGATCGTGCATTACGCAATTAGGGTGCTGGTTAAATTTTCGATCCCCTCTGTACTCAGGCGCGGCGCCCACTATATGTGGGCATCGGTGCGGCTCGGTACAGCTCAGGCGGCTTCGGGCGTCTACTCTGCGACATGTCTGCCACACGAACTATTATTAGTTTTACCGAAGCTACCCGAAACCAGCATCGGCGTCCTTAGGTATGCTTACGACTGCCGAGGCAGCTCTCTCAGCCCTCAGGCGCCCGAGGCAGTCCTCAGGCGCCTAACGCCGTAAGGCGCCCGAGCTGTACCGAGCCGCACCGATGCCCACCGATAGTGGGCGCTGTGCCTTACAGTCCGGCCGTCGAGAGAATGCATTCTTGACACCTGTCAATTACATACTAACGAAATCCATTTTACCACAAAACCGTGTTTAACAGTTTTTTAGCCTAAACATCTTTTAAACACGACATTTCTGTATGGAGTTTGACACAAAACTGACATTAGACACACATTGAACAAGTGTCTTAGTTTTTGTGGTAAGACCCTATGTGTTTTGCGAATTTGACCCCGAGTAGGTACTACTAAAAATTTTCCAACTGACAGATGTCAGGAATGCATTCTCTCGAAAGTCGGACTGTATAAAAATTAGATTTTCGTCGAAAGCCGGACTGTATAAAAGTTAGATGTTTGTCGAAAGCCGGACTGTAAAAAAGTTAGGTTTTTGTCGAAAGCCGGACTGTATAAAAGTTAGATTTTCGTCGAAAGCCGGACTATATAAAAATTGGATTTTCGTCGAAAGCCGGAGTGTATAAAAGTTAGATAGTCGTCGAAAGCCGGACTGTATAAAAGTTAGATTTTTGTCGAAAGCCGGACTGTATAAAAGTTAGATTTTCGTCGAAAGCCGGACTGTATAAAAGTTAGATGTTTGTCGAAAGCCGGACTGTATAAAAGTTAGATTTTCGTCGTAAGCCGGACTGTATAAAAGTTAGATTTTCGTCGAAAGTTTCCTTATCTCATGTCTGTCTCACACAACATTTATTTTCTCTGCCCATGACCTATATGCCCTGGCAGAAATAGCAGCGTAACAAAGATGACAGATTAGTGTTTTTTGAATGAACACTTACGCATTCAAGATCATCTCTACAATGTCATGTCAGCGGAAGCAATGTGCCAAAAATCGTGAAATATGTGTGTTACTGGCAGGTCGACTACGTGTTAGAGAATTTTCTTCTAATTGCGCGTGTAATACGACAGCTGCACAATGTCGAGTTTAGAAAACAGAAGAAAAAGAAAAATGTTTTGTTTATTGCTTTTCAATGTCTGAAACATTCCTTTTTTACACCCTGCTCATTCCTCAGTGTGAGATTGTTAGAATGTAGCTGTTTCTTTTTTGGCAAAGAATAAATCTCACTAGAGGGGGTGTGGTTTATTCTGTAGGTTTGATAAAATCCTTACCAATTACTAATTATTATAAATGCGAAAGTGACTCTGTCTGTTTGTCGCGCTTTCACGCCAAAACTACTGAACCGATTTAAATGAAATTTGGTATACAGATAGTCTAGAGCCTGAGAAAGGACATAGGCTACTTTTTATCGACATACCACGCGAGCGAAGCCGCGGGCGGAAGCTAGTATTTGATAAAGATAAACAGCAGCCAACATTTTTAAATCTTACCTTACCTAAAATAACACTCAGGAAAATAATCTGTTAGTCAAGCCCGCTTGTCAATATCCTGGAAAATCTTTGAGTGTGTATCCTGTTCAGTAATCGTTTTTTGAAGCTAATAGGACGAATAGATCCTTCAATTTAATTCAATTCAATTTTATTCAGGAACAATTCACGTTGTGTTTGAAACCATAAATAAATAAGAAAAACACGGTCATTAAAGCTATAAAACTAACAACAAATTCATAATTACAATAAAATATATAAAATAACAAAAAATAAAAACTCGATAACATTACAAATTAAACATTCAATACAATTTAAAATTCACTAACATTACAAAAATCCCTGAATTCCCTGAATTTCTACGGCCTTGACATCAAAACCGTTTGTAAAAATCCACATAAGAAAATGGCGCCGGTATAAATGTCGCCATTGCATTCATAAAAGGTTATGGACCAATTTCTACGTTAGTTACCTATTGTTGAAAATACTTCGTAGGTATGCTTTTGTTGTCTTATTGCATGTTTTAATCTTGATCGACTGGCTATAACGACAGAATTAGCATACAATCTGTATTTTATTACTAGGTACCTACGATCGTCTGCTCATTGTAAAATCCTACGTCATCGTCCGTGGAAAGTCTTGAAATTTCTGTTTACCATAACGAATGAAGGGAAACTCCCACTCGTTTTTCCAGCGTTTCATGTCAGAATTGGCTTGTTGGCAAAAGAAATAGGTTACTTACCTATTAATGTTGCCAGTTTTTGGCTTCACAGGAGCCACACTTACTTGCGAATATGTTAGGCTGCAACACAATGACAGATGGAGTGTACGTATCTCGTGCATGTTCTCCCACTCCCACTTGCCTCATGTCACGTTCCATGTTAGATTCCTAAAAATGTTATTGTGTTTGCAAGTTCGCCGGCCGTTCTGTACAGTTTCGCCTTTGATTGGTGACAGTTTTTAAACCTCGAAAGTCCCACTACAAAATCTTATTAAGAGGAAATAGTCGGGTCGGCCCCCTCCCTCTCCATACAAACGCTCTCGCCTGTTTTCTCTCTGGTTTATGACCTTAGACCTACGATATTTTACAGTAAAATAAATATCAACTAGTTCTATGCCCCTATGTTTTCCGTTTTGATTATACATTATCTGTAGAAGCACTAGAACCCTCAGAAAATGCTAAAATTGCCTGTTTAGACCGCTTTTATCAGAGGCCTATTGTACAAAGACAACTGTTAATGAAAAAAGAAAAACACAGGGGCATCAATTTATAAAATATCTTTGAAATTGGTCCAATATTGGAGGATGAAATAGATGAGAGCCGAACCTCGAATTATGACTTTTTGTGTGGAGAAAAAACCGACCATATTTCCTCTTAATTCGTCATTTATTCACGAACCATAGAATCGATCGACAGTTGACAGTCGTTACAACCCGTCAACGGCCTAAAAACCAGACCAACATGACCTTTATATACCACTGACTTGTTTAAAAAGGTCAAAGAACAATCCCTCCGTATAAAATACAGCGTGTCTATTTAATATGCATGAATTGTGGTCAACTGTATATTTATATCCGCAGGGAGGCAACAACGCCGGACACACGGTTGTCGTCGATGGCCAGGAGTTCGACTTCCATTTGCTACCGAGCGGTATTATAAACCAGAAATGCATCTCTGTTATTGGTAAGTGAAGTAACCCTTATTGTTCTACAGTACAGTTGTGGCAAGCTTTTTAGCTCGTCAGACTCAGAGCACACGCGAAATATCTTCGAAAAACTAGTTGTCCAGAAGCCCTAGACAAGTTAAAATCGCTTCAAAAGCGTTTCGTATTTCTACAGCGACTTTCAACAAGATTGACATTTTCCATCATCGTTATCGCTGATAGATTGTCACTTTGTCTAGGGCTTCAGTTCTCGTTCTTTACATAAAGGTTGTTATGTAATGATAATTTGAAAAAAAGACGACAACGAACAACGACGTCATAAATTATGTATAGTGTATAGTCCTCCTGACTGTATTTCGGCCATGGCGGCCAATCTCAACGGAGACTAACCTTCGGCGCGGAAGACATAATAGTGCACAAGTGTGTGCGCATACACAGGTGCACTCTCTCTTCCCTCACTCTCATAGTCCGATGAGACGACAATCCGACACGACCGGAGAGATCAAGCGAAAGACCAAAGGCTTACCATGCTTTCCGAGACACGGGGTATCACACCACCTACTTCCAAACTCCGGGCTGTTACTAAGTTATTCATGATGGAAAAACCCAATAACTATAGATGTTACCTAATACTGAAAAATGTCTTATCGGAAGAAGGCAGTTTATTCGAAAATAGCATTTGAAATACGAGTAATTAGGTAGCTATTTCCTTCATGAACAAACAATACCAATATTTTCCAGCGCTGTGTGTGCTGTGACCAAGAACAGTTCGATAAAGAAATTATAATAAACAAGCATGATGTTTCGTGTACACAGAACTTTTCACTGAGTTTATAATTCCAAGATCACGGATTCACAGCAGCAGCACGTTCATAGGATTAATATTACCATAGGTATTCACTGCATTCTTAATAAATAGCCTTCGCTCCTTAGACCAAATAAAAAACGAAGACGGAGCGCTGCGAACAATACAGTGAAGCATGCTAAAACAGCACCAAAACTCTGTACATACACGCTCACACACACACATTTACAACTATTTACAATGACACTACAATCAAACTATACCAAACTAAGTGCACACATGTTTACGAAACCGGCACTGTTGACAGCGCTGTCTTGGTTTTTTTTATTTGGTCTTGAGCTTCGCTCCTAGACAAAAGTTGTCTTTATTTGTGACATTAGAAGAAATTCTTGTAACAGTAGGTAGGTAGCTCGTGAGGAAAGTTTTGAGTATGAATGTGGATGGCTATAAGGCTGGTTTTTCTCTAATGCTGACCGTCGGTACTGTCGGTCGGCGCGTAGCTCGTCACTGCAGCATTCGTCACAGGCTTACAGCGCTGCACTGACACGGCCTTCTTTCTTATATCTATGGACACGGCCGTCAGCGCTGAGCGGTCGGCGTGATTAAAAAACGCTTCATAAGAAAAGGTACATATATACATATGAATTGACCTATCAGCACCGACGCGACGGTCAGCGTGAGAGGAAAAACCAGCCAGTAGGTGAAGACAAAAAAACGATGGATAGACTATGTGAAAGATGATATGACTAGAAAGTGGGTGACTACCGAGATGTCGACTACTAGAGAAGTATGGTAGAAAACACATGATGCAACGACCGCAAATAAATTGTGATAGGACAGGAAAATTATGGGTAGGTACTCGGTATAGCTTTTGAGAATCAAAATTGAAATTGCATTTCATATGGATTGATTTGAAAACTATATGGGGACGACATAGATAGATAATGAGAATTAGACCCCGCACCCGCAAAGGTACTCTCTACGCAGCCTTTACCAAAATTGAGTGATCCATCCGTGTGTCTCTCAAAATGAGTAAGAGTAAAAAGATTTTTGTGTTCTTTTTATAAAAAACTTTAGATTTCTGTGACGTCATTAACAGCACACTTCGGTGATAATTGACCGATAACACTATGCTATCTATCCTTGAACGGTTGCCAAAAGCTTGCATCATTGTAGTACGCACGGCTACACATCAAGCTATACATTTCCAGCATAACCTGACCTGGCATTGTACGGAAATCCAATACAATGCGAGATCAGCATAAACTGGAAATGTATAGCTTCATGTGTAGCCGTGTGTACCTACATCTCTACGTATCGCATACAGTGACTGTTCTTTAGTATGTATGTATGTGTCTGTTCTTTAGTATCGAGCGGGAAAAAATAAAGAATAGTATGTAAAATCATACCTAACTCTGATCACATCACGTTTCTCGAATACTTTTACTAAATACTTTGTGAAGTTCTTATCCAGTACAAGATAAATCACAATCTGAATCGGTTTGAAACAAATTTTTAGTCTATTGCTTCAAGTTCGAAAATAAAACTGCTCAGCAATGTAAATAACGCAATTAATGTTGTTGAACTGTCAAAATGAAACAGATTAGATACACATCGTTTTTAGGGCTTTCGTGTGTCGTGCGACTCGTGCTCTAATCACTGTGACTATGTCAACAAAATCCTGAAATATAGTTGCCTTTTACCTGACTGCGGCGAAGCTAAAAAGGAGGGTTGTGTGTTTGTTCCAACCTTGGCCTCGGTTCCTACAACGTTCATTCCTGTGGAAAATTTATTTATTATTTATTTAATACTTTAAGTACATAAATGTACAGAGGCGGACTTAATGCCATAGGCATTTTCTACCAGTCAACCTTTGGGTGATGCAGAGACAAACAGTGGTAGGTGCAATAGCGAAAATTGTTGAATAAATATAATTTAAATAAGTTAACCTATTAAAAAAATAAATATATATATGTATATATAAATATAAGCCTAAATACCTAAATACATATAAATATAAGAACAAATAAATACACATAACTACACGAATATACTAAAACAAATAAGACAAACAATGGGAAAACATTACCGAAAATTCTTTGTGCCGTTGGTATTGTTTTGACATTAGCTACTAATTAAATACTTAAAGCATGAACCCCAATTGCGTAGCACATTCTATATCTGATGGACTTAGAAGAACATTTCTAATCTATTGCAGCATATAAATCTGCCTAGCCTTTCCCCAACTGTATGTTGGGTCGGCTTCCAGTCCAACAGGATGCAGCTGAATACTAGTATTTTACATGGAGCGACTGCCTATCTGACCTCCACAACACAGTTATTGGGTAACACAGCATTTATAATATTGGTAGATACGTAGAAAGAATAAAAATTAAAGTTATTTTGTTTTTAACATTTTTAGTGTTTTTTAGGAAGTCGGTTTTTTTTTGTAAAAAGTTTTTATTTTTACCTTTTTAGTTGTGGTACCTACCCTACACAAATTTCAATACCACTACCTGCTATGTAAATAATAGTGACGAAGTCAAATAAGATATCGACTGACTACATAGACTAAGTGGGAAAAATACGTAATTATTCTAGCTAACTCAAAAATTACGCAAGCAAATTTATATGGGACCACCTCTGAAGCATGACCTACCAAACAAGAAAAGAATCATTAAAATCGATTCATAATGGGCGGAGTAATCGGGTAACATAAACAAAAAAAAAAAAAAAACATACATACGAATTGAGAACCTCCTCCTTTTTGAAGAAGTCGGTTAAAAACACGTATAAATACCATCTAAATGGTCATAACAAATTGATGGATTGACGGTAGATTATACAAGTTTGATCCGCCTGATCCATTACACAGCCGAAACTGTTCCGGGCGATAGAACGGTAATGGTCGCGATGACCTTGGAACTTTATTGAAGGTTAAATACGTTGTGGAGACATTCCTTTTGTTTTTGAGGGTGGGAAATCATCAAATGACTTCTCCCGCTCTGGGCGGAGCGGGAGGGCGTGTCAGACTTTTACGGACTAAAACCCACCCGTGTTCCTTCAGTTGCCTGTTGCCAAGGGTCCCGGTATCCCTTTCGGACTTTCCCGCAACCCTGGCAGGATGGAGACAGAACATTAGAACATTAGAATACTCTTTATTATGTACACCATAAAAATACAGATACAAATGTAGAAAATTTAACATAGGGTGACACAATGGGCGGTCATATCGCTAAAAGCGATCTTTTACAGACAACCTTTGGAACACAACCACAGACCTGCATGTTAATTGCATTACACACAATCAAAGGCTTTCATTTTTGACAATTCAACAACATGCATTGTGTTATTTACGTTGTTATACGTAGACGATTTTAGTAGCTGGGTTGTGGAGGTCAGATAGGCAGTCGCTCCATGTAAAATACTGGTATTCAGCTGCATCCGGTTAGACTGGAAGCCGACCCCAATATAGTTGGGAAAAGGCTAGGCAGATGATAGGTAGTCGATCCAAAAAAAATACTGGGTATTCTGTTGCATCCGGTTAGACTGGAAGCCGACCCTAACATGGTTGGGAAATGGCTAGGCAGATGATGATGATAAAGGTATGTCTAAACTGGAAAATACATTTGCTTACATTGTTTGTTTCAAAATACACTCAGCGGCACAGAATGTGGCCCAAATATAAACAACCCGATAACAGCTGAATTTTACTAACGCGTGTGACAACTTGAAGTGGCAGTTTGTTACAATGTTTAACAATGTTAATTTAAGAGAGTAAGCACAAAAAAAGTGTTCGTTTCTTTAAGGTTTTTGACATTTTGCTTCAATTCGTCGCTGGAACGCGTAGAAGACAGGTAGGTTCAAATTTGGTATTAAATTGGGAATGCATTTAAAGTCTATTGTTTTTTTTTTTATTAATCTGAACTCATTTCTGCTTCCAGAATTAAAAAAATAATGCCTCTAACTTCAGCTCAAGTCGCTCAAGCTGTGTTGCTGCGAAATCAAGGGCGAACGCAGAGGGAAATCGCTGCAACTTTAAATGTACCGCGTACAACACTCAGGTACGCATTAACCAGGTACGATCAGACTGGTCTGTACACGAGGAGACCAGGAAGTGGCGGAATTAGGTGTACTTCAGCACAAGATGATCGATTTATTGCTCTCGCAATTTTAAGAAATCGGTTCCTCACTGCAGTCGAGATACGGCAGCGCCTACAAGCGGCCAGAGGTGTCAACGTAAGTGAGCGGACAATTAGAAGGAGAATGGAGGAGCGGGAACTGCATGCTCAAAGACCAGCTCGAGGTCCAGAACTCCTCCGGCAACACCGTGTAGCTCGACTTCGCTTTGCTCGAGAACACGCAAATTGGACTAACGACCAGTGGAGTAAAGTTCTATGGACAGATGAATGCAGAGTGGCCTTACGAGCTCCAGACGGCCGTGAACGTGTGTGGAGAAGGCGCGGAGAGCGGTTTCTGCCGATCACCACCAGGCAAACCGTCAGTTTTCATGGTGGGTCTGTTATGATTTGGGGAGGAATAAGTGCGGACGCTCGCACAGGGTTGGCCGTCATTGAAGGTTGTCTTACAGCAGTGCGGTACGTTGACGAGATAATCCAAGAACATGTTTTACCATACATGGGGTTCGTTGGTAGTGAAGACTTTCTTTTAATGCAAGATAATGCCCGCCCGCACACAGCACATTGCGTGGATAATTACCTCTCAGACGCTAGAATTACCAAATTGGAGTGGCCAGGAAGAAGCCCAGACATGAATCCCATAGAACATGTATGGGACATGCTTAAAAAGCGAATCCGGTCAAGTCTCAACCCTCCTCAGACCCTCCATGATTTAAAAACCGGTCTGGTGGCTGCTTGGGACGAAATTCTCCAAGTAAGCATTAAAAACATCATCCAGAGCATGCCTGATCGCATGCAGGCGGTGATCAGAGCCAGAGGTGGAAACATACGTTATTAATTTTTAGTCAATTGTCTTTATTTTGTTTTTTTTTGTAATTTTCTTTATTTTAATGTTTGTGTTAACTGTCATTTTTGTAATTTAATTAAGTTTAAATAAAGTTTTCAATTTTTTTTTCGGAATTTTTGATTTTAATTTAGGTATCACACCATCCTCTAAGTTTTATAAAATAAAAAACATGTCCTGTGTTTAATTTTGACAATAAACTACATAATACGCTTGGGCCAAATTCTGTGCCGCTGAGTGTATATAATTATATGAACAAGTTTCTTATCCTCCTTTATGACTGAATAAGCAACAATACCATGCCTAATTTGAACAAACCACACAGTTTATAGAAACATAAAATAAAACCTACCTTTAGCATGTCAAATGATGAACAAATTGAATATAACAAACGGAGCACGCTAATCTAACATGCAAAAAGAAAACAAAAATTCGTGGCATGGGTAATCGAGCTCTGTACCAGGTACGGTTAGCAAAATCACAGTAGTATTAATAGGTTTACATAACGAGTAATTTATTGTCAAGGTGAAGGTTTGCACGAAGATTTTAAAGTGCCCGCTACACGGTTTCCAACCGCGTCCCCGTCAGAGGTGACCTTGGCTGGCGACCGGCAGAGCTGTTTCAAATTTGTTAATAAAACATCATCTACTACACGGGTAAACCACCTAGGTCACCTCTGTCGGAACGCGGCTGGCGACTGTGTAGCAGGCATTTCAGGTTTATTTATTTTGTTACGTTACAACGTTAATGCAGGGTACTTGTCAGGGCATGTCATGTTGTTGTTGTCTGACATTACTGTTGTTATTGAGGACTTGTTTACGAATACAGCGATAGAGAAATGATTCGACATGCTGTTATGGATGTTGAAACGTAAAGTAGTACATCATAGTTAAGTACAAGCACATAATCACATGACACTAGAGTTTTGGGTTTGCGTTTTGTGTACGTTTGTAGCTCATTTGATGCATTGATATTAAGGGCCTACCCTACCTCAAATTGCTTAGCATGACCCTCCGTTATGCCGAAAATACTGCAGCATTAATTTTGAAATAAATAATATATGATTGATGCTAGGTCATATTATGTTTGACGAAAACACGACTATTTACATAAAATTTTCTCAATAGAAAAAAAATCAAAAGTTACCTCTAAACCCGACAAACCGCTGGTATTTAAAAAATACTTCAAATTAGATCATGAAACTTTGCATAATATTAATAACTGAACTAACTATAAAGCAGGACTTAGTTTATTTTAATTTTTTTATTATCGTTAATTTCACCGGAAAAAGCAATTACCTAAACTATTCGAGGCATGAGAATCGCCTGCAGCCCACTACGTCTCGCTCTCACTCAGTCCGCGAGTAGTATGGTGCGAGCGAGATAAAATTTGATGTTGGGTAGGCCCTTAAGAACAAGGCGATGTAAAGCAGTACCTTGAATTCTCATCCATAATCAGCCTCTAATGTTCCCACTGCTGGGACACAAGCCTGCTCTTTCTGTAAGAAGGAGTCGGCGTAATCCACCACGCGGGCCCATTGCGGGTTGGTGGAGTGGATGTCACATGTCTTCGAATTTTTTGCTTCTAGGACATGTCGGTTTCCTCACGATGGTTTCCTTTACCGTTTTGAGAGCAGTAGTGATGAAATAGTTTACACAAAGTGCCTGCATGGGTTCGAACCGACGACCTACAACTCGTAAGTCGCGGCCGCCATCATCACTGGGCCATTACTGCTCATCTGGAATTAACGCCATTTTGTTGGCGAATGCGAATAGTAACCAATATAACCGATCACCTGGTGATGGCCGCGGGAATGCGCTGGATGCAAGAAGCAAAGAACCGGTCGAAGTGGCGGTGCTTGGGGGAGGCCCATGTTCAGCAGTGGACGTCTTCCGGCTGAAATGATGATGATGAAGCAATATTTATAGATAATTTATTATGATAATTTTAAGTTGCTTAAGTTGCACAGACGTTGAAGCATTAGTCATTATTGCCCGTAAGTCAAGGTTTTTCTAAATAACTACAATGTGTTTTGACCCGGGCGCGGCCCGTCTGGTAGCTTAGCGGTTAAATTGTAGTCCCTAACATTTCCCTATTTTGTTTGTCAGGAAACGGAGTGGTGATCCACCTCCCCGGCCTGTTTGAGGAGCTGAAGAAGAACGAGCTGAAAGGCATGAAGGGCTGGCAGGACAGACTCATCATATCAGACAGAGCGCACCTCGTTTTCGATATGCAGCAACAGGTAAATTATCACTTGTTACTACTAGCTAATTACATTCAAGGACTTACGCTTATACGCTACGTAATAGCGATAAGTATAGTTCCAGTAACCATTTATGAACTAATTTCTTGGCAATATAACGAAAATCTATCGGAATGACATCTTCAACTATTAATTTAGTTACAATCCGGGTGGAACGGTAAAAATTATCGTTACTGGAACGATACGTAACGTTATTTCTGTTTCACGTCTCTGCTACGTCCTTGGCATAATTGGGCATGTTAAATGTTTTGGCGGGCCAATTTGAGGCTGAAGAGCTCTCGTTGATATCACAACATATTATAAAACAAAATCTCCCCGCCGCGTCTGTCTGTTTGATCGCGATGAACTCAAAAACTATCGAACGAATTTTCATATGGTTTTCACCAATGGACGGAGTGATTCATGAGGAAGGTTTAGGTGTATAATTCATTAAGGTTATATGTAAAGAGTTATATGGAAAATGAAAACCCCGGTAAAAATCCCGGTAGACCCGATAGACCCGGTAGTTAGTGATGGTAAATTCCCGAGAATATTCGTCCTTGCGAGAACTTTGCTGTTAAGTTCTCGAGAATATTCTTTTGGAAGGTAATTTACAAGAATTTAAAAATTGGATGATTTTATTGAATCGATCTATTTTTAGAGAAATAATTTTGAGTGCATTTGAACGTCTTACGAAGATTACGTCAAAATAAAGTACTCCACCAAATTAAGTTGTCAGTAAATTCTCCTAAGCGAGAACATTCTCGAGAATATTTCCGAGAAACTTCTCGTAAATTCTCTCACATTTCGATTTTTGAATTAAAATAAAGAGTTACAAATAATCAGCTTGAATAAAATAAAAATAAACATTTTAAGAAAGAAAGTATACGGTCTAGTATAAATAATTAAAAAAAAAATAACAATCAAATTCCCAACAATTCTTGATCAATCAAACCAAATTCCTTATGCTATTCGTCCATTGACAACAATTGATCCATGCCATCTAAGTTGATGTGGTCTGTTTCCATTAAGATGACCGGTTCTTCAGACGTGCTCTCTTCAGATTCGCTGTCTTAAATTGATTGTAGGCTCTTTTCTTTCTCTTGTGGCCGAGGGACTGGTGATAGATCGATTATAGCGTTGCACAATGATGATTGATATAGTACCGCATGACGAGAACCTCGTGTAAGCCGAAAAAGATAAGCAGATCTTGACCTGTCTCGCGAGGTTGTCGACCTGGTGGCTTGTGGATGCAACGGTCATTGTGGACGGCTCGTATCGTTAGGAGGTTCCTCTTTCTGGAGCCCTGACCACCGGTAGCTTGAACCCTGTTCCCGATACCGGTGGGCTACAATTATTTAAAGAATTTTTGTTTTATACATATTTAAAACTGTAAATGATTATACACTTAAATGAAATGAAGGAAATAATTTTACTTACTTAATAATAATGTGTTGTTTAAAATAAATATTGTCATTAATTAATAAAATGCGCCAATGTGCTATTCATCAATAAAAAAAAACTCAATAAAATATATTATTTCTCGAAACTCCTCGCATAGACAAGCTTTGATTTACAGACTAGTATAAGACCAAGGAACACAATGCACTGTGTGGCAATTCTGGGCAGCACTTGGTCCAACTCCCATATATGGATGGTCAATGTCCTTTAATACAGTAACCTTATTTCGAGTAAAGTATAAAATAACAACAAAAGAAGTTGACTTTAGACTAGACCTTGAAATCAAAATAAATAAGCAATTTTTCTTCCAATTTTAAATTCTCGTTATTTCTCCGTCACAAAGAATATTGCAGAATATTCTCAATCGGAGAACATTCTCCGTGCGAGAATATTTCCCCGACCCATCACTACTGGTAGTACGTTCCTTTGGGATATTATACACTGGCCGTCAAAACTTAGTACCACACTTAGAAACTCCAACACTAAAATTGTAATAACTTTTAAATTATATAAGCAACATTTTCGAAATAAAAAGGATTACAAAAAGAATTTAATTTTTTATATAAAAACTTTATAGCCGATAACCGTCTTTTAAGGAATGGCTAAAAGAACCTTATAAACAAAAAAACATTATTGCAACATTTGGTTCTTTTTGTTTCTTGATCCATGAATTTTGATTGAAAAGCATAAGAGTAAAAAAAAAATGTTAATAAGGCGTAAAACTGTAGTTATAAATGTTATTTGAGTTTTTGTCTGTAAGTTAAAAATGGCAATTTTTTGGTTTAAGTTAAAAACGTTACTTATGTATAATAAACTATAATTTCCAAGAAAGGTGCTATAGAACGTTTTTCATTTCAAAACTGGCTTCTATTGCAATTTTAAAAGTGTGGTACTAAGTTTTGAAGGCCAGTGTATATTACAAAAGCCTTGTATTGTGTTTCATAGAGCAAACACTATTTCATTGTACCATTTCTCATAATCAAGCTTTACAAAGATTTATTATATGAGTACGTCGCGTCGCAGGATATTTATACTCTTCGTCACACAATTCTGGATCATTCCAGCCCTTAGCTAGTATAAATTAACAATCACATAAAGCGGGGATATACATTATGTTTAGAACAATGGCGTCCCTGTATGTGTGCGTTAGTCGCGCCATCATTCTGCTTATTTGTACGATTCAAAATCGCATAAGAGTGATTCATAGTTCTATCAATATTTACTTTGAAATGGTTTATTCAATCTTGATTGTGTTACTTAGCCTTGAGTTAATGTTTTCTATTACTTTTAAAGAATCGTATTTTTTATGCAACATGGAGTATTCAGAGATTACATGAAAACGATAACATTTTATAATCTTAATCTTCTATTGGTAAAAGCCACATCATAATCCATACTATCAATCAATCTGCCTAGCCTTTTCCCAACTAAGTTGAGGTCGGCTTCCAGTCTAACCGGATGCAGCTGAATACCTGTATTTTATATGGAGCGACTGCTTATTTGACCACCACAACACAACCCAGTTACTAGGAAACACGATACCCCTTGGTAAGACTGGTTGTCAGACATTTTGGCTTCTGACTACCCGTAACGTCATAGAAAAACGTACGTATAAGATTTTATAGCCTTAAAAAAAGGTAAAAAATTATGATTTATCATCTTCAGCCTCGAAAGTTCCCATTACTTGGCTATTATTAACCTTTTGCCAACCATCCAGGTCCTCGTGTGTCAAGCCTAGGTTCACCATACGTCCGGACATATAAGTACGGCTTTTTAGCCCCCGTCCGGAATTTGTCCGTACTTTGGGGATTTTTCCAGAAAACAGATATTTATACTGAAAATAGAATGACCAAACAGTAAAATGTTCGCACTTTTATGAAAATTTTCGAAGGTCAGTATTTTTTTAATTTTGTAATGGTATCTCTATTACCATTACAGAATTTTAAAAAAGCCAGAAAAAAAACAAAGCTATTAATGTGAAATTTTCATAAAAATAACCAGAAAAATAACCAACTAAACTTCATCAGTATAAGACATTGAAAATGCAAACGCGATATTTAACTCAATGCAAACGCGTGACAAGTGACGCTTGCGCATATAATTGCGCGAGAACGCTGTGACGTCAGCAGCGGTCAAGGAGGCGCGAGACGATGCATATCGCGACGTTTATGATTATGAATAGTAAATAATATCAGCCTAGTTGAGCCATTGTGGGGCATAGGCCTCTTGTCATAATATGAAATAAAAACACTAAAAGTGAAAAATACCGACTTCCGAAATTAAAGTTATTTTTATCCGACTGCCCCAGAAGGAGGGTAATGTTTTTCGAGAGTATGTATATGTATGTCTATTTCTTTGGCACGCTCTGTTGCCTAAACGGCTTGATGGATTTTAACATACGAGTTAGGTTCGTCTTAATTGTGGGAGTGACATAGGCTATATTTTTTATTTCATCTGCAAATACAAAAAAAAGTAGAGGAAGGTTTTTTTTCAAAATAAATTACAACAATACTGGTATCAAATAAAAGCTACAAATTAATTAAAAAACAATAAACCCCACTGCAAAAACCTATAACCGAAAAGAGAAAAACAAGCATTGAACTTTGTTTTTTGTAAGGTATTGCAGGCACAAACCAATAACCTGAAATATGGTGTAACTTTTGTGTTTCAGGTTATCTGAGAAAGTAAAACGTTGTTTTTTAATCTGCAGGAGAACAAAACACAACACAAGCAAAAATAAAACGTAAAAAAACAACTCCAATACTGAGATAGTGGTCATTACGACGAGAGCAAACCATAGAAAAAGCAGAATGTTAAGACACAGTTAAAATAATACACGTTTCTTTCTTTCCTCTTTCGTCATAAAAATCCAAAAGTAACATTTTATATTAAAAACCATTGCTACATAGCGATTACCTAATCATAACGTGGTCTAACCATTACCTATACATACACTACACATGCCAAGTCACGCCTAGTGATGTGCCGCTACCATTTTACCATTACCAGTATTTTACCATACGGGAATATTCTCGGTAAGTTTCTATTGTTACTGGCTATATTCCCTAAAGCTGGTAATATTGTTTCATAATGTCTTGTTGATTTATTTAATAAAGTAATATTTGTTTAAAATGCGCACGGTCAGCAGCCGCTAGCTCGCTTTTCGCACTTCTTGAAAAAAATTAGAAAATCTTAAAATTTTATAACTTTTCATTCTGAAAGCTCTAAAAAGAAGACAGATTTTCCTTAAAAAAATTATATCTTTTAAATTGTTAGGTTTGTCGTTTAGTTTATTTTTATTTTTTTTATTATGTTTAGCTGTGACTGTGACTATTTAAAAAGGTACTGTTGTAAATCATAACAGAAAAAAATCATTTAAACTAGAAGTGGTAGAAGTGGCATCGGAATACTCATAATAGCAAAAAAAAATTAAGAAAAACAATATTTTCCCCTATGTTACCCTAAATTACCATTTTTGTAGAATGTTACTGGTAACGCTACTGGGGAAATACTCAACTGGAGTAAGTTACTGGTAACGGCACATCACTAGTCACGCCACACATTATGACGTAGTGCACATACTCATCTGTGGAACATGAATTATTATCTAAACACGTGCTTAAACTGTCGTTTTATAGGTACGCCTATAGCCTATATTATATAGGCGTATAAAACGGTGGTGTTGATAATGGCTCAGTAAGGTGAACTAATTGACACGCTCATTAAAATGTTATTAGTCGGGTTAACTTGAACTAATCTATGGTTAATACTGAAAACCATTAAAGTCACAAGACTACTCAAGTCATAGATAGAGCTCAGTCGCATTGTTTTCAAATCTATGGAATGCATTACTAGGTAGGGAAAACAATAGCGTTTTAAGGGCCTTACACTACATCAGCTCAAATTCACTTTTTATCTCGCTCGCACCATACTACTCGCGGCCTGAGTGAGAGCGAGACGGAGTGGGGTGCTGACGGCTCCAAGCCTCGAATAGTTTAGGTAATTGCTTTTTACGGTGAAAATAATGGTAATTAAAAACGTAAGACCTGGTTTATAGTCAGTTCAGTTATTATGCAAAGTTTCATGATCTAAGTTGGAAGTATTTTTTGAATACCAGCGGTTTATATTTCGGTTTAGAGGTACTTTAACTTTGGATTTTCTTTTTATCGAGAATTTTTTAATGTAAGTACTTAATCGTGTTTTCGTCAAACTTAAGATCTAGCATCAATCCTCAATTTTTAACACATATATTTGTTTCAAAATTAATGCTGCAGTATTTTCGGCATAACAGAGGATCATGCTAAGTAATTTGAGGTTGGGTAGGCCCTTAATACTGACAAGGTAGCTGTATTCCGATTATACCTATTTAGGACTAGCTTTTGCTCGCGGCCTCGCCTGCCTTGATGATGGAAAATATCCCATGGGAACATACTACAAAAAAAAAAAACAAGCCTACATGGGCACTTATGAAACGTCAGAAGCTAGGTGCACGGTTCCAATTGGTCGTTTCCTATGGAGAAGAGCCGGCAAGAAACTCCATGGTTACTCTTTTAAAAGGTAATTGGCTTTTACAATATTTTCGAATTACAGTGTTAATAGTTATGGGAGGACAGTGTAGGGCCTTTCAAAAAGATGTACGTAGTTAGTCTACAGTCCACTAAGCCTATTTTTGCGCCAACTCAGATAATACACATCCAGACAAACGGGCAAAAATTCCGAGTATCAGAAATTAATATAGATAAATTTCTATCGAACCTCTATAACCCAATTAGTTGGGAAAACCGATATTCTGATATTGGCTTGCCAGAATATCGGACGAAGAATAATTGCTATAATTATACGAGTATCTAATATCGGGTTGTCCCACTTTCTAACTTCTGGAATACTAAAATAATATCATAGGTCATATTATGACAACCGGTCCGACAATTTAGTACCTACTGAGTAATTTATGTGGTATCTATCAAAGTCCACAGTTTATATTTTCATATACACACATAGGTGATAGGAAATGATAATGCCACAGTTATGAGTGTTATGACTACAGTGCTAATCAGGATATTTGTGATATTTATTTAAATAAGTGCATCTAAAACTGGGCTATGATGAAACTGTATGCACACAACTCAGACTAAATAAAAAACCAAGACAGAGCGCTGCGAACAATACAGTGAAGTATGTCAAAAACTACACCCCCGCTCTCTGCATACACGCTCACACGCACACATTTACAACCATTTACAATTAACTATACCTCACTAAGTGCACACAAATGTTTACGAAACCGCATCGTCACCGTTGACAGGGCTCTGTCTTGGTTGTTTTTTTTTTTGGTCTGAGGCATATAATATCTCTTAAATAGCTAGTTATGGAATAAGTAGCATGTATCGCAGAGGCGAGAATATTGCCATTAACTAGGCACAAATCCAGACTTCTAATGAAAATGGAAAGTCAAATATGGCGCTGTGGCCCTGTCTCGCAAAGGGTCACAGCATTATGCTGGGCGATAGCCGTGTTGCGCTTATTTTCCCTCGACTTGTTATTTTTTCTTTGCGTCATATTTTACCGCAAATAAACGTAATTTTTCTTCTTTCTAATGCTGGGGCCTCACCAACGGGAAACGCCGTTGATTATCGCGATGATGAACGTTAACCGTAGGCGTAGCCACAACTTATCGTGACAAATTTGACATGGCGATAACTCGGGTGGCGGCAAATGAGCATTGATGTTGACCGTTCAAGTGTGGCCACTCAATTTATCGCAATAATTATCGGAATAATTACTGCGTTGTTTATGGCGATGATGGGCATTGACGTTGACCGTTAGTGTGGCTCCAGCATAACACTGCTCAAACCGGGGGATCAAGCCTACTTCATGTTCAGCAGTCGCACTTGAGATCACTATTCAGCGTTCGCAATTTAATTTCCAAACATGTTGACAAATGTGATTTTCAAAAAATAACTTTAAAACTTAAAGTATAAAGTTCAATTTGCGCTACAACTTCAAACATTTTTTGACTTCATTCTTAAAATCAACTTAATTTACACTAGTGTAAAGTTGATATTAAAGTAAGTGGATATAACATCACATTGGACACAAGGATTGGAATAGAATTTAGACCAACGAGGTATTCAGTTCCTGGTATAATTTTCCTTTATTCTTTTCCAGGTGGACGGTCTTCAAGAGGCGGAGAAGGGAAAGAACTCGCTGGGCACCACAAAGAAGGGCATCGGCCCGACTTACTCCTCCAAGGCAACCCGCAACGGACTGCGGATAGGAGACCTACTCGGCGACTTCGCTATGTTTGAAGAGAAGTAAGTACTTGATTAATTCAAGCTTACTTATACAGGGTGTAAGGGACAGCTCTCCGCAAATTAACAGGGGGCATTCAGCTCCTTATTTTGAATCATATTCCACCGGAAATTTTGTCAGGAAACCATTCATTTTTTTTAAATCGTTTTTTCAGTTTCTATTCCTTTATTTCAATGTAAAATTACATTCTTATTGCATGTAGACTTGCAAATTGCATAAAACGTAAGAATAAAATAATTTCGCGGGCTACCTTGGCGCATCCCCCTTGGTGGGTAGTACATAACCACATTAAAATATCATAACCACATTACAGTTTAATGGTGGTTATGATATTTCAATATGAATTGGTATAAAATGCGCGTTATTTATCATAAGTGCTCATCTCGAGTGAGCATCATTCAACAAACAACTTCCTATATTGTGAAGTAAAACATAAATTGTTTTTAATGATTGATAATAAAGATGTTTATAATACTTATTCATAAAGTAGGTATTAATTTCTTATCGATGTTATGTTTTGACTTCTCTAATAGGCTGATAGGTTTTAATAAATCAAAACTGTCTTTGACGTTTTTTTTAAGAAACAATTCTCTTCGTGTTCAATTTTGTCTGTAATAAACGACTGAAACGATTTTGATGAAATATGGTCACTTATACTTTGAACTCTGGGGACAGACACTACTTTTTATCGACATAATACGCGGGCGAAGCCGTGGGCGGAACCTAGTTTTGCATAAGACGGAAATTTCACAGCATGGAACAAAATTCCAATCCAAAAAATCAATTTCTCACAATCATAACTAATATTATAAATGCGAAAGTGAGTTTGTTTGTTTATTACGCTTTCTCTCTAAAACGGCTGAACGAATTTGGATGAAATTGAGCACATGAGTAGACCATGACCTGGAGAAGGATATTTCAGGCTATTTTTTATCCTAGATCGCAGACAAAGTCGTGGGCCACAGCAAGAAATGAGAATAAAAAAAATCCCTAAAAACACTTCCTCATTTTTTCCAGGTTCCGTACCCTAGCAGCGAACTACAAGCGCATGTTCCCGTCTCTAGAGGTAGACATCGACGGCGAGCTAGGCCGCTACCAGCAGTACGCCAAAAAGATCAAGCCCATGGTACGAGACACCGTGTCCTACCTCCACAAGGCTATCGGAGAGGGAAAGAAAGTGCTGGTGGAAGGAGCGAATGCGGCCATGTTGGATATTGATTTTGGTAAGTAAAGGAAAAAAAAAACGGAAATTCTATTAATTAACGGGTGTAATAAAGCGCTTAAAGGCTCCCACATACAGGCGCGATATCGCGGGCTCAAGAAGGGTAGCGCTGCCAGTCGCGCCCGCGCCAGTTTGCACGAGCCTTAACGAAGCCAAGATTAATTTGTACTCCTCGTCATTGTGATATTTTTTTGTACTGGAGCATACCTATAACCTTCAGGAGGCCTATCACCACCGTTTACAGCAGTATCATTTTAATATTACTTCAGTGTAAGAAAGAGATGAAGCTCTACAGGACGTATAGCTCCATCTCTTTCCCCCACGAAGTAAGATTAAAATAATTCTGCTGTAAGCGTTGGTGGTAGGCTTACGAAGATATTGGAGGTCAAAGCTTTTTTTCATGAAAACAAGTTTTAAATGTTATAAGTAACTAAATAAAATACGCCAACAACTCCATAAGCACAATGTTTTGCGCGCAGCCGTAAGCATTGTTTTTTCACACCGAGATAAAATACGAATCCTAGCAAAATGTATTGCTCAATTAAACTTAATTTGATGAACTGAAAGAAAGAAAAATATTATTTATTTGTCACAGCAACACGTGCATACAAAAAGATAACAGTGCTTATCAGCAAAATTAAACAAAGTAGATCTAAATAGAAATATGAGATCAGTACTTATAAAAATAAATAGTCGGCAGCTGCACGTCATGACTGTGACAATAAGGCTTCCACTCGGTATGATGCTGTGCTGATTTTCAGTGGTCACCCGAAAAATACTTACGGAAATTAAGTCAGGTTCAATGCGTAGATAACATCTATGTAATGTCAAAAAAAAGTGAAATAATTTATTTCAAATAGACACTTATAAGGCACTTTTGAACGTCAAAAAAAACAAAGAAATAGAACTGATTCTAGTTACTCCTTCCAAAAGGTAGTTTTTGTATGGAGAAACATGGGCAAGAAACTCCACCGTTACTCTTTTAAAAATGTTTTACAATATTTTGTGTACATTAATTACATATTATATGTGAGGACGATGCACCTACAATAAGATTACTGTACCACAATAGGTAAAAATAATTCAATATGGAGCAATGACAAATAAATTAATTGATAGATACGTAAGGTGCTCACATATTTACAAACATTGTAAAACTAAACGATCTCACAATATTTCTAACATTTTTACAAGTAATACTAACAAAAGTCACGGTCACGGGATTCGTAACAGTCCGTGTACCTCGATTTCTAAGAATGTACGTTATGCAACAAAATTCTCTAAAACAAAGGCTTATTTCTGGTACGGTCATGGAATACATTAAAAAAAATTAAATACCGTGTAATAAAATGATTATATTACCTGGTTATCTCAAAACCATATTACTATGCTCTTTACGGATTTCCTTTAATTATAATTTTGTTTCGAATCATTGAGCTCCTTGAGGTCTGAGTTGAGCTGCACGATTACTGACAAATGCGTGCGCTGACTGGACAGGTCCACTCAATCTGATTGGTTCTTTCGTCAAAAAACCATTTCAGACACCAATCTAGATGGTCTTCACATGATCTGACCAAGATTATGTCTGGAATTTAAAAAGAGACTGTGAGTACTGTGACCTCTGAGTTTATTTCGGCCTTTCTTCTCAGAGTAGTCAGATAGGAAACGCCGACCGCATCTAGTTTTTATCAAAATATTATTTACGTGTTTGGAAAAATTATTTTATAGATGAGAACCTTTTTGAAGTCTGTTAAAAATAATTTAAGTAATCCTTACATCTAATTAAACGAATGTGAGTTAATGTGATCATAATCCAAATTGAATGGGAAAAAATGTTAAAAAGATAACAGAAAAACGAAAAGAAAATTAAGTTATTCTTTAGGGCAGCTGATTTGCATCGTGTACATAGAAGAAAGAAAGATAGAAAATACGTTTATTTGCGGCAAACATGACGCTAACAAAGGACAAATAAAATATACGAAAATAACAAGTTGCGGGAAAATATGCGTCACATTCACGCAAAACGGCCATCGCTCAGCATAATGCTGCGACCCATAGATAACTCTTCATTGTAATAATATGTATACACTTAGTAACTTTTAAAAGTGATTTTCTCCTACTGTATGGATTGTAATTGTATGTTATTACGAACATAGTATTTTGAAACCCCGGTTATTATGATATAGGTCTCATCTCAAAGTTGTAAGCGATATTCGACGAGAAAGCTATTGAATTTTGCTGAGTGTATACATATTTTTGCTCGTGGCTGTACTCATCTGTCTACCTTAACGGGCAAACAGTCCTGATAATATAACAGAGGAGAACCGCAAGTGAACCGTATTAAACGATTAATCTTATCTAAATCGACACAATTAATCGCTTCATCCACGTGCCTTGCTTTATACAGTTAACGCAAGGTTCGTTCAATGATAACAGTTATCATACGACTGATAACTGCAGGCGTCCGGAATACTCGTACTGGGAGTGCAGTGTGCAGAGTCAGTTGATGTTGCACTTTATATAAATACTTACCTACTTTGTGTAATATCACTCGGTTTTTCTGAGCATTTTTGTTTTTGAGAACTTTGTTACTTGTATGTTGATGTTTTTGATGCAGTGATATTTTGAAATATTCAACAGACGATTATTCTTAAGTTTTCAAAGTACGTTAACATACTCTTCTGAATACGAGGCTCCCAATGATCGCTAGTATGGGCAGAGGGGAATATCCTAATACTAACTAATATTATAAATGCGAAAGTGAGTTTGTTGGTTTGTTACGCTTTCACGCAAAAACGTCTGAACGGATTTGAATGAAATTTGGCACATGGGTAGGCCATGAACTGGGTTAGGACAAAGGATAATTTTTATCCCGATATTCTCACGGGATCGAGACTAACGCGGGTGAAACCGCGGGGCGCAGCTAGTGTAACATAACACCATTACGTTTCAGGTACCTACCCCTACGTGACGTCATCAAACTGCAGTATTGGCGGCGTGTGCACGGGCCTGGGCCTCCCTCCGCTGGTGATCGGCGAAGTACTCGGCGTCGTGAAGGCGTACACGACGCGCGTCGGTGACGGACCCTTCCCTACCGAGTTGCATGACGTAAGTATTCTATATATACTTCCACCTTCGGCCTAATCATCACGTACCATCAGGTTAGATGCAGGCCCAGAGCTTCACCGTTCTGTTTAAAAAATAAAAACTAGAAGTTTTTTTCTCATGGCCTTTGAACACTTTCACTGCCAATGCACTTTCAATGCATACAAATTAGCATGCCATAAAATGTGTCTCACAAATCTATAACAATCGCTCAGTCGAGTCCATTGGCGCGCCGCCTATAGCTATATGTGTGTACGACGCGGGAGGCGAGTTGTGGGCACGCGACCGAATAGGGAATATGCATGTATTTTTTTAATATTTGTATTCGAAAGCTTACATCGTCAAATAATAGTAAAAAAAAAATCGAGGGAAAAAAAGCAATTTCAAGTACTTAAAAAAAATGTTAAAAATATCCAACCGACCGGGCTATTCAAACGCCCTCCATTTGGCGCGTTTGGTGTGGTGACGTCACATTCTATGAAAACAAACAAGCAACTGTCAAGTCAATGTCAAACACTCCTTTTTGTAGGAGTGTTTGACATTGACTTGACACTTGTTGATTGACTTGACATTGACATTTTGATTGTTGTGCTAGATTGTTACGTCAGATCCGCTCTTAGCTTTTCAAGTATTTGAATTACCCGCAGTATTTTGGCACTTTAAAAAAAATAATTTCGCGCTCAAAAATAAATTTTATTCAAAAATATTGATGGAGGCATAATTCAGAAGTAAAATAGTTTATAAAAAAAAATACAAATTCAAATTCAAAATCATTTATTTGCAAACATGGGTAAACAAAAGTGCAGATGTTATACAGTATGAAATTGTATATCACAATTTAGGTAACACCATATTTTACCTTTCGGCATGCAAAGTTTGAACCTTATTTGAATCATGCATATTCCCTATTATCGTTCCACTCGTGAGCCGGGTGCTTGGCACTAAAAGTGTGAAAGGAGTTTATGTCCTGTCACTCGGGGAAGGTCGGCAGTCTTCACCACCAAAACGTCTTTAATCGCAAAAGATGATCTACAACAACAATCCATACTAATACTATAAATTCAAAAGTAACTCTGCCTATCTGTCTGTCTGTATGTTACCTTTTCATGCTTAAACCACTGAACGGATTTCGATAAAATTTGGCAAGGAGATGATAGATGGCATCCCGGGGAAAGATATAGGCTACTTTTTATCGACATACCACGCGGGCGAAGCCGCGGGCGGAAGCTAGTATAATATAAGTACTCATGCTTCTCCATACGAAAACTACCTTTTGGAAGGGGCAACTAGAATCAGTTCTATTTCTTGTTTTTGATCTTCAAAAGTGCCTATAATCCATTTGCAATAAGATTAGAAGAAAAAAAACCTTTTTTACAGTCCGTTCAACCGATTTTGACTTCTATAGCGTAGGCATAAGATTGGCATTAAAAGCAAAAAACGTTACACAATACCAACTGTCTACTGCAGCTGCCATTTGTCATGCCACCAACGCAATAGAAGTCAAAATCGGTTGAGAGGACTGTAAAAAATGCTTATTTAAACGTCTAATCTTTTTCAAATGGAGTATAATTGAAATAAATTATTTGACTATGACTTTTTATTGCTTCTCTTATTTTCCAGGAGACAGGCTTGTTGCTACAGGAGCGCGGGCACGAAGTCGGTGTGACCACGAAGCGAGTGCGGCGCTGCGGCTGGCTCGACCTCGTCGTCGTGCGGTACACCGCCATGGTTAATGGATACACCTCGTGAGTTATTATACTATAATGTTTATCATAGCATACTAATGATCCAGGCTTTGAGGGCAAACTGCCAGGGTTGCGGGAAAGTCCAAAAGGGATACCGGGACCTTGGCAATAGGCAACTGAAGGAACACGGGTGGGTTTTAGTCAGTCAAAGTCTGACACGCCCTCTCGCTCCCCCCGGAGCGGGAGATGCCATATGACGATTTCCCAAGATCAAAAAATAAAATAAAAAAGCCTTTGAGGGTATCGACGCTACGTTTCGTTCTACTCTTTAGGAGCTACAGTATTTTTATCTCACTAAGCGACGCGCGCTTTACTTGTGGTCACAAAGTAAACCAACACGCTGTGAATGTGTGTGTAAGCGCAGGAGCTCTCGGTATCGTCTGAGACACGGGGAAAGTTGGAAGCGTGTGTGGGTGTGTATGTGACACTACTTTTCTTTATTAACAGTGTGTTTGTACACTTGGTTACCACAAGTAAAGCGCGCGACGCTTCGTGCGATAAAATTACTGTACGACGGCACGCGCTAGTTTTTAGAGAATATATGTTTGTGAAAGAGGCCTATAAACAGTCTTATACTGGTAACTAAAGGGGATAAGGTAACCGGATACAAGGCGAATAATTCTAATTTAATGTTTCAGGTTATGTCTCACAAAAATGGACATCTTAGACACGCTGGAGGAGATCAAGATTGGCATAGCGTATAAGTTGAACGGCAAGAAGATTGAATACTTCCCCTCGTCGATGACCGAGCTCAGCAGTGTGGAGGTGAATATTTAGTTATTTTCTATGCAGAATAATAACAGCTTTGACAAGGTCATCGTCATCTGCCTAGCCTTCAAGTCTAACCGGATGACCATTGACCGATGGGGCGTTCTTGAGTGGAGACCGCGAATCGGCAAACGTAAGGACGCCCTCAGGCTAGGTGGAGCGATGATCTTCGCAGGGTGGCTGGTAGCAGCTGGATGAGAGCTGCGGAGAATCGAGCTAAATGGCGTGCAATTGGCGAGTCCTCTGTCCAGCAGAAGACTGCTATAGGCTGATGATGATGATGAACCGGATGCAGCTGAATACGACTGCCTATCTGACCTCCACAACCCAGTTACTGGGTAACACCATACCCCTTGGCAAGACTGGTTGTCAGACTACTGGGCTTCCCTCGCTACGACTGTGTCAAAGATCTACAAATGACAGCCGGGACCAACGGCTTTACGTGCTTTCCGAGCCACGGAGGAGTCTTGGTGTGTGAAGATGGTCACCCATCCACGGGCCAACCGCAGCAAGCATAACCTAACCTGATCAGTCGACCCGTACGGCTGTTATTACTTAGGCAGGTTTAACCAAATAATGCAGTCAATCACTACATATTATAAAACAAAGTCCTCCGCCGCGTCTGTTTGTCTGTCTGTTCGCGATAAACTCAAAAACTACGGCACCGATTTTCATGCTGTTTTCATCAATGGATAGAGTGGTTCTCGAGGAAGGTTTTAGTATATACCGAGATCCACGTGGGGGAAACCGCGGGCATCAGCTAGTAATATTATAAGAACCTGCATTGCGCGCTACCGTAAACAGTGATTATTCACACCATCAATAAAAGTGATTCCTCCGTTACCAGCAATTGTTACTCGTACATTGATTTGATGTACAGAATACATATACGACGGGTATGTTATGTGATGGATTTTTTTACACCCTGTGTGTAATACTTTTTAATGGAGCTCGTGGCTACGTAATAACTGCCGCACGGGTCGATCCATCAGGTTAAGCTACGCTTGCCGGGGTTGGTCCGTGGATGGGTGACCATCTTTACATACCGAGACTCCTCCGTGCCTCGGAAAGCACGTTAAGCCGTTGGTCCCGGCTGTCTTTTGTGGATCTTTGACAGTCGTTACGGGTCGTCAGAAGCCCGAAAGTCTGACAACCAGTCTTACCAAGGGGTATCGTATTACCCAGTTACTGGGTTGGGGAGGTCAGATAGGCAGTCGCTCCATGTAAAATACTGGTATTCAGCTGCATCCGGTTAGATTGGAAGCCGACCCCAACATAGTTGGGAAAAGGCTAGGCAGATGATGATGTGTAATGCTTTTTTTCACACTTTGTAGACTAACAGATGCTTCAACTAAGTTACCCCAAACCTTAGTTTTAAGACTGCTCATGATGGCTTTTTCCGAGTTACGCATTCAATAGGTTTCATAAACTCTCTCCAGGTGGAATACATAACATTGCCCGGCTGGGCGTGCAGTATAGAAGACGTCCGGCAGTTGGACAAACTGCCCGAACAGGCGCGGAACTACGTGAAGGCCATCGAGGACTTCTTACAAATACCTGGTGAGTTTCATTACAATTGGTGAACAGACAAGCCCAATTTTCCATTTTACTAACTTTTTCAAGCATAGCAGTGTTCAATACCCGGTATACGGTTAAAAATCTTTATTTCTCATAAGAATTATAACAGCACGCGTAGCATGACCGCCATAGAAACGGGTTTTGACGACGGAAGAATAGGAAAAATGATAGATTGTGATTGTTTATCTGTAATTTTGTCTATTCTACCGTCGGCGCGGACACTACTTGCAGGTAATATATCGGCTGCGTGCGGTTGCTGTGGTGCAGGCCGTCTGATGGCAGCCTTACGGCTGAGTCCTGAGTGACGGCGCACCACACAGGCGGAATTAACGGCGAATAAAACAAATGTTCGAGATTTTCGAACTTGTCCGGAGTGCGAGCGGATTTTACGCTCATCGATTCGCTTTCTATACGCGTATTTAGATTTTTACTGGCGGAGTGGCGGATAGTTTTGACGTTTCTCATTATATATGCCGCGATAACTTTGTATGAACGTATACGTAAGAGATCGAAAAATCAAATTCGTAATCCTCATTAATTACTATGTTTTCCATACATTATAACAATGAGTATCATTCGAAAGCACCAAGTTTCACTTTATATTGGAAAAATGCACTCAAAAACACGAATGAATCGTTGATTAATATTCTGACAGGACGTTATTACAATGTCATGTCTTTGGGTTCGTTGCTATGGCAACGGTAGTGCCATAGCAACGAACAACGGCGGTGCGCCGTCACTCAGGACGCCCACTAGATACACGCGCGCGCATCAACTTTCAGAATCCGCTCCGCAATCCGCCTGCGCGGTGCGCCTTCACTCATAACTCAAGCCTTACAGTTGTACAGAAAGTAAAACAAATGAATAACGATAAAGTTTACTCCTACGGACGTCTGCTATTATAAGCATTTAAATTATGACCATGCCATTTGTAACTAATTATAAATACCGCTGTGGCGATATATAAATATAAATGTTAAGCGAACTGTATCCTAGATACTAAAGCATAAACAATGATTCTTAGTAACGATCGACGCCGTATTCTTAATTCTGGCAAAGTTTCAATCAAAACAATTTTAATCTCTGTTTAATTGTGCCAATAGTTGGTGTGTTTCAGTGTAATAAACACAAGACCAAGAGACATGTTTATTATAGAATATTCATCATGATGATGAAATTCTATAAATAACTAGATTTTCTCTGTTTCTTAGCCTAATACCTGCTAGCACGTATTTAAAAACATAAACTGAATACTAAAAGGCGCTGTCTCTGATTTGTCATTCAAAGTCTGGCTCTGATTCCAAGGTCTTCATTCCTGTAATTCCGGAGAACTTTGGTGTTAAAGTTGAAAATGCGAATCTGGGTTACCGATGCGTTTATGCGCATAAGTCTACCATGAACCATCTAGGACCTATTTAATAAAATCGACAATCTGAAATTTTTTGACAAGTTTCTTTCATAAATACCATTAATCCTAACTATAATCACTACATATTATAAAACTAAGTCCTCCGCCGCGTCTTTCTGTCTGCCTGTTCGCGATAAACTCAATAACTACTGTATCGATTTTCATGCTGTTTTTACTAACGGATATGAGTGGTTCTCGAGGAAGGTTTTAGTATATAATAACCGACATACACGAGGGCGAAGCCGCGGGCATCAGCTAGTATTATTATAAATGTAAAAGTGAGTTTGTTTGTTACGCTTTCACGCTAAAACGGCTGAACGGATTTAGATGAAATTTGGGGCATGGGTAGACCATGACCTGGAATAAGACATAGAATACTTTTCATCCCGATATTCCCACGGGATCGAGACTAACGCGGGTGAAACACTGGGAAGCAGCTAGTAAACCAATAATTTAACCCACCACTTTTTTTGTTACAGTAAAGTTCATCGGTGTGGGCCAGGGCCGGGAGTCGATCATCAGCACAGAAGCTTAACGTTGGAGCGAACTCGCCACCTAGTGTCACTTTCTTATGTAATGTTGTAACTTTATAAGTGAAAGTACGGCTGCAGGTTAGGCGCCGCTTTTATGCTCATTATACAGGTCAGAGGTGATAGACAGGTCGTTTTAAAGTTTCTAAGTAACTTTTGTGATTGGATAATGTTTTCTTAAAATACAAGAGTCATAAAAAACCCTGTAAGAATTCGACACGTGTTTCACCTCTCAACAAGGCATCCTCAGGATGACGATTGACCAGTCGCAAACCAGAACACGACGTGTTGCCACAACGAGCGCTGGACGCAGAGTCGGCTGATGTGATGGTTCTTGGAGAATAGTTAAGCGGAATAGGTTACTAAATATATGTACGTCTATTGTATTTTATTTATAATCGATTTCCGCAAAGTCACTCCTGAATCGATTAACTATCTTAATTTCTTTGCTTATCCAGTCACAATAAGATATACTTGAGGTTCATATACTCGTAAGTATGATCGATAGAAGTGAAATTATTAAAATTTGGGAATATAACGTTCAAATGTTTCATGAACAGCGTGAGATAATAATATGGCGGCAGCTATATGTCGTTATCATCTGTCTAGCCTTTCCCAACTCTGTTGGAGTCGGCTTCCAGTCTAACCAGATACAGCTGAATACCAGTATTTTACATGGAGCGACTGTCTGTCTGACCTCCACAACCCAGTTACTGGGTAATACTATATCCCTTTGGTCGATATATTGTCATAAGTTCCGTAACTATATCCGAAAAATCTAAGGTTTTGTAATGAGCGTAAAAGAGACGCTGGCTTTTATAGCAGCTTACTGCTTATTTACCTAACAGTTTTGAATAGTCGGGCCCACAGTTAATACGCGTTTTTTATAAGTTTACGGCTTATGATCAATTGCCTATCACAGTTGGAATTGTATATTTTAAAAACATTTTTTATGACAATATACATCTTACGATAATTATGTTAAAAAACATAAAGAGCCTTATGCCTTAAAATTAATGGTTTTTTTTTTTTGGAACAATGTCACCTAGTTCCCTTTGTTGCGATGACGATATATTTAATGTCGTCGATTTATAGTTATTATTTTTATAACAGTATGCTTCCGTGTACTTATAGTTTCAACTACATTAATTGGGATGCTGTAACAAAAACGTTTTACAGTACTTGTTGCATTATAGAGTACTTATTGATGAAATTTAGCGTTTCGTCAACGCATACGCTATGCAAGCGATAGTGCGACAGCTCCATAAAATATTGAGATGTCTTGCCTACCTCGAATACAAAAATGTCTACAACACATTTCCTAATAAGTAGTTGGAACACACAAAATATTTTATATCAAGCTTACATCACTAGTCAGTAATTGAAACTGAAGGTGCCGGTTTTATACAAGAAATATAATTCAGTATTGTTCATTGAAATAGTAGCCGATGACCGTAAATATGGCACATTGGGCTTAAGACCAAGTAATGGTCGATAACTTGGTCAATATATTGCATGCAGGGACTCCCCTCTGGCGGGGTGATGACTCAGTTGATAACGCAGTCCGCGGGGAGTCCCCGTAGCAACCAATGAAATTCATCCGTCAGTAAAAAGCGTGCGGAAACTCGCCCAATGAAAATGAGCCTTTAAAGCAACTGCCAAGCGTGCAGTGCAGGTTCTCTGCTATCGTTCCCTATAGAATAATGAAAACGGTTCCCCGCATGCGGGCCCTATGGCATACGTTACAGAAACCTTCAGCACCCCACATACGGAGCCCTATCGACCAATGAAAATTATCCGCTTTGTGGCTTGTGTGTCTCTATCTAAAGCTCTATGTGTCATGTTTACGCCCGGGTACTAACTGTGTAGCGTAGCGGCACAGTACAATAAAGTAACAGTATTATATCTCGGCAGTGAACTTGAAATAATTACCTACGGCCCCTCGGTAGATAGACCTTCCGCGTCCGTGCGTAACTGCTGCGCACTCAAAACTGTTGCGTACTGATACACTGAGATTTCGAAGCGCGTCGTTTCGGCCGTTTTCTATGAAGATATAATATTGTTAATTATTTATACTGTGGTATCGGCTAAGTGTTGATAGATTATCTTGCCTCCGTAATTCTATAGACAATGTGTCGTGTTCGTGAATTTATTACATTGGTATTGTATCAGAATTGTAGAACTTTTGTGGAATTATTTATATAATTATATACTTAAATGTCTTTATCTGGAAGAATAGCTTGAGGTGTACTTGTAGAGTTGCGTGTTAGCGACGCCATGTTTAGTCGAAATGTTTGCAATCGATTTCTTATTCGGAAAATCGATTGCTTTGACGAAGACTGTGCGTCGCCGTGCGGAATGTTCTACCAATAGTGAAATAATTTAGCTAATTTTAAATAAGGAACAGAACTATCTGTAATCTTACAGTATATAAAATTTCCACAGCAGATTTAGTACAAAAGAATTGTTGATGGTGTTTATTGGCGGCGCATTGCCAACTTCCCTTTCACAGCAATAATAGGGTAATTCATGTATAAACAATCTGTTAAGTAGCAAGACACGTTTATGGCGGAGTTATATATTTGTGAAGTATTATTATAAAGACACCAAGGCTTAATTATTCCTAAAGTTTATTTTTAGTTCACTCGTTCTAAGGTGTCAATCGATTACAGGGTGGCAATATAAATGTTAGCATTTGATATAGTTTGACCGAGACCGCTGTTCCACGTCCGAGGTATGTGCGCGGCGAGACGAGAGAGGGCAGGCCGCTCATTCGTCAACAATCACGGCGCGCGCCCCCCGCTCATTCGTCAACGCTGCCCCCCGCCCCGCCGCGCATTCCTAACGCGCGGATCAGCGGTCCCGTTCAGACTATAATAATAATGTACTATAGAAAAGCACGCAATCGAGACGTATATCCTGGAACGTTTTGGTTTATTGTGTTTCATAAATTGACATTGTCGGTTTTTTGCACAAACGAAATAGCAGTACTATTGAATAAAGACCTTATTAGTGTTAATATTATTAATTTTTGTTTGAAATCAATTTTTTTCTACTAACTTTTTCATTTAGGGCTACTTTACGGCTTTCAGTAATCGTGAAAAGCGTTGAAACGATTTAGACATTATTTTATCAAATTAATAAAAAAAATAAAAAGGCCCATTCCAAAGATCTTTTCAAATGAAATATTTTATGTACTTATTAATAACGAATCATCGTTTTGCTTCTACATTCTGTGAGTCGTGTTTTTTATGTGATATAATTGTGTATAATTAATATAAATGTATACATTAATATAATATTTAAATATTATGTCAATGTACATATTTAATTACAGTTAATATGCCAATAAAACGGTTTATTCTTTTATGCGTGTGTTTTATATAATTGAACCCCGATATTAACAAAACAAGGACATCACGGCTTTCCGGTTTCAGTATTATTATTTTTTGAAAACATGTAATACACAATCATCATTTTCAAATTAACGTTCACTTCAATGGTGTTATACGCTTTTTCTACGTCGCAACGTACCTCTGTTTTCGTTGTGGGTTAAAAATAATCCTACTAACATGCTAAAGTGACACTGCCATGTGTATCAATAACACCAGTCCATAGCAAACAGGTTAAAAACGGTCTGATCGCTGGGAACCTACTTGGCTTGAGTTAAGCATACACGCATAAAAGAGGATGCGGTCAAGCGACAGCCAATGATGGCATCACCCTGCGACAAAGCCCCAAAGACACACAACTTTCAAAGGCACTACGGTATAGTACTCACCGAAGAACGGTGTGACTACTCAGGGCCGAAAGAGATGAGAGTATACACTGACGGATCGAAGACCAACTCCGGCACAGGAGTCGGAGTCTTCTCACATGACCTCAACATCAATATATCCAGCCCGCTGGGAATGTCCAACACCGTCTATCAGGCAGAGTGTGTGGGCATCATACAAGCAGCTTATGCCATACAAGCCAGGAGAGTTACGGGCACCCATATACGGATACTCTCCGACAGCGCTTCGGTTCTCCAATCCTTACAGAAGAATTATATCACCTCGAAGCTTACACTAGAATGTCACAACGCACTAGAACAAGTAACGGTTTCCGGTTGCAACAAAGTGACGCTACAATGGATTAAGGGACACAGTGGATCGCTGGGCAATGACGCAGCAGACGAGCTTGCTAGAAGAGCGTCTAGCGCGTCGGTCTGCGGGCCCGAGCCCATCGTACCCATCCCGTTCAATCAAATACGCAGGTGGCTCCAGGAGTTCACCCATACCCAAGCGGAGAACTGGTGGTCCTCGGTACCGGGCTGCAGGCAGTCCAAGGAAGCTATGCCATCCCTGGATGGCAGGCTAACTAGGCGTCTGTTATGCCTGGACAGGAATAGCCTGCGTTTGGTGGCGGGGACCATCACAGGACACTGCTCGCTGAACAAACACTTCCACACAATAGGCATAACGGACAGTCCTCTATGCAGAGCGTGCATGGAGGCCGAGGAAACCGTCGCGCACGTGCTCTTTGAATGCACGGGCGTCACCCAGACTAGAACCGAAACCCTCGGGTCACCTAGATCGTACACAGAGGTTCTGTACAAACCAGGAGTCATAGCCAACTTCTGGAGGGAGGTGGGCTGGTTGGAATAACCCCCAAACGGCCGCCATGGCCCACGCACAATGGTCCACCTTAAGGACTAAGTGCGGAAACCAAACCCATAACATAGAACATAGAACCTACTTGGCTTAAGTAGGTTCCCAGCGATCAGACCGTACGACTCGTAGTGAGCGTGGTAACAGGTGGTGGAGCCAACAGGTTGTATTGTCCGAAGGTCAACTCGCCATAGGTAAGTATGTTCCTTGGGTCAACCTGTTGACTGCTACGCTACTAACTCGTATTGTGCCATTTTGCAGTTCACATATAGCGATATTTCCAACAGCTGTTTCGAAAACTAGGCTTAAGAAATGAGGCCATGAGAACCATAGTGGTCTAACAAATTTTTACAATATTGAGTCTTATGATTTTTTCCAGTTATGTTAATTAAAATATAAAAGTAATAAAAAGTACGTATTTTGAAGTGCTTGTCGATTAAAAAAAATACTGTTTTTGTTTTATATGGAACTCAAAAGGCTTGTCCATTGAATTAGGTCACTATGCAAAAAATGTACTCTGTGTCACTATGGCTCTCATGGTCTCAAATCATTGTTGTTGTTATGTTAATTCTTAGGTATATTTAGAATTTGGATCAGTATCTTTTTTGTCAGTAATGGGTCTAATCCATATTAATATTTAGAATGCCAAAGTAACTGTCTGCGGCGAACAGATTTCGATGAAAGGCTAGCGAATACAGATCATGTCCTGGGTTAGAACATAGGATACTTTTTATCCCGGCAGTACGTTCCCGTGGCATAATTTTCAACATCCTCGCGGGCGAAAACTAGTCAGTAGTATACTATTAGCGCATACTGAGAACAACCCGTTTGCCCAACGATTTTTGACAAAGGTCACGGTCAAGGTCATTCATAAATAATGAAAGGAGGCGATGAAATTTGCATTATTTTTTACCTAGTTGAGATATCTCCGTAATACTTACTCAAAAACATAAAATTTTATATCGTTATCCATTTTAGAATGTAACTTACGATTACACTCTTCTGAATTTCATATAGGAGGAAGGAAGAAGGACAGATGTCCCTTAGGATGTGTGTGAGACTTATCAGTTTATTACACATTGCACAGCAAAAATTGAACCCAGTATAAAATAAATAAATGTTGTAAATGAAAAATAACGCATTGTATCGCAATACATGTCTTTATTTTATATTATTTAATAACTACTTCAGTCAAATAGGTGATATAACAATAGTTACATTTAATTTATGAATATTTACATGACCACACTATACAGTAGGTATATACATGAATACATTGTAATCTCAATAATATGTTTACAATTTTACATCAAATTCCAATTCTAACATTTTTGTTATGTGTTTATCCGAATTAAAATATGGTGAAGATGATGGCTCGCACGTATTTTATGTGACTTCTAACCGTTATAGCAATTTAAGAGTGGCATTCATTTATTTAATAGAATGTTTACTAATTTTATTTAATTTTAATATCTACAACAAAAATCTAATGTTTCTAGACTTCGAAACGTAGCCTGTAGAGTTATGGCGGATTGCTATGATTTAGAACAAAAAAGACTATCGAAGGTCTCTTATGTTAGGGATTTATTGCTGGGTTGCAGGTTGATAGCACGAGAATTGCAGTTGTCTTTTCGATAAGTAAATAAAAAATGGATAATTTTAGGAATCCGCTAGAGGGCGGTAAAACATAACTGGCCATAGCTGATGGCTATAGATAGTCACAAGGTAGGGTGTAGGCACCTCCTGCGCCGAGGGAGTAGAGCCAAGTGGAAATATTGTAATTCCTATTTATCCTAAATTTTATCTTTTCAAAACTATCTAGAATTAAGCTCAAAGACTTGCTCTATATTTATGATGGACAATATAAGAATATAATATACGAACTATTACATTATTATATATTCAATAAGGAGTTCAGCATTACCATCAATCAACAATATCGGGCTAGTTGCTGGGCTAAACTTTTATACTGAGTAAAAATCGCTCTTTATGAGTCGGTTCAGATCTGGAGAATCGCTGTTTCCACTGCCGAAAAATTTAATATTGTGATAATTTATTGAAACAAATTCGTAAACAAACTTCCATTTATTTTCGACTTTATCTTGACTGATACACTGTTATTAGATATTTGTTTGACAATGAAAACCGTGCTTCGACAGGCCTATACGTCAAATACGTGCATTCTTGCAGTAGTTTACATGAATCATATAATAAGTGGTTTTGGTGTCAATGCAATTGTCGACGAGTTTATTTTTTATTGATAAACAAGCATAACCAATTCAATTGAAGCTTACAGAGCACTAAGACGTATCAGAGTTCATGGCATAAAGCCGATCATATATTTTTTAATTTATAGCACTGTGTACATCATTATCAATGATCGGAGTAGGTAGATTGAACTGGGGCCATTGATCCGAAACGTATATATTAATATGGACATTCCTACGGAATGGGTGGATTATTAAAAAAAAACCGGAACTTATGTAGGAATTGTATTCTGTCAGAGTGGAAGGAGTCATTTGATAATTTGCCATCCTCAAAAAAATCGGAAATCGAAAATCGGAATTCGATTGTTTTTATTATTCAACAGATAAATAATGAATTAATTTAGTTTTGATACCTTCCTTTAAATTTTGAATTGAGTAGTAATAATATCACTACCAACATTAACAATATTTAATTGAATCCGGAAATACCGGAATTACTTTCCGGAAAAATGGCTTATCCATGTTATTCTTTCTGTGTGCATTTATGATACAAGTACCAAAAATCAATCTACCTACTCCGATCACTGATCATTATACATCAGTACTGAATACACACTACACTATGTACCGTCAAAAAGCGCGAAATTTGCCAAGCTAGGCAATCGCCTTTTTCCTAAAACCGCCACACTAAAATACAAATGCGCAAAAAAACATCAGACGCCAAGACACCAAACGAAAGTTGATCCTGGATACACGCGAAATTTAAAAAAATAAGACTGTTTATCCCTGTAAAAAGAGCGATAACACGTGTTGTCAATTGAAATTTAATTTAATTTAAATAAAATAAAATTTCAAGTATCAAAACGTGTTATCGCACTTTGTACAGGGATAAAGAGTGTTGTTTTTTTAAATTTCGCGCGTTTTTAGGATCAACTTTCGTTTGCCAGGCTCTAGGTCCTATTTAGAAATATCAACATCATTGGTAAGATATCATATCTAAGAGGAATATAAAAATTTAACTAAATCTACTGCAGGTAGTATTTTGAGGAACTTAGAACATGAGTCACTCATTCAAGTCATTACTTTAAAAGTTTCTAGTCAACTCGTCAGAAAAGGAAATCTATTCTAATTAATAAATATCTAAAACTGCGTGCACACGCCGTACAAAGTTACGTACAGTCAACCGTACTTACGTCTGTGGTAACACAACTACGATCACTGCTGAGCGAATGTACTTCGGTCAGTAGGTTGAGTTGCGTAGGCGCACTATATGTCGCTATGTGTCTATATGTCGTAGCAAGAAGAGTTGTTATTCATGTGAAAGGGATTAACCGTCCGGATTTATCTGGACATGTACGGAAATGTCCGGACATGAAAAGACGGCTTTTTGATCCCCCATCTCCGGATTAGATTTAAAAAAACGGACTGTACTTTGTCAAGCTTTGTCACACCGAGACTTCGGATCGACATAAGGTGATTTTTTTTAGAAAGAAAAATACTTTAATTCTTCATGGACGTTCTAATTAACTACAATAGTTTTTGGTCCGCGCGCGGCCCGTCCGCGGTCATACAGGTACGGTACATATCATACAAGTACGGTACTCTAGTAGTTGAATTTATGAAATACAATCATTTGCAAACGAATGTGAGTGTGTGTGTGTCTATAATATAGAAATTACTTAATATAGGGTCGTAAGTTAAACCAAAGGGTCAATCTATTCGTCTGTGAGATTGCTACTCCACTTATGACTGTTACTGTACACACGGCTATCGGCTACACATCAAGCTATACATTTCCAGTTTATGCTGATCTCGCATTGTATAGGATTTCCGTACAATGCGAGGTCAGCTTATACTGGAAATGTATAGCTTGATGTATAGCCGTGTATACATAGTAATGAAAAAGAAATATGAAAAAGTAGAATGCCCGGCTTGTTCTCATGACTTAAAAACGGCGGAGTAATCGGTGAACATACATAAAAAAAAAAACAAACAATCATCCGAACATAGTACCTCCTCCTTTTTTGAAGTCGGTAAAAAGAATGAAATTATATTTATCTTCTTAGCGTCTACTAACAGCAACACTTGTATACTGTTTGCCAGCTGTGGGAGTCACTGTCTTTATAATATTAGTTATATTTGGCTGTCAAGAAGTGGTGCTGCATAAAACGAAACCCACAAGGATCACCAACACCTAGACCCAGATACGATACAGGGTACCTTTTGCGGGTTTAGTGCGAAAATTATAAAAAAGATTCCTTTTCTTACTTGGAAAAAGAAAAATGAAATGAAAAATGAATGAATAGCTTCACTTTAACGCTAGCCCAACTAAAAGTGCAAGTAAAGGATTAGAAAATATATTTTTATTTTTAACGCAATGAAATTTTTAATTGGTATTTGCATAAGCAGTTTTTTCACTGCATAATTTTTTTAAAAAGGTGACTATCGTTAACGAAAGAATCCATATTTAAAGAAAAAAAAAAAAGACGACTACATGTAAAATTGAAAATTTTAAATAAATGTCTGTTAAGACCCGACCCAGACACCGTGTTTTACGACGACCCAGTTACCGTGTATTATTAGAACCTATTGTCCGTGCTCAGGCCAATTAAAGAACGGGAAGCCACGGAATCGGAAAATAGTTACGAAGAAATTCAACAGTCAAGTAATGGCTGGAAAAAAGCTTACTTGGAAAACTAAAAGTGCAAGTCAAAGAATTAGAAAATATTTAGTTTTATTTCTAAGGCAAGTTTGCATTGCAATGAAATTTTAAATTGGGATTCGCAATTGCAGTTTTTTTACAGTATAATTAAAAAAAAAAAAAGTTGAACAACGTTTACGAAAGAACACATCTTTAATGAAAAAAAAAAAGACGATTCTTTACATGTAAAATTGAATGGAAATAAAATGAAAATTTTAAATAAATGTCTGTTAAGACCCGACCCAGACACTGTATTTTACGACGACCCAGTTACCGTGTATTATTAGAACCTATTGTCCGTGTTCAGTCCAATTAAAGAACGGGAAATCGCCGAATCGGACAATAATTACGAAGAAATTCAATTGTCAACAGTCAAGTAATGGCTGGAAAAATAGAAATAGAAAAAGACGTAGTTGTCGTACACCTTTAACAGGTCACTTTGAAGAACAAAAGAAAGAGAAAGCCATTACCCTCCTGTTGGGCTCAGTCGCAGTCGGGTAAAAGACACAAAGATAGATAACAAGAGTGTACTTGTTATCTATCGCATTTTAAAGTATTAATATCTTATTATTATTTTCACCAATATTCCTGCCTATTTCCCAAGGGAAAAGTAAGCTCACATTCATGTTAGCGCTTATTGCTACGACATAAAGGCGCAATTTCAAATTGTTACAACGGAGTTGGTTGACTGTACCAGTTACCACCTTTTACAGTGGCAAAGACAAATAAAATTAGTTCCTACAAGTTTCATCTTATACAAAATCAGTCCTTAATCCCTTGTATTAGGGGATATATTCCGTTCTCTCTTGTTTTTTGTTTTCGGTGGGGCTCGGTGGCGGTCTCGTTTGCGGCTGGATGAGGAGCATGAAGATGAGGGGCTGGAGTCGGGGGGGGAACCAGCTTCTTCGGCTGTTAGGCCCATAGTCTGGGATTCTGGAGTCGAAGGTTCTAGAACACTGTTCCGAAGGGCTCGTCGTTGTTCTTCAGTATGTTGCGGACAGCGAGTAGATCTGCAAAAAAAAAAGTTATAAACTAAAACCCAACTACGACAAAAACGCCCACTAAAAAGGTATAAACAAGACATCACAGATAGATAAATTCATGTTAGGTTTTATGTGACGTCATAAAGCCTATAAACCCGCGGAAGATGACGATAACTCGTTTGTCAAAATACGAGGAGTAGTTTAGAAGTTATGAGGGAACATAATGAACAATTAAACATACATACATAGCCTGTTAAAATCATAACCCTTCTTTGACTTTGCCGTAGTCGGGTAAGGAGCTTTAAATTTAATTAATTTCGGTCCGATATTTCACTTGCTCTAAAATTTTGAGCAGGATTATCTTTTGTCTGGCATAGGGAAGCATGTAGGTAAGTCAATAACTTTTCATCAAAAATGCTTGGAAATTAGAGTATTATTTTGACTGCCTTCTTCGAGATAAATCGAAATTGCTGTACTTACTGGTCAAAAACAAGTGTCGATGCTGCCAGCAAAGTTACTATGAAACTCCATACCTGGCGTGTTTAGCGGCCAAATAAATTACTATGATAACTCATGACTGTCGTATTATTTAAAAATGGAACGAACTTTTTACTCCAACACATGGCAACCAAGGAGGTAACTTATCAAAGACTTTATTTAAATTTCGATTTGGCTTGGAAAATATAGAACTGTAGAAGAAACAAATGGACATATTGGAGCGTGAAAAATTATAATTGTTCATCATTGATTCTGGAATTTTGATTCAATTTACTCAGTTTGAGCGCATCCGCGCATTATTTGAGAAAAGTACTACATAAGCCTTGGCCACAATCAGGAATTGATGGACTCACGTATGTGGGCCGAGGCGAATTTCCACGTTCGTCCGCCAATCCCCATAATGCTGGCCGCGACAGTAATGTACTATTTTCCTTAGGGAAAATACCGCGAAAATATGTCAAAGACACGGGGCCTTTGAATGCTGGAGCAGTGACTATATAACATAACATCACGCGTTGTTTCCCCGAAGGGCAAACCCTTCGGGGAAACAACGCGTGATGTTATGTTGTCTGCCAAAGCAGAGGTGTGTTAGTATTGTACACCCACACTTCGCCAGTTATGTTTAAGACTCATGTATTAGATGGCGAACCTGCTCCTGAGAAGTTTCTGATAGAAAAACCCAATAACACTTTGCCCGACCTGGGAATCGAATCCAGAACCTCGTGCTCAGCAGTAGCGACCACTAGACTAAAGCCTCAAAACACGATGCGATTTAATTGCCTTTGCCATACCATAAGTTGAAGCAACAATAAAATCAACAAAAGCAACAAATGACTTGCACCGTCTACACACTGTTTCGACGATGCAAGTCATTTGTTGCTTCAATATACAGTGTAGAACCTGGCATCGTGAAAATGGGGCTTAAGCTTTTAGACAGTGGTTAGACGGTGCAAGTCATTTGTTGCTTCAAAATACAGTCAAGAACATTGCATCGCGGAACCATGGCTTAGGCTTTTAAAAAGTGTTTAGACGGTGCAAGTAATTTGTTGTTTTTTTTCTTCTAAATATGTACTTCTGTTCTTCATTTAACATGCGTTCGTTATCGTGACTCCGATGTCACTTGGTGATCAATAGTGTGGGTTATGCGTTTTTTCGACTGTACTATAACTACTTTTTGTAAATGCTGTAAATGTTTCTTGTCCCAAACAAATTTACAAAAAAAAAAAAAATACAGTCGAGAACCTTACATCGTGGAAATGGGGCTTATGTTTTTAAACACTGTTTAGACAATGCAAGTCATTTCAATAGTCAAGAACCTTGCATCGTGGAAGCGTAAACTACTGCAAGATTAATGTAAACTACCGAAAGTAAGCTTAACAAAGCAGTCAGACAGAATTGAGGTATCCGAAAGACCAAACATTTGCTTACCTAGTGCATAATTTCTTAGTGTGCTCTGAGACAACACCGCAGATCTGCTGCAGCAAGTTTTTCTTCTCGTTTGCGGTCATCGTTTCGTAGGTGGCGCCACCGTCGTTCGCGTCCGAGTTCGCCGTACCGTTGTTGTGCCTGTTGGTAATTTGCATAATTAACTTACTTAAATGATAAGACTACTGTGCTTGTGCATCAATAATATTTTTACCAATAGTCATTAGCATAAATGACTAGTAATTTTTTATTATTAATGAGAATATAGTTTTTTTGGCTATACCCCTCTTTCAGCAGCGCTATAATTACTCGACTACGGCGAAGAAACAAGGAGGGTTATGATTTTGACCGGTATGTATGTATGTATGAATGTATGTTCATCTGTTCCCTCATATCTTCTAAACGACCCGTCACAATTTGAGAAATGAGGTATCGTTGGAAGCGTCTTGATCGTCCGCTGGTTATAGGTGAAGTATATATTTGTGACGTCATAACAAATTAAAATGGCGCCTTATAGAGGACATAGTCATGAAATGAAAAAAAATAATAATTTAATCATACCATTTTGGATGTCAAATGAAAGGGCTTACTTAGCACATTAAAAAAAAATGTATTTAAACAAAAAAATATAATTAAAGTAGATAATAATAACTAAAATCCAACTACGACATAAAAGTCAATCAACTAAAAAGGTATAAACAAGACACCACAGACAGACAAATTGTCGTAGTTGGGTTTTAGTTTTTATTACTTAATTTTTTTTTACTAGCTCCTATTGCTTTTTCTGTCATAACAATCGACACAAACATATCTGTTTTAAGTCAAAATAAGGCTGGATTATGCGACAAACATAAATTATTCTACTAAAAATAACGAGAAGTTAGTTTTAGCTGCCTGATAACATTTTAACCGCAAACCCGCGAAAAGTAAGTAAAAAGTCACAAACTGAAAAAGGGATTATTATCTTTTTATTTTAAACAAAAGTTTCGAATTTGGATTTTTCATACCCAGGCTCTTTATTAAGTGCCAGTAACATAGTTTGGCTATTAAAACCTCTTTAAAACTAAATGATTACCAATAATGGAGAAAAATCAAAACCACCAGTTTTTTTTGCAAAGGAGTGTATATTTAAATGTACAAGTGTAGTAATGCCGTATTAAAGAACTTCGTCTTTAATGTAGAAATAAATATAAAAAAACCCAAATGCACAAACAGTTCTCAGATTATAACACATAAATATTATGACATAATAAGTAGGTATATATTTTCAAAATGCATGCAAGTGCTAGCTAGATTTTATAAAAAAATGCGTAATCTATGTATTTGTTTTCTTTCTAAAAGCTGACTCTTGGAACTTATGAACGTACCATTAATACTGTAGCCAGGCAGGGCATTAGATGTTTGAAACAAAGAACAATTCAGACTTTATTATATTCCAGTGTTTTATGATCATACATAAATTATTTAATTCATTTCCATAATGTGACTTTGATGATAAGTAATGTATTACTAAATCTAGATTCAACTAAATGTACACCGTTTCGCATGAACACTACATGGATTGGAAGTTTCCGCTACTGTTCTTGTTATTTGTCTCTCACTTGCACAATTATTATGTGAGCGAGACGTAAATAGTTGACCTGCCAAGTCTAATCCTACCTTTAACATAACTAGCTTTGACGTTGCGACACGATTAATACAGAGTGTAAAAAGACCCATGACATAGCCGTCGTCAACGCATTCTGTACATAAAAAATAAGTATCATACATAGTACAAAAAGAATTGCTGGGAATGACTTATTTTTGGTGTGAAAGAAAAATTGCTGTAATCACGGTAGCACGCAATGTAACGCACTCAAAATATTGTGCACGCAACAGTACCTACTACAGGGGTCAAGGGAGTACCTACTTAATTTATAACATTTAAACTACTGCTGCAACTGTGACCTTCAATATCTCCGTAACCAGAAGGTTCCCAGGAATGGTCCAGTACAAAAAAATGTTCACAATGACGGGAATAACAAGTGAATCGGCTTCGTTAAGCGTCCTTTTACACCGGTTATTTATCGTTCGTGGCTCTTTTGGAAACCGGCAGTTCTCGGAAGAGTAAACTGAGGCTTATGAAAACTATGTTAGTCTAAAAAAATTGTTAGTAATACGTCTACAGTATACATACTTATGGATTTTGTTAGGTTTCCTATTATTGTTGTTCTTGATCCTGCGTTTTCTCCGCTCGTTCTGCACCGAGCCCCCGGACCAGTCGACGTCATCTTCGTCATCGCTGAGGAGTCCCGCGTACGAGGTCGGCTCGCGGCTGTTCGATGCGATACGTCGCGATGCTATTCGCGAACTGTTGCGACCCATGCCTAGAAGGAAATATTTTTACAATAATATTACCCGTGTTTTCCTCAAAAGGGGGAGCCGAGGTGACCCCATAGTACAGCCATATTTTACCACATATTGTACCATCGTAACCAATATTATACAGGGTTACTGGTAACTCGACGTATTCCTTGCAGGACGTCATAGTAGGGTTAAAATGCAACAAATTAAGCCACCAAATGTTCTACCGAAATTCAGTAGTTTTTGAATTAGTTAAGAGTTTTAGTTTTTGAAGTAATAGCAAAAATTACAAAAAATTAAATGTTTTGTTAGTGATATTTGCCAAAGTTTTAGGCATTATTGAACTTTTAATTATTAACAAAGGTCTGCTACGGCGTCAACTATGATAATAACTTAAATTTCAGTACAGTCGCGCCGTAAATCATTTTTAAATTGGTTTCAAATGATTTAATCTGGGATTTTTCATTAAAAAACTAAAACTCTTAACTAATTCAAAACTACTGAATTTCGGTAGAACATTTGGTGGCTTAATTTGTTGCATTTTAACCCTACTATGACGTCCTGCAAGGAATACGTCGAGTTACCAGTAACCCTGTATATGTCCTAACTAATATTATAAATGCGAAAGTGAGTTGTTTGTTTGTTGTTAAATGAAATTTGGCACGCGGGTAAACCATGACCTGGAATAGGACATAGGATACTTTTTTAACCAATTTTCCAAATAATCATCATTATGAACCACATTGGAGTTGGCTTAATTGGCTATTTAATGAGGCACGTTATCTTGTTTTGTTCACAAAGTTATTATACCCCATTAGTAGGAAAATAACACCATAGCAGATAATATAAATATAACACCATAGCAGGATAGCATAATAATAACTAATAATACTCCAATGGTGGTTTATTTTATACAGCTTCCGCCCGCGGCTTCGCCCGCGTGGTATGTCGATAAAAAGTAGCTTATGTCCTTTCTCAGGCTCTAGACTATCTGTGTACCAAATTTCATTTAAATCGGTTCAGTAGTTTTGGCGTGAACGCGCGACAGACAGACAGAGTTACTTTCGCATTTATAATATTAGTAAGGATGACCAATGCCATATTATTATTAAAATCACTTCTGTTCAATTAAAATCGCAGTGACCATGAAACTAGAATAGTCAAATAATATAATTTTTATTTTGAATTCAAATTCCTTTACTGAGAATTAATGACTTATTAATGTTGTTTATTAATTTTCTTTCATATATATTTATCAAAATTTTAGGCTCAGTAGTTTTGGAGATAAGGGGGTAGGTCAATTTTCATTTATTTTCTTAAATATCTTCAAAAGTACGTAAGTAAGTACATGATGGTCCTAGGTTCGATTCCCAGGTCGGGCAAAGAAAGTACGTAATTAAGTACATGATGGTCCTGGGTTCGATTCCCAGGTCGAGCAGTGCTATTGGGTTTTCCCATCTGGAATTTCTCAGTAGCAGCCTGGACACCCACATTATATTACATGTGACTTAAACATAACTGGCGAAATGTGGATGTACCTAGTATGGGTACACCTCTGCCTAACCCTTCAGGGAAACTAGGTGTGTTGTTATGTATGTTATTATTGTACTATGTTTTAATCCAAATAAAAAGTTATAACATTCTATTCCATAAGTCATTGGTATTGATTTCCAGACAGTCATCGGTATTAAAAGGATTTTTTAAACTTCTTTGTGTATATTATAGAGTGATTGATAAGTCTTCAAACAGACAATGTAAAACAATAGAATCCGGGAATTGGGACTGTTATTTAGAATCGTGAGCTTCAAAGATTGTGGTTTTTTTACTTAGTGCAATAGCCAAGTTACACACACCAAATTAAAATACCAAATTAATCATATGGTCATAAAGATCACTGTTTATAACATAATGTAAACAATAGTACTTTAGTGAATTCACCCCAGTGACATGTAAGTATATCAATTTCAACCTGAATATGATGGTGCGAATTGCAATATATTCCCTTCTGAAAAGAATAGATCACAATACAATTTAATGAAATAGATGTATCTGTCTCTGTTCAACCATATCATTTAGATCTTGAGTGACTCTGGGGTTAAGTGAAATTCAAACATTAAAAATGTATGGTTAAAACAGTCACTAATCATTATTTAACTTTAAGCATCGTTTATAAATAAACCCCATTTTGTCTCAGTTTTGCATCTTTCTCAGATTACATAACCTTGAGAAGAATTTAAAATTGATATTATTGTACAATATTTTGTGTTACTAAGTGCAACAAAGAGTGAATGGAGGTTAGGTTTATGCAAACACAAAATGATAAAGTGAATGTGTTTTTAGAATTCATTTTCATTATTAGCCCCCACAGAACCCAATCTAATATTATATATTAGCGACTTAATTTTCTCCATTCTTCTTGAAAAAAAAGGTTTAAGATTTCATGAAACCTTTTAAGTTTGTATGATGCTGTTGCTAAGCTAGAAATGACGATTCTTAAAAAAAAAATTGTATACATTGTTATGAACTTATGACTATTGTTTAATTTATAGAGTGGCTTATAATGGCAAAACCGCAGAGAATTCGTTAGTATTTGTTGGACTAACTAATACTAAAATGACTGATTACAAGTTACAAGGAAAATAATACAGGATACAGGCATTATAATTTTAGTTTTAGGGCAAGGCTACTGTTAGGTACTTTTCGGAGGACTTACCCATGCATTTTTCTAGATGAGGAGCGAACCTGGTCGCAGAAACTGGCCGCTCACAATTCGGACAGGAACAATTTGAATCAGGGGTTTTTTTCATCATCGAGAAGCCAAACACATCGCATTCTGGCGTGCTCACGATCTTGTAAGGTTCTTCCTCTTCTTTTTCACCTTCTATCAAATCTGTCAGACCGGTCTTCAGGCCGTGGTGGAACTCGAAGGCAAAACCTAGGGTCACATCATCGCAAACAGCATCATAAATGTAATTTGCAGCAGCTTCGGCATTATTTTCATTTTGCATTATCTCAAAAAATCTAACGTTCAAATCGTGCATACTCAACTCGCTTGTTATGGTATTCATTTTCTTGGATTCCTTAATTTTGACGAAAAATAACGCACTTCACAATAAATAATAATTCTGCAGAATTGGTGTTGTGATTGATTGATTACCTTTTCATTCATGTTCATGGAGAAAGTGCTATCCCTTTTATTCCCGTTAGTAAATCAATCCATCTCTTTCTACACAAGTGATAAAATTTATATTGTCAAAAAAATTGTTTCAAAGTCAAAACACTCATTTATTTTATTCAAAATCGTCATTAATCCAAAATGATCTTTTTAAATTATTTTTCAAGTGTGTTCATCTATTTATTTACTACTGTTGTCTGATTTTATGGTTGCATCTAAATATAAATGATAAATAAATCCGATCTTATTAAAAATAATAGGAAGCCACAGATGCTTTATATTACCACATGATGATCAAAGGAAGAACGAACGAACGAACAAATATTGGTTGCGTTCCATTTATTCTTTTTTATATTTGAAGCTTTAAAAAATGACAGCAGGATGGCTCGATACGTTTCATAGCCTAGCGAAAGAGATAGCCTTACACCATATGACACTGACATTACAATCAAAACAAAAACAAAACATTTCAAATGTTGGGAAGGGTGATGTTGTGATAAGGTGAATGTGTAAACAATCGACTGAACAGATAAGTTGATAAGAAGTGAATAGAACAAATGACACGAGATAAACTTTTTTAAAGTCTCTCATTGCTCGTCTGTCGTGCTAACTGTGCGCAGGGTATAAAGTAAAATAAAGAAATAAAACCGTTTTAAAATGGTGAGTAAAGTTTTGAAGTATTTTTGTAATCTATAGAGAGAATTTAAATCCCTATGCCTATTTAATCCCTATTTAATTCAACAGATAAAGTATTATTTTTTGTACAAACTTTATTGTCTTTACCTACCTTCAATAAGCATGAAAAAAGGTAATAAATTGATGGATTTTTTTCCCTCAACCAGTTTGTTTTATTTGTATGAAACAAACACAAAGGTCAGTGGGTCATGGTCATCTAAAGGGCTGGTTCACAAACTTATTTTTTTTTTTCTACATCCAAGCATTATTACTAAATGTACTTTGTTTTTATAACTAGGTGTCCTTTACTGCCCGTGGCTTGATGCCCCCAGTCTTCACTCCCCTCAACGATGACCTTACCATCAACTATGGAGCCATCCCTGGTTATGCCAAGTTCCTGGCTGAATCAGGAATCAAGTCCGTTTTAGGTAAGAGGTAAATTAAAAAAATATTGCTGTAAGCCTGGAACCCCTAAGGCTTCTCCCAGGTTCCACAATAATAATTATAAGCATAGGAACTGTCAGACTTTTACTGACTATAACCACATGGAGTTCTTCTATTACCTTTGCTGGGGACTCCCCCGGCCATTAATAAGGAATTACCTGTCCCAGGGATCATTACTAGTGCTTGGAACCATTAGAACAGTGAATGAGATACCTAATCCATGTTTAATTTTATGAACTAGCGGCCCGCCCCTGCTTCGCATGGGTGTAGTGCATACATGTCAAAACATCGAGATTTCTGTGCTATATTCATGGTTGTATTATATCCATAAACCTTCCAGAATAAAAGCTCTAAATGATGGTAAAAACAGCATCAAAATCCATTGTGAAATTAGTGTTAATACTAGGTATGTATAGGTCAGTGCCAACATCATTTATAAAAAATTTATTAAGTAAATAGTTAATTGATTCAGGCGTGACTTTGCGGAAATCCATTATAAAATAGAATAGACGTAGATATATCTAGTACCCTATTCCACTTAACTATTCTCCAAGAATCATAATATAAAACAACACGTCATGTTCTGGTTTGCGACTGGTCAATCGTCATTCTGAGGATGCCTCGTTGTGAGGTGAAACACGTGTCGATTTCTTACAGGGTATTTTATGACTCTTGGAGAATAGTTAAGCGGAATAGGTTACTAAATATATCTACATGTATTGTATTTTAAGTAAAATTCAAGTAAATTCTCAAAAAGCATCCCTTGGATCCATTTTCAGTTGGAGGCACGACAGGCGAGCACATGTCTCTGTCAGTAGCAGACAGAAAGAAGGTGATAGACGCCTGGGTCGCTGCCGGCAAGACTACTGGTCTTCATATTCAAGTGCAAGTTGGTGGAGCTCCCGTCGCTGATGTTACCGAACTGGTGAGTTTGTTAATCAATTTCAATAATTTTCAAACATGACAGCTAGAAAGATTTCGTTAACTTTCAATAATAAAAGCCTAAAAGATTTCCAAATTGTTCAATACTGAAGGCCAGAAAGATTGTTACAATTTTTAATAATGAAAACCAGATATTTTTTCATAGTTTTCTCTGATGAAAATCATAATTAAGTATTGCTATTGGTACCTAGGCATCCGAAAAAGATAGTAGGTACCTACAATTTCATGTACACCATATCCTGATCATTTAATCACACCTGATGAGATTATGTGATCAGCATATCATGATTATACTATGGCATAACTCGTCAGAGTCCATGAAGACCACTGGTTTCTCCTCAATTTCGTGATTAGTAGTACCTACCTATAGTAACGGGTATTGATGAATTAGCTATGTAAGTATTCAAAGTATTGTTACCTACCCCACTTATCTTCTCCATATGTAAAGCCAAGCCTAATGTCAAGTGATAAAAATAATTATGATAAAATATTGTTTTTGTAAATAACATTTATCTGTGCACATTCAAGATAAATACAACGTTACTTATATATATGTAGCTTGTTCAAATAATATATTATTATCATAATGACAACACACTGGCATGTAGAAGTGGATTCTAACATCATGGAAGTTCCATGTCAGTTGATTAGATATAGTTGTCAGATGTAAGTTGATTGTTACGACACCGTCATTGGAAAGTACCTAAACGTTGCGTGTCACTTAATCAATCAATCATAACAACCAAACCTGTTTTTTCCGAAGGGTTGGGCAGAGGTGTACCTAATACTTAGTACACTAATATTTCACGATTTAAGTCCCATGTTATAGGTGGCGTTTCAATCAAGTCTAGAACTAGAATATGTTCCTGGGTGTAGTCTCGGCTCCTTAGGGATGCGCGGCGAGGCGGGGGACAGCGTTGACGAATGAGAGCTGGGTGCGACGCCGCTCTCCGAGAGCGTTGACGAATGAGCGGCTTGCACTGCATCTCCGTCCCGCCCTCCCCTAAGGCGCGGAACAACTCTCGGTCAAACTATAGTACACATTAGATACGCATTTTTCAAAATTCTCCTTTCTCACCACCAGGCCCGTTACTGCCAACAAGTTGGAGTTGACTCTCTGCTGACCCTCCCCGAGCTATACTTCAAGCCGGCATCAGTTCAGGATCTAGTGTTCTACGTATCGCAGGTGGCTAAGGCCGCTCCTAAGTTGCCCGTGTTGTACTACCATATTCCTTCCATGAGTAAAGTTGAGAGTGAGTATTTGATGTATTTTATATTAATTTGACTCAATTTCTCTTTTTGATCATGAGAATACGATCAGAGGTATAAACCTGTATAGAAATGTGCCACTTACAAATATAACATACTTACTAGCTTTACCCGGCTCGGCTTCCCACGTCGTAGCACTAAGTACTTATCTCCGGCGCACCTACCTACCTACCTAATTAATTAATAATTATGATTTTTTTTTCGTGAATTTTCCGATGTTTTCATAGGTAGTTATCTGCTATTCGGGGCGGAGACAAAACCAACAAATAAAAGATCATAAAAATCGGTCCAGCCGTTCTTGAGTCATGGTGTAACTAACCCGCCTTTGTTTTATAGGGTAGATACAGTGTCTAAAGTCCCAAAAACAAACTATAGTTGTACAAGGATCGTGGCCAAAACTAACGCCGCCATCTTGTTTTTTCTATAAAATTTTCACAATACCACAAATTCAAGCACAGAAGGGTACCTACTCAATTTAAGCAGGCGCCACTGCTGAACAGAGGCATTCTAACTAAAAACAGTAGGTATCTATTTATTTAATCCAATTTTAATTTATTTCTCCTCAGTCCACATGCCATCGTTTGTGGCAGCAGCTACAGTCACCATTCCCAACTTCAAAGGTATCAAGTTCACGTCTAATGACCTCTGTGAAGGTGCTCAAGTCCTGAGGACGCTGAAGGAAGGCCAGGAGATGTTCCTCGGAGCTGATACTGTGAGTATTCTAACTTTAATTCAGAATCTCAAATAATTAACATGGTTTGGAACAACAAACGTAGCTTTACTCAATTTGATACAATATGACAAAGTTCTAATCCCATTGCACCCATTTTAGACTTTTTTATTACACAATAATGGTCACACAAAAATCAACTTAGAATACATAACGCTGAAGTAATTAGTTGAGGGAGGGCAATTTTAAATGGCAATTACCTGAGTTTCTGAATCCTACTAATATTATAAATGTGAAAGTTTGTGTGTTTGTGTTTATGTGTTTGTGTGTTTGGATGTTTGTTACTTAATCACGCAAAAATGGCTGAATGGATTTGGATAAAATTTGGCAAACAGACAGTTTATAACCTGGATTAACACATAGGATACTTTTTATCCCGATATTCCCACGGGATCGAGACTTACGCGGGTGAAACACCGCGGGGCGCAGCTAGTTCAAAATAAAATCATCGTCAACCATTATTATATCTCGTGCATGGAATTAGTATGTACAATAAGCACCTTGATCTCGTGAAAGACATGGAAAATCATGCAAAACTCATTGACAACCTCCAACAGTTTCAGGGATTTAGAACTTTTGATGTTACGAATCAAATACTTTGGTGATGAAACAAATAAATTGTAAAAAAAAAAAATGTTTTTGTCATTCCAAAGGGAGCCATTATAGTTTACCAAAGTTCACACAGATGGCGTTAATGTTAGCCAAAAACTACTCAATTCTATTTTGGAGGAATTCTAATTCTATTAGGAAGGTACTCTTCCTAATAACTTTAATACAATCTTGATTTCAGCTCCTCGCGCCAGCTGCTCTCCTGGGAATCAAATCTAGCATCGGAACTTCCTTCAACCTGTTTCCAAGACTAGCCCAGGAGATCCTGGATGCTGTCGAAAAGAATGACGTAGCCAGAGCCAGGGCTCTGCAAGAGAAACTCAGCTTGGCTGTTGAAGCCCACACTTGCGAAGGTAACGATTTTTTTGTCCAACATTCACATAATTTATCTCGCAGATTTTTTTATGAAAACTTAGTCTATATTTAGTGCTATACGCACGGGGACTGTACGGACTTCTGTACCACGGACCGTCCGTCCGGTTAACCGTTTAGTGCTCCACGGATCAACGTCAAGCTCGGACGAGTATAGTTGCACACCCGTTTGGTTTTGCGACCGGACAGCACTAGCAACAGCGTGTCGATTAGATGCCTATTGCATCCTGATACGGACGTACGGAGCACGGACAGTCCTCGTTCTCATACGGATGGATAATAGTTGATTTCTACTGCCGGGGCTACATTGTCGCGTTATCGCCAACTTTACTTCGCGCGCTCTCTCTCGCACACCGCTTGACGTCTCACTGAGCAACAGAGAGCGCGCGAAGTAAAGTTCGCAATAACGCGACAATGTAGCCAGCATATTCGATAGCTCCGGCTGACAGTCATCCGTATAGCACAAAATACAGCCTTATCCCGGAGGTGGTGAAACAGGCCATTTTATGACATATAGTCCAATTAGTTTATATAATTTGAATTTGTGATCATGAATAAGACTTGCTTCAAACGAACTCAAACGGTGGCCCTCGAGTCCGAAAAAGGTTAAAATTAGTGAATCTCTGCACACGTGATGGGTTATCTAAACACGATGAAATAAAAAGATTTGAAGTCTCTTTTAGGGGGTCAACGACCGCTGGTAGTGTTGTTACTTGTAGTATGGGTTTAGAAAATCTGTTTTCTCTTGTTTTATCGTGTTTAGGTATAGACAACAATGACGTCTATGAAGTTTACACAAAAAAAAAACTGATTTTTTTAAACAGATATTTCTAGTTACTACTCTAAGTGCGGTCGATGACCACACAAAAAAAAACATCAAATATTTATCTCGCTAGCACCATACTACTCGCGGAGTGAGTGAGAGCGAGATGGAGTGGGGTGCTGGTAGCTCGAAGGCTCGAATAGTTTAGGTAATTTCTTTTTACAGTGAAGATAAAGGTAATTAGAATAAAATAAAGTAAGACCTGCTTTAAAGTTCGTCCAGTTATTATGCAAAGTTTCATGATTTAATTAGAATTATTTTTTGAATACTTCTGTTTAGAGGTAACTTTGGAAATTTTTCTATATAGAAATAATCGTGTTTTCGTCAAACATAGTACCTAACCTAGCATCAATCCTCGACTTTAACATATCGATACCTCTGGGCTCAAAGGGCGTATAGCACTTTCTTTTCATTGTGCTATACGCCCTGTGAGCCAGAGGTATCGATATATTTAATTCCAAATTAATGCTGCAGTATTTTCGACATAACGGAGGATCTTGCTAAGCAATTTGAGGTTGTATAGGCTTTTAAGTATATCATGTTAAGCCGTGCCGTGCCGTACGCCGTACTTATCACTGTATAAATTGAAGATTGGAATGAAGAGCTGTCTATAAAAACAACGCCAATATTTTTCTAATTATAATGAATATATTTTTCCAGGACCCTGGGTACCAATAATGAAGGCTGGTATGGAAATAGCCACCGGTGTCAAGGTTGGCCCCCCCTCCCTCCCTCAAAGGCCCCTCTCCGCTGAGGCCAAACAGAGGATCCAGTCCAAACTGAGGGCCTTAGGCCTTAGCAAGTAAATAAACGAAAATGTGCCTTATCTTCAAGAAAAAAGGATTATTCTCGAATATCATGCTTTTGTATGATTATTGGAAGTTTACTATTCTTGTTATATTTTATTAAAATGTTTATTTTTGTGAATAGTAAAGTTTTATTGGTATTTAGAGAAGTTTCTAATTTGCGTAACATAATCCTATGAGTCCTTTTTGTGTATAGGTATACGACACAAGAAGTTCATAAAGATTCAAAGGTAGGTGTACTAATTTCAAGTCTTGAATTTCGAAAATTATACTTGATAAGCAGAGCTAAACAAACTGTGACTATTTTATTAAGTAAGTACAGATTTTTTTTGAAGATTTTTTGTATTTCATGAGTTTAAAAGTTTGTCTTCCGAAACTATTATTGCCAGTAAGGGAGCAGAAGTAAAAAAAAATGTGCCAAATAGAATTTATTTCTGAACATCATAAAAGTGATTAATACGTATCTCAAGTTAGAGCTGAAATATAGTTCATAATTATAAATATCAATTTGTTATTGTAATTTCCAAAGATACATGCAAAAATTTAATTTTAAAACATAATTAATTCATAGATAAACCCATAAACCCAAAACCGTCAAGAAGTGAAAGAAAACTGTCCTTTCTAATCATAGCTATTCTATACAATAGCTAGTTTGAGCGAGCTTAACGTTTTTTTGTTCGAGATTTCGTATAATGGCTTCTATCTGTTCATAACATAACAGGTCTGGGTGGGCCCACTTCAATACCGGTTATTATTTCCATGGCTGCATTTTCGGCTGCAATCCTAATACCTGGAGGAAGAACAAAAATATTCAAAAGTGAAGTTACGCTACGACATCCTAACTAATATTATAAATGCGAAAGTGAGTTTGTTTTTTTATTTGTTTGTTACGCTTTCATGTGAAAACGGTTGAACATATTTGGATGAAATTTGGCACATGACGGATTAGGACATAGCATACTTTTTATGCCAATAATAGCCAAGCTATAATGCCAAGAATACCGCCCCAGGACCCGACGGCCTACCTGGGTAGGCCTGGGTCCTGGCCATGGAGGCTCTTGGGCCTCGACTAAGGGGTCTCCTAAGCGCATGCATGGAGAGGGGCCAGTTCCCACTTCGTTGGAAGACAGGGAAACTGGTCCTCATTAAGAAGCCGGGGCACCCTGCGGACTTTCCGTCCGCTTATTGGCCCATCGTGCTGGTCGACGAGGTGGGCAAGCTCTTTGAAGAGTAATTGAAAACCGCCTCGTCGGGCGGCTGGTGTGGGTGGGGTCGGATTTGGCGGAGAGCCAGTTTGGTTTCCGCAGAGGGCGCTCTACGGTGGACGCCATCATGCGCGTACGAGCCCTCGCAACGGGGGATGCTGTGGCCCGGGGCGGGGTCGTCTTGGCGGTGTCTCTAGACATCGCCAACGCCTTTAACACCCTGTCCTGGAGTTGCATAAGGGAGGCACTCCGGTTGGGGCCGGACCTGGACGACAGCCAGTTCGGGTTTCGGCATGGGCTCTCCACGATCCACGCTGTGTCGAGGGTTAGAGTCCTGGCGGAGGAAGCGGTGTCCCGGGGCGGGGTGCTGTTGGCGGTGTTCTTGGACATCTCTCGGGAGGAGGCACGGTTCACTGTTTTCTTGTGACGCAAGTGCTCTCGGGGCATGGTTGCTTCGGGAAGTACCTGTGTCGCACAAACAGGGAGCCGGACGCCCGGTGTCACCACTGCGTCGACTGCCGGGAGGACACGGCACGGCATACGCTGGAAGAGTGTGCCGCTTGGGAGGAGCCGCGCCGTGCCCTCATCTCAGAAGTAGGCAGTGACTTGTCGCTGTCGGCCGTGGTGAATGCCATGGTCGGCAGCGAGGAGTCCTGGGACGCGGTGGTTTCCTACTGCGAGACGGTCGTCTCGCAGAAGGAGGCTGCGGAAAGGGAGCGGGTGATCTCGTCCACTCAGCCGGCCCGCAGCAGGCGCACCGGGCGTCGACGGAGGGTCGATAATGTCCTCTTCCAGCCCCCCTTAAAAGGGTCCAGGGGTGACGGACTCGGGGACTTCTGTCGCCCTCCACATATCAGGACCCGAGGTGGCGGCGCGTAGTGTTCCACGCGCGCCCCTCTTAGACATCACGGGGGAGTCAAACACCTCACTCCTCCCCCTAACCCGAGGAGGCCCGCAGTGGCGGGCCGGCACCAGTCGGGGGTTGCGGAAGATTCTTACATTCCCGCGACCCCTGGCGTAGGTGTGAGTCGGAACACCGGGGTGGTTTTTAGTCAGTAAGAGTCTGACAGACCCCTCCACCCGCCCCAGGGCAGAGGACTTCCATGAGGATTTTCTACCCCGGAAAAAAAATAAGGGAGGCACTCCGGTTCCACCGGATGCCGACCTACCACTGTCGTGTGGTCGAGGCCTATTTGACGGACAGGGCCGTCATCTACTTGCCAGGGTTGCGGGAAAGTCCGAAAGCAACTGAAGGAACACGGGTGGGTTTTAGTCAGTAAAAGTCTGACACGCCCTTCCGCTCCGCCCAGAGCGGGAGAAGTCATTGGATGATTTCCAAAACTCAAAAAAAAAAAAAGGGCCGTCATCTATCCCGGTCACCAGGGAATGTGGAACCGGCGAGAGATGTCGTGCGGTGTCCCACAGGGATCGGTCCTGGAGCCGCATCTGTGGGACATCGGATACGACTGGGTGCTGCGCGCCGACCTACCTAGTGACGTCAGCGTAATTTACTTCGCTGATGACACGCTGGTCCTGGCGCAGGGGAGGTCGCACCAGGTGGCGGCTGATCTAGCGACACGCGGGGTTGCGACAATCGTCGAGAGAATCCGGCAGCTGGGACTCGAGGTGGCCTTGTCCGAGGTCATGTGTTTTCATGGCCCTCGGAACGCGCCACATCAGGTTCCCAAATTACGGTACGAGGGGTTCACTTCGGCGTCGAGTCGACGATGAAGTACCTAGGACTCGTCCTCGACGGCCGGTGGAACTTCGTGGAGCATTTCCGACGTTTGGCTCCCAGGCTGGACCGGGCTAGGGCCGCCTTTGGGCGACTCCTGCCCAATCTAGGGGGTCCAAACGCCTCCTGCCGGAGGCTCTACGCGGGGGTCGTGCGGTCCATGGCCCTTTACGGGGCACCGGTGTGGGCGCGTTCCCTTAGGCTACGGCCAGCCCGCCGGTTGAACGCGTCCCAAAGGGTCATGGCCATTCGGCTGGCCCGGGGATACCGCACGGTCTCCCGTGAAGCGGCGAGCCTCCTTGCCGGATTACCGTCATGGGATCTGGAGGCGAAAGTCCTTGCGCACATTTGGGAGTGGCGCGAGGAGGTGAAGCGCCGGGGCTTAACTCCGCTGCCGCGCGAAATCGCGGCACAGCGGACAGAGCTCCGGCAGGATCTCATGGCGGCATGGACAGTGCTTTTGTCGCAACCCTGCTGGGCACGCCACAATTGCGGCGATAAGTCCCCTCTTTGAGGAGTTGCTAGAGAGGCGCCACGGCGTCCTCACCATCCACCTGACACAGGTCCTCACCGGACATGGCAGCTTCGGGAGGTTCCTGTGTAGGATTAGGCGGGAGGAAATGCCCTACGCTACGTTGCCACGCCCTACGCCCTGACTACGCCACGTTGGCCCGCTGCACGGCATCGGCTCCCCAATTGCGTAACACAATTTCATTCACAATCCGAAGGATTTTTGATGAAATTCCTAATCTATTACTTCATAATAATTATTCTGTTTGAAAAATTCGTCTGCTCGCAAATAACGCAACGAATGTTGTTGGGTAACTAAGCTACGCAATTACCCTGCAGGTTTTGATAAACTTTTGATAGGTTTATAAATAAATAGTTTTTAGTCATGGTCCTGTATACCTAGTAGATTTAAATAAATTAATGAATGTTCCTAACACCATAAAATGTCTATCAATACTTTGGGAGAAAATGTAAGGTAGGTATTTATATTCGTGACTGTACGTACCGATTCTAGTGTATCAGGTAGAGGCACGCCGCCAACGCTCACGACGACAAAAAGAACTAGCAGTTCCGCAGCCTTAATCCAGGCGTCGACCAGCCTCTTGTTATCAGACACGTTCAAGGTTGGCCCATCTCCCGTGGTTGCCCCCACTGAAAAAAATATCAATAGGTATGAGGACCGAGGATGATAGAAGGCCCGAATAGAATTTAGGTACGAAATTCTCCCTTGCCATTCAACGTGGCAATGCTGCCAGCCTTTTGGGCACTTTTCCTGTTGACAGCGATGCGGACGAATTTTTTGGTGACTATGACTCCGTCTCCTCTTTTTATAATGTTCATATTATTATTATTTTAAGACTATTGCTAATGTCTTGTTTGGCCACGAGCCTTATACTCCTTGTTTGTACAACTATACTCCATTTGAAATAAGATTAGACGTATAAATAAACCTTTTTTACAGTTCGTTAACCGATTTTGACTTCTATTGCGTTGGTGGCATGAAAAATGGCAGCTGCAGTAGGTAGACATTTGGTATTGTGTAATCTTTTTTGCTTTTAATGCCATTCTTATGCTTACGGTGTAGAAGTCAAAATCGGTTGAACGGACTGTAAACAGGTTTGTTTAAATATCTAATCTTATTTCAAATGAAGTTTATGTAGTTTTATTTTTTGGGACCTTAGACACTGCAGATAATATAATTTATATTTCATGGAGGTGATTTCATGAATATGTTACACTTGCCAAAAGAACCGAAATCATGACTTTATCTTCGATCAAGGATACACTTATCGAAGCATAACAACGTCCACAGCTGGACTTGCCTTTTCCAAACGTCACGAAACCGACCGGTTCTATTCGTTCTATGCTTCACGCTGCATCTACTACCGGTATGCAGTCGCCATGTCATTCTTCCGAAAAGTAGCAAGATGAAAACCAATTTTCAACCGACTTAAAAAAATAGGAGGAGGTTCTATGTTCGAATGTATGTTTTTTTTTTTTGTCTATGTTCATCGATATTTTCGCCAATTGTGAACCGATTCACAAATTTCTTTTTTTTTTTCGAAAGCGTGTACTCCCGAGTTGGTCCCATATAAATTTTATTAATTTTGCTTGCGTAGTTTTTGAGTTAGCTTCAATAATTACGTATTTTTACCACTTAGTCTATGTAGACGACATCTTATTTGACTCCGTCACTGTTATTTACATAGCAGGTAGTGGTATTCGAATTTGTGTAGGGTAGGTATCACAACTAAAAAGAGAAAAATAAAAACTTTTTACAAAAAAAAAAAAACAACCGACCACCAAAAAAAACACAAAAAAAGGGAAAAATAACTCTTTAATTTCGGAAGTCGGTCGCAAAAAACGAAAATTGAAAAGCAAAGACACCGACTTCCGAAATTAAAGAGAGATTTTCCCATTTTTTGTGTTCTTTTGGAAGTCGGTTGTTTTTTTTTTTGGTTACGCACCGAAACCGCCGTCGGCTCCTACGTCACTCAAGTATTGTGCATATGCACCAATGTCATTGGTGTTTAAGGCGTCGTTCTGGTTCACGGTAGTGAATACTGGAAGGATAGGTCCTTTTACCATGTAACACTGAAACAAAGAACAAATAGTGTAGTCTCTAAATTAAGAATGGGTCTGTAGGTGCCTGCTGTTCTACCTATCCTGTAAAAATCTCACCGTGAAAACTTAGGTGAAGTGGCCGTCAAACTGTCAATACCTAGCATCAGGCGGAATGACAGCTGACTTCTCCAAAGTTTCATGGTGACATGTTTACCCGACTACGGCGGAGAAAAAAGGAGGGTTATGATTTTGACCGGTATGTATGTATGTATGTATGTTCATCTGTTCCCTCCTATCTTCTAAACCACTCATCACAATTTGACAAATGAGGTATCGTTGGAAGCGTCTTGATCGTCCGCTGGTTACAGGCTATGTGACGTCACATTAAAAATGGCGCCCTCTAGAGGACATACAGTGAGGAACTAAAAAAAAATTGTTTAATCGTACCATGTGGGGTATCAAATGAAAGGACTTAATGAGCACATTTAAAAAATATATTTATTATAAGGATAAAAGAATTAAAAAAAAATTAAAGTAATTAACAAGACACCACAGACAGACAAATTAAAAATCCGGAGTCACTCGTCATCTGTTCGATTTATGCCCTAACACGTGTGACTACCACATGTCTGCCCTAATTTGTCTGTCTGTGGTGTCTTGTTTATACCTTTTTAGTCGTAGTTAGGCTTTAGCTTTTATGCCAATTTTTTTTTTTATAGTATTGATCTGAGGGGCAATTCCCGTAATTTTTAAGAACGTTCACATTCGCATCTCATTCGCAATCTGTCAAAATAACCATCAATTTACCAACATATTTGACAAGTTTGACAGATTGCGACTTGAATGTGAATGTTTTTTAAGTATGAGAATTGGCCCTCTGTTCGGAAATGGTTTCGTATACAGGATGTATCAACTTTCTCTATGAGACCAACATCAGTCGATGTTGGTCCCACATGGAGAAAGTTGTGCAGGTTGATGGTATGTAGGTACCACACTCTTGACCACTTGCAACTATAGCGATTGACAATATTAGGTATTACAATAAATTACAATTTAAAAAAAACCGGCCATGTGCGAGTCGGACTCGCGCACGAAGGGTTCCGTACCATGCGTACCAATATTATAAATTGGAAAGTAACTCGTGTCTGTCTGTGTGTTACCTTTTCACTCCAAAACCCACTGAACAGATTTCGATAAAATCTGGCTACTTTTTATCGACATACCACGCGGGCGAAGCCGCGGGCTGAACTAGTTATCTATAAAAACGGCAAAAAAATCACGTTTGTTGTATGAGAGCCCCCTTAAACATTTATTTTATTCTGTTTTTGGTATTTGTTGTTATAGCGGCAACAGAAATACATTATCTGTGAAAATTTCAACTGTGTAACTATCACGGTTCATGAGATTCAGCCTGGTGACAGACGGACAGACAGACAGAAAGCGGAGTCTTAGTTATGACTAAGACTCCGCTGTCTCCCGTTTTACCCTTGGGGGACGGAACCCTAAAAAGAAAGAAAGAAAAATAGGCTGAACGTTTGGGGAACCCTTGAGCAAAGTGACCACACAGGGCGAGTTCCATCATATGTAGGTAGTAAGACAAAGATTAGCAAATTAAACTTAGTGACAATGTATCTAGGTACTAAGCCAGTAAAATCATTTTTTTTAAGACGCCAAGCCACCCTTTTTACTCGACTGCCCCAGAAGGAGGATAATGTTTTGCTTGTATTACATTCGCTAGTTCCACAAATAAAAAATAAACATTTTGCTCTAAGCTACTTACATCTTCGATGGCTTCCAGTGTAGGCAAAAAAGCCACACTTGAAGTGATAATAAACAAACACCCATATATAATTCCCATTTTTACAGTTTATTTTTTATTTTAGAAAAAGTAATTTTACCACTTTATATACCCTTAAGTGTAATTAAAATAATCGTCGTGATATGTTAAAGTTGTCAATTTATTACCTACCTTTCTTTTCACGTTAAACGTGATATATTAAATGATAAATATTTAACATGACTATAAAGAATAATAAAATTATGACTCTAATAATCTTCGCTTTAATAATAACTAGCTGCCCGCCCCGGCTTCGCACGGGTAGCACTAAGTACTTACTACGGCGCACCTACCCTACCTACCTACCCTACTTCCCTACCCTACCTACCTAATTAGTTGTTTTAATAGTTATTCTGCTATTCTGGTGCTGTATTATGAAGTATTAATGCCATCATTTTTCCAGTGTGAGAGAGAGACGGAGCTAGATAAGGCCGCTAGCACCATCCCGTATTCGCAGCGGAATAATATTGGCATTAATACTTTATAATACGGCACCTGGGCGGAGACTAATCCAACAAATCAAAGATTATCAAAATCGGTCCAGCAGTACTCGAGTTATAATATAGTGCTTGAACAAACCCGACTTTGTTTTTTATATATATAGAAGATAGATAAAGAACTTCTAGGTATCATGTCGATTCGCCCTTTTCAGTTCTTCAAATAAAAACCGGACATCAAGTGCGTGTCGGACCAGCTACAGTGAAGATTTCCGTAGTTGGGACGAATGCACGGTATTGATTTTATCGACCGTGAAATTATAAGTCTATTTTCAACCGACTTCTTCAAAAAGGAGGAGGTTCTCAATTCATCAGTATGTTTTTTTTTTGTGTTTGTTTATTACGCGATTACTCCGCCAATTATGAATCTATTTTGATGATTCTTTTTTTGTTTGGTAGGTCATGTTTTGAGGTGGCCCCATATAAATTTTATTAACTTTGCTTGCGTAGTTTTTGAGTTAGCTTCAATAATTAGGTATTTTCCCCACTTAGTCCATGTAGACGATATTTTATTTGACTCCGTCACAAAGAATTGCAAGTTCTCTCATGAATACGCACAAGTAAGTCATCCACTCCTTGGTCCTATAGGAACTGTGCGTATGGAAGAACAAAGTCCAGGTCGAGTCTGCACTAATCGTCCACTGGAGTGAACACCGGACCAATCATGCCTCTTACTTCAAAGCACTGAAATAATGGGGCCGAGTCAAAACACGTGGGTATGTACTTATAAACGATTGGTTGGTCATGAAATGTCGGTTGTGGCCCGGTTAGAAATGAGAATTTGAAATTGAGAACTTGTCAAACTTAGCGAAGCGGCTTACTTTACGACGAATTTGACACCCGCGAAATTCAATATTTCTTTACAAAAAACGCAAAAAAAAAACGGATTTCGCGGGCGTGACAAATTTTCATCTTCAAATTCTCAATACAACAAAAACCGGGTGTATTAAGTAGTCTGATTTTATCAAGATTGTTCAATCAAATAATTGTTTACTGGTTGTGCTTGGTTGGCGCAGAAACAATGACCAGGTTCATGAGATCCTGACAAAGCATAAAGTGATAAAATGCTTTCCGAAACCACAGTATAATAAAGTAACAGTATTATATCTCGGCAGTGATCTTGAAATAATTACCTACGGCCGCTCGGTACATAAAGGTCGATTCACACATATCAGTGAAGCCACCGTTCCGACACAGTACCGGCACAGTGCAAAATATTATTTCATACATTATCTATGAACGCATACCCACTTGTCAGCGTCAGTGTCTCAGTGTCAGTGCCGTCACCGGCACTGTGCGGATCGCCCGGAGGACACGGTGGAGCATACGGTGGAGGTATGCCCTGCTTGGCACCGCCGTGTCCTCGCGGAGGCGATTGGCGGCAATGACCTCTCGCGTCCGGCCCTGGTCCAGGCTATGGTACGGAGCGAGAGGGCATGGGAAGCCGTCACCTCCTTTTGCGAAGCAGTAATGCTCGCGAAGGAGGAGGCGGAACGCGTGAGGGAGAGGCAAAGTTTGCGCCCTCACGCCCCTAACCGCCGCCGTTGGAGACGCCCTGGGCGTCGGGAATCCCAGGCGGATTCCCGGCCACCATAGGCGCGGGCTTGCGGACGGCGAGCAACGGGCAGCTCGCCGTCCGATAAGGACCAGGCCCGGGTCGATGGCGCGTCGTGTTCCACGCGCGCCTCAAAGAGATGTCAGCACAATTAGCGGGGTCCGCTAGGACCGATGCCTGCCAGGGTTGCGGGAAAGTCCGAAAGGGATACCGGGACCTTGGCAACAGGCAACTGAAGGAACACGGGTGGGTTTTAGTCAGTAAAAGTCTGAAACGCCCTTCCGCTCCGCCCAGATCGGGAGAAGTCATTGGATGATTTCCCACCCTCAAAAAAAAAAAAAGTAGTCAGCATGAGAATGTATGAAAGAATATTTTGCACTGTGCCAGTACTGTGTCGGAACTGTGGCTTCACTGATATGTGTGAATCAAGCTATGAACATATATATAACTAGCTATTGCCCGCGACTTCGTCTACAATCCAGGAAAAATAGTCCCTAGCCTATGTCCTTTTCCAGGTCATGGTCTACCCATGTTCCAAATTTCATCCAAATTCGTCCAGCCGTTTTGGCGTGAAAGCCTGACAAACAAATAAACAAACTCACTTTCGCATTTGTAATATTTGCTAGGGCTAGGATAATGTTACTTATTTAAAATTTTCCGGAACCGGCTGATATGTCATTAAATAAAGATTTTTACAAAACTACTTTCTTGTATTTAGGTATTATTTCTTCATGCAGTGTACAATATACAAGTACCTGGGGTATGAAGTATTAATGCCATCATTATTCCACTGCGAAAACGGGACGGTGCTAGCGGCCTAGTATAGCTCCGTCTCTCTCTCACACTGGAAAAATGGTGGCATTAATACTTCATAATACGGCACCTGCACTCTTTTACTATCCAAGACAGGCAAAGATACCGCAAAAATTAAAATTAACCCTGCCAAAAGGCCCATACTCGTAGAAGGACCAAGTAAGTTAGCAGGAATTAATAGGTGAACCCTATTTATACAGGTTCGCTAATTTTATTAACCAATCGTGATGTTAACGTAAAACAACAGTTTTGATGCACGTGGATCGTGGCATCTATTATCTATAGATAATATTTAATTATGTTGGGCTTGTAGTTAATTATTCAGATTTGTTACAGTGGTAATGGCAATCATATCATTTGGTTTACATAGGTTTTTATCTATTTGTATCTTATTTATCTTATATAGATTCTTTTCTACCTTGTGAATGTGAGAACGTCGTAGGCTTTGTGAACTGTAGACTTTTTTTTTAATGTACTTTACCTGAAACTTTTTGAAAGGCCTACACTGTCCTCCCATAACTATTAATTAACACTGTAATTCGAAAATATTGTAAAAGCCAAATAAAACTTTTTAAAAAAAATTGACCGACTTCAAAAAAAACAAAACAAAAAAGGACTACTGTACTAAAAACCAAAAGACAAAAAGTACTTCTTTAATAATAAGAGAAAAATAAAAAAATTAAAAAATAACTTTAATTTCGGAAGTCGGTGTCTTTGCTTTTAATTTTAGTTTTTGGCCACCGACTTCCGAAATTAAAGTTATTTTTTAATTTTTTTATTTTTCTCTTATTATTAAAGAAGTACTTTTTGTCTTTTGGTTTTTAGTACAGTAGTCCTTTTTTGTTTTGTTTTTTTTGAAGTCGGTCAATTTTTTTTAAAAAGTTTTATTATTTTTCCATTTTTTGTGTAATTTGATTTTGTAATCATGGGTAGACCAACTAAAGGAGCCACCCGCATGAAGAAAAACAGAATTAAAGAGACTAATACTGCTGAATAAGAACGCCTATCTAAGAATCGCAAACGGAGTGCTATGTCCGGTTCCCAAGAATCACCGTTAGCTTGTCATGCTAGGTTATCTCAGATGAGAAATTACATGCATTCTCATTTGTCACAGGAGTCGCCAAATGATAAGATCTGCCGACTCAATCTTATTCAAAAACGATTAAGTGGCGAGTCGTCTGAACAGCGCAAGTATCGTTTAGATGTTATACGAAACCGGCTGGCTAATGAGACTCCCGTGCCTTCTCAAGAATATAAGGGTGAACACTATACATTTGCTTACACTGTATAGTTCCCCTCATCATCATATTATAAGGTGACCATAATCAGATCTGTAATGTCACTTACAACCTATATGGTTGCAAAGTTCTTATCAATATAAATGAATTAAGTCCAAACACAAGGTAATTACTGTGAACCGTTGAGGAGTTCCGTTAATCGTCCTTCGTCTTCATCATCAGACCCTTAACGACAGTCACAACCCATCCAAGTGTAAGGTTCTTATCAATACAAATTAATCAAGCCCAAACACAAGATATCTGCTGTAAACCACTGAGGAGTTCCCTCGACTGTCTTTCGTCTTCATCATCAGACCCCTAACGACAGTCAGAACCCATCAAAGTGTAAAGTTTTTATCAATACAAATTAATCAAGCCCAAACACGAGGTATCTGCTGTAAACCATTGAGGAGTTCCCTTGACTGTCTTTCGGCTCCATCATCAGATCGACTCCAGGCCTTCATAAAATTGTAGTGCTGTAAAATACTTAATGAATAAATTAAGGAATGCACTAGTTGCCCTTACGATTTTTGAAAGTTCCCCTCGATTTCTCTAGGATCCCATCATCAGATCCTGACTTGGTGACAATGGGACCACCTCAGAAGTATAAGCTTTTGAACAAAAAAAGAATTTTTTAAATCGGTTCACAAACGGCGGAGTAATCGGGGAACATACATAAAAAAAAAAAAAAAAAAAAAAAAAAAAAAAAAAAAAACAATCGTCCCGAACATAGTACCTCCTCCTTTTTTGAAGTCGGTAATTATCTTTTAAAAGAGTAACCATGGAGTTTCTTTCAGGCTCTTCTCCATAGGAAACGACCAATTGGAACCGTGCACCTAGCTTCTGACGTTTCATAAGTGCTCATGTAGGCTTATGTGAAATAAAATATTTTGATTTTGATTTTGATTAACATAAATGATGTAAGTTCATAGAATATTATTATTTAATCTTTATGGTTTATGGAATTTTTTATGTAGACTACACAACATCTTATAAAGCATTACACCTTCAAAAATAGTCAGTTTTGAGGGCCTATATACTTACTACCTCAGCTTAAATTCATTCATACTACTCGCGGACTGAGTGAGAGCGGGACGGAGAGCGGTGCTGGCGGCTCCAAAGCTCGAAAAGTTTACGTAATTGCTTTTTACGGTGAAAATAAGGGGTAATTAAAAAAGAAAAAAACATGAGACCTGTTTTATAGTTAGTTCAGTTATTGTGCAAAGTTTCATGATCTAATTTGAAGTATTTTTTGAATACCAGCGGTTTATAGTTCGGTTTAGAGGTAACTTTGGTTTTTTTTTTTTTTTAGAAATTTTATTTAATCTTTTTTTCGTCAAACATGATACCTAGCATCAATCCTCAACTTTAACATACGTATATTTATTTCATAATGAATGCTGCAGTATTTTCAACATAACGGAGGATCGAGCCATTGAGGTTGCATGCTGGTCCTCAAGAAGGATCAAGGTTCAATTTCGGAAAACACTGGAACTAGGAGCTATTATACATTGTAACAGCGAATCAATTTTCACGCCTCCCCCTAAAGACCTAGACCAATTTTTTTTTAAATATTCCTATATCTTGATCTAAGAAAGTGCTATAAAGAATCAATCTGCCTAGCCTTTTCCCAACTATATTGGGGTCAGCTTCCAGTCTAACCGGATGCAGCTGAATACCAGTATTTTACATGGAACGACTGCCTATCTGATCTCCACAACCCAGTAATTGGGCAATACGATACCTCTTGGCAAGACTAGTAGTCAGACTTTCGGGCTTCTGACGACCCGTAACGACTGTCAAAGATCCACGAATGACAGCCGGGAACAACGACTTAACGTGCTTTCTGAGGCATGGAGGAGCATCGGTTTGTAAAGATGGTCACCCATCCACGGACCAACCCCGGCAAGCGTAGCTTGACCTGAAGGATCGACCCGTGCGGCTGTTATTACTTAGCTACGAGCTTCTCCATAAAGAATAAAGAATATGAATAAAAATTTGGTATTCTGGTATAAGATAAACTGTAGCCGGTGTCAGGCTTAATGAAGTGAATAATTTAATTAAAACAAAAAAACCGACAATTTTTTCTCATATTATTGATCATTATTATCTAGCTATTTAAGGAATCGAAAATAATAAAAATAACATTATAAATGTGCATGAAGTAAGTACATTTTTATAAGACGACACGCAACATAAAACTTTTATTAACTTTCCAATAATACAACTTATTATTTTATGAATAGTATCTAATAAGTATAAAACCATTTACGATCATAACTGATGTCCTTCCAACAATACTTACTTGCAAATGTTTAATGGTACAAAACAAAAACATGAACCTATATTAAGATTTAAAGAATACATTGAAAAAAAATCTGTTAGAACCTGATGCAGCCTACCATATTACGTGGAATACCTCTCCACTCCTCTCAAGCACCTCAGGAAGTGTTGCCTCCTTGTCGCTACGTCACTATGTGCTAGCGACCGTTTTCAGGGGCCCATTATTGAGTGTGCAAGTCACCCCCTGCCATATTATCCGTGTATATATAAAAAAATGATCAGGCAGGGGACATAGTCCTTCAATAGTTTTAGGTAACCAGTTCACTATAGCCACCCAAACCCATAGCCCAATATGTTTTGTTTCCATGTTCTGCAATAGTCCTACACCATCCGGGGTTGTCCTTGGGTGTACTTTCATAGTGTATACAGAGATAATCGTCGGTTGGTGCCTCATCCCATTTAAAATTGTCTAAGGGGCCTCTGCGAGTTGGCTTCGGCCCCTCGTACGCCTTCCAAAAGACCGGGACCCCATGGTCCCGAGATATATAAATATAAGCAGCCTACCATATTATTATGCTCACTAATGCTGGGGCTACATTTTCGCGTTATCGCGAACTAAACTTGGCGCGCTCTCACTCGCACACCGCTAGACGTCTCGCTGAGCAACAGAGACCGCGCGAAGCATAGTTCGCGATAACGCGACAATGTAGCCCCAGCATAAACGATTGATTTCCATTCTCAAAAGTGAGATTCTTCACGAAATCTCCTGAACTATAAAGCCTAGGTTCTAATCAAGAATGAATTTTTTCGAAGTTACTCTATTGAAGAGTTGAGATGATTCCTGGAAAGTGCTAATTAATTAGGAATTACATGACAAATAATCTATTCTAATAATTAGAGAGAGAGCGAATTTTGTGGGTTTGTGTATATGTGGAGGGTAATCTCCGGAACCACATCTCCTAAATAATTATTTGAAAAAATCTTTCACCATTTGAAAGGTACATTGGTCCAGATGGACATAAGCTATCTAAGTCAAAAAAAAAAAAAAAGAAGTACTTAATAATAGTAATGAATTCTAAACAGTTCTTTCTTGAATTCATGCAAATAAACCAACGTGTCGTGAACAGAATACCACAGTCTTTACATGTAAATTGCACCCGTGCGAAGCCAGGGCGGGTTGTGATAAAGTCATGCTGATAGGGTAGAATAGAGTACTCGTAGGATTAGGGTGTCGGTGCAGGGTATGTTTATACTGCCATTTGGAGTTGGACGTCTAAACTGATCAAAGTATCTCTGAGTCGCTTTCTTTGTTCGCTGTTTAGAGAGGCGAGGGGCTGACGCGTAGAGCCAACCCTGACGCCAGTCACCAGTTCCATAGTCGCCTTCATGGCAGGGACGAAAGCACCTGAAAAATATTGGATTTGGTTGATAAAAGAAGATTCATCTTCTGTCTAGCCTTTTCCCAACTATGTTGGGGTCGGCTTCCAGTCTAACCGGATGCAGCTGAATACCAGTAATTTACATGGAGCGACTGCCTATTTGACCTCCACAACCCAGTAACTGGGTAATACGATACCCCTTGGTAATACTGGTTGTCAGACTTTCGGGCTTCTGACGACCCGTAACGATTGTCAAAGATCCACAAATGACAGCCGGGACCAAAAGCTTAACGTGCTTTCCGAGGCACGGATATATAAATTGATATTAAAAGATATTACGTATATTTCAGTAATTGTAATTGTTTAATTGCCTCGTTGGTTTTGTGGCTGCAAGCGCTACAGCTGAGGTCCTGGATTTGATTCCCGGGTCGGGCAAAGTGTTATTGGGTTTTTCCATCTGGAATTGCTCAGTAGCAGTCTGGAGTCTTTTTTTTTTTTTTTTTTTGTGGGTGGGAAATCATCCAATGACTTCTCCCGCTCTGGGCGGAGCGGAAGGGCGTGTCAGACTTTTACTGACTAAAACCCACCCGTGTTCCTTCATTTGCCTGTTGCCAAGGTCCCGGTATCCCTTTCGGACTTTCCCGCAACCCTGGCAGGCATCGGTCCTAGCGGACCCCGTCATTTTTGCTGACATCTCTTTGAGGCGCGCGTGGAACACGACGCGCCATCGACCCGGGCCTGGTCCTTATCGGACGGCGAGCTGCCCGTTGCTCGCCGTCCGGAAGCCCGCGCCTATGGTGGCCGGAAATCCGCCTGGGATTCCCGACGCCCAGGGCGTCTCCAACGGCGGCGGTTAGGGGCGTGAGGGCGCAAACTTTGCCTCTCCCTCACGCGTTCCGCCTCCTCCTTCGCGAGCATTACTGCTTCGCAGAAGGAGGTGACGGCTTCCCATGCCCTCTCGCTCCGTACCATGGCCTGAACCAGGGCCGGACGCGAGAGGTCACCGCCGCCAATCGCCTCCGCGAGGACACGGCGGTGCTCCGCCCAAGCAGGGCACACCTCAACCGTATGCTCCACCGTGTCCTCCGGGCGATCCACACAGTGGTGACACCCGGGCGTTTCCTCCCGCCTAATCCTACACAGGTACCTCCCGAAGCTGCCATGTCCGGTGAGGACCTGTGTCAGGCGGAAGGTGAGGACGCCGTGGCGCCTCTCTATCCACTCCTCAAAGAGGGGACTTATCGCCGCTATTGTGGCGTGCCCAGCACTGGGTTGCGACAATCGCACTCTCCATGCCGCCATGAGATCTTGCCGGAGCTCTGTCCGCTGTGCCGCGATTTCTCGCGGCAGCGGAGTTACACCCCGGCGCTTCACCTCCTCGCGCCACTCCCAGATGTGCGCGAGGACCTTCGCCTCCAGATCCCATGGCGGTAATCCGGCAAGGAGGCTCGCCGCCTCACGGGAGACCGTGCGGTATCCCCGGGCCAGCCGAATGGCCATGACCCTTTGGGACGCGTTCAACCGGCGTGCTGGCCGCAGCCTAAGGGAACGCGCCCACACCGGTGCCCCGTAAAGGGCCATGGACCGCACGACCCCCGCATAGAGCCTCCGGCAGGAGGCGTTTGGACCCCCTAGATTGGGCAGGAGCCGCCTCAAGGCGGCCCCAGCCCGGTCCAGCCTTGGAGCCAAACGTCGGAAATGCTCCACGAAGTTCAACCGGCTGTCGAGGACGAGTCCCAGGTACTTCATCGTTGACTCGACGCCGATGTGAACCCCTCCTACCGTAATTTGGGAACCCGACGGTGGCGCGTTCCGAGGGCCATGAAAACACATGACCTCGGACTTGTGCAGGGCCACCTCGAGTCCCAACTGCCGGATTCTATCGACGATTGTCGCAACCCAGCGTGTCGCTAGATCGGCCGCCGCCTGGTGCGACCTCCCCTGCGCCAGGACCAGCGTGTCGTCAGCGTAGCAAACCACGCTGACGTCGCTAGGGAGGTCGGCGCGCAGCACCCAGTCGTATCCGATGTCCCACAGATGCGGCCCCAGGACCGATCCCTGTGGGACACCGCACGACATCTCTCGCCGGTTCCACATTCCCTGGTGACCGGGGTAGATGACGGCCCTGTCCGTCAAATAGGCAGCAGTCTGGAGTCTGGATTTGTACCCATGATGGCACTAGGCTCGCCCTCTATTACATGGGACTTAAACATAACTGGCGAAATGTGGGTGTTCTCTATAGTACACCGACATTAGGTGCTAGGTACACCTCTGCCCAATCCCTTCGGGGAATATAGGTGTAATGTGTTACGTGTTCGGTAAACTGGTAAAAAAAAAACACATCCTATTGACGTGTTTTTTAAACTAATTTACAAAAAAAAATTATGTTTTAAAATTAGTGGTTGAATCAAAAATAACAAAATATAGATTATATACATAAAGGAAGGGCTCATAGGGCGTCAAAAACTCTTCCGCATCGCTGTCAGTGGGAAAAGTGCCCAAAAGGCTGGCAGCATTGCCACGTTGGATGACAATGCTAATTCTTTGACCTAGAAATTGGCCAGCCCTCTGGTCACGTGAAGAGTCGACCAACCACTTGGCGATGTCCCAAAATACTCGATGAGCACTCGGACCCCACGGCCCTAGTGTTTCAGTGGTTGAATACATTGGCTGGAAAAGATGTCTCTGGCAATAAGCAGAAGCTGCTCACGGAAGAGGTAGGACCGGATAATGTGGTTCAATTTGGGTAAGAACAATGTCCAGCAGTGGACTGATATAGAAGAGTTGATTGAGGCATTTTTTTTCCTATTTTATCACTACTTGACTTACAGATATTAGAAACTAGCTGTGCCCCGCGGTTTCATCCGCGTAAGTCTCGATCTCGTGGGAATATCGGGATAAAAAGTATCCTATTTCCTATTCCAGGTCATAGTCTACCCCTGTGCCAAATTTCATCCGAATCCGTTTAGCCGATTTAGCGTGAAAGCGTAACAAACAAACAAATTCCCTTTCGCATTTATAATATTAGTTAGGATTTCTATCGGTAATGCTAACGAAACTGGTAAAATAAGGTTTTTATTGATTACCTGCTGGGCCGTGAAGAAGATGGATGAGAAAATAATGCATGTAGCGGAGATGAGAATGTTGAGATGGATGTGTGGAGTGACGAAAATGGATAAAGTAAGAAATGAGTATATAAGGGGAAGTTTAAAAGTGGCACCAGTGACAGAAAAGTTGAAAGGTAATCGTTTGGGCATGTGATGAGGAGGGAGGAAACGCATGTGACTAAAAAAGTGATGAATATAAGTGTTGATGGATGGAGCGGGAGAGGAAGTCCAAAGAAAAGATGGATGGATTGTGTCAGGAATGATGTGAAAGAGAAAGGAGTGAAGGATAGCGTGACGGTTGACAGGCGAGAGTGGAAGAAGAAAACGTGTTGCGCCGACCACAAGTGACATGGGACAAGGGCAGGGAGATGATGATATTGATTACCTTGTGAAGCTATAGCATCAACCAGTTTATTCAGTCTCTGCTGCAGGATCCTAGCCTTCACGACCTCTCCATCCTTCACAGTCTCCGCAATATTATGGACCAGGTCTGGAAACAGGTTGACAACCGTTGCGATGCTGGAGTCGTGGCCCATTAGAACTGATGGCGCGATGTGCTGGAATTCAAATCAGTCGGTTTTTTTTTTGTAATTTTTTTAATTTTTCACTTTTTAGTTGAGGTACCTACCCCGCACAAATTCGAATACCACTACCTGCTATATAAATAACAGTGACGGAGTCACTTAAAATGTCATCGAGATAAATGAAGTGGCAAAAATACGTAATATTGCAGCTTACTCAAAAACTACGCAAGCAAAGTTAATAAAATTTGTATGGGACTACCTTGGAAGTATGACCTACCAAACAAAAAAAGAATCATCAAAATCGATTCATAATTGGCGGAGTAATCGCGTAACAAACATACCAAAAAAGAAAAAAAAACATACAGACGAATTGAGAACCTCCTCCTTTATGAAGAAGAGGGTTAAAAACTAACTCTCTGTCTGTTACCATTTTTCGCCTAAATTACAGAACTGATTTGTACGAAATTTGACAGACAGGTATTCTGAGGCCTGAAGAAGGCTGAACATTTCATCCTGGATCAAATAACCAGGATGTAAAAAAAAAATGAAATACAAAATACACGGAGACGATGCAGTAAAAATTGAGTATTGAGTATTGATGTCGCGCACCAGATTGTACTTCGGGTGACAGATCTCGGTGTTATGCGTAAGTCTAGGCATGTGTGGCCGGCTTTGGGTTTCATCTCGATGGGTCTGTTGAACGCAAAGAATGTCGCAGTGAGTTTCAGATTTGTCTTGTGAGAACCCTTCGATGTTAATCGAGAATACGCACAGAGCCGGTTTTGTAAATGGACTTTGGATTGCCATCATAGTGATAGGATTAGCCAATCAAACAGATAAGTACTTATTAAACGAAGCATTAGTACTTGATTCTGAATCGAACGATGGATAAAAATGCTGCTTGGATAAGTGGGAACTTTGTAAGTTAATCTTTTAAAGTACAGCGCTGAAGAAAAGAAAAAAAGATTTTTTTTAAGGGGTTTTCTTGCGTTTCTTCAATGTAACTCTCTCTCTATTTCCTTGTGATTCTCTCACTCTTATCTCTCTCTTTCGCATAAATATTCGAGTAGGATATCCAAAGACTGCAAGTCTTTATTTATTAATTCTTTTGTCACAAATACCAAATTATATACAAGTAATAAAAAAAGGGGAAGCGCTCATTAGCATCAAAAGATTCATCATCCGTATCGCTGTCAGTGGTAAAAGTGCCCAAAAGACTGGCAGCATTGCCACGTTGGATGGCAATGCTGATTCTTTGACCTAAAAATAAGTGGGGCTTAAAACGGGTCACTTTAGCAGAATCATAATATGAAAATATTATGAATCATCGTAAAATATCACAAACTGACAATTCATAATATTATTAACTGCGTGTAATTCATATTACGAAATAATTCATCTGTTTGACAGAGTTTTCTATGGAGATTCTTAAAATGGTCCACAAATTATGAATTGCTTTTATGTCAAATTAGAGGAATTGCTAATGACAGCTGGGATTCAGGAAATGAACTGCTTTTAGAGGAATTGCTAATGTTACCGGTTTAGGCCCCCAACCGTCAGCGGTCACGTTTCCAGTGTAAAACTTACATGGTTAGCAATGAATATCTTCTGGTCTTCATCCAGTAAGTCGGCGACTTGCTCTGCTATTCCCAGGTCAGCCTTTGCACCTTTGAAGTTTGGTATTTTGAATGAGGCTTGAGAGAATAGCTCCCGCATGTTTACTGCAAAGAAAGGTAATGATTGTACGGGCTTAATTGATCGTTATTTCGTTATTATGTGTTCACGAGATCTATGAATTGCGGACGGAAGTTTTGTTCACGTAAGTTATGCTTTATCATCCTACGTTAAACCAAATAAAAAACCAAGACAGAGTGCTGCGAACAATACAGTGAAGCATACCAAAACTACACCTCCGCTCTGTGGATACACGCTCACACGCACACATTTACAACTATTTACAATCACGTTACAATTAATACACTACACCTCACTAAGTGCATACATGTTTACGAAATCGGCCTCACGTCACTGTTGACAGCGCTTTGTTTTGGTTTTTTATGTGGTCTGAGCATCCTACCTTACTAATTCTTGTTCTTTTATTATTAACTGTTAGGCGATAATGTGACAATGGTGTTGTATGGATTGCTAAATGTTCTACGTTGAAAGTGAACCATATTACCATCAACTCCGGTCATCATAGGGAAGTGATAGTAGATTAGGGGCAGCGTCGGTGCTGCCTCGGACACTCTCTGTAGATAACACACTACTTGGTCTACAGTCTTCGGCTTGTAGTAAAGTTCCGGAAGAGTCATCATACCATCAGCTTTCAGCTTCTCTGCGTGTTCGGCCTGGTGGCGAGGAGAAACAAGTGTCTAACTTAATACTTACTTCAAGCCAATATTAATAAAAAATAAGTAAAAAGAGGTAGATAGGTTATACGCGCTCCGCAAGTGGCACGTCAAAGCTTGGCTAAATAGCCTAGTTACGTGTGTTCTTGTCTCTTTTTCGATCCTGATAATAAGGACATGCCGTCCTTCTTCCACGTGTCATCTAATAGTGTGACATTGTGCCGTTTTTGAAGATCGAATGTTGTGTTGGTAACCTTCCTACCTCTTTTTACCGACTTCAAAAAAGGAGGAGGTACTTATGTATGTTCACCGATTACTCCGCCGTTTGTGAACCGATTTAAAAAATTCTTTTTTTGTTCAAAAGCTTATACTTCTGAGGTGGTCCCATTGTCACCAAGTCAGGATCTGATGATGGGATCCTAGAGAAATCGAGGGGAACTTTCAAAAATCGTAAGGGCAACTAGTGCATTCCTTAATTTATTCATTAAGTATTTTACAGCACTACAATTTTATGAAGGCCTGGAGTCGATCTGATGATGGAGCCGAAAGACAGTCAAGGGAACTCCTCAATGGTTTACAGCAGATACCTCGTGTTTGGGCTTGATTAATTTGTATTGATAAAAACTTTACACTTTGATGGGTTGTGACTGTCGTTAGGGGTCTGATGATGAAGACGAAAGACAGTCGAGGGAACTCCTCAGTGGTTTACAGCAGATATCTTGTGTTTGGGCTTGATTAATTTGTATTGATAAGAACTTTACACTTGGATGGGTTGTGACTGTCGTTAAGGGTCTGATGATGAAGACGAAGGACGATTAACGGAACTCCTCAACGGTTCACAGTAATTACCTTGTGTTTGGACTTAATTCATTTATATTGATAAGAACTTTGCAACCATATAGGTTGTAAGTGACATTACAGATCTGATTATGGTCACCTTATAATATGATGATGAGGGGAACTATACAGTGTAAGCAAATGTATAGTGTTCACCCTTATATTCTTGAGAAGGCACAGGAGTCTCATTAGCCAGCCGGTTTCGTATAACATCTAAACGATACTTGCGCTGTTCAGACGACTCGCCACTTAATCGTTTTTGAATAAGATTGAGTCGGCAGATCTCATCATTTTTTGGCGACTCCTGTGACAAATGAGAATGCATGTAATTTCTCATCTGAGATAACCTAGCATGACAAGCTAACGGTGATTCTTGGGAACCGGACATAGCACTCCGTTTGCGATTCTTAGATAGGCGTTCTTTTTCAGCAGTATTAGTCTCTTTAATTCTGTTTTTCTTCATGCGGGTGGCTCCTTTAGTTGGTCTACCCATGATTACAAAAATCAAATTACACAAAAAATGGAAAAATAATAAAACTTTAAAAAAAAAATTGACCGACTTCAAAAAAAAACAAAACAAAAAAGGACTACTGTACTAAAAACCAAAAGACAAAAGTACTTCTTTAATAATAAGAGAAAAATAAAAAAATAACTTTAATTTCGGAAGTCGGTGGCCAAAAACTAAAATTAAAAGCAAAGACACCGACTTCCGAAATTAAAGTTATTTTTTTATTTTTCTCTTATTATTAAAGAAGTACTTTTGTCTTTTGGTTTTTAGTACAGTAGTCCTTTTTTGTTTTGTTTTTTTTTGAAGTCGGTCAATTTTTTTAGTTATACGTAATATTATTGCTTTAAGCACACAAATGTACAGAGTTGTGGGTGTGACTTACTGCCATGGGCAGTTCCAACCTATTGATAATTAATTTCAAACTTCCAAACACACTCTAGTTTTATTTATACGTACCTAACTCTGAACTTATAAGACATAACATATGGCAGAATATTTACTTCGCGAGGAAAACCATCGTAACCGATGTTAAAATAGAAATTTTGATGATTCAAAATATACTTTGAATGGAAACCACGTTCTGAAGTAAGAGACTGTTTTTATTTGTGCCGTACGTATGGGACGCTTAGTCAAACATTTCAATAACGAATGGATAAACAGAGATACGAAAACAGATAGACGGGTGATGCCCTATCTCCTCAAGTTCCAAGCTCCCCAAAGCTGACGAGGTTTTAATATACTTATACCAGTTCTGTAACATCCGGTAAGGGTGCGCCACCGACTTGAGCGATGACTTTGGCACCAAAAGGTCTTGCAGCTGTCATCCAGGCATCTAGGAGCGACTTCCTCTCTTCAACACCCAGGGACATGCCTTCTCCTGTAGTTCCACCTACTTTGGGAGAAAAAAATAAAAAAATATAATACTTTGAAGCAAAACAAACGATGGATGGACTGTGTGAAAGATAATTTGGCTAGAAAGGAGGTGCCTACTGAGATTACGATTAAGGGATCTCGCGTACTAGACGGCTATGACCACGACCGCAACCAGATAAACTATATAAACCGATACGAATCGCGCACTTGGTCGCAACGGCCAACTAGCCGCACACCATACAATACCACTAGACGGCCACGACTCCGGCCAGTCGTAGCCGCGCGTAGTCGTAGTGCTCGAGATTGTTGTATTTTTTGTTATAAACAACTTGACTTGACTTATTTAGTCCTAATTACTTACCCAGAATGCCGTTGACTCGATGCTTGATCAAATGTGCCATGTAAATGGGTATGATGGACAGATCCACACATCCTGACTCCAAGAAGGGAGTGAATACTGGTGCCAGAACGCCTTCGACATTGATAACCTGTGGTCAAATTAAAAAAAAATACCGAAGTGATCGCGAAATTCAACTTACTTTTTTTGCGAATTACTTACAGCGTTGTATGTTGAACCAAATTCAATAAGCAGCAATTACGATACAATAATTACTAAATAATATATTTTTATGAAATAGTCTTATTTCCATGAAATAGAGTTAGAGAAGTTCTCAACTGAAACTGGGTGAAGTCCATTATATCCATATATTTTGGAATGTATAGTAAACTAGCTGTTGGCCGCGACGTCGTCTGCGATCCACGACGAAAAGTAGCCTATGTTCATCTCCGGGTCATGGTCTACCCACATGCCCAATTTCATCTAAATCCGTTCAGCCATTCTAGCGTAACAAACAAACAAACTCACTTTCACATTTATATATGTATATATACTAGCTTCCACACGCGGTTTCGCCCGCGTAAGTATGTCGATAAATCGTAGCCTTTGTCCTTCCCCGGGATGCCATCTATCTCCTTGCCAAATTTTATCGAAATCCGTTCAGTGGTTCAGGCGTGAAAAGGTAACATACAGACAGACAGAGTTACTTTCAAATTTATAATATTAGTATGGATATATATTTTTTATTAATAATTTTTATTGCAATCTATCAATTTTGCAGATATTCAGAGTAATATGTTTGGCAATACTAACGATTTTGTACGTAAGCTGCCCAGTGACTGCCCTGTTTATCCTTAAAACCTCTTAAATAAGGACTTAGGGAATCTTTCTCTTTAGTCTTCTAGCGACTGTTTGAGTGTTCATCAGATTTACTGCTACCAGGATGTTTGGGTGGTTTTTGATACGCTCTTTGTACGCTTTTGTCCTGTCTGAAATTTCTTCTATTACTGTTTTGATGCAGAGGTCATGGTGGAGTCTCTTATTTGAGAAATACCAAGGTACGTTCGTTATCATTCTTAATATGTTGGATTTAAAATATGAAGTAAAATATCAGTAGAAAGTGATCTTTGTAATCTATATTGTAATCATGATAATTGTAATATTTTTCCTTCTCATCTATTTATAGCTCAAGGACCAATCTGCTAACCCTACAGTCTTTATACCACTCAATATACATATAGCAACAAACCGGAATATATTTCTGCTCGGGGGATACCCTCCCACACTCGATCAGTAGGGTTGGCATAAAAAATAGGAAATCCTGGCATGGGATTGTTTTTAGATTAATTGTACTTTATCGAAAAGGTTATTGAGCGATAATTTTTCAGCACCGAAGCGAGAAAATTTCATACCTACTTATATCGTAATATCTACCTGCAAGGTAACATACGTACGATACATTCCCTCCTTTAAAGCAAATAAATATATTCTATTCTGTGCTATTCTTTACGTACCAGTTGGTGACAGAATGTTGTATCGCTCAATATTAAGGTACAATTCCATAGCCGACTACGCCGTGTACTTTTATGAAATAAGTCGCTATCTACGGAAGGTATTCCATAGAAATACATAGAAACCAGCGCAGCAGGCGACGTTTCGCCTGCTGCCTGCATTCGGCTAAGATGCATTATGCTATGGGACGACTGTTCCGTGATAATATTAGAATCCTTACATAATTATAAAATAAAGTCCTCCGCCGCGTCTGTCTGTCGTCCTGCTCGCGATAAACTCAAAAACTACTGCCCTGATTTTCATGCTGTTTTCACCAATGGATAGAGTGGTTCTCGAGTAAGGTTTTAGTATATAATAACCGTCATCCACGCGGGCGAAGCCGCGGTCGTCAGCTAGTTTATGCTAATCTAACTCCGACTTTCTGTAGTTCTGGCTGTTACCTTTTCACGCCTTAAGGGATCTCGTGCACTAGACGGCCACGACTCCAGCCATTCAGATCGTCCAATGGTATTGTATGGTCTGCGGCTAGTTGGCCGTTGCGACCAAGAGCGATTCGTATTGATTTCTATAGTTTACCTAGTCGTTGCGACTACTTGTCGTGGCCGTCTAGTGCACGAGATCCCTCAACCTTAAAGGCTGAACGGATTTTGATGAAGTTCCGCTATATAGTCATTGGGCACACCGGTAGACCATAACCTGGGTTAGGATATAGGATTTTGGACATTTTATCCCGATAAGTCCCGTGGGATCATTTCCAACCTCTAAGCGGACGAAGCCTTAGACAAAAGCTGGTAGAAACTATAAATTTAAATCTTTTATTTCAGACCTTATAGTCCATTTGGTTAGTATACACACGACTTAGAAACTAGTGTTAGTACTTACATCTACCAGAAAAACAATACAAACGATTAATTATTACGCCTCAGTAGCATGTAGGCGTATCCAATGTCTCAGTATGGGACTGTCCCACCTATGAACTATCGTTTTCAGGATGCTGTTGGGGCTGGCGCGTACCCTGCGCATAATAGAAGCGCAGCGCTTGCACAGGATGGCGTGAAAGCCACCTATTGTCGCCTCTGCGAACATGCCAGAAGCACTGCAACCCCATCAACACCCTGAAAGCATTATTGTATTGAACGCGCAGGGCGCTGTATGTCGTCTGCGTGTAGCTGACCCAGAGACTGCATGTATAGAACGACTGACAGACGCTGTAAATAGCGTAGACTTTACTTCAGTCGTGCATTTTGCAAATCTGCGAGCCGACATATTGCAGCGGACAGCCAACGCCCTGCGCTCACGCTCAATATCTAGACTGTCTTTCAGGTCATCAGAAACCCAGTGGCCCAGATACTTGAAAGAAGTGACTTGTTTCAAGGAACTTCCGCAAAGTTTCAACTGCGGTTCAATCGGGTAACTTTCAGAGCCTGCCTTGAAGACTAGTACCTCACTTTTCTTAACATTGTATCTGAGCCCATGAGCCTCCATGTACCTCTCACATATCGTAAGCAGGCTTATCATTGCCTGAGATATTGATACTGGATAAGTATATACTTTATAAGATACTGGTTTATTCGCTTACCATTGCAGATATTAAATGCAATTGAACAACGGATATACACAGAACAGTTACAGAGTAAGAACGCGAGATGACTGAACTGAATCCAATGTCTTGTAAAGTGATACTATAGGAAACTGAGGTAAGCTGAAAGTAGGTGAGGTAGATGGATATTTAGATCTGTCTGTGTAGTAGTTGTGGCAAAAGGTGAAAGGCTGCCCATGTCGGGTTAACCGTCATATAGATATCTCGTAAGTTATATCAGTCAGATTCTCGGATAAAAAAAATGTAAGTAATATAAAACTTAAAAAAAAAAAAAAAAAATATTTTTAAAATTAAAAAAAAAAAAAAACAATCATCCGAACATAGTACCTCCTCCTTTTTTGAACTCGGTAAAAAACTAAAACCCAACTACGACTAAAAAGGTATAAACAAGACACCACAGACAGACAAATTATAAATCCGGAGTCACACGTATATTAATATATTCTAGTCCGGGTTGATAGATAACTAAGTATTTATTGTGTTTATTTTCTTCTATTTCCTGAACCTTCTCCGGCGCGCTTACAACTTACCGAAGTTTCATCGCAATCCGTCGAGCCGAGACTAACGCACGGTAATTGATTTTTATATACAGCGTGTAACAAAACCCCTTTCCGATCAGACCCCTTTCAGACCAAAAATCAGCTGTTCCCTACATTTATGTTCGCATAGCTCGTCAAAATCTAGGGAACAGCTGATTTTTTTTCGCGATTTTAGCCTTGGTCCCTTAATGAAAGTTGTTCATAATGATGAGTACAAAGACCCCTTAAGAGATTTCGTGTATGAAAAGATACACCTTATATATAAAACTACCTGTGCCCCGCGGTTTCACCCGTGTAGGTCTCGATCTCGTGGGAGTATAGGGAATAAAACGTATCCTATGTCCTATTCTAGGTCATGCGGTCTGCCCATGTGTCAAATTTCATCGTCTTTAGAGTAGGGAACGTCGCGACGGCGCGGCGTCGAATGGTTCGCGTATTGCATTTTTATACTCGTGATAACTTCGAAATTAAATGTCCGATTCGAATGAAATAAAAAGTATTTTATTGCTACAAAAATACCCTTGCTGATAAAACTATTTATTTGAATAAGAATTAAAGGGAAGGCCACACCGCCAGCTAGCGGGCGGGCGGGCTAGGCGGGCGAACATCGTTTCACCTCTTTACATACTTCGGTTCACACCGCGAGCTACCGACGAACCTAACGAGCTAAGCTAACGAAATATCCGACGATTCCAGCGAAGCTACTCGTTCACCTCGTTGGCGCGCCCGCGCTTCGCTAGCTTAGCTCGCCCACCAGCCCGCAAGCCCGGTTCGTTCGCCCGTCCTCCCCGTTTCGAGTAGACTAGTCGACGCTCGTCTTTCGAATAGCAGTGTAGTGTTTAGTTTGTGAACGATGAATATGTCATATATCGACGAAAGTTCATCTATAAGACTAAACAACAATAACTTTCGGGTTTCTAGGTTTCTTTTCCCGCTTCGCCCGCTTAGCCCGCTCCGCGCGCTCCGCCCATCGCTCGTCTGTCCGTAGTTTTCGGTGTGAACCCCATAGTTTAGCTCGCCAATATTTCGCGTAGTTTGTATAGTTTCCTTCGTTCGCTTCGCCCGCCCACCCGCCTAGCCCGCCCGCCCGCTAGCTGGCGGTGTGGCCTGCGCTTTATACGATACGAATGTAACCAACCTTTGTTTCTACCGGCGATCTAATTATATTTTAGAATACAAAAGCTGTTATTGTGACTTAACTATGAAACTTATATTCTCTCGCAGACTTTTTTGTAAGTAATAATGAGTACTTTAATCATGTAGTACATCATTTTTATGTATCATGAATAGTTTTCTCAGCGCATGCCAAATAATTAATTTTATAGGCAACATTTTGCTACTATGAGTTACATTATTGCAATTTTCTTAAGGATTTCTATTTTTTTTAAAATTAATTATGACCAATGTTACTTCCTGATAATTTAGCTTTCTATTGGTGAAAAAATGGTTAAAATCGGTCCAGTAGTTTCGGCGCTTATTCGGTGTAAACAAACAAAAAAATAATTCCTATTTATAATATTATAAAGTATAGATAATATATAGAAGATAGATATAGATAGATTATTCATTTGAATTCATTTGATTTATTTATTTATTTGAAATTTTCTATGTAAGAATATCTTTACCACGACATCATGAGTTTCGTGGTAAAAATAACAACCATATTCAACAACCTAGAGCGGTACGAACTGCACCCCAATTACGTAACACACGGTCAATCACAAACTGAATCATTTTGAAGGATATTGAAAGAAAGAAAGAAAGAAAAATGCCTTTATTGGCATTAAGCATAAGAAAAAACCTTAACACTATAAGTAATAACAAAAAAAAACAATGCTATACAAAAATTTAATGCCAAAAGGGCCTCAGCTCAGCATAATGTCAAATGACAACACAAGATCACCATCTGACGCTGATTTTCATCTGCAGCCCACGAGTGCTATGACACTCGATCGTTCGAATAATAAAAACATAAGGGCATGCATGCGCCCGTTTAAAGAAATTAACAGAATACATTTAAATTTGATAACATAAAATATCAAGCTCATACAAAAACAAATACAATTTTGTGAAATACACGGAGTGTTTTTTTTTTTTACATTCATCGCAGACAGACATAATAATAATCATAGTATTATTTGACATTATATACCTACTATTTAATTTCAACTCTATAGTAGTGGCTTTTGCGGACATGTTAATTATTCAGATTTGTTACAGTTGTAATGACAATCATGTCATTTGGTTTAAATAGGTTTTTATCTGTAGTATCTTATTTATCGTATATAGATTCCTTTCTATCTTGTGAATGTGAGAACTTTGTAGGCTTAGTGAACTAGACTTTTATTTGAAATTATATATAAATTTATTTTTATGAACTTTATCTGAAACTTTTTGAAAGGCCTACACTGTCCTCCCATAACTATTAACACTGTAATTCGGAAATATTGTAAAAGCCAATTATCTTTTAAAAGAGTAACCATGGAGTTTCTTGCCGGCTCTTCTCCATAGGAAACGACCAATTGGAACCGTGCACCTAGCTTTTAACGTTTTATAAGTGCCCATGTAGGCTTATGTGAAATAAAATATTTTGATTTTGATTTTGATTTTGAGTGCGTGTGTAGTTGTGTGTGTGATGTGTAATGTGTGTGTGTGATTAATGGAAAAATTCAATAAATACCTACCCAATATCTGCGAATAAACTTATTATAGGTAATAGGTAAAAGGTACATGACAAAATCATGTGACTACGCAGTTCTTCTAAACTACGAAAACGGATTTTGATAAGGTTTTTTATCATCATTTAGAAAACAAAATAATAAAAGAAAGTCAACAATAATTGAATAATAATAAAATTTTGAAGAATTGATCAAATCGATATAGTTGGCAAAAATTACAAAAATGTATAAAATAAATTGTATTATATGGCAGACACGGCAGCTCGAACATTTTGAAAATCTTTTTGGTGGTTTAATAGAAAGACTTTCAATTTCAATTTGAAAGTCGAGCAACTTTTACTATACTTTATGAGAGGAGGGATATTGTTCCAGCATTTAGTAGCTGCGTAGCGAAAACTGCCTCTAAACGTAGCGAAAACTGCCTGTAAACGTACCGAAAACTGCCTCTAAACGTAGCGAAAACTGCCTCTAAACGCCGCCGACTTGTGCCGTGAGATGGAAAGCTGTTGAGAATATTTTCTCCCCTCACCGATTCTGTGTCTGCTTGTCCACGATAATCTGTCATATAAATAAGATTTTATATTGCTAATCGATAGCTCATGCTCATTGCTCCATGTTCGAAAAAATTGTCTGCTCTGCAACACAATGAATGTTGTTGAACTGTCAAAATGAAATTGATTGCGATTGATCGTGTGTTACGTAATTAAGATGCTGATTTGAGTGCGCTGTGACCCAAAGTCAAACATTTATTTCAAATCAATTACAGGCACTTTTGAATTGTCAAGGACGAAGAAGATAGACACAGATAGATTATTCTTACCGTGCGTTTGCACTGGCGAAACATTCAAGACAAAACATGTTGAAATCTCAACTTTCTGTCAATGTTCCATACAATTTTTGACAGGAACTAGAGATTTCAACATGTTTTGTATTAAATGTTTCGCCAGTGCAAACGCACGGTTACATATACATTTTCTGCACCAGACTTACATTTCTAAAAACACGAAAACTAAAGAGGTAACAATTTCTAGTTCGTACTCTGAACGAAGAACAGCAGCAGACCTTTATTAAAAAAAAAAGTAAAACTGTCAAAATACGCGCGTTGACATTGCACAAAAAATCAACAAATCATTTTTAAAATTTTGCTGTATCTTTTACAAAAATTCCTAAATTTGGAATTGGTGTTGATGTTGGAATTGGTGTTGACGTTGAAATTGAATCACAATGTTGGCAGCGTTAGATTTAGCCGGTAGCGCTAATTATGTTCAAGTCTCCAGAACTTATAGCAAGAATATGGAGAAATCTGTCCTTGTTATCTACACTGGCGGCACCATAGGCATGGTAAAGACTGATGATGGTGAGCTGTTTAAGGGGGGTATTACACTATCATATCTATGATCATAGATCTATGATCAAAGATATAATAAAATTGTAAAATAGGTATACATATTATGGGTAATTTGTGAGCTTCGTATATAGGTCAATGATATAATTATTATAGTGTAATATCTGTATCTGTAGGTACCATAGATCTATGATCATAGATATGATAGTGTAATACCCACCTAAGGTACAATTCCGTAGCCGTGTTGCAGCGACACGTCGCACTAATGTATTTCTGAGAAACTGACGTGTCGTGGTATTTCATAGAAATTCATATAAACCAGTCGTGTCGCGGCGACACGTCGTCTGCTGCTGCCGTCTGTTGCTGTTGGCTACGGAATTGTACCTTTACAGTTTTCTTTGCATTTATTTATTTCTTTGCTAACATGTAAAACACTGGTTATTAGGCATGCATTAAAATTTCATGACACAGTATTAAGACATGCAGCCTGTAAGGCCACTGCAAATGATTAAATTACATATTATAATATTGATTCTAATTATTACAATTCATTACATTAAACTAAACATTAATTATTTAATTAAAACATTTTATTTCAAATAGATCATTATTAATAACTTCGTAAAATAATACATCTAGCTGATGCCCGCGACTTCGCTCGCGTGGATGTCGGTTATTATATACCAAAACCTTACTCGAGAACCACTCTATCCATTGCTGAAAACAGCATGAAAATCGGTGCAGTAGTTTTTGAGTTTTTCGCAAACAGGACGACCGACAGACGCGGCGGAGGACTTTGTTTCATATTATGGATAGAACACTAGCGAAAAAAAAAACATATGCCTGTTGATTCTTTAACATGGTCTCATTAATATATAGAAAAAAGTCTTGGCTCTGAAAACTCACCAAATACGTGCATCCAGTTCCTGACGAATGTGTTAGAGCACATTACTAGCTCTTACAATTTATTGATATGAATATGTCAAGGGAAGTTGACTGGGTAGCAAGCGCAAGCGCAAGTAGTAAGTAGGTACCTATTTCATGAACTATGTTTTTTTTATCCTGGAAGTATTTCATGTCGCCTAATCATCATCATCTGCTTAGCCTTTTACCAGCTATATTGGGGTCGGATTCCAGTCTAATCGGATGCAGCTGAATACCAGTATTTTACATGGAGCTCAGATCATTTTTTGTTGGTCTGAGACATGGAACGACAGCCTATCTGACCTCCGCGGCAAGCGTAGCTTAACCTGATTGATCGACCCGTGCGGCTGTTATTTCTTAGCCACAAGCCCCTCATGTCGCCTACTCAATCTATGACAAGCAAGTAAAATCAGTTGTCTAAATAATTCTTCTATTCGTCCTAACTACAGTAAATGGCCTAAAACATGGTCCAGTCGGCGTGCTATGTATACTTCTATTGAGTGAGTCGAATATTTAGGGCTGATTTAACCAAAGCTAGATATCTATCTCCAGAAAATATTAAATTTTTGACAGATTTTCTATACATATATAAAAACTGTCAGACGTCAATTTTATTCCCCGAATAAAAGTTATCTGGCTTTGGTTGAATGGGCCTTTAGTAGAATATCGATTAATTCTTCAAGGACATTCTAATTAACTACAATGGTTTTTGGTACGCGGGTGTACTGCGCGCGGTCATACAGGTTTAAAGGTTCCTCGGCGCGCGAACGTCAAACTCTCGCTTGGCTGAATTTTAGCCAACCTTTATACGCGGGAAAGTACCTGAGAGTCAACTTGTGTGCCGCTGCCATTATACACAAGTACACCAATTTTGTACATACAGACATAGACAGGTTTAGGAGCGCATGCGCTGTTTACTGCGCTATTGTATGAATGGTGATATTTTTAGGATACGTTATGTTAAGCTGTATTTTTATCAGTTTAACCTAGTATTAAAGGTGGACCGATGACCCTGTGAAGGCCACAAGAATCCACTGGTGCGGGAAGCACAGAACCGGTCGAAGTGGCGGTGCTTGGAGAAGGCCTGTGTCCAGCAGTGGACGTATTTCGGCTGAAATGATGATCCCAATATTCTATCTCGTGGCTGAGGATACCTCGTTGAGAGGTGAAACACGTGTCGATTTCTGACAAGGTTTTTTATGACTCTTAGGGAATAGTTAAGCGGAATAGGTTACTAAATATATCCGAAAAGCTTTTCTGCTTTGGTTTTCCCTCCTGAGTGCCTCAGGGAGAAGGTGTTAAGAAGTATACACTACTGTTTCCCCTAGTCAATCTGCCTAGCCTTTTCCCAACTATGTTGGGGTCGGCTTCCAGTCTAACCAGATGCAGCTGAATACCAATATTTTACATGGAGCGACTGCCTATCTGAACTCCGCAACCCAGTAACTGTGTAATACGATACTCCTCGGTAAGACTGTTTGTCAGACTTTCGGGCTTCTGACGACCCGTAATGACTGTCAAAGATCGTTAAATTGAACAGATTACGTGTGACTCCGGATTTTTAATGAGTCTGTCTGTGGTGTCTTGTTTATATCTTTTTAGCTGATTGACTTATTTGTCGTAGTTAGGTTTTATTTTTTACCCGACTACGGAGAAGAAAAAAGGAGGGTTGTGATTTTGACCGGTATGTATGTATGTATACATACATAAATTTTTTCTCCGTATTCGGGTTAAAAAAAACATTGTCTCGACAACTGAGCAATATAGACTTGGCGTAATTAATAGCATACTTATTAATCATTAAGAAACTTGTCCTCATACATTTATTAATTATTTGCGTATTTAAATTGTTTCTTAAAAGTAATTATCATAATTTGGACATAAACATAGATAAACTCCATGAAAGGTCAAAGTCAGTTAAACAGCACTATTATTATCTTTGAGGGAAGTTTCGCATCACTAGAGAAGCTGTAAGGGCCGTCTGTCATCTCGTATGCACGTGTCGATAACAATAGGCATCCCACGCCGCGATAATTTTCTTCAGTCTGCGTTTCAGAGCCACGACGAACGCACCGTAAGCGGAACCAACGCGGATCGTTGCGCGAAAAAAAGTTCGATAAAAAAGTGAATTTTTCAAAAATGGAAGTCAACGGTGATGTTTTACGAAAGTTAAACAATGGTGTGGATATGTCAAAATTGGGCGCGAATCTTCTTCCGGAGTTTAAAAGAGGGAGGAGGTTTTCCAGGGGTCACGAGAACAGTGAAAGACGTGTTTTAGTTATTTACACCGGTGGAACCATTGGCATGGTGAAGACTGATGATGGTGAGGATGCTTGGTCTACATAGTTTTGTAGAGTTTCTCTAAAAATACATTATTATTTTAGGCAAATAGGTCGCTCTCTATAATGGTAGTTCCGAGTTAAAACCGGTTCGACATAATTGAGTGGGAATCTCGTCCTGTAGTTTTCTGCTAGTTTTTTTTTAGAGGCATTTTAGAACAGCATTGCTTTCAACATGATATGATAACTATTACAAAATAATACGTTCCTGGTTTGACCGCTTCACTGATCTACTATAATGCTGTCACTTCACTTCGCGTATTTGCGCAAATATTCGTTAATACAAATTTAACTTTATTTCAAAATATACAAGGCATATTTTTACGCCAAGTGAAGTGCCAGCATTAGAGACAACGACGATTACATCAAATTCCATTGATCTTGAACTCTCGGTTGTAAATATTTATAACACTATGATAGTACTCTAAGTGTCACACAATATCAGAAACTGGTTACGTAGATGTGACAAATTATTTTAATTAAGTATTATGCTAACAAACCCTTATCTTGATGAATCAAAATGTAATCTACATGTGTTTGTTGCTCTTCCAACCTTCTTACGTTATAGATTACGTCACTAGTGACAGAATGCGTCGGTATTAATTTTTGCGTAATAATGAGTATTACCTTGACCTACCTTAGGAGAAATGAGAAATGTGAATAGGTGTGTGTTGTATGTGGGGCACTCGGGCAGTTTTGCGAATAAACAAAACGAGTAACTAAACAGGGGAATCTATACAGCGTGTAAAAACCCTGTCCGATCCGTGAGGGTGTTGTTAAGAATCCTAAGAGGCTATTTAAGTGGGGGTTTTTTTTTTTAAAAGAAAAAAAAAAGAAAAAATTGGGAGTTTTACCGAGTTTTTACTCGGGGCGCGGGTGGGTCTAGCGGGTCATAACATAATGACCTCTGTAGAAATTTAGCTAATTTATAATGAAATTGGGGTAATTTAGGTACTAAAAACGTGAATTTTAAATAGTAATAACTTCTTATTTCCACAAAAAAAAAAAACTTTCTATTAATCTTATTGCGGTACCTACCTAGGCGGGGTCTTTCGGATCGGACAGGGTTTTTGTTACATGCTGCACAAAATAAAAATGAAATGGTAAGCGCATCACACCAGAACGATTTGGAAAATATTTGTTTTAATATATTGTTAAAGGTCCGAATCGTGTTCTTACGTAAAGAAAAATTTGAAAAGTTGCCGGGAAACTTGGAAAATTCGGGATGACTGAAAGTGAATTTTCTATGGGAATTTTGTATGAATTATAGAAACTTGTACAGGAAAACGTCTGGCGGGTCAGCTAGTAGGAAAATAAATGTCTTGAAGAATATTAAAATAGTTAATTGATTCAGGCGTGACTTTGTGGAAATCCATTATAAAATAAAATAAAATTTCGCGTCCGTAAATCTTTGCGTCCGGCGCTCAGATTCGCGACTGGTCAATCGTCATTCTGAGGATGCCTTGTTGAGAGGTGAAACACGTGTCGATTTCTTACAGGGTTTTTTATGACTCTTGAGGAATAGTTAAGCGTAATAGGTGTATTGTATTTTTAACCGACTTCTTCAAAAAGGAGGTTCTCAATTCGTCTGGACGGTTTTTTTTTGTTTGTATGTATGTTACGCGATTACTCCGCCAATTATGAATCGATTTTGATGATTCTATTTTTGTTTGGTAGGTCATGCTTCAGAGTTGGTCCCATAAACTTGTTATTAATTTTGCTTGCCTTTTTTTTTTAATTATCTTCAATAATTACGTATTTTTCCCACTTAGTCTATGTAGACGATATCTTATTTGACTCCGTCACTGTTATTTACATAGCAGGTAGTGGTATTCGAGTTTGTGTGGGGTAGGTAACACAACCAAAAAGTGAAAAATAAAAACTTGGAAGTCGTTTTTTTTTTTTTTTTTGTAAAAAGTTTTTATTAATTAATGAATTTTATCAACCAGGTTGAGAAAGACAAGAGGTGACCACCACCAGGTAGAGCTCGGTTAACTTATTTCAATGAATTTCTGCCATTTTATAATTGTCTGGTATGTATATCTAGGGCCTCATTATTATCTTTTTGCACTTGTCACATGTTTCTTGGGGTCGGCTCACACGTATTCTCCATATTCATCTTTTCTTTGGCGTTCTGCCTCTCCCTCTCCATCCATAAACAATACCAAAATCTAATGCCTATTCTCTGTAAATCAGGCTCCTAATCTCTTCATGCTTATGTTAACATAACATCACGCTTGCATTCCTCGATGGGTTAGGCAGAGGTGTACCTATAGTATCTCCTGCTCCTAGGACCTCATGCTCAGTAGTAGGACTTGTGACCACTAGACTAACGAGCCAGGAGGGTTAAGATAACAGTGTCAGAATGAAATAGTAAGCTACTTTTAATATTTTGTCAATCTATTCAATCAACTCATTATCTTCCTAGCCTTTTCCCAACTTTGTTGGGGTCGGCTATCAGTCTAACCGGATGCAGCTGAATACCAGTATTTTACATGGAGCGACTGCCTATCTGACGTCCACAACCCAGTAACTAGGCAATACGATACCCCTTGGCAAGACTATTTGTCAGACTTTCGGGCTTCTGACGACCCGTAACGACTGTTAAAGATCCACAAATGACAGCCGGGACCAACGGCTTAACGTGCTTTCCGAGGCACGGAGGAGTCTCGGTATGTAAAGATGGTCTCCCATCCACGGACCAACCCCGGCAAGCGTAGCTTAACTTGATGGACCAACCCCGGCAAGCGTAGCTTAACTTGATGGACCAACCCTGGCAAGCGTAGCTTAACTTGATGGACCAACCCCGGCAAGCGTAGCTTAACTTGATGGACCAACCCTGGCAAGCGTAGCTTAACTTGATGGACCAACCCCGGCAAGCGTAGCTTAACTTGATGGACCAACCCTGGCAAGCGTAGCTTAACTTGATGGACCAACCCCGGCAAGCGTAGCTTAACTTGATGGACCAACCCTGGCAAGCGTAGCTTAACTTGATGGACCAACCCCGGCAAGCGTAGCTTAACTTGATGGACCAACCCTGGCAAGCGTAGCTTAACTTGATGGACCAACCCCGGCAAGCGTAGCTTAACTTGATGGACCAACCCCGGCAAGCGTAGCTTAACTTGATGGACCAACCCTGGCAAGCGTAGCTTAACTTGATGGACCAACCCCGGCAAGCGTAGCTTAACTTGATGGACCGACCCACGCGGTTATTATTAGTTAGCCACGAGCTCCTCCACCTATTCAATCAAATGTGATCAACAATATTTAACGCTTGTTAATTTATTACGTGCAAACTACGTTACGTTTCTTGTTGTCTCGATGTTCACTTTACTCATAAGCCGGTTGATGTTGTTTTGTCTTGTTATGCAAATTGTATTTACCACAGTGTATCTACTACTTTCATAGTATGTACTAGGTACTTTCATAGTAGGTATTAGTAGTATATCGCTCGTATTTTACAGGATTTGAGAAATGTGACAGACTCGACATGTGAAATTACTACCACTACTTTCATCAAAATAGTACACACGGCTACACATCAAGGTATACATTTCCAGTTTATGTTGATCTCGCATTGTATATGATTTCAGTACAATGCGAGGTCAGCTTAAACTGGAAATGTATAGCTTGATGTGTAGCCGTGTGTACTACTTTAATAGTATTAGTAGTATATCGCTCGTATTTTACAGGATTTGCGAAATGTGACAGACTCGACATGTTATATTATTTTTTCTCAAACTGCCATAGTGCAGTTCGGGATATAAGCTCCGGCCAATTTCTCCACAACCTCTAGCAAGACTGCAACTGTGAAAACGCTGACGTTGACGGACTGTTTATTATTATTATCAGTAGACTGTACATAGCTTAACCCTATTCCGAGGTGAAGACGTCAAGTTACTATTGGTTACAGTATAAATAAATTATTGTAAATATTTTTATTGCTAGTTTACATTTAATATTGTGATAGAAGCTGTTTTATTATTTACTAGTTGATGCCCGCAACTTCGCCTGCGTGGATGTTGGTTATTATATACTAAAACCTTATTCGAGAACCACTCTATCCATTGGTGAAAACAGCATGAAAATCGGTACAGCAGTTTTTGAGTTTATCGCGTACAGGACGTTGTCTGTCGTCCTGTACGCGGCGGAGGACTTTGTTTTATAATATTTTATGTAAGGATTCGCGTGTTTTGTAATGGGTGTACGAAAAACGGCATGTCTGTCTTTTATATATGTGGCCAATATCGAATATGTCTTCTATTTTTAACCGAATTTAAAAAGGAGAAGGTAGGCAATACGTTTGTTTTTTTTTGTTTTTATTACGCGATTTCTCCGCCAATTATGAATTGATTTTGATGATTCTTTTTTTGTTTGGTAGGTCATGTTTTAGAGGTGGTCCCATATAAATTTTATTAACTTGGTTGCGTAGTTTTTGAGTTAGCTTCCATATTACGTATTTTTCCCGATTAGTACCTATATGTTGATGATGTTTTAAGTTACTCCGTCACTATTATTTACATAGCAGGTAGTGGTATTCGAATTTGTGTTGGGTAGGTACCACAACTAAAAAGTGGAAAATAAAAACGTTATACAAAAAAAAAAAACGAATTCCAAAAAAATTTGTGAAAAATAACTTTAATTTCGGAAGTCGGTGGCAAAAAAACGAAAATTGAAAACCAAAGACAAACTTTTTTTTGTAAAAAGTTTTTATCTTGCACATTTTTATTTTCTGTCGACTATTTTAGTTACTAATAGGTACCTATTGGATGGATTAATCTGCGTAAATTTAGGTATAGGCACTTATGACTAAAATTACGTGATTGCATTGATAAATAAACACTTATACACACGCAAGATATAACTATTCACAGTTTACGTCATTTTTATAATGCGAAGTAAAGTTTCAATTGTTTGATAAGAAATCTAGAAGTTGTCTCTCTAGGTTTTCAAAGGCTTAGAAAATTTTCACTAAAGTGATTATAGACAAGTTATACGTTCTGGTTTTAAGTGCCATTCATGTTATTTAATTTTTTTTTTAATAAAAATATTTAAAAATGTAAATAATACGGGATAATATAATGAATTACCTACTTTTTAGGGTTCCGTAGTCAACAAGGAACCCTTATAGTTTCGCCATGTCCGTCTGTCTGTCTGACCGTCCGTTTGTCCGCGGCTTAGCTTAGAGACTGTTGGTACTAGAAGGCAATTTGGTATGGATATACGCCGACAAAGTGGTAAAAAAAAACGTAACATATGTATATATTTTTTTGGGTACCTGGGGAGGTACCTATAAAAAAATATATACACGTAAAGTGGAAATGGCTTTTTTTTTCTCGTCATCCCATTGTGTGGGCTATCGTTGAAAAGGTCGTTTAAAAATAATGTGAGTTTTTGAAAACCATTTTTGGATTCAGGGATCCGTTTGCGAAATATTAAGCTTTAAAGTGCTAAATTTTGTTAGAGTCAAGTGTCCCCCCCCCTGCCAGCTAAATTGGTTTTGGATATGTGAAAAAATTCACGGCAGTAGTATTTATAACGAAATTAAAAGGAAAACTATCACCGCTACGTAGGCTCTACAAGCTACCGAGTAATAATCGACCAACTTTAATTTGCAGTTGCAAAAACTAGCCAAGTAAAATTTTCAGCTTCATTTCATCCTAAGTGCATTGTGTAAATAATTCTACTATTCAATGAAGTTATATTTTTAAATAGCAAACATTTTTATAGCATAAAAAACAAGAAATTTTGTTTTAAAATTTATTTTAGAAAGTTGTATGTTCTTTATAAATTTCAGGATTATCTATAGAACTTGGCACCCATTTAGATCTCAATTCTTTTGTAAGCGAATTCGACAACCACGCTTTGAATTTGGCTCCCATTTCACATTTATGTTTTTGATTGGATATCATTACTTTTTGTAAAGAAATTATTATTATTCGTCAACTAAAAGTGATCTGTAAAATCTATTTTCAAATATAAGTAGCAAGATTGTGCAATGATGTCAGCTTGCTGAGCCGGTGCGGTGTTGTAGTTTATGTTAATATTGGTTGTCAAAGTTCTATAAAAAAAAACGTGTGCTGTCGGGGTAACTCGGAACGAAGTTCCTTCCCGACGTATGATTTAATTAATTAATTTTCGCAGCCACTGTTTTGCATTTACATTTTAACCTCACTATCGACTTTAGCACCCTTGATAACATTGACGACAAAAAAAAGTAACCCATGACGAATAATTTGAAAATCTTTGCAACCGCTATTTTAGATTTACATTTTGACCTCACTAACGGCTTTGAAACACTCGTTAACAATACGTAACATATCGGTACAAGTACGAATTTTTTATATTATTTTTGTTTTTATGGGCTACTAGGTTTAACCCGCGGCTTCGCCCGAGTGGAAATTTTCCCACGGGAACGTACTGCGTCACGATCCTGCGCAAAATCTGGACACCGCGATTTAGAAAATCGCGTCATTAGCACAACGTCATCAAATGAGTACACTGGTAAACTCAAACTCTCCGTTCCAAACCAAGTACACCTAATCAGTTTTCATCGAGTGGACGATCTTAATTAATTAAATAACTACTAAGGTTTCCTGTCCACGACGCCGGAGTCGCAGCGACGCGCGGTGCCGGACCGCATGCTTGTATATACGAATGAATATCACATTTTCATTCTGAGATGATTTGGATTTTTTTCATCTTGTGGTCCGACTCTTGTGCGGCTCCGACATCATGTACAGGAAGCCTAAATGTCACCTCAAGATACGGACTATGACAATATTTCAAAACCCTTAAATCCCCGTCACCCTGGATGCGCCGCACTCCTGTTGCCCGCCTCGCGGAAAACTTAAACAGCCCATGATTAACAACTATTATTTAGAATTGGTTGTCTAAGTTATGTATAATAATCTGGTACCTATATATAAAACGATAAAAGCGACCTTTCATAATGGAAACAATTCTCCTACAAAAGAAAATATGTTTGCTATTATAATTTCGAAAGGCGCTAGGTGTTAAAAATCGGTTACTTAAAAAATATTTAAAACGTAAAAAAAACTGTTTTCTGATTTTTTCCTTTGTATACAAACAATTATCAAGCTGGACACCAAATTTCAACTTTCTAGGTCATCTGGAAGTGGGTTAGGTTTTTGATCTGTAGGTAGGTAAGTCAGGTAGTGATAAAAATGCCGATTTTTAGACGTTCATATCTCAACAACTGTTTGAGCTGTATTTATGAAATTTGGGGTTCTAGTTAATCTAAGGGGTATTAATAAATAAACCAAATTTCATGTTAGTACGTTAAATAGATTTTGAGTTATTGAGGGGTGAAAAGTAGCTCCAAATAGTTCGTATAATATAACACACGGCTGCTGCGTCGCCAGTTCTTTTCTTGAACTTGGCTTGACACGCGGCCGCGTGTCTAGATCGCACGCAGATTATATTATGAATTGTGAGTTTGGGACGTTGTACGATGATTCATTATATTTTCTTATTATGATTCTGCCAAAGTGGCCGTTTTAAGCCCCCTGGGAATCGAACTCGGGACCTCTGAGTCTGAGACAGGTGGTGTTACCACTAGACCACAGAGGCAATTAAAATTTAATATATATTTTCGTAAGTTTATCTTTCAATTCAATAAGGTTATTGGAAGCTAGTTGTAGTAGTCAATGTTAGTTTTATTGTAGCCATTGTTTAAGTGATAGAGCTTCTCGAACAATTGCGATAGTAATTTGCCACCAGCAGCGAAATGTTATTTGCAACAGGGGGTATATAAAATGGCATATAAAAGGTGACTAGATACTGCTATTGTTGATTGAGATATCCATATGAAGATCTTTACGGCAAGCACGAACGGACAAAACATGTCGAACACGGAACATTTGGTTCGTACGTGTGGACGTAAATAAGCAAAGCGAATACGCACAACAAACGAACATAGTTGGGCATGTGTTAGCGCCCAACCATGTGTTAGAGTACACGCCTTTTAGAACCCATGGATTCTTCACGAACATTTGACGAACAAAGTGTTTGATGTTCGTGTTTTCGCACATGCGAACAAAGTATTCGATGGCCGTTTTTTTGTTCGTTCGTGTGTACACGCCTCACAGGTCACAGGGGTGTACGCAAACACTGTGTTCGTCAAAAACGATCGTGGCGATACAATTTCGTTGTTCTCTGGCTGTATTATAGTAACAATAATACTTCGCAGTTGTCACTTGCGTCGATATAACTCGTAAGTTTTGTAAACATTGTGACAATATGTAGGGAAATTTTCCGTATGACTTCCATCTTGTTTACAGAACCTTCAACTGTATGTAGGTTATTGTTTACATCGTTATATTTGTGGTCGAATTTTCTTTTTACGTTTCTTATTTATTTATCTACTAGCTGTGCCCCGCGGTTTCACCCGCGTAAGTCTCGATGCCGTGGGAATATCAGGATAAAAAGTATCCTATGTGTTTATTCAGGTTATAAACTATCTGTTTGCTAAATTGCATCCAAATCCATTCATCCGTTTTTGCGTGATATATATATAATATATATATATACAGGAAAAGTTTTTATCCACTGCGGAAATTTTGACATATTAACCTTAAACCAGTTTTATTAAACATAATTTTTTTATTGTGATGCGTCTTCATACAAAAAAATAAAAAAATCGCTGACGAAAGATGTTTATTTTAAAAGTGGTTGTATGGCTAACCGGCGCCGCGGCGGCGCGCGGCGAAGCGGAACGCGCGAAAGTACCTACCTATCAGCTGTGCGCTCGCTCGATTCGCCGGCGTAGGTATTTACGTGGGTTACTGGCCCTTGGATCTCGCTCAAAGAAATCAAAAATGCTTTCTTCGATTTCGATCGCCAGTCGGGGTCTGCCAGACCCTCGTGCATGATTCGGGGTTCTGAACTGTCCGTGATCAAGCAGCCTTTTAGTGGCCGCTAATATGGTCCTTTCATTAGGGACCGAGGGGTTAAGGATTCCATGGGCTCGCATTCGAGGTATGCTCTCCGTCGCATACCTTCTGCGAGCTGCTCGCAAACTTTCACCATTCAGTACATACACTCGCACCATCTCGTAAAACTCGCGGTTACTGAAGTCCGACATCGTGACCGGTAGGTACAAGCACGACACGTGCGGCGCGGCGCTTGCGCGGGAAAGCGATTAGACGCGACGTCACACGACAGCGCGTGCGATGAGCGAACTGTCGGCCACAGCGCCCGGCGCCGCCCGGGAGGGGGTTGCACCCCCGTGCAACACCGCCGCCTGTGCGCCGGCCGCCGCACGCGCCCATTGATATTATTACGAATAGTTTGTGTCCATATTTTGCTGATTTTAAGTAGGATAAAAAAACAAAAAAAAGTATTGAATAAATAATGGAAATGTGTTTTATTACTGATATTGAACCACCAAAAAAAATTTGCGCACTGGTCAAAACTTTTCCTGTATATACACAATATATACATTTATATAGTAGGATTAGTAGGACTAATGGTTCTCGTGGTTAAATAATAAGCTACGCTTGCCGCGGTCGGTTCGTGGATGGGTGAGCATCCATTAGATATCGAAACCCCTCCGTGCCTCAGAAAACACGTGAAGCGGTTGGTCCCGGCTGTCATTCGTAGGACTTTGACAGTCGTTACAGGTACCCAGAAGCCCGAAAGTCTGACAACCAGTCTTACCAAGGGGTATCGTGTTACTCAGTAACTGGGGTGTGGAGGACAGATAGGCACTTAGGCAGTCACTTCATGTAAAACTTAAATTAAAATTTTTTTAAACCCCCGACACAAACAAAAACCTCAAAAAGAAAAAAAAAAATATATAAAACTTAAACAGGGTCAATCCATTAAAGTTTTATACAAGATGTTGGTAATATTTTGTTCCAAGTGTCGCCGTCGTCGCGTCGGGGGACGGCTAAGTAGTATATAAACTAGCAAATTCTGCAAATTCCAGGTGTTGCTGCAGCATCAGTTCATGGTTACTATGTTCTTCTAATATCATTGAAGTAACAGAATACTACATTTCGAATCGATCAGACCTGTGGAAGATGCACACATTCATTCATCAACTAGAAAACAGCTGATAATCTTCAAACGGCTGAACCGATTTTCTTGAATTGTAGCTAAGCTACACTCTCGATCAAGACACCTTTCATACAAAAAAATAATAATCAAAATCGGTTCAGCCGTTTGGGAGCTACGATGGAACAGACAGACACACAGATACACAGATACACACGTTAAACTTATAACACCCCTCTGTTTTCGTCGGGGGTTAAAAATATTGGTATTCAGCTGCATCCGGTTAGACTGGAAGCCGACCCCAATATAGTTGGGAAAAGGCTACGCAGATTGATTGGTACCAATCGGTCTATTGGTTATTGGGCTTTAATAGCCCAATTTTTCTCTCAGAATCGGAACATAGTGGGATAATTCCCCCCCCCCCCCCACCTCACCCACAATCGAATGGTTGCTTCTTTCAGTCCTATATGACAATATACACCTGTTTCTTAACTTCGTTTTTCTGTTACCAGGACTATCTCCGGGAAAGAACATGTTCAAACCCTTGATCCGGAAGTACCCACAGCTGCATGACGAGAACTACTACCAGAGAATGGTTAAGACGTATTCTGCTGACAAAACACTGGAATCATTCTTTGTGTTACCAAGTAAGTTTAGTATAAAGTTTAAATATATTAGGCCTTTAATGTTGAATTGCAGGATCGCAGGCCTCCTCTTCGTGTGAGGTAGTGGGCCGTAATCCACCTTGCGGGCTCAGTTCGGGCTAGTCGAAGATTTCTAGAGTATGGTTTGCAGAACACAAATTTATTTTTAAATGCGAAGCTTTAAGGTATCATTCCGTAGCCGCAGACGGCAATTGCAGGACAGTAAGGCAGACTGGTTTCTATGAATTTCTATGAAATACCTTCCGTAGAAACTCGTCGTGTCGCAGCGACACGTCGGCTACGGAATTGTACCTTTAGGCAGAGGTACACTTAAATGTAACTCTTACCTCATTGTTATAAAGTGTAAATTAGACTGTTGGCCGTGAGTTTGATAAAAACTCTCGGCAGTCATTCTGATTTATACCTTACCATAACGAGATAAGAGTTACATTGCAATGACTTACTTATGGTTTTGCGTCAATCGTGAATGTAGTAGATACCTTGGTTTCTAAAGTTCAATTCTTATTATAAATTGGATTATTTTTATTCCATTAGAAACTGATGACATTCCCTGGAGAATTCTATACGAAGTCAAGGAGTACGATCCTCTGCTTGACTCATCAGACATGACTGAACAGGAGTGGATCAAAATCGCTAAAGATATTAAGGTAAAAGACAATGATCATCCATTAATCCTATTGAAATAATATTCGGTACGTTGAAACTGTTCTCTATAGGTCAGACAGTATCTGTCTAGCATTAATGTTGAATTGAACCTTTTCGAAATTGAAATTGAAATTGTTTGTTGAAACAATTGATTTATGTACATAAATATTTACAAAATAGGCACTTAAACTTGTGGTTAAGGTATATAATAATTGGATTCTACCAGAACTAGAAATAAACCTGTATCTCGGTCTTGGCGCAGCCGTAAGGCACACAAACAGTTGATAAGACAATATTTTCACTTTTTCTTTTTGTTATTTGTAAGTATTTTCTGTTTCACGAACTGTGTTCAAATAAACGTTATTCTTTCTTTCTTTTCTATTTAGTTTTAACCTGAACTTGTTTTCTTTCAAATCATGAGCTTGGATTTGAGTGTTTAAAGTCATTTCCGAAAGTGACTCATTCTGAAACACGATGACGACTTATCTGATAATTTCTATTGTTAATCGCAAAGGTATTCAGTGGGTTTAAACAATGTGTGGCAGGCATATAAGATTATCAATTTTGACGATATTGTTATTAAAAACTATTCCTTTCTCCTTTCTATAAAAAGAAGATGTTATAACATAAGTGTTTGTTGTAGAGTCACTACGAGCAATATGACGGTTTCGTGATCCTCCACGGTACAGACACGCTCTGCTATACAGCATCCGCTCTCTCCTTCATGTTTGAGAACCTCGGCAAGGCTGTGGTGCTCACCGGATCACAGGTAGGTCTACATGAGTGCTACGAAGTCTGTCGTAGCGCCATATAAGTACTACGAAGTCTGTCGTAGCGCCATAACAGTGCTACGAAGTTTGTCGTAGATCTACAAACATGCTACGAAGTCTCTCGTAGTATCAAATACGTGCTACGAAGTCTGTCGTAGATTTACACATAAACTACGAAGTCTCTCCTAGTATCACACACGAGTGCTACGAAGATTGTCGTAGGCCTACGAGTGCTAGAAAGGCTATCGTCAATCTACACAAGTGCTACGAAGTCTTTCGCTTGTTGCACTTGAGTGTGGACTACTAGACTGTTATATTGAAAATAATGTCTGAAATATCGACCTATGCATGATTTATTTTATCATTAACTAGCTGATTCCCGTGGCTTCGCCTGCGTGGATGTCGGTTATTATTTATACTAAAACCTTCCTCGAGAACCACTCTATCCATTGAAAACAGCATGAAAATTGGTGCAGTAGTTTTTGAGTTTATCGCGAACATGACGACGGACAGACGCGGCGGAGGACTTTGTTTTATAATATGTAAGGATGCACAGACACATTTTACAGAGATATTGTATAGATAGGAAAAATCTATGACGCACGTCTCTTCAATTGGCACTAAATTAAAATAAATCAACCAAGTCTTTATGGTGCAAAAATAGTTCAATCATTGCTGTTTTTTTACCGACTTCAAAGTGGGAGAAGGTTTTCAATACGACGCAGTTTTCATTTTATTTTGGTTCACTTGTCAACGTCCATCTACGGTTTATGGTGTGTTAAATGTTGTTGTTAAATATTGTTACTTTATGTTAAATGTGGATGCAGAATTGTAGTTAGTTGGACAAAAGATGATCCAAGATGATAAGATGAGAACAAGAAGATTTAGTTCTAGTTTAGTTCAAAGTTCAAACTGCATCGTGTTTGTATTTACATAGTAACCTATTGGAATGCACTGCTTTTGTGAAGACACCAATACTACGCCAAGCAAATCATGCGCAACGTTGCAGTTTCCGAGAGAGGCCTTGAATATGCGCAAATATTTGTATAAGCAATGTGAAGGTACTTAAACATTGCTAATATTCATGTAATTTTGCTCGCAACAGATCCCTATCTTCGAGCCCCGGAGTGACGGCGTGGACAACTTTGTATCATCGCTCATCATCGCTGGTGGCTTCAAAATCCCCGAAGTCGCCATCTTCTTCTACGGCAAACTGTTTCGTGGTAACCGGTATGCTAACTATATTTTTAACCGACTTCTTCAAAAAGGAGGAGGTTCTCAATTCGACTGTGTCCTTTTTATTTATTTTTATTGGCCGTGTACGCAAAGTATACGCTTGGACGTGGAGTTGCGGACCATAGCCCGTCTTACTACTACTGCCACTAGTTGTGTTTATTAAATATCTCTCATTTAAACGTCCGTACCTTATTGATGACGGTGTGGCCCCCGGGTGTGCAATGACAATAGACGTTGATCTAATGATAATAGTATCTGAAACTTTCAGCAGTGTTTGGTAAAGGCTAAAAGATCTTCCGCACTGACGACCAGGACCACGACGGGTAAACTATAGAAACCGATATGAATCGCGCACTTGGTGGCAACGGCCAACCGGCCAAGTAGCTGCAGACCGGGCTACGAAACACGACTGCCTGGAGTCGTGGCCGTCTAGTGCACGAGATTCCCTATTATTTACTACCAAACCATGCATGTCCAAGGTTCAAATGAACGATGATCAAAGGGAAATTTGCACTTACCACGTCTGGCCTTCTCAGAAAAACTGGTGAATGTAGAATGATGTCATGAGAAGACAATTCTGCCGCCAATTCGACTCCTACGGTTAAGAAGCGTTGGATAATTTCTTATTGGCAATTATAAGAAAATTTCATCCCCATTTGTTATAGAACTCGCAAGATCTCCGTGAACAATCTCTTCGCCTTCGACTCTCCGAACGCCGTGCCTCTTGTCAAGGTGGGCCTGGACATGGAAGTCAATAAGACGGCCATCTTTAAGCCCAGTGTTATCGAGAGGTTCAATGTTCACGCCCATATGTCTAAGAATGTTGGTTTATTGAGGATGTTCCCTAGTATTAGCACCGCGGCTGTGAAGTCTGCTTGTCAACCACCTATCCAAGGTAATTTGAGTTTGTGATTTTTGAAATAGTTATCTTGGTTGTAATTCAGTATATTGCTGTTTGCAAGCTTTACAAACTTTCATAAAAGCAAGACTTCCATTCCATTTTTATCGCAGATTGATCTTATCTATTTTTTATTTACAAACCGGAAAAATACAATTTTAATGCTTTTCTTGTAGTGATAAAACTTTGTCTCTGATTTATTAATTTCCCCTCAAAAATACTTTCTTCAGCGGGTGAAAAATACTTTCTTCAATCTGTGGTTAAAGGTACGGTGCAAAAACACACGGTGGATATTCTCATCTCGTTCCAGCATAATCAGCCTCTAATGTTCCCACTGCTGGGACACAGGCCTCCTCTTTTCGAGTGGGAGTGGGCTGTAATCTACCACGCGGGCCCAGTGCGGGTTGGTAGAAGACATGACATGCCGGTTTCCTCACGATGTTTTCCTTCACCGTTTTGAGAGCAGTGGTGATGAAATTATTTACACAAAGTGAAGCGCCTGCTTGGGTTCGAAAGTCAGGAGTGTTACCACTAGGCCACCGCTGTTCTCCCTCGGCCGCTCATACTAGGATTTCTCATTAATCTAACCAGATTACCAACCTTGCATACTTCATTGTCAGATTTCTCATTAACCACCACTTTCGCCCTAGGTTTGGTGATGGAGACTTATGGTGCAGGAAACATTCCGTCAAACAGACCAGACGTTCTAGGGGTGATTGAAAAAGCCGTGCAGAGAGGAGTGATCATTGTTAATATCACTCAGTGCAGTACTGGGTCTGTTGCTGCACTTTATAAGACCGGGCAGGTAAGTTCAATGGAATTTGATATTCTCTTACTCCCAAGTCTTATTAACTTGATAAATATTTTAGGTTCTAAAACATTTGTATTGTCAAATCTCTTGACAGCTGTTATATAATAAGTAGTACGTTCCCGTGGGATAATTTCCGACCTCCACGCGGGCGAAGCCACTGACAAAGGCTAGTAATATTATAATTTTGATTTGGGTTTCTTTTTATATTTATATCGAAATAGCTTTTGCCAGCGACTTCTCCCCGGTGGAGGTCGGAAATTATCCCACGGGACGTACTACTGAGATAAAAAGTATCCTATGTCCTAACCCAGGTCATGTGTCACCCATGTGTCAAATTTCATCCAAATCCGTACAGCTGTTTTAGCGTGAAAGCGTAACAAACAAACTTCACTTTCGCACTTTAGGATTACAAATTCGTCAAATTGTTCAAATAGACATGATACTGGTTTTTTCGCCAGTTTTTCTTCCTGGCTATAGAACATTAGGAAGTGGTGACGGGCGGGTGTTTTGAAGGCTGTCTTATGATGAAACGTTTAAGAAGTGCTGATTCTCAGTCAATTTTAATAAACGAAAGTATTCTACGTAAAGATTGAGAGATACGTGCTAAGTTTTGTAACTAAAATAAACTTCAAATATTACAAAACTGATAAAAAATGGGGCTAGGTAAATGATGAAATCAAAGTAAAGTCACAGTGCGTGGCGGTAATACCCTGTTAAAACATTGACCTTACCGTCTTGACTGACGAACGATAACCCCTAATAAAAAGTTAAGATAACGCCGGGCTGGGCGCCAAACAAACTGGGTGTCAATGAAAACTGTGAAGTTTTGATCAGTTCTTTATATCTGAAAACGGATGGTTTTATTTACATACGGTAGCTTATGAAATGACAAAGTTGTACGTTATAAATATACATGAGGAAAACCAGGTATGAAATCTCGGTCGATCTCGGCTACGGAAACTACAGCTACGCTTCGATTTCGGCGCTTTACTTTACTTGACTTTACCTTACTTTACCGTTAGACCGTTCGACTATCTGTGATGGAAATATTTTCGGAAGGTCGAGATCAAGTTGTTTGGGATCAAGTTGTAAAAATGGAGCAGCATCTCGTGCCAGCTAAAATTACTCACTCTAACAATGAGTATGACTATTTGGGAGAGATAAACACATTTATAGTATAGCTGTGCCCCGCGGTTTCACCTGCAAAAGTCTCGATCCCGTGAGAATGACGGGTTAAAAAGTATCCTATGTCCTAATCTTGGTTATGGTTTACCCATGTGCCAAATTTCATTAAAATCTGTTCAGCCGGTTTTAGCGTGAAAGCGTAACAAACAAACAAACTCACTTTCGCATTTATAATATTAGTTAGGACTGGCTTTTGCCTACGGCTTCGGTCGCGCGGATATTGGAAATTATGCAATGGTACGGTCCGTACTACTGGGCTAAAAAGTATCTGCGTTAATCCAGGTTATAAACTGTGTACCAAAGTTCATCCAAATACGTTTAGCCGTTTTTGCGTGATTGAAATACAAACATACAAACTTTCACATTTACAATAAGTAGAATTTCCCGCTTTCTTAATGGATTAGCCCTAGGTAGCCCCGTTTATGTAGCGTTACTTACAGGTGGTTTATGTTTATTCTCTCGTTCGTCGTAAACTCGCATGATTTTCATGTAATGAGGTATTGTACGATGTTATCGATCTGCTCTGATCGATAAATGTGTCGCTTTGGTCTACAATTTTGCGTGGCATTGCACGTGAGTAAAGTCTGTTCTAATACTACCAAATGAAACCGTAAACAAAGCCTGTTCAGGTAAAATTCATAGGCAAACACTCAGTAAAGGGAATTAGTAATAAATGGATCTGTAATACGAAAGTTTCAACTTTATACAATAATATATTATATTATATTTTTATAACATATTTTTTTATTCTAAAATCATTGAAGATAATTTCGGTTATAAATATATAAATTAACCTCAAATTATTGTCGAATGGAAAACATATTTAAAGCTATTTAAAATTAGAAGTTACGGTGTATAAGCATTCAAATAATCAAATCAAAGCACAAAAATTCTAAGTGGCATTCACAAATTGGCATTACAGGTACGTTTTTTGATCCATTTGTTTACATTTTCATCAGATTTTTTGGAACAAACTATATGTGTGGTAACTCTTGCTAGTTTTGAGAACATTAGTGGAGTCTAATGTTCTCAAGATTAGCAAGCGTCGCACTGATTAATGATGAACATGATAAGATTGTTATGAACGAAAATATAATGGTTTATCTGCCTTTAAATTTTTGAACATATTTAAAACTACATAAAACAACTACAACTTGTGACTTAGCATTTTGTGCATGTTCAGGTAAATCTTTGGTTTCTGCGTTATTATGAATGCGTAGGATATATGAGAATGCGTGACATATTTTTTTGAACTAAAACTTATTCTTAAATGTATGAAGAAATATATAGGTTCAACTGTGGACCTGTTCTAATGATTCATCATTTAATGAAAATGATACTACTGTTGTTCAATACAGGCGATCGCAAAGGCAGGTGTGGTCTCAGGATATGACATGACCCCAGAAGCTGCCCTCACCAAACTGTCGTATGTGTTGACAAAGAATGAGCTAAGCTTCCAGCAGAAAATAGACGTGAGTACTGTAATATTATGTTAATAGTAGTCAATATTTCCTTAACCAAAATAGTGATTCCTTATGCTTTTCAAGCGAATAATTTCGGAGTCATGAACAAAATGTAATTTGGACTCCAATTATCGCTGAACATCGTTCACACACGCATGTTCAAGAAGACTCGAGAATTTGAGAATGCTTTACATTTCAAAATTCCGAATCAACCAAGATGAAGAAAAAGCCGAAAAAGCCACCACAGTGTCTCAAGACGAAAGTTTTTGACCAGTACGTGTTACCAGTGGTGACCTATGGCATTGAAACACAATGGGCCACGTTAGAAGGCTGAAAGTCTCCCAAAGGGCAACGGGGAGGGTTATGTTTGGAGTTTTTCTACGTGATGAATTAAGATATATCCATGGAGAACCAAGATAACCGATATAGCCCGAAGTATTGTCAAAATTAAGTGGTAGTGGGCAGGGCACATTCCTCGCAGAATAGATGGCCGATAGGGCCGAAAGGTTTTGGAGTTTCAACCGCTTACCGGAAGACGTAGCGTTTGAAGGCTTCCTATAAGGTGGATCGATGACCTTGGGAAGGCCGCAGAAATCCGCTGGATGCGAGAAGCACAGAACCCGTCGAGGTAGCATTGCTTCGGGAAGGCCTATGTCCAGCAGTGGACGTCTTTCAGTTGAAATGAAATAATTAAGCTTTAAATTATTACAGTTTTGCAGCGTCAATAATAAATTTAAAAAAAAAACCGTTGGTTCAAAATGTTTTTAATTACAGATGATGGGCCTGAATATCAGAGGAGAACTGACCAACCTTTCATCAATGTCCATCCAAGTAAGTTTGTCATTTGTTTTAAGTTGCCTCATTTGACAACGGTTTTTAAGCTAAGCTAAGCTACCGGCCGGGCCGCGCGCGTTTCCAAAAATCATCATCTGCCTAGCCTTTTCCGAACTATGTTGGGGTCGGCTTCCAGTCTAACCGGATGCAGCTGAATACCAGTATTTTACATGGAGCGACTGCCTATCTGATCTCCTGAACCTGTAACTGGGTAATACGATACCCCTTGGCAAGACTGGTTTGTCAGACTTTCGGGCTTCTGACGACCCGTAACGATTGTCAAAGATCCACAAATGACAGCCGGGACCAACGGCTTAACGTGCTTTCCGAGACATGGAGGAGTCTCGGTATATAAAGATGGTCACCCATCCACGGACCAACCCCGGTAAGCGTAGCTTAACCTGATGGATCCACCCGTGCGGCTGTTATTACTTAGTCACGGGCTCCTCTCGAAGTCGAAGTCTCGACCAAATGATACACAACTAATTATCTATTTTTTGTGGCTCTCTTGGGAATTGGTGGGTATTGAAAATTAAAACCAAAAAAGTTATGCGCCTCGACAATATTCGTGTTTCCGAAACAAATTCGGAAACACGAAGATTGCCGAGGCGCATGACTTATGTCGGAATGTTGTACCTTAATTTTTCTAATCAACTGTTACCATCCTAGGACCAATCCCTCAAAGAGGCCCTGGGCATGAGTCTCAACATCCAGTCACCGAAGAAGCTATCCGAGGTGGCGGAGAATGTCTTCTCTTCTCTGCTGCTGTATGGCATCAAGCAAGGAGACGAGGGCATCGTCAAGAAGCTCCTAGGTCAGAATTTTCTTTAATTTATTCCTTTGATGTTGATAGGTGGTGACGCCAGCAAGGATGTCTTTGTCTTGAAGGTAACAAACGAATAGTATTTTGGGCGACGATTACTGCTTGTTTCCCGCCGCAAAACTTATGAGGTTCGTACATATTCTCCGAGGACACTTCTAGCCTGCCTACGGTGGAGAAATTATTAATATCAACACATGACAAGACACCACAGACAGACAAATTAAAAATCCGGAGTCACACGTGTTAGGGCATAAATCGAACAGATTACGTGTGACTCCGGATTTTTAATTTGTCTGTCTGTGGTGTCTTGTTTATACCTTTTTAATCGTAGTTGGGTTTTAGTTTTTATTGCTTTAATTTTTTTTTATTCTTTTGGCGTTATAGTATATATATTTATGAAATGTGCTCATTAAGCCCTTTCATTTGATACCCAACATGGTACGATTAAACACATTTTTTTTTTAGTTCCTGACTTTATGATCTAGAGGGCGCCATTTTTAATGTGATGTGTGTGAAAGTTTAATGTGACGTCACATAGCCTATAACCAGCGGATGATCAAGACGCTTCCAACGATACCTCATTTGTCAAATTCTGATGAGTGGCTTAGAAGATAGGAGGGAACAGATGAACATACTTACATACATACGTACATACCGGTCAAAATCATAACCATCCTTGTTTCTTCGCCGTAGTCGGGTACAAAATGACGCATAGAATCCAATAGTATTCGGTTACAATACAACAGCAATGTGGTTAACGATGTGGTTTAAGCGTAAAACACCTGCAGCAAAACATCTTACCAATACAGTGATACTTTTAAACATAACTACTTACAGGTTTTGTTGGTTACCGTATACTATACTATACATGTACTCGTATACTATACATTGTGTTCGATCGAGCATTTTTTTGTTTTATTACTATTTTTGTAATCTGTGTATTTTATTCTTTAGGAGTAATGCGAAATTTAGATTCGTCGAGTAATAATAATTCACCCTCCAATTGAGAAGAATGGTTTCTTATGCAGAGCTGGTGCCACGGACTTGTCTAAGATTTAGTTTTGTATACATACTCTTATACAACTAATAAAATGTATGCTGTTCCTGAGAAGAAAGTACAATTTTTGTAGGTGACCGAAACTATACAGAATTATACAGTGAGTCGTAGTTCCGTGCTGTTGGATTTACAATCCTCTCGCCTCAGCGCAGAAGATTGAAAATACAACACGGCAAAAGAACAGTTGAGTGTTACTTTTGATTGCTTTTGATAAAGAAACTGGCCGTAAGTTGAAATTTGGTACACATAAATGTACACCCCTTTGCAAAAAAGACGGGCACTTTAACAGTTATTGGCTTTTCTATGGATAATATTAATATTTTTACTATGTTATTAGCATAAATGACTAGTAATTTCATAATATCAATAAGAATATAGTTTTTTGGCTACACCCTCCTTCCAGCAAAGCTACATTTTTACTAGCTCTTGTTGCTTTTTCTGCCATTAAAATCGACACGAAGATATCTGTTTTAAGTCACAACAAGGCTGGATTATGCGACAAACATAAATTATTCTACAAAAAATAACGAGAAGTTTGTTTTAGTTGCCAGGATAACCTTTTAACCGCAATCTCGCAAAAAGTTAGTAAAAATCACAAACTGAAAAAGGGGTTATTATTGTTTTAACCAAAGTTTCGAATTTGGAATAAACAGTTTTTCATACCCAGACTCTTTATTAAGTGACAGGAACATAGTTTGGCTATTAAAACCTCTTTACAACTAAATGATTACCAATAATGTACAAAAATCAAAACCGCCCGTTTTTTTTGCAAAGGGGTGTATTTCTGTGTAAATAAATGAAATTTTGAATATGGGGGTCACTTTTGAAGGGGCAATAATGAACATTAAAAAAAAGTAATGAGAACTGAAGAAAAAATTTTTTTTTATTTTTTTATTTACCGTATATACTTTCTTAATTAAGCAAACTTACGAGGTCGAGTATACCCATGTCATCACAACTTATTTGAACGTAATATGATATAGAAAGGCTATCCTGTCTACTTACTACGTAAAGCCTAATAAAGTATGAAGCGAAGCGGTTTTTGTATCCGAGACATTGTTTAATATAAATTAAGCATTATTATTGAACGTAAGAAAATTGCGAATTGGAAAAGCAGTATTGATATTAATTTAACGTGTTTATGTAGGTATTTGTAATTGTGATTAACCTGTTCGGAAATAATAATAAAATAGGTATTGTTTTTATTCAGACGAACTAAGTGATACCTAGTTATGCTTTAAGAAGAAGAAAATAGATTTTCCTACGTCTTGGTAGGTTTTTAGTTGTATTTTTTACCTATTTTGTTACAATTTGTTTAAGCTGCATAATTGAAGTTATAGTAAGATAAGTAGTATTTGTAAGATGTATTTTTATACGTAAAATCGCAGATTTAAAAAAATGTGTGTTATTGGTTTTTAGTCTCGCAGGCAAATTGTATGATTCGTCATTCCGTCTGTTTACAAACGCTCGCGGTTAGGTAAAATGACTAAGGCAAAATGTAAATTGCCTAGTCACTATATTAATTTACCGTAACATTTGATGGACAATTCAAACGCCGTTTACAAAGTTCTATTTCTTATCATGCATTTCGCTGTTAATCAAAACAAGAAAAATGGCGTCGCGTCCAAAAGGTTTTGTGACCAAGAATTTTTTTGAAAATAGTGCAAATTTTACGTGTGCAAAAGACTTTCGTATTATAATTTACTCTTATTTTAAGTCTTCATAGGTCTGATTGAATAAAATCTGTTTGTCTAACCTATGTTTTATGATGGGTACACCCTACAATAACAATAAATTTCGAGATTATAGCAATTTAACAAGTTGCCAATTTGCCATAGGCATTTTGCAATAACCGCGAGCGTTTGTAAACGGACGGCGCCGTTTGTAAAATGACGAATTATACAATCTACCTGCGACATATCTATAGATTGTATATTCACTCTGCAACAGACATTATTTTATCAGAAGGAAGTCAAAATAATAAAGAATAATTATGTGATGCAAAAGAACTGAAACAAACAGGCCAACCTTATGTCAGTTCTCTACGTCTTACGAGCCATGTCATTGTGCTTTTCTAGTGTGCGTGCATTTAGCGGCCAACTGTTGGGCGCTATTATTTTGTTTCTCTCTCTCTCTCTCACTATTATTTCTATGACTAAGGTCACTGTGGTATTATTGACTATAACGGCCCATGCGCAATAATATTTAACCGGGCGATATGAAAAAACAAAATTGATTTTACACAACTACATATAAAGTTATACATTTAGCCCTCGTACCCACGGGCCATTATATCTCGTGGGGATTTTTATCACGTAATTTTCAACTCACTGCTTAGCGCCGAGAGTTGAAAATCCAACAGTGGATTATTTTGGCGCGCTGGGATACACTCTGTAGGATTTTCAATGCTCAGCTAAACACCGAAAGTTGAAAATCCAGTGGGTGATGAAAAATCGTCGCTTTACAGTATAAGCTGACCTTGTATTTAAAGGCTCCCAGTACAATTAAAGGTCAGCTTATGCTGGAAATGTATAGCTCTACATTTTCTATTGCGTTTTATTGCATTCTGACGTCATGACTTGTGAAATTGCCAATAATGTGCATGTAGTATTGGCATGTGCTTAAACTGTATTTTCCCAGTGTATTTATAGATATAATGAAAATGGGAAAACCCAAAAAATTATTCGAATTAGTATCAAGTAATATTATGATATCGATAAAAAGAATGGAAAATTGTTTTAAAAATAATTATTACCAAAATGTATTTTTTATATTTAAATGCTTCGATTAAGTAAAGTCGCATTGTGATTTTATTATAATATAATATAGAATGTGTGTAAGAATTATGAAAAAAAAAAAAATACAAGCTATACAAGGTTCAAAATAATTTAAAAAAAAATTATAAGTAAGTTGTAATCGTATAAGAAAAATGTATAACACAGATCATAAATAAAATTGTATTGTGTATAAAAACAAAAATTGCATTATAATTTGCTTATGATCCTAAACGACAGAGATCCTTATCTGAAATCATACATTACGTACTTAATAATATGACAAACCTACCTAATCTACCTATAAAGTTTTAGTTATATAAATGTTCATTTCACAGAAAGTCTGAGAATGAATTAATACCTTAAAATATGTATCATAAACACACACATGCTAGTGCTCTATACAATGAAACGCACAATTACTTCTGCGTATGTGCAAAGTAATAGAATGCAACATTGCATCTCGGGAAATTCCCGAACACAGATAGTTTTTACACAGAGAGTTTAGTTTTGTTTTTCGTATATAGAGATGGGAAAATGCTTTCCTGCATTCCAAATTAATAATCGACTAAACGCTTATTCGATTTATAAATTGTATTACTTAGTTTAATTGTTATTATAATATGATCTTTTTGTATGTAGTAGTTGTGAATAATGTTTATTTTAATCAATAGGTACCATTAAGTGACATGAGGCTGATTTTGTAAACATGTGTGGACATATTGAGGTGTAGTTTGATTGTAAATGTGTGCGTGTGAGCGTGTATGCACAGAGCGTTGGTGTAGTTTTGGCATGCTTTACTGTATTGTTTGCAGCGCTCTGTCTTGGTTTTTCATTTGGTCCTGAGCATGTATCGGAAAGGTGTGGTCATATTTAAAATCCTAATCGCGAAAAAAATTTTCAGTAGTCACATTTGGGTCGAGTAGTTACTGCAGATTTGTATGGGACAGTTATTATATTTTTCGCGTTTACAGTGTTGGTCCCATGGAGAAAGATGTTCTGTTTAATGGTCTCTAGGACCCTTAAACACCCTTAAAATATGACCAACGCTTTCTAGTACATGGTGAATTTGGATCCAAAGACATAACTGTAAAGTAATTTTTTATATTTTTTTTCAGGTAAACTAGCAATTATTCTTCCCATTCTGTCCGAGTTGAGGCCAGCCTTGCGAACGGGGCATGGCCTTGCAAAGTGTGTCAGATTGACACAATTGGTCCAACTTATGATTGCAGTCCCTATTATAATAAGATTTATAATACATGTTAGTTAGGTACTGTAAATTCATAGGTTTTTAAGCATTCTTTTATATGACACTAGCTGCCCTGCCCTGGCTTCGCACGGGTAGCACTAAGTACCTAACCCTACCCTACCTACCTACCCTACTCTACCTTCCTACCTCCCTACCCTACCCTACCTACCTATCCTACCCTATCTACCCTACCCTAACTACCTACCTACTATATCCTACCTACCTAACCTACCTACCCTATCTACTTACCCTACCTACCTACCCTACCCTACCTACCTACCCTAACTACACCTACTAAACTTACAAACCTTGCCCTGATACACCTACTAAACGTACAAACCTTGCCCTGAGAATAACGAACACGACAAAAAAAGAATTATCCAAATCGGTCTAGCCGTTCTCGAGTTTTAGCGAGACAAAAGAACAGCAATTGATTTTTATATATATATAGATTATTTTCTTGAACAGATATGGGTGCCGATGTCAACGCGGAGGATTCCGAAGGAAAGACTCCTCTACACGAAGCTATTCTCTATGGGAATCAAGACATGGTGGAATGTTTGCTTATGAACGGCGCTAATGTACACTTTAAGACCAGGTTTGTTTTATTATAGCAATCGTTTTAGTTGTAATGTCGTCCATTATGGCTTTAAAGCTTCGTGTTGGGTTAGATAATTTTTTACCCAACTGTGGCGGAGCTCAAAAGCAGGGTAATACTTTATAATATGTCGAGATTTCGAGATACAAATATTTATAATAAAATAGGTATTATATTTATTTAATTTATTTGTAAAAATATTTTTTTTTGTTTTTTGTTTATGTGGTCATAAGGAGGAAGGTTTTTTCAACGGATTTTACAACAAGTAAAATCCGTTGAAAGAACCTTCCTGTTACATACTTACATTTATTTTTGTTTGAATTTCAAGTGATTGTACTGGCTTATTTTTTTTTTTAGGAGGCGCGGGTAATTATACTTTTTAAAGCTAACCAATTTATTATTATCTCACGATATGTATAGTCGAACAAGCTATTTGATATACAGGCAGATAACTTGCAACTAGTTTCAACAATTTTGCCACGCTAAAAAAGTTAAATTACACACGATCAAAATGAATATTGGCAGTGTAGAGGAAAATGAAAATACTTTGCCTGTATACCAAATAGCTTGTTCGACTGTACCTATGCAATTAAGCACCTGCACGTAGGATATCCTCGTCACAGTATAAATAAGTAACAGTAAGTTTTATATCTTCATAGAAAACGGCCGAAATTACGCGCTTCGAAATCTCAGTGTATATCAGTACGCAACAGTTTCGAGTGCGCGGCAGTTACGTAAGGACGCGGGAGGTTTATCCACCGAGCGGCCGTAGGTTATTATTTCAAGGACCCTGCCGCGACTTAATACTGTTACTTATTTATACAGTGTCCTCGTTATATTTCGCAATTATTTTCTACTAAACTACTTGTTAGCTAGATCAATGCTATAAATAGTGCCATCCACGAAGACGCGCCCCACTCCGCTCCGCTCCGTACTAAAGTATAGCTTACATTACAGTAATCACGGAGTGGGACGCGTCTTCGTTGATGATACTATCTGTACCTTTGCTAAGCAAGTCTTACGGCCAGTTTCTTACTCAAAAGTAACAGCCAAAGTAACAGTCAACTGTTCTTCCGCGCTGTTGGGTTTACAACCCTCGCCTCAGCGCCGAGGATTTAAAATAGAACAGTGCAAAAGAACAGTTGACTGTTACTTTGGCTGTTACTTTTGATGAAGATACTGGCCGTTACTCTACACATGAGAACAATATATCAGATTGTTCCAAGTCTACGTTTTTTAAATAAAGTGGGCGATAGACGTGCGAGCGAGCAATCAGCTTGAAGGTCTCTTTCGCCCGTGTGTCACCCCATGAATGTACGCGAACTTTAAGGGTGACACGAGGGCGAAAAAGATACGCGTACTTGTTCGTATCGCTTATATCAGCCACTTAAGTTTACCTAAGTACCTGCCTTAAGTTCTGAGTTGAGCTCCACTATTACTGACAAATGCTTGCACTGACTGGATAGGTCCACTCAAATCTTTGTGGTTCTTTCCTCAAAAGACCATTTCAGACTCTAATCTGCATGGTCCTCATAAATGGCCTGACCAATATTATATCTGGACTTTAAGAGAGACTGTGACCTCTGAGTTTAATTCGGCCTTTCTTCTCAGAGTAGTCAGATTGGAAACGCCGACCTCATCTAGCTAATTTTTACAATTTTTTAATATGACGCGTAAAAGTGATTCCTATATCCTAATAACAGAATAAACAATATCATTTCATTTCATTAAGTAATTTCTAGTGTTAATAAAGCTAGACTTATATATCTGACTATTTCGCACAGGAACGGCGAGTGCCCCCTCATCACGGCAGTATTACGCGACGACCCTGTGATCATCAACCTGCTCCTCAAATGCGGGGCTCACCTGGCCAGCGCAGACATATACCCGATCACAGAGATCATGACGGCGGCCATCAGGAACGGTTCTATCTCCAAACTGGAGTCTTTGAAACTTGCGGGAGCGACGTTCGACGTATTTGATGAGCTGAGACAGACGCCCTTACATAAGGTAACTTTACCTACTAGCTTACTTACTTACGTAACTTTATTTGGTTTTTTATATGTAAATCTGCCTTCAAGTGAATATCCAGTAGGTAAGGGGTATCGTCAAAATCATGAAAGAGGAATTCATTAATAAAGCCCGGTAAGAACAAAAAACGTTCGACAAAAAAAAAACAACCGATTTCCAAAAAAAATTGTAGGTGGCTTTGCTTTTCAATTTTCTTTATTGCCACCGACCTCCGAAATTAAAGTAATTTTCACTTTTTATTAGTGTTTTTTTTGGTAGTCGGTAGTTTTTTTTTTTTTTGTAAAAAGTTTTTATTTTTCACTTTTTGGTTGTGGTACCTACCCCACACAAATTCGAATCCCACTACCTGCTATGTAAATAACAGTGACGGAGTAACTTAAAACGTCGTCGACATTATATTAAGTGGGAAAAATACGTAATATTGAAGCTGAGTTTTTGAGAGTTAATAAAATTTATATGGGACCACCTCTGAGGCATGACCTACCAAACAAAAATGAATAATCAAAATCGATTCATAATTGCCAGAGTAATCGCGTAACAAAAATACAAAAAAAAAACAAACAGACGAATTGAGAACCTCCTCCTTTTTGCAGAAGTCGGTTAAAAACAGGGCAATACTGAATCACATAATCGGCTGGTCCGAGACCTGCACCCTAATTGCATAGCACACGATCAATCACAATCTGTTTCATTTTGACAGTTCAACAACATTCATTGCGTTATTTACGTTGTTGAGCAGACAAATTTTTCGAACATATGAGGCAATGGATTAGTCAATCAATCTGCCTAGCCTTTTCCCAACTATATTGGGGTCGGCTTCCAGTCTATCCGGATGCAGCTGAATACCAGTATTTTACATGGAGCGACTGCCTATCTGACCTCCACAACCCAGTAACTGGGTAATACGATACCCCTTGGTAAGACTGGTTGTCAGACTTTCGGGTTTCTGACGATCCGTAACGACTGTCAAAGATCAACTAATGACAGCCGAGACCAACGGCTTAACGTGCTTTCCGAGGCACAGAGGAGTCTCGATATGTAAAGATGGTCACCCATCCACGGGACCAACCCCGGCAAGCGTAGCTTAACCTGACGGATCGACCCGTGCGGCTGTTATTACTTAGCCACGAGTTCCTCAAACAATGGATTAGTAATATCCTTCAAAATAATTCAGATTATGATTGATCGTGTGGAACGCCACTAGGGTGCTGGACAGTAACTCAGACTGATGATTTAAAACAAATTGCTAATCCATTGCTTCATAAGTTCGAAAAAAAATCTGCTCAATAATGTAAATAACGCAATGAATGTAGTTGAACTGTCAAAATGAAACCGATTAGTCTTAATCGGTTACGAGAATTAGTTACGCAATTAGATAGCTGGCTTTCTCTCTGCGAGAAGAATAGTAATATAGAAATCAATTGCTGCCAGTTTGCCCACCACTAGGCTAACCCTGTTCACCGTTCCCGGTGAATCCCCCGTTCCTCTGCTCCGTATCAAATGCTTTAAATTACTTACTACAATGCTTATCGCACGGGGTCGAGTGGAAAATGAATCACTGGTCTTTCCAACTCGAGTAGGCTATGTGGAGAAACAAAAACAATGTTTAATTTTAAATTAGTTATGGACCATTATTAATTTGTAAAGAGACTGTGTTTATTTCTATCTACATCCATCCCCATATTATGTATAAAAAAACCAATGTCAGTTTTTTTTCTAATTTCCTCCTATATCATGTTTTTTTTTAAATACACGCTCTTCACCTGCATTTCATTTTATGGTAAGTGATGATCAAGCCGAAAATGAAAGCCAGTTTTACCCGGAATCCTCAACCACAGAGGACCTGGCTATCTTACCTCTAACTGCCGAAACACGACAATGCTGTTAACATTGTTGTTATGGCTACAGACTTAGATAAGATGATGGTAGCTAGCCAGGCGGGCTTAGAACAAGAACTACCACCAACCAAAATGAGCAGAAAATTTTGCCCCCACTGAGAATTGAACCCGAGCCCTCTGTGTCTGAGTCTGGTGGTCTAACCACTAAACCACAGAAGCGGGTTTTCTAAATTAAGATCGGTGGGTTAATCATATCAGCTAATATGATGATTCCAGAGATGATGATGTTATTAATGAGAGCAGACGCGGCCCAGTGGTAACTGCCGCGACTCACCTATTGTAGGTCGTGGGTTCGAACCCTAACAAGCGCTTTACTTTGTGTAATTTTTTTCATCTCCACTGCTCTCAAAATGGTGAAGGAAAACATCGTGAGGACACTGGCATGCCCTAGAACCGAGAACGTCTACCAACCCGCACTGGGCCTGCGTGGTGGATTACGGCCCACAAGAGAAGGCCTGTGTCCCAGCAGTGGGAACAGCTTCTGTAATATGATGATTTGGCAACAGATTTACTGATCAGAGTTTTAACAAGAGGCTTGGTTAAGTCTCGGATTAGTAAGAGAAACTGAGGGGAAATGTGTCAGTCAGTGTGTTGTCATGCTCATGTGAACTCCTTCCTTAGATCTTTCTTAAGTCAAAGTCAAAGTCAAATAATTTATTTCAAATAGGCACATAAAAGGCACTTTTGAACGTCAACGAAATAGAATTGATTCTAGTTGTAGTTGTAGTTATAGTAAGATCGTGATGGCTAATATGTGGCTCTCAGCGCATTAACTAACTGCTAAAAATTTCCTTTATCTTTTTATCTTTATCTTTCTGTAAGTATTGTACAACTGCTAAAAATTTCCTTGTACAATACTTACAGAAAGATAAACATGAAAGACAGAGATATAATTCGTAATAATTTCAATTATTACCTACGATTTATTTTTAGGTTTTTTTTTAAGCAGTCTGTCCATTTGAAATACTGGTATTCAGCTACATCCGGTTAGACTGGAAGCCGACCTCAGCATAGTTGGGAAAAGGCTAGGCAGATGATGGTTATGATTTATTTTCATAACTTTTTTTTTTTTTTCAGGCTGTGCTCTGCAATAGGCCCGAAGCTGCTGAGTATCTTCTAAAACAGGGAGCCAATAAACACTCCAAGGACGTCCTGGGCCACACTCCGGTTGACTACGCCAGGAAACTAAACAGGGGAACCCACATGATCTCATATTTCCACTAAATACTTTATTTTTGGACCATTATTGTATTTTCGTCAGTATTTTATTTTGGATCTGGGTATGTGAAGACTTTTTTTGGGGACACAGTTGCGCAACAAGGATATTTTTTTAAATTTCGAATTCGTCATTTGTTTGCTTTTGTGTGGCATTAGGTTATTAAAATATGTTTGGGAAACCATGCAAACGTTTTTTGTAGGTACCTATTGGTTTTCGTAAAAGTATAGTCACCCTCATAATTTATTTACCACCCTAAGGTTGAATGTCTCTTGAACGACAAGGTTGATTTATCCATGTGACAGTTAGACAGTTTCAACTTTTGTGAAGTTTCACTTTATTGGGAATTGTCAAAAGTATTAAAGCAGAGGTCGACTATAACCTAATTCATTTATAGAAAAAAGGAAATCGGATGGCAACAGTTGCGCCACTGTAGCGCTACTCAAAATTGGCTGTTAACAAGTTGAGTGAAGTGTGAAAGCTGGCACGCGACAGAACCAATCTGTGATAACGTCGCGATTTGTTTTTATATAAGTTTAGCTAAGCGACGGTACTGATGCATAATACTTGTAATAATCACAAAAGCAGTTGATAGTAAAAAGAAAGAAAATAATGGTGAATAATAATGGTTACTTCATTATTTAAGTCATATTGGTCGCATAGAATCTCATTTAACTAATACATATCCATAGCAACTTTTTGGGGTAGGTGGCAACTGCGCCCGTGTCAACTCAACCCACTTTTTGTGGACTCGCTTTTTGTGGGTACACAGTTGCGACATAATTGGGACACAGTTTGGCATTAGTAAAGTCGCAAAGCATTGTGTTTTGTATGCTCTGTTGTAAAGTATGTTTTATTTAATTGAGGCATAATTATATTAAAGGTATTATCAAGTACAAGCGAGTTTTAATATTCACACCTTCACTCTACAACTGAATGAAATAAAACAAACAATAAAGATTTATTACTATTTTAAAAAGTAGGAACTTTTATTTATATGTGTGTATAAGTACATAATATTTTAGCCGTAAGACGTGCAGGACATAGGCCTCCCAAAATAAGATACGATTATAAAATCATTACAAAAAACATCACAAATTATTTATTTAAAAAAAGGTTTAAAACGAAGTAAAGATAAGTAGTAGGTACAGTAATACTGGTAACTTATAAATAAATAAAACTATCAATACAAATCCTACTAATCCTACTAATTAATATTATAAATGTAAAAGTTTCTGTGTTTGTGTGTTTGGATGTTTGTTACTCAATCACGCAAAAACGGCAGAATGGATTTGGATGAAATTTGGCAAATAGATAGTTTATAACCTGGATTAACACATAGGATACTTTTTATCCCGATATTCCTACGGGATCGAGACTTACGCGGGTGAAACCGCGGGGCGCAGCTAGTACAAGTATAAAAATTGAAGTTTATTTGTAATGCCAAAATAATAGGTGTTTACTAAATGCATAACGGTAATTAAAACAACAAAAATAAAACAATAAAAAAATATGTCTGTTAGTTCCGGCTAATCTCTCTAAACGGTTGGACCGATTTTGACAGGACGCATATAGCTGATGATCATACGAAGTAACTAAGGCTAATTATATTTTAGAAGAATTAGGGTTAAAAATAATAAAAGATCAAGTAGGTACAATGTGTTATGCATACCTACTACGTCTTTAGTTACTGTGATAAAACCGACAGATATAACAGACAGTTATGAAAGTTTTAGGTTAGAAAAATCTTATCGCTGTCAATCTTATTTTATTTATTTATTTAAGGATTACCAACGAGATACATTACAATTATCTTTTACAATAATAAAACTAGTTCAATAAACATTATCCCGTAATGCAAACTCAATTACAGGTAACCACAGCTTACACATTATTGAGTACACATGCTCTGAATTAAGAATTATTATAAAAAAATAAATAAATAAAATATCATTAAATTCAGATTAACATTAAATATAAGATAAGATTGACATTATTAAAGATTTACATTACATATTAAAATTTGTAGAAAATTTACTTGGTATAATAGTTTAAAAATAGAAATTATACATTAAATTTCATTAAAAAATAAATTTATTAAAAGTGATAAATTGATGAACTGATAAATTGATAAATTGCTTGGTTATTAGAATGATAAGTCAAATGTCCTCTAACCGAAAGTGCATAAACAATTTCCTTTTAAAAGTGTTAAGACTGTCATGATTGATATCGATATCCGCTTTGGGGCATACAGCATTATACAATTTGGTAGCCCTAGAAAGGGGAGAGTTGTCACCTAAGTTAGTTTTGTGCAAAGATTGAAGGTATGTGACCGTGGTAGTCTGCTCGGAACATTAATACAAATTTTGAATAATAGATCAGTATTAAATTTAGATGTCACTAATTTGAAAAGGAAACAAAGATCTAGCACTTTTCTTCAATTGGTGAGACTTTGGAGTTTACTTGCTTCGGTCTCGAGTTTGAACCCAACAAAGCACAAAACGGTGTAGGAAAACATCGTGAGGAAACTGGCATGCCCGAGAGATATTTCTCGACGGCATGTAAAGCCACGGCAGAGGCCCATGGGCGGCATACAAACTATGAAATGCGATTAGTCACTAACCACACGAAAAATAAAGAAGAAGGTCTCTATTTAGTATAAATCACACAGTAAGTTAGTAAACCGTGGTCGTATTTTACTTAAATCCAAGCGTATTAAGTTTCTATTACACGAGCACTCAACTCCATAAAATTCCACGGCAACACTCCAAAAACCTTCCGTGTGTGCGAAATCTCACGTGGATTGGGTGGAGTGGTAAAATATACTGAAATCCAAACATTCCTTCCAAAATCCGACGTTCCACACTCCACAAGCCAACTCATCGTGTGTGCGAGATGCGTGGGTAGAGTGCGCCCACTTCACGCCGCACGCGCTCGTCTGTGGCCGATACAACAATCCATTTAGCGCTCAGTTGGCAGTACGCAGTCGTCGGAGTAAGTGAACGAGAATTGGAGTGCAATGACGCGCCAATTGGAGTGGAGTGTTCGTGTGGTTGTTCGATTTTTGAGCTCCGTTCGGCTGCAATCCACGCCGCGCGGCGTGATGGAAATGGAGTGCTCGTGTAATAGGAGGTTTAGGCGTATTTTAATTAAACCCTGGCGTATTACTCAGGACGGCCAGATTGGTTATCAGCATTGGTATATGGCGCTCCTGGAGGGGGCAGGGTCCGAAGCTGCTGCAGCTGCGGCCATGCGTCCCAGAGATCATCGCATCTTCCACAGCTGAAGAGTTCACCATCAATGATAGCAGTCTGTTGCTGAATATAATAAGAAAATAACATAAGATTACAACTGCACTGCAATTTCATCAATAAGGTAGGTTCGCCCTCCTTCGTCGCTAAAAGTCAATCTGTCTAGCCTTTTCCAACTATGATGGGGTGGGTCTGCTTCATGTCTTACCACATGCAGCTGAATACCAGTATTTCACATGGAGTGACTGCCTAGCTGACCTCCACAACCCAGTTACTGGATAATACGATACCCCTTGGTAAGACTGGTTGTTAGACTTTCTGGCTTTTGACTACACGTGACGACTATCAAAGATCTACAAATGACAGCCGGGACCAACGGCATAACGTGCTTTCCGATGCACGGAGGGTCTTGGTATAATATAAAGATGGTCACCCATCTACGGACCAACCTCGGTAAGCGTAGCTTAACCTGAACGATCAACCCGTGAGGCTGTTATTACTCTGCTATAAGCCCCGCGACTATATAAATCGAAAATGGAAGCTTACTTCACAATTTGATTGAGTATCACTCTTGGCGAGGCGTATTCTTGCTGAGCTGCCCAACAGGCAACCCTGAGGGCACACCCTCGAAACCCATGGCTTCCAGACAGCATCTGTTGAGCGAAGTCCAGTACAGCATCGGCTCCAAATTCTGCGTTGTCTAGAACTGAAAAATGATTTCAATCAAATGGCTAGAAATCGACACGTGTTTCACCTCTCAACGAGGCTTCCTAAGGATGACGATTGACCAGTCGCAAGCCAGAACAAGACGTTGCTACACCATTGCTCGGTGTGGCAACACGTGTCGATTTCTTACAGGGTTTTTTATGAGTGTTGAGGTAGTTAAGCGAAATAGGTTACTAAATATATCTACATCTATTGTATTTTATATTGTAGGTTGTTTAAAAATCTTTGCAAGTGTTAGCTAAAAACTTTCCGGTTCGTATTTTCCGTAGTTGTATTTACAGGGTCAAATTAATTAAGCTAGCGAAACGCATGTGTTATGTTATGTGCACGGCCCGTTAGCTCTTGTGGTGCATAAACGTTGGAATGACCGACTCTGAATATATTTGTGTTAAAACGATTGTAAAAATTTGAAATATTATAAAAGCCAATTATTTTTAAAAGAGTAACCGTGTAGTTTCTTCTCCGTGAAGTTTTTTCTCCGTGAAGTTTCTTCTCCATAGGAAAAGACCAATTGGAACCGTGCACCTAGTTTCTGACGATTCATAAACTGATTTTGATTTTGTATCATGTTTTTAGGCAAAGAAGTAAAAAGTTTGCCAATATTTTTTACCGGTTTCTGGTTTTTTGTGGAATCCACCTACCTAATCTCATATAAAACTTCACCATTATGTATCTATGATATTAATCGAATAAATTGATTTTATTGAATAATTAGCTAATGTTCGAATAAACTCTCAAAACATGAATCAGTAAAAACCTACCAAGTGTGAGTCGGACTAGCGCACTAAGGATTCCGTACCACTTCGTCCTAAAATGACGTAAAAAAAAATTGAGAAATTTTGGTATTTTTTTATTTGTTATTTTAATACAGGTCGCGAAGTTTGACTTACTTACTTATTCCTATTCCTAATATAAAACACGCCTTTGCGAAAAGTTATTTTCTTTCAACTACATAGTAATGTTATCATTAATCACTAAAAGACCAATCACAAAGGACGTACTTTTTGCTTAGAACCAAAACAGTGCAGTAAAGTTGTATGAAATTTCATTGTTGCACTGTTTTTCATTAATGCACTGTTTTTAGGGTTCCATACCCAAAGGGTAAAACGGGACCCTATTACTAAGGGTCGTCTGTCCATCGGTCTGTCTGTCTGTCCTTCCATCCGTCTGTCTGTCGGTCCGTCCGTCAGTCTGTCCGTTTACCAGTCCGTCGGTCAGTCTGTCCGTCCGTCTGTCTGTCTGTCCGTCTGTCCGTCCGTCCGTCCGTGCACCCGCCCGTCCGTCCGTTCGTGTACCCGTCCATCCGTCCGTCCGTCCATCTGTCTGTCTTTCTGTCTGTCTGTATGTCTGTCCGCCCGTCCGTATGTCTTCCTCAAGAACCACTCTATCCATTGGTGAAAACAGAATGAAAATCGGTGGAGTAGTTTTTGAGTTTATCGCGAACAGGACGACAGACAGACGCGGTGGAGGACTTTGTTTTATAATATGTAAGGGTAAGGAAGATTTGGCCTTCAGAAGATTATAGACGAATTCATTCAGTTATCCAATAGTACATACTTACTATTTCCATACAGTCATCTAATCGCTAGGCTTCAAAGTTATAACGTTCCATGGAATTAGTATGTACTTTATAGTACAAAGTTATAACCTACTACAGCAACCTAGCAACAATTATCCAAGGAGTTCAACCAGTCCTAGGTTTATTCGAAACTGGTTAAAAGTACAAAATGGATTTCGTTTAAAAAAAAAACTAGTCGGTTTCGCTTCTATTTTCAAGAAGCATTACTTGCAAAGAAAATGTCAGTTGTATAATAGGTAAAGAAAACATCACAAACTTTCGGGTTACAAAATAAAATTATCAGTGTCAATAGTAATTAATAACTTCCCATAACACGGAGTAAATTTATAAAACTACCGTAAGTATACATTTGTTAAATATTTTGTTTCCTAAGATGGCACATTCTGTATTGAACCCTTGATATCTTTTGATTTTCTGACTCTCACATCATAGTCATATTGATTTTTTTGATCTTCTATAAAGTAATTTATTCTAGTAAGTTTTCGGATCCATTCGTAGCTTATTTGTTTTTACACGACTACCCAAAAAAGGAGCGAATGTTTTCAGGGTTCATGTATGTATGTGAGTTTTTAAATATGTAATTTCAGTCGTCCCATTATACCTCGCGAAGTTTGTACGCCTTGTTTGTGTTTGCTTTTATAATGTAAGCTCCGTGCGTAATAAACGACCTGCTCTTGCACCATTAAAATCCGATGAATTACAAGAAATGAAGTGAGTATTCTGACACAAAACTGTTGAACTCGGCAGGTCATGGAGCAAATGTACCTGATTGAGATATTCATAGACAAGGTGACCATATACGAATCTGACGAAGAAGAGAAGGGCTCTTCTAATAAGAATCTGATTATCAAAGTAAAATTTGGACCCAATACGCAGTTCATCGTCAAAGAAGGCCAACTAGCTGTGAACGAGAGGCCAGACGACATAATAAAAACTGACGAAAATACTGGCCGCAGAGAATGGTCAAGAATCATAAGAGTTGGTAAATCATATCTATTCCCTTCATTCCCAGACACAATACTCATGATGTTAAGCAAGTTTCCACTAGAAATAGAAGTTTGGAACGATGACGAATCTGAACTTGATAACCAAATATTCGTTGGTGTTGGCAATATGCATTGGCACACACATTTTTTTCATATGGTTAAGGAAACATCAGATCCCTGCAAGATGCACGAACCGTTATCTATTAAAAACAGGACTATCATAATGGCCGAATGTTGCTGTGTGCAAGCTGGTGCGGTGGATTTTATTCTTCGATTGAGTGCTTTAGGTTCCACCATAATAACAGAATTCCAACAATTATTGAAAGATCCCGAACAATTTGTGTTTAGGACTAACAAAGCACCGAGCATGTTTCAATGCCAGAGGGTTGAAGGCGATGACCCCAACTTTTGTATGGTTGGTAGTCTGTATGAGACCACCACGTTAGAAGACCCAGATTTAATTGACATGGCAAATAAAAAGATCGAAGTATGCACAGAACTACAGAGCTGTGGCATGGGTGGCAAAGACGGGGATATGGTCTGTGAGCACCATGACGTGGGATCTGCAAAGAAAAAATACGCCATCGATAAGATCAGAATGGGTGATATTATTGGTCCATGTGGTAATGCAAATTGTGCATTAGCCCATAGGGTGAGAAGGTATATTAGAAATCTGGACACCTACAAAACAAAAGCAGCTGGTATCACAGATGTAAACCGAAACGAGAGAAAGGTATGCGGAACGTGTGCTTGCAAAGACGACCGGTTTCACAGAGACGAGTGCCCGAAGGATACTCCGATCGACACCAAGTGCACAGGCTGCGAAGGAATGGCAGCGCGTGGTAACACGTGTGAAGATAAAAGAAATAAACAGTTTGGAACAGGAGCGACACCTAAGACGAGTGACACGCATGTCGGTTACGTTTTTAGTATTACAAAATTTCCAGATTACAAACAAGGCATGTTTGGACAAAATACTATCGTTGAAGATTGTTTCTGTACTAAACTTAATAGTGTAGTTGATGTTAGTAGTAAAGCTTGTACAGCTACTAGTCAAGATGTAGGCCAAAGCTTACCGGGGTGTAGTTGTCGTAAGACAACAACATGCAAATCTGACACAAAAACCTACGGAAGCAAATCAACAGTCGGCATCGGAATCAATACCCCAATCGTATACAATGTCAGTCAGTCAGAACCATCTTACCAACCCGCAACGTACAACGTAGTAACCAGTCAATCTGCCGGCTTTGACCAGAAGCGTAAAATAGAAGTTTATAATGTCACGGAAATGCCGGTGGAAAAAGATTGCAGATGCACTCCAAAAAAACCAGCACCACCTTGCAAAACGTTCGATTGTGACTGTTTAGCGGAAACCCAAGAAATTGCTTCTAGGAAATTTCATAAGGCATATTGCCCTTCTTATAAACATAAGACTAACTGTCCGGTTACAATGATGAATGAAGAGGAAGAACTAAAGAAGTTGGAAGAAGATGAAGAAGAGGTAACGCCTTTGCCGTATGGTTTGCCGCCAATAAAACTGGGCCCATGTCCTGTATTAGGAAGGCCATGCACAGTGCCAGACGGCTTTGCCAGGATGTACAAGAACGCACAAGTGCCCACACAACCGTTCAGCTACAGTAATGACGGCAAAGTTTGCTGTTCCAGAGAATACGAAAGAATAAAGAAGGCGATTAGAGAATACACGAAGAATGATAAAGAGAACGATTTCCGTTGCATTAATAAGTTTAACATAGACACGGAGAGACGATGTTGTGACAAGGAGCAAGTATTGGCATCCCTCACTGGCAAGTCATGCTGTGGTTCGCATAAATTGGCAATTCAAGAAAAGTATAAAAAAGAAGAGAAGTGACAGCCATGATATCATTGATATTTTATTTTGTAATCTGATTAGACTTTTATACAACTGGCAATAGTTGTTTTATTTTAACATAACTGGCGAAATGAGGGCCTACTATTAGGTACGCCGCTGCCTACCCCTTCGGGGAATACATTCGTGAAGTTACGGTATGTTATGCCTTGGCTGAATCAGCGCAATCAGGCTATTTCCAAAGACATCATTAGTCGTAGTCATTTCCCATTAGAGTGCTACTGATGATTTAAGTCTGGAACACACAAACACAACTGTTGACAAATAGGTATAATATAGTATGTAAATATACTTTAGTAAAGGTATGAAGGCTTGTGCAAATGGCGAGATATCGTGGGCGAGATAGCTTGTTATGTGTGCTTGATTGTTAGCCCTGATTCCGAATAACGGTGCACGCGGCAGTGCTGCCGCGTCACTACTGGTTCCCAAAGATCATACCTTAGCATACCTATAGGTACCTACTCTTTTCGTGTCTAGATGTGATAAGTAGATGCTAAGTAGCATCTTACAATTAGAATGTTTTTGCTATTATGTTCATGTGTATTTCAGGCATTAAGTATTGTTATCCGTACTAATATTAGTTATATAAATGCGAAAGTAACTCCGTCTGTTTGTCTTTTACGTTTTTAGGCCCTAGCGGCTGAACAGATTTCGGTAGACCTTGATGACCTGGGTGAGGACACAGGACACTTTTATCCCCGTGGTATGTTCCCGTGGGAAAATTTCCGACATTCACGGCACGCGACATCGCGGGAAAAATCTAGTGGGAAATAAACGTACATATTCGTATAGTAGTACTAGCCGTACCGTATACTCAAATTCAAATTCAAACCATTTATTTAAATTAAACCTTTTACAAGCACTTACGTACAGGGGGCTTAAAACGGTCACTTTAGCAGAATCATAATATGAAAATATTATGAATCATCGTAAAATGTCACAAACTGACAATTCTTATTATGATCAGCGTGTAATTCATATTACGAAATAATTCATCTATCACAGTTTTCTATGGGGATTTGTAAAATGGTCCAGAAATATTATGAATTGCTTTTATGTCAAATTAGAGGAATTGTTAATGACAGCTGGGATTCAGGAAATGAACTCCTGTTAGAGGAATTGCTAATGTGGCCGGTTTAGGCCCCCTGATCAAACATAATTGGGTTTGATTTAATCACTGTGAACTCGGCGTCAGGCAGGTGTGATGTTCTGTTGATGGCTAGCCGCTTACAAAACTTGATACAACTCAAGTCATGAAGTTTTCTTATTTTTAATTAAAAATAAACATGATTGTTTAGAATCACTTACTGAACCACAATGGAAAAAGAGGATAACGAAAATGGACAGGACAAGCCGAAAAAAAAGAAAAGTTCTTCGAAGTACAACTACACTTTTGGCGATTCTTATCCAGGTAAATAAATACACAGATCGCTCAAGGCCCACATACGTGCCTTAGTACGAGATTTTGTACAAATGGCCGTGGTGGAGACCAAGCAATGGCTTCGATTGAGGCCGCAAAATGTGCGAGATTCCGAATGAGGTGATAGACGTGCGAGCAAGTACCCGTACTTATGGCTCGGCGAGCTTACTCGCCCGTGTGTTATGCTAATTACGCGCATTTTAAGACTGCTGAGAAAGTTCTTCGGCGATCCAACAGGTTTGAAATTTTGCTCGTAGCTCGCCTTGGCGCGTACGTCTGTCATCGCCGCGAGTCGCGAGCCGCCATTTTGTTTCGACATTTGTGTAATGTTTGTTTAGTTTGGTTTAGAAAATTCTTAACAGTTCATACGAATATTTTATTTATTTATTCCTCAACAAATTTACATTTGTGTCGAACAATGGTTTTAACAATAGTGATTCTAACAATGAATGTAACTCAATAATTAAACAATATCGTAATGTCAAGAAAAAAAAAACAAACATAAATTCCACATCGGTCACACTCGCAACATTGTTAGTCTTAATCATAATAATTTAACTTAATATTAATTCAAAATCACTATAAATTTAATTCAAAGAAATGTATGTCAATAAAATTCATTAATATGTAATGTCATGATAGAATTTGGATATATTACTAACACTAATAGCTCCGGAAATTAGTGATTTTAGCTAGAATAACAAAATTTATTGAAGGTTTGCGAAATTATCTTGTCTTTAGTAAATTAGAATCAATGTAAAAGACAGAAATACGAAGTTTCAACCTTACAATCTATTGAAAAATACGCCCAAAAAAACGCATTTCATTCCATAATCCTAAATAAAAGAGGTCCCTCGGTCGACGACATCGCCACATAGTGTGAGCAAGCTTTATGTGTGTCACCGACAGCGAGCCGAGTAAAGTCGCGAATTTAAAAACCGCGTACTTTAAGTTCTGCGACACTTGCAATCGTAACTTTATTTTGCCAACAATCTGCCTAGCCTTTTCCCAACTATGTGTGGTTGGCTTCCAGTCTAACCGGATGAAGATAATATTATAGTAATTATTTATTTTGCCAAAAATGGATATTAAAATCAAAACTATTAAAACATTTTCTCCACTTCAGGAGTAGTTATAGGGCATAAGCACTGCCTCTTACAACGGACCGGGCTGGCTGTGCCGGCGAACATGGGCTGGAAGTGGGACGCAAAAGATGTCCCAGGAATGAAGGTAGGCTTATCTTTTAAAATATTAAACTTTTGCCTATATTCTATTCAATAGAAAAAAAATAGTGCATTTGGCAGATACCAAGATGCAGGTCAACCGAAACAAAATTATACATTATGTTATCTAACGAAGGGCGTTCGCGTTAACCTGCAACAGTATAGCGTCTATACATCCTAAAAAAATATTACCAATAAAAAAAAAGATTTATGTATTTTTTTATAGTAAAATATTCATAAAAAATATTAAATTGATACGGAAAAGAAACACTCTGTACACACGGCTACACATCAAGCTATACATTTCCAGTATACGCTGACCTCACATTGTGCGGAAATTCTATACACTTTTGTATACGCACACTTGTCACACGTCACACTTGACTATCTACGTTGAAATACAAGTGTGCGTGTACAGAGTGGTTCTTTCGCGTATCAATATAATAGTTTTGTGAATAAGTCACAACTTATTATTTATTTATTTTTTGTTGAATTTTTTTTAGCATGTATCGACCCTATACTGTTGCAGGTTGACAGGAACGCCCTTGTTAGTAAACATACTGTATATCTAAAGAGATAGAGCAATCACAAAGCATGATAAGGTACCTACATAATAACAATTGCACCAATTACAAGATACTTCCAAAAAAATATAGTTTGTAGGGTGAATGAAATGAAATAAAGTTTTACTCAGAATTACCTACTACACAATATTATCATTCAGACCAATACAAAACACAGACATACTTAAAAGTTCAGGGATTCGAGGGTGACACCGAGACGGTACCGTTTGCGAGTAAAATCGTGCCGTTTATGAGCGTGATGCGGGCCTTAACCATAAGTTAAGTCATTTTGATATTTCAAACACAATTTTTGTTTTTGCAAACATGTAGTCAGTCCGTAAGGGCTGGTCACCAGGCGTCATTGGCAAAAGCGTGGCAAAACTAATGACGTTCAAGTGTGCGCGTGGCGGCGGTGAAAAAGATAAGAATAAAAAGAAGAAAAAGAAAGGGAGCAGACCTGGCGCTGATATCGGAGGTGGCGACTCTGAACCTGAAGAACCTCTCGAACCCAAACCCGCGCTAAAGGTCCAAAGGAAAGGCGATGTGTTTACTATTCAGGTAAAGATGTGGCTGGTCTTTATATAAGTAGGTAGTCAACAAACTTGAAAAGTTGCCAATAATAGGATACATTTTCAGGTAAATCCATTAAAAGATTTAACTGATATATTGCCAAACGAAGATCCATATGTGGACTGTGATCCAATGATTTTCAAAATAATAAAGAAAAGAAGCCCAGAAGAGCAAGCGAAGGTCGAAGCGCGGAGAATGGTGAAATTAAAAAAACAGCGAGATGCCGAAATTCGGAAGGCGTTAGCAGAAGCCGTGGAGGACATATGCAAGTGTGCTTACATGGATGTGTATTGCAACGACTTGTCTGCTATAGACAAGGTCATTGATAGCTGTCCAGCATTTAAAGATCCTGACTGCATCTGCAAGGAAGAATCTCTGAGTTCTCTGTCAAGTAATGCGACTTGGGATATAGAGTATACTCCTCCGTTTGGGTGCTTCGACTTGGCTCCGAGGAAACGTAAGCAGTTCATTCATGTTGAGACGCAATACATACCAGCAGATGCGGGTATCGTGGATAGACCAAAGTCCCCCCCAAAGGCCAGAACGTGCAGGAGATCCTGCACCTCTCTTCGACCCAGGAAGAAATTTTTTAAGAAACCCTGCTGTAGTCCTTGTTCTTGATAATTTCGGTTGTTTAGGTGTTTCTGATTTAGATAAAGTTATACACGTTTGGTATCAGACTAGATTTTTAATCTTAACTTCCTTGAATTCGATCAGTATTTGGCAGAACATAGAGTCTTTCTTAAAATATTTTTTAAATAACGGAATACGTTATCACTGGGATTTAGGTTCTCAAACTAAATAAAAACAAGTACTTGTCAATTAGACTACCTGCTTTTAACTATCAAGTTTCTTTCAACCTCTCTAATGTAATCCACTGACAGTATGTACAACAGAAACATACGAGTGAAAGAAATAAAAAACAAGATTATAACATTTAAAATAAAAGCTTGTAACAAAAGTACGGTATCTGACTGATGTAGCACTCATACGGAGAGAAAACGTTCGTCTTTGTAGAGAGTAGTCTCATAAACATGTGATTCCGTACATTCCATAATAATCCGTTTCGTTAGGTGATGGATACGTTATACACTGGACACAAATTGGTGCCGATTCTGTTGTTCACAAACTAAACTCAATTTAAGTTCAGTGAATCTTTTTATTTCATTAAGAAAGGGACAAGATAAATTTTAGTTTAGTCCTGTCAAATTAATCAGCGCCTGTCACTACTCCATAAAAGTTTAGACGTGATTGAAAACTTGCCTAATAAAATTACGTCAATTTACGTCAGGCGCTGATTAATTTGACAGGACTAAACTAAAATTTATCTTCTGTCATTTACATGAGCGGCATGCGTCAACGGCAGAGGCAACCTAAGGCGCCGATACACGTCGGCTGCAGCTGCCGCCGACACGCTTACGGGTGTCGTCGACACGTCTAAGGGTGTCGTCAACAATGTGCCGCTTGTGTATTTGAGCTCCGTACTCAAATACAAGAGCAGCACGTTGTCACCGGTTGAAGTTGCCTCTGCCGTTGTGTGTATGAGGTATGAGCACTAACATGAAATGTAACACATATGAGCCGGCCAAAAGTGTATATTTATAAAAGTTGCTTAAATTAAGAGACGTTTAAACGTCAAAAAATCCCTTCGAAACAGACGTTAATCATGACATAACTTTAAACAACGTTTATAAATAAATCCCTATAAACAAGCAATAGTTTGTTTTGGACTTTCTTCTCAGAGTAGTCATAGGAAACACCCAAACCTAACTCATCTAGTTTTTTAAAACACAAATTATTTTTGACGTATTTTGAACCAATTTATTTATAAATAACCAATTTCATAACGACTAAGGGATTTTATTTCAACTTGTGTTACATTTCATGTGACGTTTATCCAATCCGTACCCGAAATACTTACTCCTGCTGTATCGTTCACGGTTTTCGTGTACGTAGTATTTGAGGATGAAGGGTACCACAATGCTGGTGCCGAGGACCACGGCTCCGCCTAGCGCCAACGATGCTGGGTTGATGTTTATTGTTGGAAAATCCTAGAGATTATACATTTATTAAAACAGTTTTCAAGCCTATTAATTTAAAAATTTTGGAATGATCTCGATTGTGCGTTTTTGACAGATTTCTCTCCACCTCCGGTCTCGCCTCTGTAGTCTAATGGTTAGACCACCTGACTCAGACCAAGAGGTACCGAGTTCGATTCCTAGTGAGGGCAAAAATTTCTGCTCGATTTGGTTGGTGGTAAGGCTTTTCTAAGTCCGCCTGGCTAGCAACAACCATCTTATCTAAGTCTGTCGCCATAATAACAATGTTAACAGATTGTTGTGTTTCAGAAGTTAGAGGTAAGATAGCCAGTTCCTCTGTGGTTGAGGATTCCGGGTCAAGCACGCTTCCACCTGATTATCACTTACCATCAGGTGAGATGGATACAAAATCACTTACCATCAGGTGAGATGGATACAAAATCTGTTAAAAACACAACAGGCGAGACCTTGTAACGTTTGTAAATTACTAGAGCTGGCCCCCGCAGTAGCCCATACGACCTCAGCTCATTCGATTTTTATCTCGCTCGCACCATACTAGTCGCGGGCTGAGTGAGAGCGAGACGGAGTGGGGTGCTGGCGGCTCGCAGTCGCCAATAGTTTAGGTAATTGCTTTTTTCGGTGAAAATAATTTGTAATAAAAAAAATTAAAAACATAGGCGCTGCTTTATAGTTAGTTCAGTTAATATGAAAAGTTTCATGATCTAATTTTAAGTATTTTTTGAATACCAGCGCGCAGCGGTTGTTTGTTCGGTTTGGAGGTAACTTTGGACTTTTTTTCCATCGAGTATGGAATCTTGTTTTCGTTATAGTAGGTACTTCCTCAAGGTTAACCTATATTTTTTTCAGAATTAATGCTGCTATATTTTCGATATAACGGCGGATTATGCTAAGCAATTCGAGGTAGTATAGAGGCTTAAACTTGGGGCTTGATGGAAGAACCTCCATTGACAAGACCTGTAAATGGAGGTTCAGGTCATTTTTGGTGGGGGGGTGGGGGGTGGAGGTAAGTCTTAAACCTTACCATGTATCACCAGAGGGGAGGGGGGGATAGTTAAGACGCTGACAACAGATAAACCGTGGTCACTGTTGGATTGCATAGAAAACAAAGAGAAGTGCGATGACATAATGCTAGTAATTTATTGCAAATTAAGAAGCAATTATCGATTTATTCAAAAATGAGTTGAAAAATCGAAAATAAAAAACAACCAATTTCTGCATTCAATTAAGACGTTCTTGTTATTAATTAAAATACCAACGTACGTTGATATTTAATACAGATATTTTGGATTAGAACTCAAGTTAAAAGGTTAGTTTACCGTTAAATGGTAACAACCAAGTTCTGAGAAATATGTCCAAGATTAACATAGATTTTTTCCGCTACTACAAATTTTTTTACCGTTTGCCTGTTGTCAGAGCCATAATGGACATCGATCTTCTTTCTTTTCCTTTCGTTCTAATGAATGATTATGTTGATAATTATTTCGTTAAGAGAAGGGGAAAGATGGAAATAATAAAAAATCAGAAGTTCGGAACACCAAGAAAGCTATTCTCCATTTGAAATAAGATTAGACATTTAAACAAACCTTTTTACAGTTCATTCAACCGATTTTGACTTCTATACCGTAGGTATAAGAATGGCATTAAAAGCAAAAAAGGTTACACAATATTAACTGTCTACTGCAGCTGCCATTTGTCATGCCACCAACGTAATAGAAGTCAAAATCGGTTGAACGGACTGTAAAAAAGGTTTATTTAAATGTCTAATCTTATTTCAAATGGGATATAGTAAATATTATTGAAAGCTTATTAACGTACCAGCATTCCATACGCCGAGTTCATAGTTTTCTTCACCGGAATACTTAGAAAAGGGACTGTAAAATCCAAGTCTATCTGGAAGATGGAACAAAAACTTCTATTTTACGTAGTATTATAATATCTGTGATTTTGTTAAAAAACAGAATTAGGTAGATCGGTATACCTATTAAAATTAAAAAACTAAAACTTAACTAATTAAAAAACTACTGAATTTCGGTAGAACATTTGGTGGCTTAATTTGTTGCATTTTAACCCTACTATGACGTCCTGCAAGGAATACGTCGAGTTACCAGTAACCCTGTATATAATTTATTTAATTTATTAATTTAAGTTAATTTATATGTAATTTTGTGTAGGTATTCTTCGAACAATTAAATCTGAAGTCTGCGGATGTGAGTAGAGTCAATTTACAAGTTTTAATATTCTCCAATACCTTATTTAAAATATTGACTCACTTTTATATCCTCATCGACAGTGTTAAAAGTAAACAGCTTCCCTTGCCTCCCTCCCTCCCTCCTCTTCCGCACATGTTCACTTTTTACCAAAACCATCACAAAACACAAAATCACGAACACTTTCAACATTTTGATTATTTGAATCACATTTTTAATTGGGCCAATAAGCTGTGGTGCTCGCGCCAAACCCCAGCACGGTTTGCCACCATTTTTATGTGATTTTCATATTAAATGGTGAAAGCAATCAATGGGTGTGACAGCGAAAAGTTTCCGCGTATTGTTAAGCACAATAAAATGCCGCGTTACAAGTTAGAGCCTTGCGAAATTATTGTGGGTGTGCATGGAGAAGGATTAGACACGACCATTTTTATTTTCTCAATACTCACAACTGGTAGGTATTAAATAAGCTAGGTTTGGGACGTAGCAGCTTAGCAGTATCTATACTCCATTTGAAATAAGATTAAACATATAAATAAGCCTTTTTTACAGTCCGTTCAACCGATTTTGACTTCTGTTGCATTGGTGGCATGACGAATGGCACCTGCAGTAGACAGTTGGTATTTTGTAACCTTTTTTGCTTTTAAAACCATCCTTATGCCTATGGTATAGAAGTCAAAATCGGTTGACCGGACTGTAAAAAGGTTTGTTTACATGTTTAATCTTATTTCAAATCGAGTATAAGTAGACTTAGATGATTGCAGTCATGCATGCAATGACTGTTTTAATTGCTTTAGGTTTTTTTTGTAGAAACTCAGTGTGCACCTGCCCACATAACAAGTAGCCTAAGCATTCCTCTTTACTGTGAGAAAAAGCCCTAGTGTCAATAAACAATTTAAGAAATAAATAAAAATTAAAAAATTAAAAGTCTTTTTATTTCTTGCAAAATTTAAAATACCTACATAATTTTAATTACAATTTCTTAGGTTAGTAAGGTATACATATGAGTAACATAATATTAAATTTGGGGTGAGATGTACTGATGAACCTATTATTATTTTTATATTACACTTTACTCCATTTGAAATAAGATTAGACATTTAAATAAGCCTTTTTTACAGTCCGTTAAACCGATTTTGACTTCTATTGCGTTGGTGGCATCACAAATGGCAGCTGCAGTAGACAGTTGGTATTGTGTAACTTTGTTTGCTTTTAATACCATCCTTATGCCTAGGGTATAGAAGTCAAAATCGGTTGAAGGGACTGTAAAATGGTTTGTTTAAATGTCTAATCTTATTTCAAATGGAGTGTAATTAAAAAGTAGACTTTAACTCAGTCTGCAAGAACCCGTCCGCAGATGAAAGCCTCCTCCAAAGAAAACTAGTTATCTCTACGTATCTTGGGCTGCTTGCATCCAGCTTGGGCATAGAAATATAAAAAAACCCGCCAAGTGCAAGTCGGACTCGCGCACGAAGGGTTCCGTAATATTATCTATAAAAACGGCAAAAATATCACTCTTGTTGTATGGGAGCCTCCTTAAATATTTATTTTATTCTGTTTATTGTTATAGCGGCAGCAGAAATACTTCATCTGTGAAAATTTCAACTGTCTAACTATCACGGTTCATGAGATACAGCCTGGTGACAGACGGACAGACAGACAGACTGCGGAGTCTTAGTAATAGGGTACCGTTTTACCCTCTGGGCATAATTATTATGCCCAGAAACAGCATCAGTGGCATCAGTGGCATCTGCGGGCTTAAAACGGTCACTTTAGCAGAATCATATTATTATTAAAATATTATGAATCATCGTAAAATGTCACAAACTGACAATTCATAATATGATTTGCGTATAATTCGTATTACGAAATAATTCATCTGTTTCACAGTTTTATATGGAGATTCATAAAATGGCCCCCAAATTATGAATTGCTTTTATTTCAAATTAGAGGAATTGCTAATGACAGCTGGATTCAGGAAATGAACTGCTTTTAGAGGAATTACTAATGTGGCCGGTTTAGGCCCCATGACATGCTTCTGTTTCCTAATTTGTTTTTTTTAAAGCATACTGCGCTCTAGTTCCCTTTGGCAGGTGATAATTTTTTCCTTGTTTTTGTGGTGTACTTCCAGATCTGGCACGTATATGTCAGGCAGATAGGGAGAGACTAGGAGATGATGTATTCATGACTCTAGTTTTAACATTAACTGGAATGTTGCTTTTAAAAATCTGTTACAAAATTTATTCCACGTTCGGTGTATACGTCGCTCTATTCCTGATTATTTTTTTTACTTTGAAAGAGCAATTTATATACACCCCTTTGCAAAAAAAACGGGCGGTTTTGTTTTTGTTACATTATTGGTAATCATTTAGTTTTAAAGAGGTTTTAATAGCCAAACTTACTGGCACTTGGGTATGAAAAAAACTTAATTCCAAATTCAAAACTTTTGTTTAAAACAATAATTATCCCTTGTAATGGCAGAAAAAGCAATAAGAGCTAGTAAATTTGTAGCGCTGCTGGAAGAGGGGTGTAGCCAAAAAACTATATTTTTATTGATAATAAGAAATTACTAGTCATTTATGCTAATGAAATAAAAATGAAGTAAAAATATTAATATTATCTATAGAAACGCTAGTGACCGCTAAGGTGCCCGTTTTTTTTGCAAAGGGGTGTATATAATATATTATTACCATCATACTTACAAATTGAGCTAGGTATAATTTAAATCGAGCTAACCTTATAAAACTATTGAAGCCATAACATGTTTTCAAAGACCATGATGCCTTTTCTAAACGTTGTCGAGTCTACTTTCAGACAATTTGTACCATTTTCACGGCTGTGATTAACATGATGTCTTTTCTTAGATTAGTCTAAACTCTACGCTAACATTAAACACATTATAAATCTTAATAATACAAAACGTAGTTATTAGAGCGATACTTTCACGGCTTTTAAATTGGTTATCATCAGAACATTTTGATCTTTCTCTTGCAAGATTTGATTGTTAATCTACGGGTATTATGTTAAATGGGTGCATTCTTATAAGTACCTACCCATTAAGTATTATTCTTTATGGCACCTCTTTAGGTCACGACTTTATGGTGCGTGAAAATTCGCAGATTCGCGCTGTTACAGTGTATAATAGATTCAGAGGGCCAACTCGGAAGAACCTTGCTCCGTTGAGCCAAAGTGCGTCTGAGCACCGGTTGATTGAATAAGTAATACAAAACTGGCGAGGAATTCATCCGCTGTTGAACTATTTAAGTAATCTTCTGCTGCCGGTCAATTTTGATTATAACATCCTTATTGTGGCATGGTTATCTGTTCAACAGCTGGACTTATGCCCGTTACAATAATAAAGCCATTTATTTCCAAACTTTGGGTACATCATTAGCTTGTTAACATAAAGTATTTGGGTAATCATAGTATGTCCCGCAGTTCGGTGTGTCTTTTGGCATAGGCCTCCTCCAACTGTCTCCATTGCGCTCTGTCCGCAGCAACTCTTGCCCAGTAAGGTCCCAGGGTTAGGCGGATGACGTCTTCCCATCTTGTTTTTGGGCGTCCCCAGTTTCTAGTCCCGTCTCTTGGGTACCACAGGGTCACCTGTTTGCTCCATTTGTTAACTTGACATCGAAGCATGTGTCCTGTCCAACCCCATTTCAAATGGTCTATGCGAACCACTGTATCCTTAACCTTAGGTTTTTTCTAATCTCTGAGTTTCTGATTTTGTCCCTTAGTTTTACTCCTAACATGCTTCTTTCCATCGCCCTTTGGCATTTTGCTAGTTTCGCTCTATGGTCGTCGGCGAGCGACCAGGTTTCGCAGCCATACGTTAAGCAGGGAAAAATGCAAGTGTCGAAAGTATGCCCCTTAGTTACCGGTAAATGGGCATTGCATGGCGTAGTGACTCAACAACGCACAAGGAACATTATCTACCATTTACTTCGTCGCCTGGTGACTGATCGGTAAAAATTGCTTGTAAACAGAGTTTTTATGATAAACTAGATCCAACTGGAAGTTTAAGGAGGTGTAAAATAGACCATTACCTACCTAATGCGGGTCATAGACGTTCAAGTAATTTGATCAAACAGGCTGGTTCAAAAAACGGTTTTATCTAATTGGCATGAATGTGTGTGGGACAATTTGAACAAAATGAGTTGTCAAATGGCATGAAGAAATATGAACTTTCGTATTTCTTTTTTAATCTTCAGATAACTTTTATCCGAGAAATAAAAATTGCGGTTTGACAGCTTTTGCATGTGTATAAAAATGTCAAAGTGAAAAAAAGGAAAAAGTCAAAAAATGTGTTACAGTTGGTTGCAATATTATTCTGGCAATCAGGCCGGTCCAAAACCGAGTTGTCCCAAGCGCAAGCATTACGATGTCATTTTGCAACAAGACAGAATGCTATGCCGGTAGCACGTATTTTGATTTTGAATGCACGTTGTTGTGTCAAACAATGCTTACTCTTCACGCTCTGAATGAAACAACGTCGAATTATGATTTCTTTTACATCCTTTTCTACGTACTTTAGTGTATAAAATTTCCAAAAAGTACAAAAACTTTTAAACCGTACTTTAGTGTTATAAAAGACAACAAAAATTTTGAAAAGAAACTAGACAACGACACCTTGAAATAATAGAACCTCCTTCTTTTTGGAAATCGGTTAAAAATAGGTGATGATATTGGCGGATATAGGTGGTGGTAGGTGGTGGTGGTGGTATACAGTAGGACCCCAGATCTGGTGAAGCGGTATTGGATATTTCCATAGAGAATTTTACAGGAATAGTCCGGGTGTTCGGATTTGTGCCCGGCTGCTTGCAATAGACTCTATAGTCTATATCAACTCTATGACCAACTGGCCAATACTGAATACAAGCGGGATGCTGTGTTAGCAAAAATGAGTTAGTAAGATTTTTATAGTGTTGTTACTGCTTTATAATAATAAATTCTCGTGTACCTAAGTACCTAGGTACTGTCTGTTTCAAAAGTATGAAGGTGAATAAACAAGCCCGAATTACGTTAAACTCTGTTTAGAACTTACCTATTTAGAAGGTTTCAACTTTATTATTATAACTTTTAAACGTTTGAATAGCATTATTAAATTATAATTGAAAAATCATAGACGAAAACTGAGATCATAAAATTAACCTCAATCGTCCGATAAAAAACATTTTAAATCAAAAGAAAGCACTCAATTTGCATGTGGGATTACAAATCGACATTCACAGGTAGGTTAGTTTTCTGATCCATTTGTTTATATTTTCATTCGATGCTTTTCGAACAGACCACAGAATGGCTACTCTGATGATTGTTTCAGGAGTCAACACTGATAGGTATGTCGCATTGTGCACTTAACCTGTATGACCGCGCGCGAGCCGCGCGCGGCCCAAAAACCATTGTAGTTGATTAGAAAGTCCTTGAAGAATTAAAGGTCCAAAGTAAGAAGGAAGAAGCGTCAGAATTTCCTGGAACAAAGCTACACCTACTTAGGAACTAGGAAACGTACAGAAATAAGTAAGTCACTAGGGAATTAGCTGGCTTCCTACTGCGATAGTATCAGATCAAAAGCGTGACGTCGTTGTCGTAAAAGTATTATGCAATGTAGATCACATGTGACAATGGTGTTTCCCCATGTCATTGTGTCGGGGCACGCTACGGAACGCCCTGTATATAGACGTATGCGGAATTGGAAGACGGCAGTTATTTCCAAGAGCCGGGTAAGATGGGTCCTAGCATGGTTCCTTGTGTGGTGCTTGTGGCTTGCCTGGTGCTAGCAGGAGCAGAGTACCGGAACGATGGGTAAGATCCCTGGATTATTTCGTCTAGTTTGGGTTTCCAGTATTTGGTGTAAGACCAAGGACATTGGCTTTAACGAAGAAATAGGGTCGGCCTTTTCTCCATACAAAAAGTCATAATTCGAGGTTCGGCTCTCGTCTATTTCCTCCTCCATTATTGGACCAATTTGAAAGATATTTTATAAATTAATTAAGATAATGAATCATCAAAACGGAAAACATAGGGGCATAGAACTAGTTGATATTTTACTGTAAAAAATCATTGCTCTAAGTTCATAAACCAGAGAGAAAACAGGCGACAGCGTTTGTATGGAGAGGGGACCGACCCTATTTCCTCTTAAGGACACTTTTTGGTGTTTGAAGACCAAGACCATGCGCTCAAACCCCGGATGCGAAAATTCCGTATGGTAGGTACTGGGTAGGTGTGTGTGACCGACCTACTTTGGGTAGGTCTTCTGTACATAACTAGGTACATCATGAAATACCTGCACATTACTTACGGCCAAAAAGTCAAAGAAACGGTTAAATTTGTTTCTTTTTGACGTTACTCGGTTCTTACTTTTGATGAAGAAACTGGCCGTGAATCATTAACAACCCCTATTACATAGACTTAAACATAAATGGCAAAATGTGGGTGCACTATAGGTAACACCTCTGCCCAACCCTTCAGGGAAACAAGCCGTGATGTTATGTTATGTTAATAATTATTAATAACGAGCCCAGAAGATTTTTTGCCTTCAAATGTAGGAGACGTTTTCATAATCTATCTCAGTTTTGATTTCAGAGGCTTCATGCCAAGTTTCCAGCGGACTGAGGACCAGCTCGCTGAACCTTCAGCCAGGGTCGAAAAAAACAGAGATGAGCGAGATAACCAGGCTGACAGGACACAGAGATTTGGCATATCTTCTTATGGGAGTACTGGGGTAAGCATCACCACTAGCTAAACTCTATAATTAGGTACAGAACTGTAAGATTGAATGATATTTATGGCGTTATCCTAATTAAAGTAGCTATAGGCCTGCTGTAAAAATCTCACCGTGGAAACTTAGATGAATTCAGCTGTCAACTATAGCCAATCCTTAGCATTGGGTGGAATGACAGATCACTTCAAGTACCTAAGTTTTCACGGTGACAATTTACAGAATAGACCAGCTGTATTAATATTATTGGGGCACTATTGTACAAAGATCTAACAATGGATTATAAATAATAGACAAATAAGACATAGCTAACGTAGAATCTTCAAACTTTACTTACTTATTTGAAAGAACGGTGACCCGCACTTGGGCATAGACAAGACATCCTTCAAGCATCACCACAATGATAGGCATTTATTAAAGCTTTTATCATTGGTTTTTGAGTACCCACTACCCAGTGCGAACTTTTTGCTAAATTGTTGAGATCAACTCGCGTAGAAAGAGATCATTTGTTTTACCATTAATAACGTGTTGTTCCACTACCGTTACTAAAGACCTTGATTTTGGGTACCCACTTAGTTAACATTGTTGCGATTTTCTGCTTGTTAGTAAAGTACTTACGACAGTTTCACTGCACGATACGCAGACGACGACGCGACGGAGAAATGTACTCGTTTTGCCGAGCAGCCAAGCGGTAAAAGAATCAAGACATTTGGGAGAGAGATAGCGTCTTGTTGCCATTGTCATTGTACTCATGATCTGTTGTCAGCAATTACATTTATTACTGACATCAGCATCTTTCTATCAGTCTGCTTTGCTAAAGGCAGACGGCAATATGGCACTGCACGCAAATAAAAGTAGGTTTTGATGATTGCTTCTTTGGTCTAGTTGGTCGTAAGCGCTACTGTTGAGCATAAGACCCTTGGTTCGATTCCCAGGTTGGGCAAAGTATTATTGGGTTTTTCCAACAGGAATTTCTCAGTAGCAGCCCGGAGTCTGGATTTGTGCCCGGTTGATGGCAATAGGCTCGGCCCCTATTACATGGGACTTAAAACATAACTGGCGAAATATGGGTGTACTACAGGCACACCTCTGCCCATCCCTTCGGGGAAATAAGGCGTGATGTTATGCATAAATTTCTAGTTATTTGGGAATAATTTAACTGCAGTTTTTGAACCCATTGTTAATAGGACCTGTCTTCTTGTGGCTAAAAAAATGATGACCCTGGCTTTTGGCATTTACGGGAGTTCTTGGTCTCCCCTATTCGAATTTGGTCGATAGCTAAAATAGCACCAAGATTATCCCTATACAACGTGTAACGGAATAAACGCAAGACCTCATACACCCCAATTAGAATATTAAATTATAAGACTAAAATAATATCTGTAATTTAATTTAATTAAACCACACTTTAACTATTTTATTTAACGCGCACTACACATAGGATATCTATGAGCGTATTATAAATTTAGTTATGCATTTAAATAGGCTTTAATCCTTTGAGATAAGGATTCAATTTCCTTAAATAAAATATCTTATTACCTTGTTATGACGCAGTGGTTCTAATTTCAGTTAAATAAAAGATTTTTTCATGAAAAATTAAAATATATAAATAATGACGGAAATCGATTCAGAAGTCGATTCTGAGCAAACTACTTTCAAGTCTTGCGCTTATTCTGTTACACGTTGTATGTACTTGGGTATATTCTGTGTGTAATGTTGAATGTCACTTGCACGTCAAAAACAATTCTATTCTATTCTATTTTTATTAATGGCAATGGTGCCGAGCCGATGTCGACAATTCTGCCAATGTCAGATGTGCTATGAGAAAAAGTGCGAAGGAGGAAAAAAAAAAAAATTATTTTAAGTTAAAAAAAGTAAAAAAGTACTGTGAAACTTGTTGACAGGTATTAGTACACTGAAACAAACAGATAAAATATATTGTTCGTCAAAAACAAGGTCTATTTGTCTATGTGACAGTTAGATAGGTAATGTCAACTTGAATGAAGTTAATTAACTGGAAATTGTTGTCAAAAATGGTAAATTAGTTATGTAGTCGACTATACTATTATTTTATGTTCACTAAATAACTAGAATGGTTCTGATTTTTTCCAGAGTGGTGGTTACGGCAGCACCGCTCCAGGGCTGTACGGGCCCGTGAAGATAGACTTGGGAGGAGTCCTCTTAGGCTCCATACTAGGCTTCGGAGCAGTCATCATCCTGCCTAAGATTATACACGCCTTGTCGTACAGCTACGGTGGTGGATATGGACGAAGTAAGTTATTGAGAACCTGCTAGCGTTTATTATACTCACCTTAGAAAAAAATGTTAGCAGCTTCTTTACAAAGCAGCTACTGGAACTATTTCTAGGATGAGCCATTGTTACTTTAACCTATGATGTTAAGTGACTGCTCGTCTGACCTAGGGCATGGCGTTCAAAGTGTTCATTGACACCTTAAACCGTTTCCTGGGCGCAACATCTATTCATTGGTGGCTCTTTGGATAGTCATCCACATCCGAAGAATAATGACGAACAAAAAATCCATTCAGCATGAAGCCTCAAACATTCACTATCCAATTTTTTTTTCACGTCTTTATTAAATCCCTCCCTCGTAGGCCTGGAAACTGACTTCGGCCAAGCTTCGGAAGTGTTCGGCAAGATCGACGAGATGCTCAGTAGATACAACGTGGACTCAACAGCCTGTATGCAGAGGCTGGCCTGCTCTTACGTTCAGCTGGCAAATGAGAACATGGTGAACGGAAACGCTACTGACTTTGACACGTTGTTGTCTTCATTGTCCAAGTAAGTGAATTCTACTATAATTCATAAAAGATAGCTTGATCTCTGCGACAGCTGTCAGTAAAATCACGCCTATGAAGTCCTGAATTTCATACTATTACAGACAGTACCTGTCAATGTCATACTTTATGGGCATGCCGACCTAATTAGTGATGGGCGATGAATCATCGTGACTGCAGACTATAAACTATCGATATTTTAAATAAAACTTAATTTAACAAGAGTTTATAATAAATTTACAAGATTATTCTAGCGATTCAGAAACTGATTCAGATATGGATTTGGGGTGTACTCCTTTAGAGAAAAAATGTATTTAATATTAAAATATTCGATAAATTTAGTAACGTTTGTAATTAAATTAAGCCCAATTATATGTTACATTAGCATCGATAATAGTAAGAAACGTCGATAATTTCTATCGACATTTTTTATATCCTGACAACCCTTTTTTTTTTTAATTCATCCCATGACTTTTCTCCCGCTCTGGACGGAGCGGAAGGGCGTGTCAGACTTTTACTGACTAAAACCCACCCGTGTTCCTTCAGTTGCCTGTTGCCAAGGTCCCGGTATCCCTTTCGGACTTTCCCGCAACCCTGGCAGGATCCTGACAACCCTAGGAATGTCAGTTTGACATATGTCGCAGAGATCAAGCTATATAGTATAAGTGCTCAATCCATAGAGTAAAGTAATATATAGGGTACAATCCCAGAGACTTCTGTGTGATGAATGATCTCAGTTACCAGCATATTTAGACTTTTCCAAACATTTTGCAGTTTGAATTTCTCTGATCAAGTAGCTGAATCTTTTTTACGACAAGCGACAACCATCTGACCTTTCAATTCAGAGCGATAAAGATATAAGTAACAAAACTGTCAGTTTTTTTGTAATTCGTGTGAAAATATAAACCAATAAAATAAACCAAGGTTCAAAAGTATCTAAATATTTAAAAGGGACAAGATCACGAAACGGAAGAACATCGAGACTAATCGTAGCGTATTTTTTATTTTACGGATTTATACTTTTTTTACTCAAAGTAGCAAGCATAGTTTGAAGATTTAAGGAGATATACAGACCTACTTTGAGTTTGCTAAGAAAGCGTTTTATATTATGCACTTTAATTTAATAGGAATTTTAGGGATATGAGGAACAGGGTGTAAATTTCACTCATCCACCATAGAAAAGGGAGGATCCTCCGACAAGAGGGGTGTTGTGTCTGGCGGGCAACTGCCCAATGATTAATATTGGATTTTTGTATATATGTTCACTGCACGGTAAACTCTTAATTGCGCGATGCAGGATTTTTGTGACGTCAGGATTTTTGTGTGACGTCAGGTCTTTGATGCGTAGTTCGAATGTGGCGATGTAGGTACCGCCACAGAATAAGGTTCATATTCGTATGGCACGCTTACTTAGCAGTCTAAGGGCGGTCTGTGAATCTCGAGTATCTCGACCATAAGCCCTAGCTATAGACCTATTAATTTAGACCATAACAATAAATTTACATTTTGGTGTGTATTTCACGAATAACAGCTTCTCACTGAGGCTGTGGGGCTCGTGGCTAAGGAATGACAGCCGCACGGGTCGATTGATAAGGTTAAGCTACGCTTGGCGCGGCTGGTCCGTGGATGGGTGACCATCTTTACATACCAAGACCCCTCCGTATCTCGAAAAGCACATTAAGTCGTTGGTCCCGGCTGTCATTTGTAGATCTTTGACAGTTGTTACGGGTCGTCAGAAGCCCGAAAGTCTGACAACCAGTCTTACCAAGGAGTATCGTGTTACCCAGTAACTGGGTTGTGGAGGTCAGAGTCGCTCCATGGGAAATACTGGTATTCAGCTGCATCCGGTTAGACTGGAAGCCGACCCCAACACAGGAAAAGGCTAGGCAGATGATGATGACGAGCTTCCTACTAAAACATATTTTTCCCCCCCAGCAACACTTTAGTTCGCCGTATGCTGGACGGCACGGCAGTGTTCGAAGCAGTATCAGCAGGACGGTCGACGGACTCAGACTGTCACACGCTCTACCTCAAATGCAAGCTCGACAAGAAAACTGTGGTCAAGATGCTCACTCAACTTGTGCCCTCGTAGAATTATTAGAAACTTTTGTTACCTCAATTTTAGTACATTTTTTTATAGAGAAATCTTTTTGTGATTTTGATTTATGTTGAAAAGTCCCAACTGCTTCAGCTGTAGGTAGGTATTTGGTAATTTTAATGTCCGTTTGCTTATATTTTTCATGTGCCACATTTTGGTTTAGGGTGATTGCGGTAAGTACCTAAAAGTTAACAATGGTGCCGATGCTGTTGTTTACAAACTAAACTAAATTTAAGTTCAGTGCATCTTTTTCTTTCTATTTCATTAAGAAAAGGACAGAAAATAAATTTTAGTTTAGTCCTGTCAAATTAATCAGCGCCTGTCACTACTCCATACAAGTTTAGACGTGATTAAAAACTTGCCTACTAAAATTACGTCAATTTACGTCAGGCGCTGATTAATTTGAGAGGACTAAACTAAAATTTTTCTTCTGTCCTTTTCATAATGAAATAGAAAGAAAAAGATGCACTGAACTTAAATTTAGTTTAGTTTGTGAACAAAAGAATCAGCACCAGTGATAATTAAGATTTTGTAATAGAGAGATTGTATAATTACCTATTCTTTTATCGAAAACCAACCATTGCACTATACTTGAATCGCTCTAGCGTGGCAATAGAAGTCATTGCCCTTTACCTAATATCTCTCCGTAGACCCAAACGATAAAATATGTATGGTTTTTCGTTATTAGAACATGTTAGAGATCACGATAGACATTGATTGCGGATTAAAATAATGCTAGCAAATGTAGGTGGGCCAATGACCGCTATTGCCACGCTAAAGTGATTCGGGTACAGTTCGATTCAAACTTAATGGCGGCTCGGAAGTTAGCTTCTCGGTGCGCAGTACCACACCCCTCACCCCCGCTGACCCATGAAATTGTTACTGCGCAGCGACTCGCCTCATGTTTCGAGCCGCCATTAAATTTAAATCGAACTGTGTGTGTAGTCAATGAAGACTTCACAATACACAACGGGTGCGGACTCGTGGTATCACCGGTGTGACTAACAGGATACACATTTCGGTAGGTATCCGCCATCCCTTTTCTTTATAGAACTCTCGAGAAAACGAACTCTGATAGTATATATCATTTTAGTGTTGCACACACAGCAAATATTATATAATATGAAAACCGGCCAAGTGCGTACCATTATCTATAAAAACGGTAAAAAAACATGTTGTATGGGAGCCCCCTTAAATATTTATTTTATTCTGTTTTTTACTGTGTTATAGCGGCAACAGAAATACATCATCTGTGAAAATGTCAACTGTCCAACTATCACGGCTCATGAGGTACAGCCTGGTGACAGACGGACAGACAGCGGAGCCTTAGTAATAGGGTCCCGTTTTACCCTTTGGGTACGGAACCCTAAAAATACGACCAAATAAATGGGAGAAAGATCAAAATAAAAACCATATAATACAAATTTAACAATTTTATTAAAGTCAACACCAAAACCTATCTACATCATCTGATATGCTGGGCAATGCAATCCTTGAACTATCCATACCGCACCATTGACATAAATATTGTATTCCCTGACATTATTCGTGTACTTCTAATTATTTAACATAATTCATTTATTATCTAAGAGTTTTTATATAAAACTTATGCTTTTTGAGCATTCTATTATCTTGATCATTGTTTTGATGATCGCCGACGTGTTAAGTTGCTTACAGAATTGCTGCACTTTCGACAATCGACATTAAAAAGTCTATTTCGTCTTTGAGGCAGGACCTCTTTGTACCCGTTTATGTTTGATCGTTGTGATGATCGACAAAAGTGGCATTTATGTGCACACACCTTTAAGTCATATGGTACACTTATACCCATAATGGGTAAACATAGATGAGAGACATCGCTCAGATAATAACAACGTAATATCGCCAGCCGACTTCAAACTGGGAAAATGCTTTTTCTCAAACATGCTTGGAAATTCGAGCATTATTTTGACAACCTTCTTCGAGATAAATCGAAATTACTGTACTGGTCAACAACAAGTGACGATGCGGCCAGCAAAGTTACTATGAAAATAGTATATCTGGCGTGTTTAGCGGCCAAATAAATTACTATGAAAACTCATATCTGTCATGTAATTTAAAAATGGAACGAACTTTTTACTTCAACACATGGCAACCAACGAGGTAACATATCAAATATTTTATTAAAATTTCGATTTGTTGCTGGACTTGCAAATAGAACAAAGAAGAAGCAAATGAACATATTGACGCACGAACAATTATAGTTGTTCGTCATTGATTCTGGAATTTTTATTTAATTTACTTAGTTTGAATTTCCGCGCATTATTTGAGAGAAGTACTATACAAGCAAATTGATAGACTCACGTATGTGTGCCTCGGCTTCGCCTCGGCCTACATTTTCGCGATCGTCCATCAATCCCCTTATTGCTGGCCGCGACAGTAATGTACTACACCAGTTGCACAACAACAGTTTGACCCGTTCATAAGATTGCGACGATTTGTCATAACTTAGAAAAGAACAGTGCGTTCAATATAACTTGACCCGTGAAGCGATTGGTAGTCCTGAGAGCCTTCAATTGAGACAATCACTTCGAAAGCGTTTCGTATTTCTACAACGACTTTCAACAGGATTGACATAAGCTTTTCGATAGTTTATGTCAGTCCTATACATTTTTGACTTTTCCATCATCGTTATCGCTGATAGAATGTCACTTTTTCTAGAGCCACTGCTTGACAACGGTGCCAACATGACGGCAAGGGACAAGTTATAGTGAACTGTCTGTAGCATTGACCACCAAAACAAAAGTTAAGTCAAGTGCACACAGGAGTATTCGATACACATTGCGTGAAGCCGTCAGGCTGTGCGTCCACAAGCTTCCTCCATATGCGTTTATACTAAGCCATCCGCTGGGCAATTTTTAATGCGCAGTGTCCTACAAACATTTCTCAAACCCGACTTTTAGGAGACGAAGTCAATTTCAGTTTTTTTTTAAATGTCTACTACGTAGGGACTTCTACACACTAAGCCATGAAAACCGTCTTCTGCGATTTCCACACATTTCTTTAGCACCTTCTTATTCTACTCTAAACCCTGTCTGTGCTTGAAAAATTGCTCAGCGTAGACTATTTAACTATTGTGTACATACTTTTATAATAAAGCTAAATTTCACCAATGTTGGTCGTTATAATTCGTAAGTAGTAATTTTATTGCATTACAACATTATGCTATTTACTTTAGTTTAAAAAATATGACGGCATCGGAGTATGGAATGACAACTCTTGCTAGCGCGGTTAGAAAATACACACACACCCGTAATATTTTAGAGAAAATAAAGAACATACAAACAATATTTTCGATTAACGAAAAACTCATCAAGTGTTTGCGAGTTACAGATAGGCTTACTACAGAAATTAATAATGTATCTCAATCCCAATCTTGATCCCGATCATTGTCTGTAACCAATCAGCGGCCGAGTTTGCCAATCTGAGACTATGCGTGGGCAAATTACAAGCAGCCGTCAAAGATCGCGGATCAAGATTGGGATTGAAATACAATGAGATACAACGGTAGAAGCATCTATTGGCGCATGCATGGCTAAATCGGAACTAAAGCCGCCATCTTGTTTTTTCAGTACAATTTCAAAAATGTTTACACACAACGCCCCCCTGTCAATGTCAGTCAGGCGCCAAAAGATTCTTGTACCAAAGAGAATCTTCATTTATGAGTGCATCCATCATTTAGGGCGTTAGTGATTCCAAGTTACAATAGCGCCAAGTGTATTTCGTCCGCGTATACATACAGGAATAACCCCACGCGCATTCGCAGAGTTGTCACAACATTTTCTCAATAAATGCGTTTTCTCATTTTAGATCTTATAATAAAGTTTTAGTATAGTTGGAATAATAAAATAAAATGCACGATCGAGTAACAGCCGAACTCAATAACCTATTGTCAGTAAATGACAGATCGCTATTGATAGTAGACAGTATAATTATATCTGTCATTGTGTCATGAGATTCCTAGTCTCTGACAGATTATTTGGACGTTAAAACTGGGGCGGCATGCGAACTACGCGTCAAAAACCTGACGTCACACAAAATCCTGCGTGTATAAGAACCCGACATCAACCATTGGGCAATTGCCGTCCAGACACAACACCCGTCTGGTCGGAGGATCCTCCCTTTTCTATAGAGGATGAGTAAACTTTACACCCTGTTCCTCATACCCCTAAAAACCATAGACAGATAGGTTATTCTATCTCCAGTATGCAAAAACTGGTGATAGATAGGATAGGTTATTGGATTCGGCCGTTAGTCAGTAAGTTAGACAGGTAAAAATAATGTGGTAACTAAGTGTAAACGCTTATCAAGACATTCATAGACAGAAGCGATATAGTAATACCCTTTAAAAGCTTAAGCCTTTGTTTAACATTTCCACTATTTTTTCAATTTAGTTTTTTATTCGCCTAACCATAGACAAAAAGGCCGATGTTCATGTAGTTTACTATCCAGTCTACGAATGTCTATGTTCAGTATCGGAAATTCATAGATTTGTAACTAAATGCAAGCTTATACGTCCGTACGTTGTTCGGTGCCACCTCTATAGTTAAAAGTATCAAATATATACATTTTTCATTATTAAATATTAAATCTTTGACATCATTCAGTGATGTGTGAATGGCGGTGAAAATATATATTTTCATTTGTTTCAAAATAATAATAGTAAAAAAAAAACATAGGCGCTGTTGCAAAATAAGTAGCATTGAACCTTTATTGAGGAAAGTAGCATAAAATGCAGTTTTAATTATATTAATTAAATCTAATTCTTTTATAATTATTTTTTACTAGCTGTTGCCCACGAATTCGTTTGCGAACCAGGATGAAAAGTAGCCTATGTACTTCTCCGGGTCATGGTCTACCTATGTGCCAAATTTCATCCAAATCCGTTCAGCCGTTTTAACGTGAAACCGTAACAAACAAACAAACTGACTTTCGCATTTATAATATTAGTTTGTATTATTGTGACCTAGAGTATACACAGGTAATTATTTCGATGACAAGAGACTTAATTCAAGAATTAATTGAAAGTTGTCACTAAAGTACTAGTGATAGCGGAAAGGCCCCTAAACGCGGACATTTACCGGTATTGCACATTCAACCAAGTAACTTTGCACCAATGGTACTCAACCTCTGCTCATAAAGAGATAATCTAACCCTCCGAACATTTGAAAACCAGAAACATAACAGTGGCTTGGCAAGTATTACGTTAACCGACAAAAAGGTTGAGTACCTCTGCTCGGTACTGTGGGCCTCGTCAGTTTTTATTTCTATGCGATCGCGCTAACGTTAACTTTTCGTTCAATTGGTACTGAAACTGAAAGTAGCGCCGTCTGGTGACAATAATGGGAACTACTATGATTTCATACAAATTGACGTACGTGAACGTTAACTATATCGAATAAGTACAAAAACTTGCACAAGGTCCTCTGATGTACACTACCGCTAAATACTCGTGTACACTTACAGAAATATTCACAACAGCGCATGAAAATAAAAGTTTACAACTAAGACTTACGAGTAGAATGTACAAGTAGTTCGCAACCCTTGAAAGACATTGCTTTGCTATAGCTAGGCGTACGATCGAGGAAACAAGGCTACGCAACAATAACATTGAGGAAAAGAAAATTAATATAAAACCCTTTAGCATATTCTCATTTCCTCAAAGATACATTCATATTGTCTTGGAAAATACCTATGCGATATTATTACCCGACGCTCCCCCTAAATACCCCTACTTCTTATTGTAAGCAACCAGTGAAACGGATTTAATTTATATCTGTACAAGGATCTTTTGGCGTGTGGCCAAATTTGGAACTAACGCCGCCATCTTGTTTATTCAATACATTTCACAAAACAATTGCCCAAATTGTTTACCAACAGCGCCCCCATGTCAACGTCATTCAAGCGCCAAAAGATACTTGTAGCACTATAAAATGATCAAAAGCCATTATTTCTAAATTGCATTTTTAATAAGTGTTCCGATTACGGAGCAGTGACTAGCTTTCTACCTGATACAATTTGAGCTAAAACGCCGTTTCGTTAAAATCGCTCCAGTGAGGTAATGATACTACTCTGAATTATTTTATTAATAATTTTCTAGAAATATTCGAGTACAAAGTCTAAAAGGCTGTGTACTGAAACTGTTTATTGCTTTCGACGGAAACGTACCGATTTTTCCATAATTTTTATAATCGATTAACACTGTTCTAACAATTTGAAGTTGGTTTGCACTGTAACCAAATCCATACAGTAGTGTTTCGTCTCGGAGTAAGACCTTATCAACTTTTCGTCTCTGTAAGGTGTTGGAGCATAGCAAGATGACGTAACAGACCCTTAGTATGCGTCTGAGACGATGTATAAAGCAAAGCAACAAGGGGTGATGCAGGTAACACAGGCCCAAGCACGCAACACTGGGACAATTTAGGCAACTAGAGACGGTTTTCCTACTATATGGACTGTGACTGTACCAGAAAGTTAGATTTTGATGGCATCCATCATGAGTTTAATCTTAATATTTTTAGAGCTTACATATTTTACAGCGCTATCTCACTCTGATTTTGCACATAACATCTTTAGATGCCGATCCTAAGTAATTGACTTGTACGGTTGATAACATAAACATAATATACAGGTAACAAATCAAAAGAAGACTTAGGCGGATATCTATAAATGTTACTCAGCACATGTTTTGGCTTAGACATGTTCTAAAAATAAGCTAAATAAAAAGATAGAGTATCATGCATTTGTAGTTTGACAGTTGTGTGGCAGTGACAGCTTAGGAATAACGCTAAGCCCAAGTACGTGTTAAATAACGTTTATAGATCTCGGCCTGAGACATCTTTCGCAGCGTTCATACTAGTGCAAAGAATACACAGTAAATATACGATATTTGTTTGCCTGCATTATCTAAATATTTAGTCGTATGTACGAAAATATTGCCCGTGGAATAAAACCTCATACTCACTAGAACACAAGCGACAGTCGCCCGACGTTCTCATGGTGGGTACACATAATGTGAAACGTAACATACGTTGAAACGAACATGCCGGAAGCAATGCAACATGAAATGTAATACACGTTGAAACACCATTAAACATTGCGCGATATCGCAGCGGCAAGATTCGCGATACTGAATCCAAAGACATGTGTTTAGAAGATTGTAACAGTTTGCACGTCGATGTGCACCACAGTATAAATAAGTAACGGTATTATATCTTCATAGAAAACGGTCGGAACGGCGCGCTTCGAAATGTCAGTACGCAACAGTATCGAGTCCCCGGCAGTTACGCACCTACGCGGAAGGTTTATCTAACTACAGCCGTAGGTAATTATTTCAAGGTCACTGCCCAGATATAATACTGTTACTTTATTATACTGTGCTTCCACCGTGTATATTAACTAAGATTCTGAGTTCAAGTATTTGCTAGAGTGATACCTAACGATTCGGGTCACTCGTCTGACCTTGCTGGAGTGATGGAGGGGCGAGCGTGAGGTACGTTTACGTGTTGACGTGCTTCTAAGCAACGTGGTGGTACTCGATCATTGGCACAACATGTTGAAGAACGAGTTCGCGTACGCCATCGGCTTTACGTCTGGATGTGGCTGAAATTAGAACGTTACGGTTAACAACATAAAGGACATATTGGTTTGGCTGATTGAGGATAGAGGGATATTATAAAAGTATAGCAGAAATAGTACTGTAGCTCCCACGTCAGTATTAAACAGAGAAGTCCGTACTTCTCGTACTTAAATCTACGACTTTAGCTTAATGATACAGATGACGAGAGATGCGATTTAAGACACTAGCGAGTAATCATCAGTTTGTGTGAATCTTAAGTGAGTGAGTGGAGTGACCTTGAGTGAGTGCGAGAGTGGGTTAAGTGTTAACTTACCACAGCTTCATAAGTAGTGAAGTTCGGTTTCAAGTCTTTACCGTTCATTGTGATGAAAGCACCGAGGTTACCCATAGTATCACTGTAAAATAAAAACATTTAGTTGTAAATTCACCAAAAAAATGTACCTTATCCAAATCCTAAGCACAGTTAATGTATCTAGGAGAACAGTACGGCACCCACTAACTAGATTGAGCCTTTATGCTTGTGCTTTATGTATTACCTTGCCATGTAATCTAGTCCTAGTTGAACAATAAAATCTTTTTTTTTTTTTTTAAACAGCTCAAATTCACTCTTTATCTCGCTCTTGGACTGAGTGAGAGCGAGATTGAACGATGGGGAGAAGGCTCCAAGGCGCCGATAGTTTAGGTAATTCTTTTTTAAGGTAAAAATAATGGTAATTATGAATGAAAAAAAACAAATACTATCTTTCTTATATTTAGTTCAGTTATATTATGCAGTTTCATGATCTAATTTGAAGTGTTTTTTATTACTAGCGTTTTATGGTTCGGTTTGGAGGTAACTGTATTTTTTTTTTTGCCGAGAATTTTATGGAATTGTTTTTCGCCAAATATTAATCCTCAACTTTACCATATGTTTACTACTTCAAAATGAATGCTGCAGTATATTCGATATAACGGAGAATCGTGCTAAACAATTTGAGGTATTATATACTCATAAGAAAGGTCTACAGTAGGAACCTTCGTTACTATATGTTTGAATAAAGATTGTTGAAAGAGATAACACACATTTCTGAATAATATTTCAAAATCGCGGCAATAATCAGTGATTACTATTAATCGTCAAAATATATGCCGATTATTGTCGATATTCGATCAAATAACAAAGTAATTGCTTGATCAATCCAATATTATGAATTCAAAACTTTTTATTTCATCAAGTGCACATATAAAAAATATTCAGAGCAGTGAGGTGAACAGTAAAGACAAAAAATATAAAAGAATATCACGCCGTAATCATCCGAGGGTTAGGCAGAGGTGTACCTATAGTACACCCACATTTCACCAGTTATGTTTAAGTCCTATGTAATAGGAGGCGACCCTATTGCCATCCAACGAGCACAAATCCAAACCCTGGGCAACTATTGAGAAATTATTGATGTAAAACCAATTGAAAAAAAAAAAAATTCATACCCCGTTTACATTTATGGGGAGTGCCATCCCAAATATTTTTTTAATACTTTTTGTAAATTCTTCATAGATGTGCTAAAAGTCTCCGAGTTAAATGGCTGTGCTAGTGTCACATCCGGAACGACTGAAAGCGGAACTTATAAGGGTTTCATTTTTGCCATTTGGCTACGGAACCCTAAAAAACAAAAAAAACATACCAGTAATTAGGCGCGGAGAACACCGTAATGCACTTCCCATCGTGAGCGACTTCGTACCCGTCGTTCTTGACCTCATGGCTACGGATGACGTAGTCCAGTCCGTTACGTTGCAGGAAAGTGTTGGTGACGTCAGGGCCAAATTGACAGCCCACGCCTCGCTTCGAGGGTGCGCGGCCTATCATCGGCTGAGGATCCGACCATAGGAGTTCGCACATTATACCTGATGGAAGAAAAGGAGATTTCTATACTTCTGTACTCATAATAATAGTACTAAGTAATGGACCCTGTTCCCGATACCGGTGGGCTACAATTTTTTATATTTTTTAATGTTGTTATATATTTTTTAATTCTAATAATTAAAAATATAATTTACGTGTATGGAAAATGAAATAAAAATAGTACTAAGTAAGTCCTATTATACTATTGAATGACTATTTCATGAAATCATGAAACTTGAGGCCAATTCTAACATAAGGAGTGTTATTGCTGATTCTAATGATTATTATTCTGTAAATTCATATTTATTATGGTCGCGAAACATATTTTAATCAACATACAACCTGACACTGACGTGTAAATTGCAAAATACGTAAGAAAAGTTTAATTCCTCGGGCTACCTTTGCGCATAACCCTTAAATAACTAAACATATTTACTAATTTATAAAATACTGCTATTCAAAAGTGTCTATTAGGACTGGCCAACCACTGTAATATAGCCCAAAAGTTACTGGTGGGGGGGAACATGACCGCCTATGGATGTACCCTTCAAGAAGGACCAAAGTATTTCTACCAACTAAATTTTTGTTAACCCTAAACAATACAATGTGTAACGGAATAAACGCAAGAGCACATACACCCCAATTAGAATATTAAATTATAAGACTAAAATAATATCTGTAATTTAATTTAATCACAACTTAAATTAATTATTTTATTTAACGCGCACTACACAAAGGATAGCTATGAGCGTATTACAAATTTTGTTATGCATTTAAATAGGCTTTATTCCTTTGAGATAAGGCTTAAATTTCCTTAAATAAAATATCTTATTACCTTGTTATGACGCAGTGGTTCTAATTTCAGTTAAATAAAAAAAAAAAACATGAAAAATTAACATATTGTCCCCGTAGAGCGAAAAGTCATTAAGTCGAAAAATCGTGTTTTGAGATAATGAGAGTTAAAGTTTTTGAAAATAAAAATCGTTATAACGTTGGCTTACCTTTACAAACCTTTATGTTTTTAGCTTTAATTTGAAGGAAATAAAATAAATTTTATATTATAAGAGCTGAAACACGTGAAAAGCATTTCGTAAAACAAAAGCGGGGGAAGCTACAAAAATGACGGTTAGACAGATATTTAGAGAAGAAAATGTTGATTTTAGTGACATTGATAAGTCATTTTGGCTATTTTTCGACTTAGTAACTTTTCGCTCTACGGGGACGATATATAAATAATGACGGAAATCGATTCAGAAGCCGATTCTGAGCAAACGACTTTCAGGTCTTGCGCTTTTTCTGTTACACGTTGTATAGGTGTCATCATTATAAACAATTTTTACTGACCAACCCTGACAAATGAGCTGTTCAGTACATTTGTATTTACATAAATCGACAAAATGAATGGGAAACCTGTTTTTTTTAAATCGCGATTTCTGGTTTGGCCCTGTGGCGGCATCTACTTCGCCACATGCGAACTACGCATCAAAGACCTGACGTCACATAAATCCTGCATCGCGCAATTAGAGTTTACCGTGCGATGGACATATATACAAGAATCCAACATCAATCGTTGGGCAGTTGCGGATACAACATCCGTCTGGTCGGAGGATCCTGCCTTTTCTATGATGGATGAGTGAACTTTACACCCAGTTCCACATACCTCTAAAGCCCCACAGGTAAAGTTGTTCATTGGTTTATGGTAAACAAAAACTAAGATTGTATATATATATCACTCACCATCTTCAGGTGGCTGCTTATTTCTATCCACCTTCCTTATATCATCGAGGGTGACGTCATCCTTGGAGAAGAGTCCGCCATGCATCACCATAACCCGGCCATTGATGCAGTGGGCCAGAGGCAGCCAGTTGTACACCTCGGTGAACAGGTCGGCCATTTGGGAGGTATACTTAGAGGACACCTCGCCTCGGAAGCCGTACATACGGTTCATGTCGAGGGTCTCGTGGTTTCCTGGAAAAATAGTAGAATAGTTTTTGTTTGGATATTGGCCAGCAATTTCTGTGGTAGATGCTTGGGTGTTGGTATATACTCTCAGTACATCAGTCCACAAAACATTTAAAAAATAACATAATTAAATCATTTCTTCAAATTAGGCTGAAAATCAGCACTTTTTGAACTTCTTTTTGTCCAACAGATCCAGAATGTAGAAACCTAATAATTATATTAGTGAAAACTACTGTACTACAGATTTCTATAAAATACTCTTTTTAAATAGGTAACTGTAAAAGTACCTAACAAAATTAAAAAAAATTATAATTTGTAAATCTTAATATATGAAATTCTCCTGTCACAGTGTTAGTTGCCATACTCCTCCGAAACGGCTTGACCGATTTTTATTATTATTTTTCATACCCCTAAGTGATATAGGGTAGGTAGGTAGGGTAGGGTAGGTAGGGTAGGGTAGGTAGGGTAGGGTAGGTAGGGTAGGGTAGGTAGGGTAGGGTAGGTAGGGTAGGGTGGGTAGGTAGGGTAGGGTAGGTAGGGTAGGGTAGGGTAGGGTAGGTAGGGTAGGGTAGGTAGGGTAGGGTAGGTAGGGTAGGTACTTAGTGCTACCCGTGCGAAGCCGGAACGGGCAGCTAGCCTTCTAATATATAAAATTCTCGTGTCACAGTGTTAGTTGCCATACTCCTCCGAAACGGCTTGACCGATTTTTATGAAATTTTATATGTATATTCGGTAGGTCTGAGAATCGGTCGTAATCTATTTTTCATACCGCTAGGGTAGGTAGGGTCTGTAGGGTAGGTAGGGTCTGTAGGGTAGGTACTTAGTGCTACCCGTGCGAAGCCGGGACGGACATCAAGTAATTTATCCTTATATTATTCCTTAATTTTTTTTTTCCTCAATGATTCTCATAGTACATAGCAAAACTCACCTCTAGACATGTAGAAATGATCAGGGAACAACAGTTTGAAACTGAAAAGTGTGAAAATGCATTCCACACTGAATGATCCTCGGTCCACAAAGTCTCCATTGAAGAGGTAAGGGTTGGTCTCTGAGGGCAGGCCATTCAGCTTGAATATGTTCATCAGGTCATAGTACTGGCCGTGGATGTCCCCACAAACTGTGAATTTGGCATCGTCGGGCACTTTGATGTCGATTAAAGATGGCTGCTTCTGAAGGTAGGCTTTCACGTCAATGAGTATCTGGTGGTGGAGAATTAATATTCATATAATTACTGAACCCAGCTGTCACTAACGAGACAGAATAGAATTTTAATTGTTATCGGCCTTCTAAAGGCCAGTCAACAATTAAGCGGATATCTGTTACCCGCGATTTCGTCTTCGATCCGGGATGAAAAGTAGCCTATGTCCTTCTCCAGGTCAAGGTCTACCCCTGTGCCAAATTTCATCCAAATACGTTCAGCCGTATTAGCGTAAAAAGCGTAACAAACAAACAAAATTCACTTTCGCATTTATAATATTAGTTAGGATTAACCACCGACCCGCCCATGCTTTGCACGGCGCACTACTGAAGCCCTAGTGTGTTTCTTTTAACCATCTCGACTTTACGCATCGACCGCGTTCGGCGCTCCGATTGGCCATTCACTGGCCTTTCCTGGTGAAGGGTCAATCGGAGCGCCGAACACGGTCGATGCGTAAAGTCGAGATGGTTAAAAGAAACTCACACTAGGGCCTCTGATGTAGCGACATGTAAAGATAAAAAGGACAGAAATCTCAATGTATTTGCATTGTGATTTTTGTCCTTTAAGTAAAATATTTTTGTGTTGTACACATAAACCTTCCGGATTAAATTCTCTAAATGAAGGTGAACATCGCAAAAAAATCCTTTGTAGTTATGAAGATTAAGGGAACACACCCGATCACATGAAAAGTAACTTTGTATTTATAGATTGTAGAGCAATAATAAGAGTAAAGTATGATAAAATAATTCGATCATATAGGTAAACATTATTAGAATTGAATGCTATTTTTATAGCAGGTATAAAATATGGGCGGGTGTTGTGGCGCTGCTTGGGAGAGGCCTATGTCCAGCACTGGACTGCTATAGGCTGAGTTGATTGATTAAACATTGTATATAACATTTGTCAAATTAATTTATGAAATAAAGCATAACAGTAAAAAGAAATTAATCATTGATATTGGTTTACTAACACTGCCTAGCGAGTTTAGTTATGTTTACCTTATAGGCATATTTCTTATGTAATTTCTTCTGTTGTTTGTAGAACTCCATCAATTCAGTGACGAATTTGAGAGTAACCATCCCATCTTCGAGAGCTGGACCGACATATTCGTCTTCGATGGCTGTCAATAAAAATGAATGTTAAAAAATTACCCGTAGGGAAAAAATTGTTACATATGACGGTTTGTTGAATTTGTTCAGAATCAGAATCAGAAAGTTATTTGCTATGAATGTAGGTACAGGTATAAGATGTTGTACATAAATTAATGTGATCGGCTACAGTCTACCTTACGGCGTGCAAATTATTACAAAAATTAGTACAAACAAAATAATGTCAACAAAAGAAAACTGAAATTAAAGTGAAATCAATATCTACTAATTATATACAGTCTGAATATATACAGTCAGGTACATAAATGTCTTACATGGACAAATTCGGAATTAATTTTATCAATCATAATCTAGATAAATTAGTATCATTTAGGAAGTCCTAGATTCTAGGTCCTGGATTTAGTTGTTTGGATGGCAATGCTTTTTTGTTCTTACACAAACAAAAGTAACACCATATTTCAGGTTATTGGTTTGTCCCAGCCTGCAATACCTTACAAAAAAAACAAAGTTCAATGGTTGTTTTTCTCTCTTCGGGTTTTGCAGTCGGATTATTTGTTTTTTAAATAATTTGTTTTATTTCAAGCTTTTTAGTTTAATTCATATATATTTGGAATTAGCTTATTACTAGCTTTTATTTGATACAAATATTATTGTAGTAATTTTTTTTTTTTAAACTTCCCCTTCGCTTTTTTGTATTTACAGATGAAATATATAAAAAAAATATAGCCTATGTCACTCCCACAATTAATACGAACCTAAAGACACCTCGTACGTTAAAATTCATCAAGCCGTTTAGGCTACAGAGCGTGCCAAACAAATAGACACACATACATACTCTAGAAAAACATTACCCTCCTTCTGGGGCAGTCGGGTACTGACGATGTATTTCAATCTTTGCTAATCGTGATTTTCTGAAGGAATTAATTTTGTTATCACATTATCAATTCGATATAATCAGGCAATAACAAGAATATTACGTTTGTTTATTACGTTTGCTTAGCGACGGACTAATTTACTTGTTGACCATATAAATTATTCATCATCTGTGTAGGCTTTTTCCAACTATGTTGGGGTCGCCTTCCAGTCTAACTGATTAAGCTGAATACCAGTATTTACATGGAGCGATTGCCTCCATAACCCAGTAACTGGGTAACATGATACCCCTTGGTAAGACTGGTTGTCAGAATTTCGGGCTTTAGACTACCGGAACTGTCAAAGATCTACAAATGACAGCTGGGACCAACGGCTTTTTCCGAGGCACGGAGCAGTCAGTCTCGGTATGTAATGGATGGTCACCCACCCACGGACCAAACTCGGTAATCATTGCTGAACCTTAAAGATTGAACCGTGCGGCTGTTATTATTTAGCCACGAGCCCCTCGAGATGAGTGAAAGCCACTTGTCTTAGATGTTGACTGATATACGACTTAATACTGTGCGAGATTCACAGTTCACACTTCGGCCTTAATTTGCTAAGTAAGCGACGAATATGAACATTATTTGTATAAAAATTAAAGTTCATATTCTTATGCGACTCTTACTCATATTCACTTACACGAATAAAAACATTATGCACGTGAGAATAAGGTTCATATTCGTATGGCACGCGAAGTGCGTTCCATGAAACTTGCCCATAGAGCTTCAGCAAAGTAAGAAAATTGGAATTTGGCGGAGTACCTTAGCTTATTTGCCTTATTAATTAAAGATCCAAGATGACCCCACAAACAAAAGAAAATGTTGAGCAGGTGTCAAGCCCATAGCCATAGCCCACTTTATTAAAGCACTATCAGACTTAGTAAAGTGACATCTGTTGCAATTAATTTGTTTTCTCAGTTTCAACACTTGGTTTGCAGACTTAGTCCCAAGGTAAAAGATTTTTTACATTCCTGAGAACATTTTTTTTTCAAAGAGAAAAGTCCTTTGCACAAAACCTGACTAAAAATGATTACCAAAATGATGATTGTCTTGAAAATACATAAAATAAATTGCATGTTTCAAGAACCCTAAAACTGATTGAGATAATATTAATTGGTTTTAAGACATAACAGTACAGTACATCTTTTTTCTTAATGTCCCTCGGCAAACTTCGTGTTTCGTCAGTCGTCGGATTTCTATCAGTTGCCCTTTGCACTTGGTGCAGACCGGGCGCTCTCAATCGACTTGTAACTATAGTTTTTAATACTCTTTTAATATAATGTAATTTATTTAAAAAATGGGAGGAAATAGTTTAAGGATTTACAGCTCTATATAGTTCACACGGAAAACAAAACAAAACAACAATAAAGTACTTAGTTCTGAATTCAAATTATTATACACGATAAATCTAATCATTGATGGACGTTCGTTTGTATGCGGAAATGCGATGATTCCCGAGAGACATTAAGAAAATAGTTGTATACTACAACTATTTTTTAGTAACATAACAAAGTAAAACTTACTTCTGGGCAGAATAAGGAACTAATTCAGTGCAAAGCCACTATTAATGTTCTTTGATTTAAAAACAAAACTTCTTTAGGCGCGTTGCGAACTTTTTGGGTGAACAAAAATCATGGAACTAGCGTCATCGTCACCGAACGCTTGTTGGTTCAACAAAAATCATGGAAATCGCGTCATCGTCACCGAGCGCTTCAAGAAATGAATGAATGTTACTTAGTTTTCACTTCTATTGGCAGTCCCCGAAGACTGCCCCACATGTTTTTTTTTTCCACCAACACTTACTCATGGCCTCTAAGTTGATGGAATCAGCTATGTTGACCTCCTTCTTATCAACGGAGATTGCCTTTTCGAAGGCAATTTTCTTAACTATCTTATTGCATTCAGTAAACTTCATTTTTGCATCTTGGTCATTTGGCCTTACTTTGGTTACCTGTAAAAAGGGGCACTCTTATAATTCTTCACTTTTTTTCTATTTTTAAAACAAACAAGTCCTCATGTGCATCAATTTCTTTTCTATTTCAGACATACAGATAAACATACTTGATACCTGTCTCTGTCAAAATGTTAAGATAAATTAAATGTTTCCACACAAGTGTAAAATCATCTTTCTGCAAAGTAGGCATGATCACCATAAATCGCAAATATGTGATCAAGGGACAGGGAAAGGGGTAAGCCCAAGGGTAAGGATCTTCTGAGACCTACATTATGGAACGGACAACTGGTTTCAACTTTCTGACTAACTGACCGACTCTTTGACAATTCAAAAGTGCCTGTAAATGGTTTCATTGAAATAAATGCTTTGAGTTACGAGTTGGAGCCCTATTTGTGTGATTTTTCTAAGAGGTGTCAAGAGGTTTTACAAAATATTTTGACAGCTGCAAAGTACATGAACATACAGTATCCAGCTGTTGATAAGACACATGGAGATTCAGAACAAGGTTGGCTTAGCAGCGTGTTGTTTTTGCCATTAATACTTGTGACAGTCTGCATGTGCATCATATTTAGAGATGAACTTTTATGCCAGTCATGCTCACCTTTATCATGCAATACCACATTCAATACCGTGTTTTCAGTTCTAATATGCAAATTACAATCAGCCAATATTCTTTAACACATTCCAAGCTAGACTATGCGGTGGGTGGACAGACATAGTCCACAAGGATTACAGCTGTTTTATGTTACGGCTGTCAATTAAAAGGGGTGGAAGGAAGAGTTTACTGTATTGAAATTTAGTCAGCTGGGGCATTTCCATCCACAAATTCTTCAAAGATACAAATTTCTCAGTTGACTTATAATGAACTATTAACACAATTAACGTTCCTACAACTGATCATTCTCAAATGTTGAAGGTACTTACCTGGTTTCTGTAGCTATGACTAATCAAGCTATATTTCAATACTTACATATTCAAAATCCTTAAGTGCTAGTTTGTACTTTCCTAGGGACATGTAAGCCGCCGCCCGTCTGTAATAGGCCTTCGTATACGACCTGTCCAAGTCTATCGACTTCGAAGCGTCGCTCAAGGCATAACCAAAGTTCTCCAGCCTCAAGTTAGCTATACTCCTGTTCGCGAAAAACACCGCGTTCTTCGGATTCTTGTCTATTGCTTTCGAGTACAACTCGATTGCATTATTGTAGCTCTGTTCTGAAATTTGAGGTTATGTCAGTAAAATTTTGTTCTATTCCTGTCACGATCAATATGCTATAAATAACACCCTTATATCGTATTTTCTGCAGATTGCCGCTAAAGTTGTTTCTAATACGAAATTGAGAAAACTTACTTTTGAAATATTCATTAGCTTCGTTTTTCAGTTTGTCCGCTGCCTCTATGTCCTCCTGGGAGATGGGCCCAGTAATTTCTTCGTTACTAGCCATAGTTTAGTGTAACAATGTTGATATTCTTAAAGCGTTTTTAAAGAGAAATAATGGCTTAATCATAAGAAATGTGATTTTCTCACATACATTTACATGTTATCCGCAATTCATGAAAAATTAATTGACAGATTGTTGAATGAATTCTTGAATGAATTTGTCATGTGAATGAATGAAGCAGGGTTGCCAACCTCAAAATTCCAAATAATGGAACACGGTGTTTCCAGTTTAGAATTACGGTAAATTATAAAAAATTACGGTAGATTTTAAAAAGTCGTGTGAATTAAATTGTTGTTTAAAAAGCAACGCTTATTCCATTCATTTTAATTAGTCGGAATTTGACAAAATAACTGTTTGATTATGATTATTTGTATACATTTCAGTATTATGTCTCCTAAGCAATGTCTTCTGATGGCAGAAAGTTGACACAATTTTAATTTACTTGCAAAACAGATTCCCTTTCAACGCAGATTTATTATAACGCAATTACGCAAAGTACATTACCTGAATAAAGAAAATTGGTAATAAAAAGGATAAGAAGTCTGTCAATTAGGCAACAGTTTAATTTGTACGGAATTCCCCCTAGCTCACTGCTATTTAAAATGTTGCCATGTTATGACAAAAATATACACTAAATATTGCATTTGCCCAATTACGGTGTTTTTTGTCACCGTAATGACATTACTACGATACATGGTAAATCAATGCTGAATACGGTGTTTCTACAGTAATTACGGTGCAGTTGGCAACACTTGAATGAAGTAACAGATAAAGTGGTAATGAACAATGAACATCAGTCTACCAACAAGACAGTTACCATTTTTAGTTTTCTAAAAAACAACTTTGTGGGGATAAATCTAGTAAATACTGACTATGAAAAAATATGTGATATAAATTATGTAATTACAAACAAAATATGCTTTAGATTGATTTTTTTATTGATGGCCTGTTCAAGGCATAGACAATTAAAAAGACAAATTGTCAAACTAAACTACTCAAAATTAATCTTGTCTATGATTTTTCGTTTACCGCTAAATTCAAAGTCAAAGTTGGTTGCAAGAAAAGTGATTTATCCTTCCTTACATAATATTAATTTATTAAACAAAAACTACTGCACCGATGCTGTTTTCACCAATGGATATAGTGGTTCTCGAGTAAGGTTTTAGTATATAATAACCGACATCCACACGGGTGAAGTCGCGGCATCAGCTAGTTTTAAACAATACGAGTCTACAAACATGGAAGTCCCTTCAAATATTTTGTCAGGCTTCGCCCATGCACTAATAGTTACTCACCCTATTGAATTTTAACAAATGAAAAGCGTTCTTTTAAAAAGATTAAACTTTGTAAGTAATATTTCTGATGTTCACAGAGACAATAATGATCATGAGATCGTGAAGGACCAGAAATAGGAAGCCGTAAAGCCGTGGTACCTAACTGTGGTAAGTTCCATCTACATTTTGAATATATTGTATATATTCCATACGATGAGTATGAATATATTTAGTAGTTAGATAAAGGCAAGGCAGTTTAGGTATAGGCAATACTTCTAGGCATGGAATTTAATACTTAGGAGAGTACAGGCTACATACTACACGATGACACACATGCAATAACAAATCATTGTTTGTCAAAGTCAAAGTCAAATAATTTATTTCAAATAGGCACATAAAAGGCACTTTTGAACGTCAATGAAAAACAAAGAAATAGAATTGATTCTAGTTGCCCATTCCAAAAGGCAGCTTTCGTATGGAGAAGAATGGGCAAGAAACTCCACCGTTACTCTTTTCAAAAATGTTTACAATATTTTGTATACATGAATTATATAATTATATGTGAAGACCATGCACCCACAATAAGATTACTGTCCCACAAAAGGCAAAAAAAAATTATAAATGGAGCAATGACAAATAAATCAGTTATGTGATAGGTACATGGTTCTCACATATTTACAATCATTGTAAAAGTATACGATGTTACAATATTCCTAACATCTTTACAAGTAATACTAATAAGTCAGTGCGTGATTCCAAGCAATCACAGAGTGTAAAAATCTATGACATACAAATAATAAAATATACAACTAAATTAGCAACCAGTTTGATTTTGTCCAGACGCTAAATTGTCCTATGGAGCAAGACCAGCATGTTTCCAAGCATTCTTATCTTGGATATAATCCTCTAATTTGTAATAAGCTTGTTTACAAAGTGTACTTTTTATATGAGTTTTAAATTTTCTTTCATTTAATTGCAATTCATCATTGTATCACTATGTACCTACTAGCTACTGCTCGCGACTTCATTTGCGTGGAAGTCGTACGACCACGATATCTATAGGTACTAGAGATGGTACTTTGGTGAATGAGAGGAGCTCATGGCTAAGTAATAACAGCCGCACCGGGACGATCCATCAGGTTAAGCTGCGCTTGCCGGGCTGGTCGGTGGATGGGTGACCATCTTTACATACCGAGACTCCTCCATGCCTCGGAAAGCACGTTAAGCCGTTGGTCCCGGCTGTCATTCGTGGATCTTTGACAGCCGTTACGGGTCGTCAGAAACCCGAAATTCTGACAACCAGTCTTTCCAAGGGGTATCGTATTACCCAGTTACTGAGTTGTGGAGATCAGATAGGCAGTCGCTCCATGTTAAATACTGGTGTTCAGCTGCATCCGGTTAGACTGGAAGCCGACCCCAAACATAGTTGGAAAAAGGCTAGGCAGATTGATTGGACATTTGCGGTGAATCACTTTTCACCCGCCCGCGCCGGTAGTAATAAGATTGAAAAGTGTTTCACCGCCAGTGACCGCGATGGTACCTCGTTGATATAGGCATGCAGTTACAGTTTGGCTCTTCTTGGTAGATAATTCTCGGTTCTCAACCGCGTCCCCCATCGCGTCGCCCATTGCATAACCCGCCCACTTTTTTTCTTTGCGCTCGGCTCCTGAATACAAATATCTGGGCTATCATTTTTTTTTTTAATTTGACCTCTATTTGTCGATAACATTCTCTTCACCCGCGTGGATTTCCGAAAATATCCCATGGGAACGAACTACCAGACCGGATTAAAAGTACCTACTCTGAGTGGTAATCCAGGTAAACAACGACATTAATAATACACATTCCGTAATACATTATTTTCATAGAACTATGCGACGCTATATTTGTAATCGCATTCTCGAAAACGACTGTAACGATTTCGATGAACGTTGCAATAGGGGTTTACCGGGGGCGAAAAATCGATTTACTTTGCTCTCATTTCTGGGAAAATTGTTTTTATCTATTTTCACTCGAGCAGAGTTCGGTCGACCAACAGGTAGGTAGGTACTTATGGTAGTCTTTTCAAAAGTCCACCATGACCTGGCTGCTGCACCTAAAATTGGCACCAGACGAGGAAACTGATCAGTGGCCAACAGCAGAGACGTTAAATTTTATATACCTACGCATTCAATTATGATAGCCCTAGGATAGATGGATATAACTAGGATAGATGGATAGTGGAACTCTTCAGTGGCTACTAGTGAACCCCTCGCCATTGGGGTCATATTCGTTTTGATGAGTCCAATAAGTTGCACTTAGTTTTGTTTTGATGGTCTGATGATGGAGCCGGGTGGATAGTAGCTACTAGTAAACTGATCAAGTCAGAACTGCGTTGACTTTAGACTTATTAAGTAAATGAAGAATATCTAGAATAAAGAGTAAAAAATTAAAATATGTAAGTAGGTGCTTAGTTTAAAAAAACTAAAAAACTGTTTTATAATTTTTAATGCTTGATAAAAGCGTGTTTTTTAGACTACCCTTTTTCTTACATTAGTTCTTGCGTATGTGGTCCATTCTGCCTGCATCTAAAGGTCTATAGATAGGTACCTAGGTAAAATATTGTAGGTACCTATAGGTCGCGGGCGCTCATAGTGGGGACTCTGTCCGCCCATTGAGTGATCTCAGGGAAGACGGCGCACAGTGGTTACGTGCGCTCTAGCATACATGCACAGTTAGGTGTTGGGGAGACCCCTTTACAGTCTCCCCAGAGATGTGCCATAACAGGCGTTGCACAGAGGGGGTTTTGGATCGGTCTTTTGAGAGGTAACGAAGCCCCTTCTATGTGCAGATGGTGACCACCGGGGTGGTTTTAGTGAGGTAAAAATCCCACACTGCCCGGTCTTGTCCCCAAAGACCGGGCGCCTTTTGATGGTATCTCCCCGAAAAAAAAAAAAAAGGTAGCTATAGGTATTATCTATAATTAAAGACAATATTGTTTCCATGTAGCCTACCTATTCAATGTGTTTCATGCAATAAAACAACAAAGTTATTACTAAAAATGTATATTTTAATAACACGAGTAGGTAAAAATGTTTGCGTGTGTAAAAATAGAACTTATTAAACGCAAGCCCACATCGTCGTTTTTAATGACTGTTTACTGTTCACCATACGAACTGCAATAAAGTACATACAAATATTACAATAATACTGCTCTTGAATAAAAATGCAGAACTGGGTTCTGGACAGTCTCCTGCATGTGAGATGTTTTTGAAGTAAGTATCTGCGCGTGTAAACTCCTGTCTTTCTGCTACGAGTGTGTCAACAGCAGCGACACCAGCTGCCGGCATTGTCCTTCCTCGACTCAACTGCCAGGCGCCAACTGGATAAATAGACCATGTTTAATAAATACAATAAATAAGGATTTTCGTGGCATAATGAAGGAAGGAAGTTAATACAACATGCATTTTGGAGTGAAGAGGAAGGTTTGAAATTGGCGACAGTGACAGAAAAGTTGAAAGGGAATCGTTTGTCTTGATAAGGGCATGTGATGAAGAGGGATGAGACGCATGGATGGAAAGGGAGAGGAAGATCAAAGAACATGATGGATGGATTATGTGATGAAAGATATCCACGAAAAAGGAGTGAATGGTAGCATGTTTACTGGGGACTAGGGATTGAAAACCAGTACGGATTTGGGGTACGGTTCTCCATTTCGGTTCTTAAAAAGGTTCTTCGTTTCGGTACGGTTTCAGTTCCGTTCTGGTTCCAAAGTACCGGTTCCAAAGTACCCGTTCTATAGTACTGGTTCCATAATGGTTCTTAAAAGAAGGGATATGTAAGACGCGTGCCTGGCGTATCATTTCTTTCAGTTCGCCCCCGTACTTCGACGCTATCTTAGAAAGTTATTGTTATTTTTCATGCGCTGAGAGGCATCGTTTCAACTGGTTTGAACTCGCTTTGAAGAAGAACCGGAAATAAAGGTTCTTAGTTGGGTTTTAGTTTTAATTAATTTTTTTTTTTTTTTGGCCTTTTTATTTTTTTTTTTTGAAATGTGCTTATTAAGCCCTTTCATATTTTGATACCCAGCATGGTATGACTAAAAAATATTTTATTTTTAGTTCATGACTTTATGTCCTATAGAGAGTGTCATTAATTTAATGTGACGTCACATATAACCCGCTGACGATCGAGACGCTTCCAACGATACCTCATTTGTCAAATTGTGACGAGTCGTTTAGAAGTTAAGAGGGAACCGATGAACATCAATAAATATACATACATACCGATCAAAATCTTAACCTTTTTGCTTCGCCGTAGTCGGGTAAAAAGATGTTTTAAATAGAAATAATATGAAGGCAGATGAAATACTTTACTTACTTTGTCTATTGTCGGTGCCATTATTTTTACAACTGTACGCTATCGCATATCCATTGTAGTCAGTCGCCAAAATGTAGACTTCCTCTTGCTCTAGAATAATAAAATGAAGAATTAGGATACTTTGACTTTAAATTGAATTGTCTAACAAACAGCTAGCATGTGATACATAAGATAGATACCTTCAGAGTCAGCCATCTCAATAGTAAACTTTCCACTGCTAGCTGTAGTCAATCGGGCTATTCCTGCTGTTCGCTTTACTTCTTCACCAATTACTTCGATAGAATTTACATCTATGTAACTTCCATCGTATGAGAATAGAGAACCAATACAGGAACTTCTTCCAACTGCGTCGTATCTTTGGATCTGATACCAGGTACTGTTTGCGAACTTTAAAAAGACAAATTCACGAATGTAAAGTTGACATTATACAATGAAAAATTTGGAATAATTAGAGTTGATTTTATGATTATGTAAATATTAAACCAGATAAAGGACTGTCATTATTATTGACAGGATCAAATACTCACAGACATACATACATACATAGGTACAGAGAAAGTGAATAAAACGAACTGAGTTTTGAGTGGTCTAAAGTTACGTTGATTTTGGATAAACCACCTTGAATTACAACGCACAGAATTTGTTAAATGTTACCAAAAACCACACTGTTGGGAACATTTAATGCTCAAGAAATGAATGACTTGTCAAGCGTCCACAGCAAGATAACCTAGCTGCCTAGCCATTTCCCAACTATGTTGGGGTCGGGTTCCAATCCAACCGGATGCAGTATTTTACATGGAGCGACTGCCTATCTGACCCCCACAACCTGGGACCACAAACCGGTATTACTGGGTAATACGATACCCCCTTGGTAAGACTGGTTGTCAGACTGTTGGGCTTCTGACTAGTTCTGACTAACCGTGAGGACTGTCAAAGCTCTACTAATAACGGTCGGGACCAACGGCTTGACGTGTTTTCTGAGGCACGGAGGGGTCTCAATATTTGCCAACCATCCACGACCCGACCGTGGCAAACGTGGTGTTAAACTTCGATCGACTATTATTTAGCTACGACTCAGGAGAAAAAAAGTACCTAACTATTTATTTTTGTGACTTGTTGCATATTATTTCTTCTGGTGAAAAGGAACTGAAACCAGAACCTTCGGTGAGACTCCGTCGCACACTTTGCTGGTTTTTTTCTAGAATCATCAGCGCACAGACTTGGCTTAAAAATTGGAAATGTTCGGCAATGCTATGCGTCCGATGCGCGATGACACAAACATCGCACTTTATTGCAGACGAAGATGTATCCGTCTTCACAATAAAGTGAACCGATCAAAGTGAGTTAGGATAGAAAATGAGTGAGTGGAAAACAAAAAAAATATCTTACAACACTCAGGTTTATGTTGGCCACTCCAGAAATAGTTGTGTCGCACTGGCCAGGCATTATGACCTTGTCCCCGGTTTGTGGCAAGTAATGCCAGCAAGCGTCCTCATTCTGACTTGTTTCTTGGTAATAATCTTCTCTGAGACCTTGAGTGGCAGTGATGACGTTATTTATGACGTTGTTAGCTTCTACGCTCAGTTGATTTGTGTTTCTGCTCATTTTCCAACTGCCAACTGTGAAGATGGTTTGTCAAATTAGCTATCTCAAAGTCACATTCGTATTTTTTGGTACCTAGGTACCTACACAAAAGCGATCTTGTTTACCTTGTCGTCTGTTTCCTTCTATATCAGCGCAGCTGTACACAAGAGCGTAGTTGTCATAGTCGGTTGCGAGTACGTAGAGAAGCTGATTTCTGACCTCTGAAATATAAAAAAGAAGTTAAATCTTATTTAAGATTCTGGACTCTGCAATTATATAATTTATTGGTATCTTCTTCTTCTGTATCTATATATATAAAAATCAATTGCTGTTCGTTTGTCTCGCTAAAACTCGAGAACGGCTGGGCTGATTTGGATAATTCTATTTTGTTGTGTTCGTTATTCTCAGGGGAAGGTTTGTACGTAAGGTAGGTAGGTACGGTAGGTAGGGTAGGTAGCTAGGGTAGGGTAGGTAGGGTAGATAGGTTGGGTAGGTAGATAGGTAGGTAGGGTATTGTAGGTAGGTAGGGTAGGTAAGAAGGTAGGTAGGGTAAGGTAGGTAGGTACCTGCCAGGGTTGCGGGAAAGTCCGAAAAGGATACCGGGACCTTGGCAACAGGCAACTGAAGGAACACGGGTGAGTTTTTAGTCAGTAAAAGTCTGACACGCCCTTCCGCTCCGCCCAGAGCGGGAGAAGTAACTGGATGATTTCTCACGGTCATAAAAAAAAAAAAGCGTTCGTAGGTAGTAGGGTAGGGTAGGAAGGTAGGTAGGGTAGGGTTGGTAGGTAGGTAGGTAGGGTAGGGTAGGTACTTAGTGCTACCCGTACAATGCCGGGACGGGCAGCTAGTTATTGTATAAAAACAATCTTATTCAATCTTCTAACTAATTTAAAATAATATAGGTAGTTTTTATTTCCGTTTCAGGTTATAATATCACTATCTCTTAAAAGTTTTAAAACAACGTAATTTATATTTTGCAACTCAGAAAATGTTTTATGAATAATGAAAATGATACGGACTACAGTCTGTTATAGTTAGTATATTGTTATAGAGATTGAACAACTTACCGCCACCAACAGTAAAGGTAACTTGTAATACTCCAGTCTGGCCAGTGACTGCAGTAGCTGTTCCTGATATCGTACCCAAAGTCTCATTGATAACCTGACTGTTCAGAACAGTGACAACACCGGTAGTAGCTCCGAGTGTGTATTGAGCACGGTTACACTGGCCAGTCTGTGCTGTTTGTGGGTATCTGGCGACTTCGTACCAGGTGCCGAGATACTGACATCAGATAAAAATATTAAAAAGAGGAAAGTTAATTTTAAATTATTTTTAAAACTAGCTAGTGGCATTTATGCTGGGTCGACATTGTCGCGTTATCGCGAATTATACTTCGCGCGCTCTCTGTTGCTCCGCGAGACGTCGATCGGTGTGCGAGAGAGAGCCCACGAAGTTTATTTCGCGATAACGCGACAATGTAGCCCCAGCATTAAGGGGCTTAAAACGGTCACTGAATCATGAATTCGTGACTGTTGGAAAGAATGAAATTAAGTCTGCGGCACAGTGGAACAGGGGGCCTAAACCAGCCACATTAGCAATTCCTCTATAAGCAATTACATTTCCTGAATCCCAGATGTCATTAGCTATTCCTCTAATTTGATATAATTTGTGGACCATTTTACGAATCTCCATAGAAAACTGTCAAACAGATGAATTATTTCGTAATATGAATCGCACGCAGATCATATTATGAATTGTCAGTTTGTGACACTTTACGATGATTCATATTATTTTCCTATTATGATTCTGACAAAGTGACTGTTTTAAGCCCCCTGAGCACAAAATAAATCAAGAGTGAAAAAAGGAATTCATTAGTGCAACTAACTTAACGTGAACTTACTCTATTCAAATTGAAGTTAGCAACGCCGGTTATAGATGTATTGCAGGGTCCGGGCAACTCGATAGTTGATGGGAGTTGTGCGAAAACTGGATAATAGAAGCACGCTGCATCAGTCTGACTTGTTTCCTGGTAATATTCTTGTCTGAGACCTTGAGTGGTAGCGATGACGCTATTTATGGCGGTGTTAGCTTCTGCGCTCAGTGGATTGGTGCTTCTGCTCAGTTTCCAACTAAAAACTGTGAAGATAATTTGTCAAATTAGCTATTTAAAAGTCATATTCGTATTTTTTGGTAGGTACCTACACAAAAGTGAACTTGTTTACCTCGTCGTCTGTTTCCTTCTATATTAGTGCAGCTGTACCCCAGAGCATAGTTTTCATAGTCGGTTGCAAGTACGTAGAGGTATGAATTTACGATCACTGCAATTTAAGAAATTACTGGTATTATTGGTTAAAACAATTTTATTTATTATTTGAACGTAATAATAATTTTGTTTGTCTTCCAGTTTCAGGTTAAACAAATCAGTATTTTTTAATAGTTTTTTCACCTCACAAGCTCGGAAAGATTATATTAATTATTCGAAATCTGAGTGCAAAAGTGCATTTTGTACGCTGGCGTGAAAAGAGTTTTTTAAATTCGAACCCTTCTATTCAATAATTTTACCGCTGGATCCACTGATTACTTATTTCATGTCAGTGCGCCAACCTCATTTTTAGAATAATCGCACTGGCCAGCACGAAAAAATCGCTCAACGCGCATAAAGAAGTCTTCACTTCAATAAACTTTATATAATTTTCTTCTGTATAATTCACTTTCTATCATTTTGGGTATTGCAAGTGGTACATAATGCCGAATTGAGCTTTCTTCCGGAAAATTGCGCGAAAAGTGCATAAAAGCGTACAGTATTTGTTCAATGCATAGAGACACTTAGCATTTTCCTCGCTGTAGTGAGGTGAAAATTTGTGTGTTTCGCTCGGCAGCAAAGTTATTCTGCATCTCGTACCTTTGCAAAGCTCAGGATTCTATATTTGAACCACTCGTTTCTCTCATGGTTCAATCCTAGAATCCTTCGCTTGCTCAGGTTTCAATACACTCGTGCCAAAAAACAACTTTACAGTCTTGCATAAATAATAACTATTAAACAAAGTAATTTTCAACACACTTGCTCGTAAAGTGGCTCTTATTGAACCGCTTTTAGGTTCATAATGCAGTGTATTATGGAAGCGTGCTTTTTACTTTATATTACCGCACTAGTGCGGTAATATTCACCACAGATTACTATTTACTAGTCGGAGTAATGGCATGGCAGAATGGAATTAGTAAGTACTATCATGGCAGTATGGAATTTGTATCCAATAGAATTTGTTTTTGGTGAAGCTTTTTACCAAAGACAAGCGCTCAAAAGCAAGTTTTTATATAAAAAAAAGAACAATAAGCAAAAACAAAATCCCATGCATGCCCATGCGATTTTTTTTACCATAACTAAACGTCAGTGCGATACTATACATTGAATTAGTATGAACTATCCTACTAATAAATGAGCATTCTGTATTTACACACGAGCAGAGGCTTTTTTCCGTTAAGACCGCGGTTGGCACGCGCGCAGGCCACTTGACCTGCCCCGAAGAACCGCGCTGGCCTCCTGTGCCACCGCGTTCACGCGGAATGAATTTCTGTCATTCTGTACTATTAAATAAAGGTTTATATCGTCTGTGGCTATTTCAGTCTATATTGTTAACTACCCTACCCCATTTGCGTATTATGTTTATTATATCTCGGGACCATGGGGTCCCGGTCTTTTGGAAGGCGTACGAGGGACCGAAGCCAACTCGCAGAGGCCCCTTAGACAATTTTAAATGGGATGAGGCACCAACCGACGATTATCCCTGTATGCACTATGAAAATACACCCAAGGACAACCCCCGGATGGTGTAGGACTATTGCAGAACATGGAAACAAAACATATTGGGCTATGGGTTTGGGTGGCTATAGTGTACTGGTTACCTAAAACTATTGAAGGACTATGTCCCCTGCCTGATCAATGTTTTATATATACACGGATAATATGGCAGGGGGTGACTTGCACACTCAATAATGGGCCCCCGAAAACGGTCGCTAGCACATAGTGACGTAGCGACAAGGAGGCAACACTTCCTGAGGTGCTTAAGAGGAGTGGAGAGGTATTCCACGGCTATCAGGACAATCCCGGAAGTACGGTCAAGATCCCTACCAGCATCTTACTGGAATACTTCCTTCCCCCGAGCACGTTTCCTCTAGCGAATCTCCACTCAAGCCGGCCAATCAAGGCAAGAATGAGGTGGGAGCTCTGTTCCTCGTCAGTGTTCACTCTAGCCGGCCAATAAAGGCAAGCCAGAGATGAGGAACGAGACTTCTCCCGGGAGGTAGGGTCCGTGGGGTCGCTACTGCCCAACAGCTCGCCACATGCTGCCCTGCGGGTTTTTGTATCTCTCTTGGTCTGGCTCCTCACCTTAGATCCGTTCCGGCAAAGTAAACTCTACCGGCACAGACCTAGGGTTCGGAGCGCGCAAGCCCCACCACGACGTCAACGTAGAGATACGGCGGTGGGGTGCGTATTATGTATTATTAACATTATTATATTTTTATATAGGTTGTTCAGGGGTATTACCAGTGCCTTTATTTACACCCGCGCGCTCATCGCTAGCGGAAAAAACTAAACCAGCCGCCATTTTCCATAAATATTTGTTAACTTTTTTGTTGTGTGGTTAAAATCATTATTAAAAATGTCTATTTCACGTAGGGGAGAAGAGCGTAAATAATAATAAATAGATTTGACTCCACCATGGTACGTTTAGTTACAGTAAAATGTTGTTTTGTAATTTTTTTTCTTATTTAAATCATATTTTTTTGTATAGGCTTTCTAACGATTTTGTCAGTGCCCTTATTTACACCTATGGAAAAACAATACTAGCGCGCCATTTTCCATAAATATTTATTGTAGTTTCCGTTTGTGGTTAATTATTATCATACAATATAAAACTTATATTGTCACCAACCGACATAGAAGTTTTTAACAAACTCTGGATAGTCAGTACCTGGCAACAAAGGTCAGTTAAACTTTATAAATCTATCATCTCTACAGTTACGTTATTGTAGCATAAGTTCTTACAACAAGTCTGTTTTTTTCCTCGCAAGTGTGTTGAAAAACGTTGTATGAAACGCGTGTGCATTGATTATTACACTCTCGGCTACCTTATCGCGCTCGCCTGTGGCTCGCGCGAATAATACCGCCTCGACTGTAATATCCAATAGAGCACACTCGTATCACAATGTACTATTATATTTTGCATCTCGAAAAATATTTCTGATACAGATTACAGTAGGGTATATTGTTAAAGAGATTAAACAACTCACCGCCATTAACAGTAAACGTAACTTGTAATACTCCAGATTGGCCAGGGACTACAGTGGCTGTTCCTATTATCGTACTCAATTGCTCATTGATAACCTGGCTGTTCTCAACAACGACAACACCGGCAGCTCCGAGTGAGTATTGAGCACGGTCGCACTGGCCAGGCTGTGTTGGTTGTGGGTATCTGGCGAGTTCGTACCATGTTCCAAGATACTGGCATCAGATAAAAAATATTGAAAGGATCATATACATAGGTAGTTTCAAATGATTTTTATGACAGTTTCTAAAGCTTTTCAACATTTTAGGATTATTATTGTGCTTTCGAGTGTATTTTTCTCAGGGACAATAATATTACGCATTCATAGGATTACTTTACGTTTGTCGGATTGAACTACATTAATGTGAACTTACTCTACCAGCATCGAAATCAGCAATGCCGGTTATAGATGTATTGCAGGGTCCGGGCAACTCGATAGTTGATGGGAGTTGTGCGAAAACTGGATAATAGAAGCACGCTGCATCAGTCTGACTTGTTTCCTGGTAATATTCTTGTCTGAGACCTTGAGTGGTAGCGATGACGCTATTTATGGCGGTGTTAGCTTCTGCGCTCAGTGGATTGGTGCTTCTGCTCAGTTTCCAACTGAAAACTGTGAAGATAATTTGTCAAATTAGCTATTTAAAAGTCATATTCGTATTTTTTGGTAGGTACCTACACAAAAGTGAACTTGTTTACCTCGTCGTCTGTTTCCTTCTATATTAGTGCAGCTGTACCCCAGAGCATAGTTTTCATAGTCGGTTGCAAGTACGTAGAGGTATGAATTTACGATCACTGCAATTTAAGAAATTACTGGTATTATTGGTTAAAACAATTTTATTTATTATTTGAACGTAATAATAATTTTGTTTGTCTTCCAGTTTCAGGTTAAAAAAATCAGTAGTTTTTAATAGTTTTTTCACCTCACAAGCTCGGAAAGATTATATTAATTATTCGCAATCTGAGTGCAAAAGTGCATTTTATACGCTGGCGTGAAAAGAGTTTTTTAAATTCGAACCCTTCTATTCAATAATTTTACCGCTGGGTCCACTGATTACTTATTTCATGTCAGTGCGCCAACCTCATTTTTAGAATAATCGCACTGGCCAGCACGAAAAAATCGCTCAACGCGCATAAAGAAGTCTTCACTTCAATAAACTTTATATAATTTTCTTCTGTATATTTAATTCACTTTCTATCATTTTGGTTAGTTTAGCAGTGCAGAGTTAGTGCAAGCGGTACATAATGCCGAATTGAGCTTTCTTCCGGAAAATTGCGCGAAAAGTGCATAAAAGCCTACAGTATTTGTTCAATGCATGGAGACACCTAGCATTTTCCTCGCTGTAGTGAGATGAAAAGTTGTGTGTTTCGCTCGGCAGCAAAGTTATTCTGCATCTCGTACCTTTGCAACGCTCAGGATTCTATATTTGAACCACTCGTTTCGCTCATGGTTCAATCCTAGAATCCTTCGCTTGCTCAGGTTTCAATACACTCGTGCCAAAAAACAACTTTACAGCCTTGCATAAATAATAATTATTAAACAAAGTAATTTATATTTTGCATCTCGAAAATTATTTCTGATACAGATTACAGTAGGGTATATTGTTAAAGAGATTAAACAACTCACCGCCATCGACAGTAAACGTAACTTGTAATACTCCAGATTGGCCAGGGACTACAGTGGCTGTTCCTATTATCGTACTCAATTGCTCATTGATAACCTGGCTGTTTTCAACAACGACAACACCGGTAGCAGCTCCGAGTGAGTATTGAGCACGGTCGCACTGGCCAGGCTGTGTTGGTTGTGGGTATCTGGCGAGTTCGTACCATGTTCCAAGATACTGGCATCAGATAAAAAATATTGAAAGGATCATGTACATATAGTTTCAAATGATTTTTATGACAGTTTCTAAAGATTTTCAACATTTTAGGATTATTATTGTTCCTTCGAGTGCATTTTTCTCAGGGACAATAATATTATGCATTCATAGGATTACGTTACGTTTGTAGGAATGAACTACATTAATGTGAACTTACTCTACCAGCATCGAAATCAGCAATGCCGGTTATAGATGTATCGCAGGGTCCGGGCAACTCGATAGTTGATGGGAGTTGATCGAAAACTGGATAATAGAAGCACGCTGCATCAGTCTGACTTGTTTCTTGGTAATAAGCTTCGAGGAGATCAGGAGTAGAAGCGACGACGGCATTTATGGTGTTAATAGCGGTTTGGTCCAGTGGATTTTGGGTTCTACTTAGCTGCCAACTGCCAACTGTGAAGATAGTTTGTCACGTTATTTATCTGTAAGTCATTTTGGGAAACATCTTGTTCCCTACTTAAAAAAGTCTTACTTCGTCGTCTGTTGTCTCCCAAATCAATGCAGCTGTACACAAGAGCATAACTGTCATAGTCGGTTGCAAGTACACGGAGAATCTGATTTCTGACCTCTGAAATTAAAAAAAAAAACAAGTGTAATTTTATTCACGAACACGACTTAGGGTGACTTGGGTCCATTTGCACCACAAATCACTAAACGAATTAAAAATGTCATTATTTTTATGTCGATCTTTTGAAGATGACAGAGACAATGATGTTTGAAATACATTTTGCGTTATTAGCAATTTATGTTGCGAGTGTAGTCTACAATTTTAAACGATGTCATAGATTTTTAAACGCAAAGACTGTTCATGACACAGACTACAATATTAAATTAGTTGGTATCTATATTTTTATAGAGATTGAACAACTTACCGCCACCAACAGTAAAGGTAACTTGTAATACTCCAGTCTGGCCAGTGACTGCAGTAGCTGTTCCTGATATCGTACCCAAAGTCTCATTGATAACTTCACTGTTCAGAACAGTGACAACACCGGTAGTAGCTCCGAGTGCGTATTGAGCACGGTTACACTGGCCAGTCTGTTCTGTTTGTGGGTATCTGGCGACTTCGTACCATGTTCCAAGATACTGGCATCAGATAAAAAAATATTAGAAGTACCAAGTAATTTGAAATCATTTTTATAATTTAGTCTCTTATCTTTAAAACGATTAATTAATTAGATTTATCTGAACTTATTCTGATTGCGTTACAGTTAGCAACGCCGGTTATAACTCAAAAAACATTTATAAGTAAGAAAGAACTCAAACAGTTTCATAACACTACAAATACCATAAAAGAAATGAACAATTTTCTGTGATTATAATTTTTACTTTACCGCATTCGTATTGATACAGAAAAAAATAATATAAAAAAAATATGATATTATTAGTAGATATGCCATGTGAGTAACTTTATATTTTATTAGCCGCGCCCCGCGGTTTCACCCGCGTAAGTCTCGATTCCGTGGGAATATCGGGATAAAAAGTATCCTATGTCCTATTCCAGGTGATGGTCTACCCATGTGAATCTATTCAGCCGTTTTAGCGTGAAAGCGTAACAAACAAATAAAAAACAGTCAAACAAACTCACTTTCGCATTTATAATATAAAAAATAAATATAAAAATAAGTTAGGATAAGCCTATGTTGTCCCACTGGAGGGCAAAGGCCTCCCTTCCCTCTTTATACTTCTCCCGGTCTAACTGCGATTTCGGGCCAATTCTATAAAAAAGGAGTCCAGTTTATCCGGACATCTCTTTCTGAGCCTGCCGCGTATTCGTTTCCTGCTATTTGGGATCCACAGCCTAATCTTAAAAAGGATTAAATTACATTTATGTGAACTTAGTGAGAGACAAAAGATGGACTTGCAATACTACCATGTGGAGAGGACCTCAAGGAAAACGAAAGAGAGGAAGACCCTTTACCCAATGGGACGATGAGATCAAAAAAGTCGCTGGCTCAAACTGGTGGCAAATAGCACAGGATACAGAGAAATGGGCATCTTTGGAGGAGGCCTTTACCCAACCTGGAGACCTAGCTTAATGCATATTAATAACGTAACTAGAAATAAGTCGTTTAGTACTAGTGCAGAATTAATTTAGTAACTAAGATGAAATGTAGCTTGGTCAATTGTAGGCTTTTTTATTAAAATTTTATTTTTCATGTGAACTTACTCTGGCAATGTCGAAGCTAGTAACGCCGGTTGTGATTGTAGGACATGCTCCTTCAAAATCAACAAAGTAGGAGCAACCTTCTGCGGTGTGATTTCTCTGGATGTACTGAGTTGAAGCTTGGTTAAGCGCTTCCACGCTTGTAATAATATTATTAATAGTGGTTGTAGCGGCAGCTGGTAGAGCACCCTTGTTTCTGCCTAACTTCCAACTGTTCACTGTGAAAACGAAAATCGAATTAGTACAAATTATTATTAGGTTCTCGTACCAAAATGGAGTTTTAAGAAAAGTTCGGAATCTATGATTCGTTGTGTGACTGGCGATGGCTCTTGTAAAACTCCATTTGCCATCTAAAGGCTTGCGTCCATAGTTCCGCATCGAACGGATCGTGCTGGCAAACGGATTAGTTTGTGGCAGTGCGTCCACTGTATTCGCAGCAAACGACAGGTTAATTGCATTATGAGTTCAATTGTCACTAACGAGAATTTTTAATGGTTATCGCCTCCTAAAGGCCAATCGACAATTGAGCGGATTCAAATGCCTTTGAATTTTACGTTCATTGTGTTTAACGTTTTCAAGCGGACGAATTATAAAACAAAGTCCTCCGCCGCGTCTGTCTGTCGTACTATTCGCGATAAATCAAAAGCTACTGCACCGATTTTCATGCTGTTTTCACCAATACATAGAGTGGGTCTCGAGGAAGGTTTTAATATATAATAAACGACATTCACGCGGGTGATGTCGCGGGCATCAGCTAGTTAATAAATAAACAAAGGTGTAGGTTCTCATTCTGTCATATTTTTGACTGAGAGCGAGCGTGCCATTATAAATGCTGAGTGCAACAGTATAGTTTGAGTAATTGACTAAAATAAGTATCTTACCTTGTCTTGTGGCAGTATTAATGTTGCGGCATGAATACATCAGTGCATATGTATTATAATCCGTGGCCAGAACCCAATATGGTACTGTAACAGGAAATCATTTTGGTTCATATCAATTAATAACTAAACGGCCTCGATGGTCTAGCTATTGGTACAGTATGACACAAGTTAGATGTAGCATCGGCAAAAATTCGTAAAACCGATTGAGTGTGCCTTCAAAATCTCCAATCTTTATTACTGCTTTAGGTGAAAATGATCTTTACGGAAACGCAATAACTTGTAAAGTCATATAACCAAATACATTAGTAAAATTGAAATAAATTTCAAATTTATGCTACATCTAAGTTGTGTCGTACTGTAGCAAATTCAACTGCCGAGTATGTGGTTTCGATCCCCGGGTAGTAAAAAGTATGGTTGGGTATTTTCTATAAGAATTTATCAGTAGAAGCCCAGAGTCTGGTCTTGTGCCCGGTTCTTGGCGATAAGCTCGCCCCGTACCTGCAACATGAACTTAACCACTACATCAGTAACTAATTAGTTATTACTTAACTCTTTAATTTACAGGAACTTGGATCCCCTGACCGAGACTTACGAGTTATCATTTTATACTCAGTATTTAGCACATTGGCCCAAATATTTCCGAGTTGTGGAAGCACCGAGCGCATAAATAATGGAATAAAGTAACCGTGCGTTTGCACTGGCGAAACATTCAAGACAAAACATGTTGAAATCTCTGGTTCTTGTCAAAAATTGTATGGAAAATTGACAGAAAATAGAGATTTCAACATGTTTTGTCGTAAATGTTTCGTCAGTGCAAACGCACGGTAAGTGATATTACACATACAAAGGCTTAACTAATAAGCTTAAACATAATTTGCCAAATGTGGGTGTACTATAAACAAGAACCGCCACTTTGACCGGTTCTGGAGTGACGACCGCGTATCGGAAGACGTAGCTTTGGAAGAAATAATATTACCTCAACTTAAAATAATGTATATATTTACCAGCAGGCGTGTTGCCGGAGATTGTCACATCAAATTTAGCATTTCCAGTAGATACAGCTGTTCCGGTTGCAATTTGTAGAGTACCGGCTGCAGTGACTTGTGTATTTTGCACATTAAATCCACCAGCAGTGGTCGTAGAGTACGTAGCGGTGTTGCAGGTACCACTTTGGAAGGTCGAAGGTAAGGATTCAATGTCATACCATACGCCTGCAAACTAAATAACAAGAAATTGAAATTATTAAAACTGCGAAAAGGTAACATTTTACATGTGTTAGATCGAAATATTAAAAAAATCTAAGAAAAAACCGTTAAACAGAAAAGTTTGCCCATCCCTGGTTTGTACGCATTTTTAACCGACTTCAAAAAAAGGAGAAGGTTATCAATTTTTTATTTTATTTTTGTTATATAAGTTTTAATTAGGGCATTTCTGCTTCTTCCTAGTGTCAATATGTGACAATCAATAGCTCAAGCTTTGACAATTTTTACTGGGACAGTACATAATGGGGTTTATTCATAAACGATGATTAAAGTTAAGTGACATTCAAACGTTAAAAATGTATGGTTAAACAGGCGCTAATCATTACCTACTTAACTTTAAGCAACGTTTATGAATAAAGGGGTATATCTATAATATGTACATCGACATCATACCTTTTTTTTTTTTTTTTTGAGGGTGGGAAATCATCCAATGACTTCTCCCGCTCTGGGCGGAGCGGAAGGGCGTGTCAGACTTTTACTGACTAAAACCCACCCGTGTTCCTTCATTTGCCTGTTGCCAAGGTCCCGGTATCCCTTTCGGACTTTCCCGCAACCCTGGCAGGCATCGGTCCTATTGGACCCCGTCAATTTTGCTGACATCTCTTTGAGGCGCGCGTGGAACACGACGCGCCATCGACCCGGGCCTGGTCCTTATCGACATCATACCTAAAACTATCATCACGACATCTTTCTCTTTGTGACAAAATATTTATCAGCCAGCAAAGTAGGTAGGTTAAAGGAGTGAACTGTCTGTATTCATCTGTGAGGACACGTAAGTAAGCCTAGTTTGAATCCCGCTTTAGGCCAATTATATCTGAATAGGTTTATACAATGACATCAAAATATATTATCATCGATAATCACAAAATACGTGAAAATATGTAGGTGCCTAGATAATCGCCCTCGGTGATAATGATAAACCATTTTTTTAGGAGTGTCAAGGCTTTTTTTTATCGTAGTCAGTTTTATTAATCTAATTTATTTTTAGAAATGACTAAACTTGATATTTTCTGACGATTTCCTGCACGTTTTTTTTTTTTTTTAATTCTGATGTTTCGGATCGTAAGTCTTCCTTTCGTACATGACGATGGAGCCGCACCGGTGCCCGCATAGATTTACTGTTCATTATTAATTATTCATTTTTTACTATTCTATTTTTTTTTTTTCTTGCGTGCCGCCGCCCCTGCGCCGCATGGGTGATATTCATTCGTATATACAAACATGCGGTCCGGTGCCTCGCCAGTGTAGCTCCGGCGTTATGTACAGGAAGCCTTATTGGTGGGTAAACTTCTTTTTGTAGAATTTACAATTTCATCCAACGCTACAAGGTTCTTTAGACGCGTGGCCAAAATCGGAACCAACGCCGCCATCTTGTTATGTCAATACAATTTCTGTGACAATGTCATAAATGTTTATTTGGCAACAACACCCACCGTCACTGGCGGACTAACGCGTGGGGTGGCAGGGGCGGTCCGCCACTAGCCGGGGTCTTGGGGGGCGTAATCTTGAGAAATACATTTTTAATAAATTTCAAAAAATATATTCAGTAAGCATAAGAAGCAGTTTGGAGTTGGAGGCCCCATACCTACGTAGGATGCTAAAATTTACAAGCTCATCTCGCGAGATAAAAAAAGTTTCATTTGAGATTAAGAGCGCACCGAGCGAGGGAACGATACGTAATTGCGAAATAATTGCATTCGTTTGATTCTTGCTGCATCGCTATTACTTAACCTTTAGTTATGCAATTAATATGTAAGATATTCAAGGATTCACTCTTTAAATCGTACACTTTGGAAACACTATAACTTGAAGTTACCTCGATACAAAAAAAAACCAAAGTAATCTCTTAAAACAAAATAAACCTTACGGCATAAATAGTTCACGGAAGGTCATAATGGTAGATTGTTGCATCGAGCGCAAAGTGAGTTATTAATGCACGAGGGTTATGTTGGTGCCCGAGCGCACGCAAGGGTACTAAATTAACACGAGTGCATTCATTACTCACTTTAGCAAGGTGCGTAACCTACTTTTCTTTCAATTACCAATCTACCTACCGTGATAAAATATACCTACTCAAAATAAAAACTCAAGTTAATGAAATGAAATGAAATTGTTTATTCTGTAAATAAGATATCGGAATCACTTTTAAACGTCATATTAAAAATTAAATAAGTTGATGAGGTCGGCGTTTCCTATCTGACTACTCTGAGTATAAAGGCCGAAACAAACTCAGAGGTCACAGTCTCTTTTAAGGTCCAGACAATGGTCATGAAAACAAAGCGCAACTTTTGCAGTAAAAGTTTATTAACAATTTCATCTGCAGCTGTTTTTACACTTACTGGAGTTGCATTCATATCGCTATCGAAAACTTTGATATTGCATATTTAGCCAGAAATGCTTAAAATAAATGGAAAAAGAAAGTTACATTTTTTTTAAATTTTGCTTAGATCCAAAAGAGTGCAGATATGTTATATGAAATCTCATGGTTGCACAGTTTTTCATTAATGTACTGTTTTTTATTTTGTGTTTAAATATAAATTTATTAAGGTTAATATAAAATGTACGCATTAGATCAAAAAGATACTGCCAAAAAATAAAAATCGGCTGAATTAAACCGACTTGGTGAAAATAATTATTACTCACAAATAAACCAAACAAATACTAGAATAAATTTTCCAAATAAAAGTGCAAATTTCACTTTTAATATCTGCACATTTAATAATTATAAGTTTTAATGTTTGAGGAGAAGATGAATTAAATTTTGTTTTCATTATCTTGAGTTTTTATTTTGAGTAGGTATATTTTATAACGGTAGGTAGATTGGTAGTTGGAAAAAAAAAGTAGATTACGCACCTTGCTCAAGTGAGTAATTAATGCACTCGTGTTAATTTAGTGCCCTTGCATGCGCTCGGGCACCAACATAACACTCGTGCATTAATAACTCACTTTGCGCTCGATGCAACAAACTACTATAAAGTTGTTTAAAATAAGCAAAAGCGAGACTGCACTCCGTACGGTAGGGCTGTAAAATTAATACACACACATCTCCATTTTGTAGGTGTTTTAGGCACCCACATGGTATAATAGGCATGCAACCACGGCTTTACCTTGACCATTTTGATATCTATTGCTTTATTTCAGTCTGAAATGTTTTCTTATTTTGTACTTTTTAGATCACTTTTATTTTCCGTAGTCGGGTTACAGTTTTTTAAACATAGTTTTCTTTACCAACTACTTTGGGGTCGGCTTCCAGTCATACCAGATGCAGCTGAATACCAGTATTTTACATCGAGCGACTGTCTGTCTGACCTCCACAACACAGTGGCTAGGTAATACGATGCCCCTTGCTACAGACTCGGGCTTTAGACTACCCATAACGACTGTTTTGGAATTTTGACTAACGGCCATTAATAAAATAACGAAGAAAACTTACATTTTCCGCATTAAAATTTGCTACTACAGCTATATTTTCATCGCACTGTCCATTCTGCACGATTTGTCCCACACACGCACTAATTAGACCAAGGAGACTAAAAACTACTATAATTAAATTCGACATCTTGGGATCAGTACCTATGTCCCGTCGCAACACAATCAAAATGAGGGTATTTCCGTTAATTTATACAAAATCTTATCTACCATTTTTTTTATCGTTTCTTTAATCGCGAAAATCGTATTGCCCGATTGATAGATTGTTTCGCATTACTGGGGGCTTAAAACGGCCATTTTGGCAGAATCATAATAGGAAAATATTATGAATCATCGTACAAGATCACAAACTTACAATTCATAATATGATCTGCGGGCAATTCATATTACGAAATGATTCATCTGTTTGACAGTTTTCTATGGATATTCGTACTAGGTCCACAAATTATGAATTGCTTTTGTGTCAAATTAGAGGAATTGCTAATGACATCTGGGGATTCAGGAAATGAATTGCTTTTAGAGGAATTGCTAATGTGGCTCTTTTAGGCCCCCTGGTATATTGCGATTATTAAAATATCAAAGTAATAAACTATCTATGGCATAGGTTTATTACAAAAATATTGGTAGGTCTACCTTAGGTTTTTCGATGGCAAGCTCTCAAACAGCGAATTAGCGATGTAAAGTGCAGTTTTGTGTATATATAATTTACCGACTAGCTATTGCTCGTGACTTCGTCTACGATCCAAGATGAAAAGTAGCCTTGGTCCTTCTCCAGGTCATGGTTTACCCATGTGCCAAATCCTTATGCTTACTTCCTTACTAATATTATAAATGCGAAAGTAACTCTGTCTGTCTGTCTGTCGCGCTTTCACGTCAAAACTACTAAACCGATTTAAATGAAATTTATCAGATGGTATACAGATAGTGTAGAGCCTGAGGAAGGACATAGGCTACTTTTTATCGACATACCATGCGGGCGAAGCCGCGGGTGGAAGCTAGTGTATAATAAATCTATTATCAGGTCAGAATGAAAATAACGGGGCTGACGGCCTAGCGTACGCCGATTCGTAGGGACTTACATGTAAACACCAGTCGCAGAGGTGGGATAAATATTACATTGCTCATTAGTACAAAATTCGGCCGCACGGGTCGTGGATGGATGGTCATCCATTACATACCGAGACCTCTCCAGGGCCGTGGCTTTGAAATCAATGCTCACGAAGCACGTAAAGCCGTGGTCCCGGCTGTCATTCGTAGAATTTTGACAGTTGTTACGGGCAGTCAGAAGCTCACAAGTCTGTCAACCAGTCTTACCACAAGCGGTATCGTGTTACCCATTAACAGGGTTGTGAAAGTCAGATAGTCAGTCGTTCCATGTAAAATATTGCTATTCAGCGGTATCCGGTTTGACTGGAAGTCGACCCGAGCATAGTTCGTAAAAGGCTAGGCAGATTGATTAATTGATACTAATCAGTAATTCTTATTAATATTTATTACCGAATGGAATTCTTAACATTTTCACTGTCCGTGCATTACATGTAATGCACTGAAGACGTAGCCTTATACGTCCGTGCATGACATGTAATGCACTAGTAATTATCTTTTTATCCAATATTCCAGCGAAATTAACCACAATATAGAACAATTCTATTGTTTGTTTCAACGTTTTTAAGCAGCACTATTAACTGGAAGTGAAGCTGATACTTCCGTGCATTAATTGCATGTAATGCATTTTTAACCGACGAAAAAAAAAGGAGGAGGTTCTCAAGTCGACAACTATACAGGGTTACTGGTAACTCGAGGTATTCCTTGCAGGACGTCATAGTAGGGTTAAAATGCAACAAATTAAGCCACCAAATGTTCTACCGAAATTCAGTAGTTTTTGAATTAGTTAAGAGTTTTCGAGCTAAAAATTACAAAAAATTAAATGTTTTGTTAGTGATATTTGCCAAAGTTTTAGGCATTATTGAACTTTTAATTATTAACAAAGGTCTGCTACGGCGTCAACTATGATAATAACTTAAATTTCAGTACAGTCGCGCCGTAAATCATTTTTAAATTGGTTTCAAATGGTTTAATCTGGGATTTTCATTAAAAAACTAAAACTCTTAACTAATTCAAAAACTACTGAATTTCGGTAGAACATTTGGTGGCTTAATTTGTTGCATTTTAACCCTACTATGACGTCCTGCAAGGAATACGTCGAGTTACCAGTAACCCTGTATATATATATTTTTTTTTTATGTATGACCACGCATAACTTAGTGAGAAGTCCGATTTGAAAAATTCTTTTTTTATTGGGAAGGGTATACCTCGAAGTTGGTCCCATTTAAAATTGGAAACTATAATCCACCCCTAAAGGTACAAAAAATGGGGTTGATTGATTTTTCACCAACTGAATTTTCAACAGTGAACCGATTCTGTTGAAATTTCGCACACATACATAGTTCTGATGACACAACCACTTATCATCAACTCCAGGTCTTTAACCTAGTGTAACGCTCTGGAGTACCCTGGAGTGGATGGTAACTCAAAAGCGAAAAATAAAAAACTTTAATTTCGGAAATCGGTGTCTTCGCTTTTCAATTATCGTTTTTTGCCACCGACTTCCGAAATTAAAGTTATTTATTTTTCGCTTTTCAGTTCTTTTTTCGTCGGTTTAATGTTTCGTAAAAAAGTTTTTGAAAATAATATGTAATGGTTAAATGACGTCGGACGAATTTTCGCTGTCATAGAATTAATAAGTAAATGACCCACCTAATAATATAGTGATAGGATTACCAATTACCTTGGGACAGTGAAAGTGTTAATACAACATCATTGTTCTATTTTGGTGTTTGTGTTATTCTTTGCGTCATGTTTTTACCGCAAACACACCTTCATTACATTTTCAGTTACTTATAACGTTGGAGAGACCAAACTCTGACTCAATATCTTTAAAAAAAAATAGCAAGTACCTGCCTCATCTTTTAGTTCTACAACCAGATAAAAACAAAAACAATCTGGGTTATTAGAAATTCAAAATAATCAACACAAAATGATTACAAAACAATCATTTTGTATTAATTATTTATATTTTTAAGTAGGTATCCATATAAGCCGTTTTCGTTAAATTATTTCCAATGTACAAACTTTTAGCCTTGATTTTTTTAGATAAGAGGTATCAATAGATACCGTACCACAGATATCCGCGTGTACCGTACCTTTAATCGCACACAAACAAAGTCACATATCCCTAACAATATTTTTTGTGTTCATAATCATAATAATATTTAATGCAGGCAAGTACTGGAAGGGCTCGTGGCTAAGTAATAACAGCTGCACGGGTCGATCGATCAGGTTAGGATCAAGATACAAATAAAGAGCCTTTTCTAGCGGCGGCATTTCAATTAAATTTTTAAAATAAAAGAACACTTATTGTGGCATAATTATAATAGTTAGACATATGCTGTTGCGACAGTTTTAGTAAATAATGATGTGTTCTGCAAAGTCGTAATACATTATTTTATTCTATCATCAATAGTTTTCGCAGCGCACGCGATTTAAAGAATATTTTAGGTAATTTTTTTACACCTTGGGTTACATTATTGGAGTTTTAGTAAGGATCCCTAATTTTTTTGAAAATATTGTATAAGTTATGTCACCCGGGGATAGTGTAGCTTTCCAAGAGTTAAATAATTTTTCATATCGGTTCAGTAGTTTCGGAGCCTATTCAATGCAAACAAACAATCAAATCTTTCTTCTTTATATATATTAGTTTAGATTAGTTTAGATATATTGGAATTAACTCATTACAAGCTTTTATTTGGTACCAATATTGTTTTAATTTATTTTAATAAAACCTTCCCCTCCCTTTTTGTATTTGCAGATGAAATATATTTAAAAAATATATCCTGTCAGTCCCACAATTAAGACGAGTCCAACGACACCTCGTATGTTAAAATCCATCAAGCCGTTTAGGGTACAGAGCGTGCTAAAGAAATAGACATAAATACATTCAAACATACATACATACTACCGAAAAATATTAACCTCCTTCTGGGGCAGTCGGGTAAAAAAGGCGGACACCATTTTTTTTAAACTCTAACTCAATCTCAAACTCAAAGCATTTATTTCAAATAAACCAATTACAGGCACTTTTGAATTGTCAAGGGGTCGGTCAGTCAGAAAGATGAAGCTAGTTGCCCATTCCAAAGCGTAGGTTCCTATGGAGAAGAACGGGCAAGAAACTCCACGGACACTTTTTTCTTTTTAAGAACGTTAAGTAGGTATTTCGAATTTATCCTTTTTATAAAATGTTAAGAATCTTTTTTCTGTCATTATGATAAGTTCGTTTCCTGTTGTTAAATCTTATTATCCTAGTATGACGAATGTTTAAAAATAGGTATGAATTCAGTTTGTAATTCGAAAACATGCAATTTGAGATGCGGCTGAAGATACTATTTACTATTATTTTTATGCAGTTGTAATAAAAATACTATACTTAACTGTAAATTAAATCTAACAGAACATAGCATCACGTCTGTATTCTCCAAAGAGGTAAGCTGAGTTGTACACTTCCTACCCCTGCCCTGGTCGCAGGTAACCTATACTATTGGATTATTATCTTATTGTTTTTTAGGAGTATGAGGAACAGGGTGTAAAGTTCACTCATCCACCATAGAAAAGGGAGGATCCTCCGACCAGACGGGTGTTGTGTCTGGCGGGCAACTGCCCAATGGTTGATATTGGATTTTTGTATATATGTTCACTGCACGGTAAACTCTAATTGCGCGATGCAGGATTTTTGTGACGTCAGGATTTTTGTGTGACGTCAGGTCTTTGATACGTAGTTCGAATGTGGCGATGTAGGTAGGTACCGCCACAGTTTCATGCTTTTTTGCATAGTTGCTGACGCTAGAACTTTTCTATGAGAGAAAGGTTCATGTTATGATTCTTATTATAATTCTGTAAAAACATGTCTGTTACGGTCCCGATCCTGAATCATATTTTGATCACTATACAACCTGACACTGACTTGTAAATCGCAAAAAACGTAAGGAATTTTGTGAGGTACAACTGCGGATCCGGCTTAAATAAATAAATACTTCCTTAAGTTTTTTTTATTAGGCGCCCACAATAGGGGTTTACACACGGCTACACATCAAGCTATACGTTTCCAGTTTATGCTGATCTCGCACTGTATACGATTTCCGTAAAGTGCGAGGTCAGCTTAAACTGAAAATGTATAGCTTGATGTGTAGCCGTGTGTATCTATAAGTACTTCAAGTAAAAAAAGGTTGTCAGAACAATAGCATAATTAGCCTATAATAAGCCAATAATGTTTTTGCTGCTGGGACACGGACTCCACCATGCGGGCCCAGTGCGGGTTGGTAGATGTCACATGTCTTCGATTTTTTGGTTGTAGGACATGCTGGTTTCCTCACGATGTTGTCCTTCACTGTTTTGAGAGTAGTGGTGATAAATAATTTTTACAAAGTAAAGTGCCTGCCTGGGTTCGTGGCTACTCGTGAGTCACGACCGTTACCTGCCTGAGTAGTCAGATAAGAAACGCTGACCTCATCTACCTGTGTGCGTTACCCCAGCAAGAAAATGTCTTCTAGAAGGAATTGAGTTATACGAATAATTAGTGCATAAACTGCTGTAAATGTGCGCCAAGTAAAAAATTTGTGCGTGCTGTCGTTTTGGAGATATAACGAAAAAACGAATTCTGCTGGGGTAACGTTTTTCAGAATCTTATTTCTCGGAAACCAATGATTGTGCGCCCGTGGAATAAACGTACATCAGTAGCTCTTAATTTGTGCGTATTTGTGCATTAATTAGGTTTTCAAAAATATTTACCATTTTAAAGTTATCAAGCATTTACGAAAACATAAAAAAATATTCTAGCGCTTTAATAGACAATCGTATAAACTCACTGAAAACGGTAGGTATTCGGTTCTTCTTGTTATTCTTGACATCCATAAAATGTTTCAATCCTAATTATACGCGCATTTTTGAATAATATCAATTCAAGTCAAGACCAGAGCAAACCAATTTTGACGTCGAAATGCAAGAAACAGAATCAACTTAAGATGTTTGGGTTTAAACAAAAAATTAGTGCATTTAATGAAATATATATCCTGAAAATTTCGGCTTCAAATGTCTCGTATTAAAGTAGATGTAGACAAAAAACCAAAGTAACACCTAGTTTACTGGTAATCCGACCAAATTAGAATGACCACAAAAAAGCGACCGATTCATACATGTTGATGACCTTCTTAAATAACAGTATTATGAAAAGCAGTTTGTCCGTACAGTCGCGTTCATAACATTTCTCGGCAGTGGGCCCATACTGAAAATTAGTGGACATAGGCAACAAAATTCCAATATCGATGTGATTTTTTTTATATGACGCGTTATTCCTGGCAACTTTTACTCTTGTGAAATTTATCCTAAAGTTTGTCTGAAAAAAAAAATATTCGATTTTTTGTATGGAGCGAATCACGTTTAATTTTATTTCTTCAATTGTAATATCGCTGCCCTAGTTCAATAGTAAGATATCTTGAAAAAGTATGTTTTGAGTTATTCATACTTTTAATGATTTTACTGTGACTAATTCACTTGTCGTTATTTGAAATGTGGTTGATTTATTTAAATGATAGCTTATTTTTTTATTATTATTTTCATATTAAGACATTTCAGGAAGTCTCTGTGTAGAAATAAAAGAAAAGTAAAAATATTCCTGATCACTCTAGATATCGTGAGATGCCAGAATCTTGAACTAGTTTTCGGCAAAAATATGCATAAATGTCTCAGTGAGAAGGCACTTAGGTTGCGTTTCACATATATCCGATTTTTTTATCAGAAAGAAGAGCTAATTTTTTACATGATACAAAACTTATCTCAATTTGGACATTTTTAAAGATATCTTACTATTGAACTAGGGCAGCGATATATTGGGTGTATTGTGTGAGTATATGACAGCTAGAGTCGTTCTCTATCCACGAAAAAAAATCTGCGCCGGCCATCCGCGGCCGCGTGAGTAATCATTCGGTAAAAAAATAAATATTTTGTATGACATTTTTTGCCATTTAAAATAAATTCAAAGTATATTTTTTGTCTCATTTGGCTGTTTTGACCTTCTTTTTAGTTAAATATATAGTTTTAATAGCACATATTTAGTTATTATTGCATGTTATCGGTAGCACCTGCATTGTGATTGATGATGATGACTCATTTGTTTGTGCGCTCGGCTAAGCGCATAACAAACGAGTCACCGAAAAATGTTTGTCTCTGATTGGCTGTTATTTTTTAACTACCTTCACGTTGAATAGTCGCTCGTGCAATTAGGATAGTTTCTAAAAAAAAAAATCATACTATTTCCATGAATAGTATCCCACTGACCTACCCATGGGATTTTTTTTACTATAACTAATCGCCACTGGTTTGCTTGTGATATTTTTTTAATAAAAACTTGCTTTGGAGCGCTTGCCTTTGGTAAAAAGATTCATCAAAGTCAATTTCTATTTAAAAAAAATCCATGATGCCATGATAGTACTTACTAATTCCATACTGCCCAGTCATTACTCCGACTAGTAAATTTATCTGTGGCGCACATTACCGTATAAAGTACAAAGCACACGTGTTTAATACACTGCATTATGAACCTAAAACCCCCGCTCCTGGGCAAAGATCTTCCTCCACTCCTACCATCTTTCGCGAGCCCGCGCTTCCTCCTTTCAATTTGGACGGAACTTAAGTCGAACTCTAAAATGAAAACAGCTATATAATTGCGTATCTTATTAAAAAAAAACAGGTTAAACTAGATAATTTCCTTTCAAAACTTCATTTACATCCATAAAAAGACAGCTACCAACTTATTTGATTTTATATGAACTATGAAATAATAGGCAATTTAGTAACTTCCAGTTTTGTAGTTCAGTGTACCGAGGCTGAACAATGTTTCTAAATGTTTGTGAGCAAAGTTACGAAGGTCATCTACATATATGAATCGGTGGCTTTTTTGGGGTCATTCTAATTTGGTTGGATTACCAGTAAATTAGGTATTATTTTGGTTTTTTGTCTACATCTACTTTAATACGAAACATTTGAAGCCGAAATTTTCAGGATATATATTTCATTAAATGCACTAATTTTTTGTTTAAACCCAAACATCTTAAGCTGATTCTGTTTCTTGCATTTCGACGTCAAAATTGGTTTGCTCTGGTCTTGACTTGAAGTGATATTATTCAAAAACGCGTGTATAATTAGGATTGGAACATTTTATGGATGTCAAGAATAACAAGAAGAACCGAATACCGTTTTCAGTGAGTTTATACGATTGTTTATTAAAGCGCTAGAATATTTTTTTATGTTTTCGTAAATGCTTGATAACTTTAAAACGGTAAATATTTTTGAAAACCTAATTAATGCACAAATACGCACAAATTAAGAGCTACTGATGTACGTTTATTCCACGGGCGCACAATCATTGGTTTCCGAGAAATAAGATTCTGAAAAACGTTACCCCAGCAGGAAATTGAATATCTCGAAAACCTTAAGACGCACAAATTTCATTTTCGGCGCACATTTATGCACAAATTTAAGCTATCCGCCCATGTACTTTGTTTCTCAATCCGGTCATTCGTTTAAAATTTTCTTGCTGGAAAAACGTTACCCCAGCAGAATTCGTTTTTTCGTTATATCTCCAAAACGACAGTACGCACAAATTTTTTACTTGGCGCACATTTACAGCAGTTTATGCACTAATTATTCGTATAACTCAATTCCTTCTAGAAGACATTTTCTTGCTGGGGTAACGCACACCATCTAGCTTATTATTATTATTATTTTAATATGACGTGTAAATGTGGTTCCGATATCCTATTTACAGAACAATTTTTTTTATTTCATTTCATTTCACTGGGCCACCACTGCTCTCGGTCAGAACAATAATAATAATATGATTTATATAATATAAAAAAATTATGATTTAAAAAGAATAATGATGAAAAAGTTCCTAAATAAAATGGTTTTCCTTGCTCGTATACTTAACTGTAGTAAAACAGTCACGAATTATATCTTTTTATCGTTAATTGCATTTTAATCGCTTATTATCTACAATCAAATAATGTGAGTACCGGTTGAGCCAACACCTTACGGATGTAGGTTATATCCCTGTGTGTCATCATCATCACGCATGTTTAGCATAGGTACCTACATGAACACGTGCTAGTTATTAACTAAAATGTACTTTTGACCTTGTGAAGAAGGAATATTGATCGTTCTGGGGTTTCCGAGTCTTTCAGTTTTCAGAAACTTAGAAGCCCGAAAGACGAGCCACCAGTCTTACCAATTTTATTCAAGTATATGCTATTACCCCGTAACCTGGTTCTGGAGGTCAGATAGTCAGTCGCTCTATGTACTCTGCTACATCAAATTCAGGCTGATTTTTATTCAAATACACTCATTATCAGAAAAAAGTTATGAAACTAAAGCTCAACAGATTCAGACAGCATAAATAGAATAGATTACGTGTGACTCAGGATTTTTTATTTGTCTGTCTAAAGAAAAGAAAAGAAAGAAAATACGTTTGTCTGTGATGTCTTGTATAATTAATCTTTTTAGTTGACACTTTTTGTAGTAGTTGGGTTTTAGTTTTATAAGTTTTAATTAAATTTTCACTCGTAGATAATCTGTTTGTCCTTTACAGCCATTTACTCAGTTTTGACTATCTCACATACTATGCTATTGTTTATTATTTTTGACTTCCACGTTGGTCTAGTGGTCGCAAGCATTACTGCTGAGCACGAGGTCCTGGGTTCGATTTCCTGGTCGGGAAAATTTGGGTTGGAAAGAGTTTTGTGCCCGGTTGATGGCGATAAGCTCACCCTCTGTTACATGGGACATAAAATTAACTCACGACAAGAGCAGTGGTGACCCAGTGGTAACAGCCCCGACTTACAAGGTGTAGGTCATGGGTTCGAACCTAGACAGGCGCAAAGTCAAATAATTTATTTCAAATAGGCACATAAAAGGCTCTTTTGAACGTCAATGAAAAACAAAGAAATAGAATTGATTCTAGTTGCCCATTCCAAAAGGTAGCTTTCGTATGGAGAAGAATGGGCAAGAAACTCCACCGTTACTCTTTTCAAAAATGTTTTACAATATTTTGTATACATGAATTATATAATTATATGTGAAGACGATGCACCTACAATAAGATTACTGTCCCACAAAAGGCAAAGGCGCTTTACTTTGTGTAAATAATTACTTCACCACTGCACGCAAAATGGTGAAGGAAAACATCCAACGACCGGAATGACCTATTAGAGTTGATAAGAGTTGATTTCACTTTTTGCAGTAATTAAGCCAGGTATCTTAATCGGTACCTGTTATCTATATAAATATCTATATCTTCACATAATAATTGCATTTGTGAACATTGCAAATATTTAAAAAAAAAGTTGGGTGTTAAAAAAGTAAAAGTAACAGATGACATTTTTCTACCATGAATTATTGTCTGTTTGTTTATGAGTAAACACAAGTACACACTTGTACTTGCAGGTCTCACGTAAAAAGTACGTAACCAACTCGAATACTTAATATTCGAGTTGGTTTCGTACATTTTCGATTATTGTTTGTAGCTCGGAGTATCATTTAGTTTTTTTTTTTTCATAGCAAGCTCTTCACTCTAATAAAAGATATAATTATGAATTTAAAGTGTTCAAGTAGAACTTTTCATTATGTAATGAAAACCTCAACCAAATCTGGGGGCACAGGAGTGCCGGGCCAAGACGAGGCAAGCGAAGCGCAAGGGCAACCTATCTTTTCTCGAAGCGCTTCGTTATTTTTTTGAACCCATCATAACTTGGGTTTCTATTATACCAGATAAACAAAATTCTCGGGATATGTTGTAAATAGTGGACTTATTAAACATAAAGTTTCAATTGCATAGCTCTTAAACTTTAGATTTTATTGATATCTAAAAAACCCCGATTTCGACACTAACCGACTCACTCACTCACTGATGATTATCAAAATTCCTAAGATACTTCCTGAAGTCCATGCGTCATGTTCGTGAACGGGCACCATCAGCAGGGATTGGTCATCTCTTAGCTGCCACGGCTTATTTTAATTTTTGAATTATTTTGTTTTTTTTTTTTACTTTTAATTACGGACATCATGTTCATGTTCATCATGTTTGCGGGGCCAACATGGCGAGAAATCGCACAAAATAGAGAGATTTGGAAGGAAAAAGGGGAGGCCTTTTACCTGGGGGACACTACAGGCTAAAAAAAAAAAAATACGGACCCTTTTAATGTGCACCTTTTTCTACATGTATAATTTCGACATGAATGATGTAACCAATATTGTAACAATATTCTACTACAATATTATTCTTCTATACAATATTATTCTTTAACAATATTCTTCTACATTATTATTGTAACGATATTCTGATTTAGGGCGTGTAGAGTTAGAAGCTTGGCTCTACATGAAATGACAGTGCGAGCCATATTATGGTCTCGTCTTGGCAACATTTTACATGAAAATGTTTTATGTGGGACTAAATTTGCAGAAAAATTGAACATTCTTTGAGACATCTTTATAACCGACTTCTACCTTCTGGTTGCGTAGCCTAATGGCACTTAAAAACGAAACTAATCGTTTCATCCTGTCCGTCTGTCAGTCCAATTACCTCACAAATAACCAATTTAATCCGAGGATCATTTTTTGATTGAGTTTTCTCCCGAGATTGTCCCATTTAATATGGTGAAGATCTGATGAAGATCGTCGATAGACAGTAACGAATTGTACACGAAATGTGATTTGGTTATTGTACAGAGATTCAAACTAAATTACTGGTTAGTTACTATCCGTGTATTATGTACTTCGGAGATAAGTAGGTACCTACTTACCCCATGGAACTCCTCATCGACGAGCAGTACACATTATTGTGAATGGGTAATCATACGGAAGATAAACACAGTAGCTCGTTAAGTACCTAACAATGATTAACTGAACCGAAGACAACGTACTGTCACAGAACTCCTCAATAACAAACAGTACGAGTATACTTACCTACGTACCTATTTGTGACTGAGTTAATTAATCGTAAGCTTATGTGAAAAAAGTTGCTGAGTATCAATATAAAATAGTATACACTTAATTGAAACAAGTTTTTTTTAGAAAAATCGATGTAAATGAAAAATTTAGAAAATGAATAACGATCATATGATGGTTTATTTTGCCTATTCTCTCGGAAAATTTACAACACCGTTCTTAAACGTCAGCGTACACCAAGAGCAGAGCAGAGCAGAGCATTTTCTGGGACTAAATTAAATACACGTTGATCGTCCAACTTGATGCTCGACCATGCTCGAGCTTGCGTGTAGCGTAATCCTTCTTCACCATGATAACGTTTAAGCACACTTTACCCGTGAGCAGCAATGAACCCTGATCAAGTGCCTTGATTTTTATTTATTCTCAAAATTCTAAGCGACCCTTCTTTGCATTGACATTATGAACCATGAAGACGCAGTGACTGCATTCGAAAAGGCCAAGGTAGCCCATAGAATACTTTTAACCGGGTTCACTAAGTAGTTCCTGTAACGCGAATGAAACAGGGCAAAAGTTAATAAAACTACAAATGCAATTATTACTTAAAGTATAATAATAATAATATTATTTTCATTAAATTATAAATAATTTAATAACACACGCAAAAAAAAGTTTACGTGGGCGGTGAAAATAGCATTTATAAACCTAAACCTAGAGTTTTGTTCAGTGATTTTTTATGTTTTACCATACTAGTTGTAATATAGTACATATAAATATTAGAATAATACTGCTCTTGAATAAGAATGCTGAACTAGGCTCTAGACATTCTTCGTCTTGTGAGATTGGCTTGAAGTATGGTTCATAAAGCTCGGGTCGTTCCTCTATCATGTCTGTGATGGCAGCGTTGCCAGCTTCCGTCATTGTCCTTCCACGACTCAACTGCCAGGCACCAACTGAGCAAATAGATGAAAATGTTTTATTTCCATAGATTTTATTACCCTAAGCAGTATGCTCGATGGGATTTGACAGACATTTCGGTCTTCCATAAAAACTTTCATCCTCTATTTGTTGATATTTTTGAGTAATCCTCTAAAGATTCGTAGAGGATTACTCAAAAAAAAATCCTCTCTCTCCCTCTCGCTCACTTTCGTTACACAAACTCAACCTTCTAGACCTAGAGGCTGTGTGTTGTCTGTCAGTTAGTGAATTTAAGATTAAGTAGATGATTCAACGGCAAGTTCATTAATTTTAGGTCATAGTAATAACTAATTAGTTAACAAGAACTGCCATTAAGCAAAAATAAGGGGGATGAAGTAAATACCTTGTCTTTGATTGCTATTAATATTTTCGCAACTGTAGGCTAGTGCGTATCCATCGTAGTCAGTCGCCAAAATGTAGATCGTTGTCTCCGTCTTTTCTCCGTCTACAATAATAAATTTATTTAACATACGATTGGAAATAAACACATTTTAATTTTCAATCTTCAGATAACTTTTATCTGGGGTATAAAAAATGCGGTTTAACATCTTTTTTTTGAAGAAAATATTTCAAATAACCTATTAGACATTTCTATCGATATACAACGAAACAGACTAGCTTTTTTTTAAATATGTTATTTACCTCCAGAATCACCCATTACTAAAGAAATTATTCCTCTTCCATCATTTGAACTGAGTTGGCCTGAACCTTCTGTAGTCAATAAATCTTCATCAACCACTTCAAAGGAAACAACTTCAATGTCTCTCGTTTCTTCGTCGAATGACAATCTGGTACCAATACAGGAACTGTCTCCAACTGCGTCGTATCTTTTAATCTGATACCAGGAATTGTTTGCGAACTGTAAAAAGAAATATTGACGAGAATGAGCATTAATTTAATTATAATTTTGTTTTTAATTTGATTTTCATTTAATGTTATTTGTAAATATATGCCCATTCTATGAGTCTAATGCTACTCGAAAAAAATGATTTGAATTTGAAATTTGAATTAGTCTGGTGTGGTTGGTAACGCGACAAATTGTACCTACTTAATGTTAATGATTTCTATGACCAATTTTTTAACAGTGCATTTTGTCACGTCTCTCATTGTTTAGAAGCCCACTTGAAAATTTAGCGGTTTGATTAAATAAGTACTTATAGAGTTTGTAAACTCGGGGTTAAGTATCTAATTATCAGTATATGTTTTTTATAATTTTTATTTATTTTTATATGAGTCCATGAGTAATTGCACAGTAATTGCCCGCTCATTATCGAATTTTATCTCACTTTAACGTCGAACAAGCCTACATATTATAAAACAGAGTCCTCCGCCACGTCTGTCTGCCGTCCTGTACGCGATAAACTCAAAAACTACTGCACCGATTTTCATGCTATTTTCACCAATGGATAGTGGTTCTCGAGTAAGGTTTTAGTATATAATAACCGAAATTCACGCGGGCGAAGTCGCGGGCATCAGCTAGTATAAAATAAAATATAAGTTATCAGTGGAAAGTATCTCATAACATTAATTTATTTTGATATTACTAACACTAACCCAGAGTTTAGCGACTTAATTCTCCCACATAGGTGGGTTTTATGTAGAAGTAGCCTTAGGTTTACCTCTAATTCTTGGTGGCACAAGATGAATTATTTGATTAACCCTGTATTAGCTATTAACTGCCGAGTTATTTAGGATAACCCTTGTAAGTGGACCTCGAGTCACCGGGCTATACGCATGATGTTTTTCGCTAGGCTTCGCAAGACCACGCTCAACATGTCTTTTCTAAGTTACTAAGTGTGCGATATTGCAGACGATGGCATGATGACGGATACTTTAGGTATCAATGTAACGGTATACAGAAAGTGAGTGAATGGAAATCCAAATATTATCTTACTCTAGCTACGTTGAAGGACTCCACTGCAGGAATATTGATGTCGCACTGACCAGGGATAATGACTCTGTCTCCAGTTTGTGTTGGGTAGTGGAAACAAGCTTGATCAGTCTGACTTGTGTCCTGGTAGTATTCTTGTGTGAGACCTTGTGTTGTACTGATGACGTCATTTATGACGTTATTAGCATCCTCGCTCAGTTCTACGTTTCGACTTAGTTTCCAACTGCCAACTGTGAAGGTAGTTTGACAAATTAGCTCTCTCAGCGCGGTTTGATGTCAACATAGTTATTAAATTATTTTTTTTAAAGTACTTTACCTCGTCGTGTGTTCAAAGTAGGTATATTAAAACAGGAGTAAATAAGAGCGTAGCCGGTATAGTCAGTTGCAAGTACGTGGAAATCAGAATGAGACGTGGCTGCAATAAAAAAAGTCTTACTTTAAAACTTGTAGGTAGAAAATTATTTATGTACTCAACACACTATTACTATCGTGTAAAAAAAAGTATCCCCACCCTAAATATTTTTTACATAAAGTAAAAAATATTTAGGGTGGGGATACTTTTTCCCTTTTTCGAAATTTTAAGTGGGATGTATATTCCTAAGTATTGTGGATTATGCAACTTACGCGTCGACAACTCAACATTTGAGATGCAAACTATAAAAATATATACATCGTGGTACCACAAAATGCGGTCTACGATTTATAATTCTTCAATGTTATCTCAGACCAACCAATTTTGGTTGGTCTGAGAATGTTATAATATTTCAAGACTAAACAACTTACTGTGATCATTAAAAGTAACTCGTAAGTTCCCAGAACCATCACTGCTTGTTACTTCTGCTTCTCCTCTTGCCTCAGACAAAGATTCATTGAAAACTTGGCTGATCACAATAGAGAAGGTACCACTAGTAGCTCCATTGGTGAATTCAGCAAGGTTACACTGGCCCGTTTGTTCTGGCTGAGGGTATCTGGCGACTTCGAACCATTGTCCAATGAACTGGTATTAGAAAAAATCATTAAATTAATGAGGGCGAATCTCTATTTTATTTTCAACGTTTTAAATAGCTTTAATGTGAACTTACATTTTCAACATTGAAGTCAGGAACGCCGGTTATGGATGTATCACAGGGTCCGGGCAACTCGATATATGGTGGGGGTTCTTCGAACACTGGATAGTGGAAGCACGCTGCGTCAGTCTGACTTGTGTCTTGGTAATATTCTTGTCTGAGACCTTGAGTGGTACGTATGACGGCATCTATGTCGATATCGGCCAGCGGGCTTAGTTCTGTCGTTCTACTTAGTTTCCAACTGCCAACTGTTAAAACAGTTTGTCAAAATTAGCTCTCTCAAAATAAAATAACGACATTTTTGGTAGCTAGGAACTTAAAAAACAGTTTTACCTCGTCGTCTTTCCCCACTGTCGATAGTAACGCAGCTGTATAAAAGAGCATAACTGGTGTAGTCAGTTGCGAGTACGAAGTACTTTGCAGTTCTAGTCTCTGCGATTAAACAAAATATTAATTAGTTAATATAAAATAAGTAAATACTTAACTATCTTATTTAAGTACAAAAATAATGATGGTTCCGTTCCGTTTCCATTTCCGTTTCGGTACATAATTATTAGCGACCTATCCAAAATATTTTTGAACTACGCCATTTGTCCAGAGTTAAGTGATTGAAAAACTTACCGTCACCAACATTGAATGTAACTTCTATTTGTCCGTCATTGCCTGTTACTGTAGCTTCACCTGATATCTTAGCCAGAGCCTCATCGGAAACTTGGCTGTTTACAACAGTGAAGGTACCGCTATTAGTGGCCGAGTATTCAGCACGGTTACACTGGCCAGTCTGTGCTGTTTGTGGATATCTGGCGACTTCGAACCATGTTCCAAGATACTGGCAAAGAAAAATAAAATAAAAGGATGTACTTAGTAATTTAATTTTAAAACTTTTCAAGTGTATACTAATTAATCGATAATTCGTTTTATTAATGTTAAAGCGAAAACAGACGACGCGGTGCTGCAATACGCACATAATTATTATTAGTTAATCCAAAATGATTAACTTAAAGCGAGATAACTGTTTATAATTTCCTGTCCGCCTAGTATCTACATCAGCACAGCACTACGGTCCTTTCATACAGTGGTATCGTTTAACTTTAAAATACCCACCGTACCACTAAGGGTACGGCCAGGGGTATGATGAGTCTGCAGTGACTATCCTTACTAATAATATAAATGCGAAAGTAACTCTGTCTGTCTCTCTGTTGCGCTTTCACGCCAAAACTATTGAACCGACTTAAATGAAATTTGGTACACAGATAGTTTAGAGCCTGAGAAAGGACATAGGCTACTTTTTATCGACATACTTCGCGGGCGAAGCCGCGGGCGGAAGCTAGTTTCAAATATGTACGGAGTAGCAGTGTCAGCGCCTGTTTTAAATTTAATGTACAATTTAGTGGCGGGCGCGGCGTTCCAACGTCATGCGGAGCGGTGTCGCCAGGCGTCACTGCGCATCGTTTGGCATGCCATTGTAATTTACATAGCGATGACGGGACGCAGCAGCCCGCTCAAGAAACAAGCTGCCGGTGTGCCGCAGTCGTCAGGATTCGCTCTTACAAAAACCAGAAAACAAATAGAAATGTGTAAAGAATATACAATCGCATCCATGTAGGTACAGGACGAATTTACAGTATTTAGCTATTATTTAGTTTCACTTGTTAGTACTGTAAGGTTTTATGCAGTAAGCAACCTACACTTGTACTGGCTGTTGAGAAATGCTTGATTTCAAGGGTTCGAACAGTTTGTACCTATGTACAAACTGTTCGAACCCTGGCCGTCTCACTATTTCTTCCTATTCTATAATAGGAAGAAATAGTGAGACGGCCCAAGGCTGGGTCGCAGGCTAGATAAATATAAAATGTATCTTTGATTTCTCTTATTAATATAATTAGTTAAACTATCAAGAAGTGTTTTATTCGAACCGGTACTGTAGACTCTCTCGGAGTCTACAGTACCTAGGTTATGTTTCTTTAGTCTTTATGTTTGGAACATTGTTTAAAGGGGGCTAAACGTCATCAAACAAAGGGGAACTTACATCAAGCACGTTGAAGTTAGGAACTCCAGTAATGGATTCATCGCAGGGTCCGGGCAACTCGATACTTAGTGGGACTTCAGTAAATACTGGATAGTAGAAGCACGCTGCGTGGTCTTGTCCCGTGTTTCGATAGTAGTTCTCGTGGAGATCGATGTTACTGCTAACGAGTTCATTAATAGCATTGTTAGCTGCTGCGGATAATCCAGCGCGGGACCTACTCAGCTTCCAGCTGTATACTGCGCAAAAGGGGAGTTGTGTAAGTTTATTACATTGTTATACAAAAGCGTTTTGATATACCTAAAGGAAAAAAACAAGTTATAATTACGTTGCTTTCTATCGGCGTCGAGATTGCGGCAGCTGTACGCTAGCACATATTCGGTGTAATCGGTGGCCAAAATGTAGACGTTGTCGAATGGAACTGTAACAAAAATAACGCATATTTATTTAATTAACAATTTTTGCATGGTATCGAAATGTATTAACTATAAACTAACACAAAAAGAAGACATACATTTATAAAAATTTAACTAACTTACCCAACCACGGCAAAAAGCCAACCAAAAAGGTATCAACAAGACATCACAGGCATACAAATTAAAAATCCGGAGTCACACATACTTACATAATATTTCGAAGAATTGTCGGTGAATGTATTTGAATTGATTTTGGAATAGGTTTGAATTTCACACATAAACTGTTTCAATAATTACAAATTAACAACTGTATAAATAAGTATCGGTATTCCGTACGTATACTCCATTTGAAATAAGATTAGGCATTTAAATAAGCCTTTTTTACAGTCCGTTCAACCGATTTTGACTTCTATTGCGTTAGTGCGTAACAAATGGCAGCTGCAGTAGACAGTTGGTATTGCGTAACTTTTTTTGCTTTTAATGCCATCCTTATGCCTACGGTGTAGAAGTCAAAATCGGTTAAATGGACTGTAAAAAGGTTTGTTTAAATGTCTAATCTTATTTCAAATGGAGTATAAGTAGATTGAGGTCAGATGGGAATCAGTCCATGGTAATGCATCTGAGCAGTAGTACTTAGTAGGTTGTCTTTCTGTTGTATGTATGTATAAAGCCTCAACAATGGCAAATCAATTTCCAAAAAAAGTTCCCGATTAAGAATTCATTGGGAACCTTGTTCCGGAACGGGGCAGAACCTATTTCTTTAAAATTACACGAGTCAAATTTTCACACATACGGTTTTTTTAATGCTGGCACTTACCTCCATCTACGTTGATACTGATGACGCCTCTACCATCAGAAGCCACTGAAGCCTGTGTCGATGTTGTTAATTGTTCCTCATCGATCACATTTGTTTGGACAACCTCGAAGCTATTAGCACCACTCAGAGCATATTCGGTAGCCGTGCATTCGCCATTCTGGAGCGCAGACGGGAATCGAGACACTTCATGCCATATTCCATGGAACTAAAAACGTGTTTATCATTAATAACGAATACCTACACATTATGTAGTAACCTAACCTACACGATGAGTCTATTTTACTGAAAACAATGTAATAGAAATATGGGGCTAAGCATTAACAGGGGGCCTAAACCGGTCACATTAGCAATTCCTTTAAAAGCAGTTCATTTCCTGAATACCAGCTGTCATTAGCAATTTCTCTTATTTGACATAAAAGCAATTCATAATTTGTGGATTATTTTATGAATCTCCATAGAAAACTGTCAAACGAATTATTTCGTATTATGAATCGCACGCAGATCATTTATGAATTGGCAGTTTGTGACATTTTACGATTATTCACAATATTTTCCTAATATGATTCTGCCCAAGTGGCTGCCAAAGTGTTTGATAGTTTTCTATGGAGATGAATTGCTTTTGTGTCATGTTAGAGGAATAATTAATGACAGCTGGAAATTCAAGAAATGAATTGCTTGTAGAGGAATTGCTAATGTGGCCGTTTTAGGCCCGCTGACCACTATACGAAGCTTGTCAATGACATTTTTCTCTATGTCCGTGTATGTGTATGTACAAGTTCATTCCGAATTAGAAGCAGTATAAATTGTAACCAAAGCCTCATTTACACGATCGCCGAAAGGCTCGATGAACTTTCCTGCAAAAAAGTAGGAGGAAACGAAAAAAGAGGCTAAGAGAATAGAAAATCGAAAAATGTTACTATAGCAACTCCAAAACAAGTTATACTACACATAACATAACATATCATCACGCCTGATAAACCACAAGATATACTAATTAATTGTCGATGTGATTAGTGATGTTAGGATACATGGTTGGAATACTGACCGCGTTAGCATTAAAGTTGGGGATAACTGGCACTTCTGCGTCGGGAATACATTGGCCATTCATTATTACATCTCCACCATTGTTATCAGGGTAATAGAAGCAGGCTTCACTGGTGTGGTATCTCGGGACAAAGTACTGCTGATCTAGCACTTGCACGTTGTCAATAACATTGTTGATAGTGGCCACACCGGATTCTGGTATAGTAGGTGCCTTACCCAACTTCCAACTGTAAACTAAATTAATTCATGAATCATTTATTATTGTCCGATTTTACTCACTTACTGACTTAATTTTGGTTTTCCGAGTTCTTATCATATCATTCCTTGTTATTACAAACGGAACATATAGGTAGCTTAGCCGAATGCTGTTTACCAATGGACTAAATTTTTATTCTAACTATAAATAATTTACCTTCTCTGGATTCGGCATTGATGTTTCGGCAAGAGTACACAAATGAATATGTATCATAATCCGTGGCGAGGACCCAATAATTTGTTGTAGCAGCTATAACAGAAAATGAGAAATATTATGTCTCATGTGGTAGTTGAAACCATGTATTATCACGAACAGGTTATATGCTCTCAACTCCAAGCAAATTGAAAAATGATATGTATATTTACCGGTACCACTGCTGCCAGTGAGTGCTAACTCAAATTTAGCAGATCCATCAGTAGTGGTTGGAACTGCAGAACCCGTTGCATTTTGTAGAAGTTGCTCCACTACTTGGGTATTTTTCACATCAAGTGTTCCATCGGAGTTGGCAGTATACGTAGCGGTGTTGCAAGTACCGCTTTGGAAGCGTGTCGGATAGGATTCAACGTCAAACCATGTGCCCGCGTACTGAATAATAAGGATTCATTACTTATTTTATTTACTATCGATAATAAGCAAAAAAGCAAATGTTTTTGTTTAATAAATAGCAAGTAGAGTGCGCGCCACGAAATAAGGCCGGTGGAAAATTGTGGAACTTCATTCTTTTTAATGCAATGTGATGTAATGATATAGACACTAGCGCCGCGTCCAAAGAACTTCAATGATGGCGCAGACTTTAGTTACATGCCATATTAATGAAGGAGAAGCCAGGTTTTTTATGGAGGCTCTCTATGTATTCTCATATCGTAGGTACGCTGGAAGAGATTTCAGAAATATCTAAGCATCAACTTTTTACGTATTTTTCTGTTCCATTCTTCTTGTCTGCTTATAATTGTATTCATAAACTGTTACATAAATACAATGAAAAACTTACCAAATCAGCTTGAAAATTTTGAACAACGGGGATACTCTCGTCACATTGACCGCGGAACGTAACAGGAGTGTAACTGTCAGGCTCAGGAAAGTAGAAACAAGCATCTAGGGAGCGGTCCACTAGATAGTAGTAAGGTTGGTGCAAGACCTCGATGCCATTCATGATTTGATTTATTCTGTTGGTTGCGTCTTGACTCAGAGTATTAGAACGACTAAATTTCCAACTGGTTACTAAACAAAAAACAACAAACAATTAACAACATAGAAGAGTTATTCTTGTACATAATAATGGGGGGGAGAAGCTAATATAATTTTAGGGAAACAAATAGTGGTTGTTGCAACAGAATTATGCAGGTGGAATTTTTGCTTAGTGGTAGATACTTGAATAATTTTATTTACCTCTTCTTTGGCTATCTCCTGAGTTGGCACAACCGTAGGCTAGTGCGAATGAGTCGTAATCAGTTTCGAGTATGTACATAACGTATTGCCGGTTTCCTATAAAATTGTAATAATTAAGTTTAACGTACTTAAGAATAAAAATTCAGTAGAGCATCTCAATGTCACAATCTCAAGTTACAGAATAAATAAGTGGTGACACAGCGAGATTGTATCAAAACGTATTATACTCACTTAAATTGAAAGTAAGCCGTCCGCTTCCATCGGTGCTAGAAATAGTAGCAGTTCCAGAAATAGATCCCAGCTGTCCATTCACAACCTGAGAGTTGGTGACGCCGAGTGTGCTACTGTCTTGCAGGGTGTATCGAGCAACGTTACAAGTGCCACTTTGGTATCGGGATCCGTAACTTTCAATAAGACGCCACTCCCCAGCATACTGTTAAAGAACATTAAAATATGAACTTATTCAAAAGTAAAAAAGAGATGAATAAGTATAGAATTTCGTTACGTGTTAACTTTGAAATTGACTCTGAGGCACTTTACCAAGTCAGTCAATCTGCACACACTCTCAATTAAAAATTTAAATGTATCTTAGCTTTCAAAATTTGAATAGTAGTAATATAACATGTGTAGTATTAATTATTGTCGATATGTTAATTTTTGTCTTCTGCTTGTATGTAATGTAATAAAAGGACTTACCACTCTAATATTTTAAAAGTAATAAAATCATAACTCTTACCCTCGAAATGTCGAAATTGGGCATTCCTCCAATGCTAGAGTCACATTGACCAGGAAGAACGACATTGTTACCGGGAGTTATGTCAGGTAAATGGAAGCAGGCAGTGTCCGTTTGCTGAATGTTCTCGTAGTAATCGTTCCTCAGAACATCTACGTTCGCAATGGCTTCGTTGATGGCCGTGGTGCCCTCATCTGACAGTTGTCTGGTTTTACTCAGTTTCCAACTCCACACTAGAACATTTTGTTGCGTTAATATTCAAAAAGATCTGCATCACAAATTGGGAACGTTGATTTAAACTAACCTCCTCTATAATCTTCATCGATGTTGACACAACTGTAAGCCAACGCATAGTTTGTGTAGTCCGTGCTCAGAATCCAGTAAGGTATTGTTTGTGCTGGAAAATGATAAACGTATTTGATTATTGTAAATTACTTCACAATATCTGAAATGATTGTTTTTCGACGAAAATGACGCTCACCTTCTCCGTTAACCCAAATGTTTATTTCCAATTTTCCACTAAGGTCACCATCGCTAGCGAATGTGACGTGACCCTCGGTTGTTGATTGAGTGAGGTCAAGTACACTGAATGAATCTAGGCGCATGCTGTTCGTAGCATTAACAGTGAACTGTTGGCTGATGCACTGCCCATCTTGGTTACCCTTAGGATATCCTGCAATTTCGTGCCATGTACCTTGGAACTGAAAGGTAAAATATGTATTGGTTCAACAAGTGGTCTTATAAATAGTGTTTAGATTGAATACATAATAAAGCGTTCAATTAAATTAAACTCACGTCATTCATGTTAAAGTTCGGCACTGCTGCAATATTCTCATCGCATTGACCAGGAAACACAACTGGCACACCGGGTTGGGTCTCAGGGAAGTAGAAACATCCTTCGGGGGTCTGGTCACGTTCTATGAAGTATCTTTGGTCCAAAACACGAATATTGCTCATCACTCTGTCGATTTCGGTTCTAGCTCCAGACGTTAACTCTCTTGTTTTACTCAGTTTCCAACTGGCGACTAAACATAAACAGAAAGAGACGTTTTAGGGACTATTATGGCAAAATCGTTAAGTGATTTGTCGTTATTTACAACGTGGAAGAAATCTTACCGCTCATATAGTCTTCATCTTGATTTGTACAAGAATAAACAAACGCGTACGACGTGTAGTCAGTAGACAACACCCAATAATCAGAAGCAGCTAAAAAGTTATAAAATAGATTAAATAATTGATCTCCAAATTAACGATCTTAAAATTAACGATTTTATTTAGTCTCAAGTCATTACCGTCGGGATTTTGTCCATCGAATGTTACTTTTAGCTTTGCACTTCCATCCGTCGATGCTACAGTAGCAAGACCATGTATAGCGCCTAGACTCTGGTCAATAACGTGGGTATTGTAAACAGAGACGGTGTTGCTGTCGACTGCAGTGTAACGAGCGTTGGGACACTCGCCATCTTGGAAGGCCACAGGATATGATTCGATATCATGCCACAATCCCATGTACTGTTAACGTAATTAAGTTCAAATTAATCATTTAATCCAACACGACAGTGGTCACAGCAAGATGCATGTAGACGCCGTGGATGGAGAAATATTACTTTGTATATGAATAAGCGAAACTGTGTTTACCATGGTTACGCCCCAATACTGAACCACCATGTATTCTGGTCTTGTTTATTGGTATAAGTATATCAAGCAATGATGAATAAGAATTGTATATCATGTTGATTAAACACACTGACTGCTGCAAGATAGACGACGTAAAATTTTATTCGAAATTGCGGACTTACCCTTTCAACATCAAAATCGGGAACCACGGGGATACTCTCGTCACATTGACCGCGGAACCTAACAAGAGTGTACCTGTCAGGCTCAGGAAAGTAGAAACAACTATCAGGGGAGCGGTCTACTTGATAGTAGTAAGGTTGGTGCAAGACCTCGATGTCATTCATGATTTGATTTATTCTGTTGGTTGCGTCTTGACTCAGAGTATTAGAACGACTAAATTTCCAACTGGTTACTAAACAAAAAACAACAAACAATTAACAACATAGAAGTTTTCTTGTACCTAGTAATGTGGGGGAGAAGTGAATATAATTTTAGGAAAACAAATAGTGTTTGTTGCAACAGAATTATGCAGGTGGAATTTTTGCTTAGTGGTAGATACTTGAATAATTTTATTTACCTCTTCTTTGGCTATCTCCTGAGTTGGCACAACCGTAGGCTAGTGCGAATGAGTCGTAATCAGTTTCGAGTATGTACATAACGTATTGCCGGTTTCCTATAAAATTTAAATAATTAAGTTTAACGTACTTAAGAATAAAAATTCAGTAGAGCATCTCAACGTCACAATCTCAAGTTACAGAATAAAGAAGTGGTGACACACAGCGAGATTGTATCAAAACGTATTATACTCACTTAAATTGAAAGTAAGCCGTCCGCTTCCATCGGTGCTGGAAATAGTAGCAGTTCCAGAAATAGATCCCAGCTGTCCATTCACAACCTGAGAGTTGGTGACGCCGAGTGTGCTACTGTCTTGCAGGGTGTATCGAGCAACGTTGCATGTGCCACTTTGGTATCGGGATCCGTAACTTTCAATAAGACGCCACTCCCCAGCATACTGTTAAAGTACATTAAAATGTGAACTTATTCAAAAGTAAAAAAGAGATGAATAAGTATAGAATTTCGTCACGTGTTAACTTTGAAATTGACTATGAGGCACTTTACCAAGTCAGTCACTCTGCACACACTCTCAATTATAAATTAAAATGTATCGTAGCTTTTAAAATTTGAATAGTAGTAATATAACATGTGTAGTATTAATTACTGTCGATATGTTAATTTTTGTCTTCTGCTTGTATGTAATGTAAAAAAAGGACTTACCACTCTAATATTTTAAAAGTAATAAAATCATAACTCTTACCCTCGAAATCTCGAAATTGGGCATTCCTCCAATGCTAGAGTCACATTGACCAGGAAGAACGACATTGTTACCGGGAGTTATGTCAGGTAAATGGAAGCAGGCAGTGTCCGTTTGCTGAATGTTCTCGTAGTAATCGTTCCTCAGAACATCTACGTTCGCAATGGCTTCGTTGATGGCCGTGGTGCCCTCATCTGACAGTTGTCTGGTTTTACTCAGTTTCCAACTCCACACTAGAACATTTTGTTGCGTTAATATTCAAAAAGATCTGCATCACAAATTGGGAACGTTGATTTAAGCTAACCTCCTCTATAATCTTCATCGATGTTGACACAGCTGTAAGCCAACGCATAGTTTGTGTAGTCCGTGCTCAGAATCCAGTAAGGTATTGTTTGTGCTGGAAAATTATAAACGTATTTGATTATTGTAAATTACTTCAAAATATCTGAAATGATTGTTTTTCGACGAAAATGACACTCACCTTCTCCGTTAACCCAAATGTTTATTTCCAATTTTCCACTAAGGTCACCATCGCTAGCGAATGTGACGTGACCCTCGGTTGTTGATTGAGTGAGATCAAGTACACTGAATGAATCTAGGCGCATGCTGTTCGTAGCATTAACAGTGAACTGTTGGCTGATGCACTGCCCATCTTGGTTAGCCTTAGGATATCCTGCAATTTCGTGCCATGTACCTTGGAACTGAAAGGAAAAATATGTATTGGTTCAACAAGTGGTCTTATAAATAGTGTTTAGATTGAATACATAATAATGTGTTCAATTAAATTAAACTCACGTCATTCATGTTAAAGTTCGGCACTGCTGCAATATTTTCATCGCATTGACCAGGAAACACAACTGGCACACCGGGTTGGGGCTCAGGGAAGTAGAAACATCCTTCGGGGGTCTGGTCACGTTCTATGAAGTATCTTTGGTCCAAAACACGAATGTTGCTCATCACTCTGTCGATTTCGGTTCTAGCTCCAGACGTTAACTCTCTTGTTTTACTCAGTTTCCAACTGGCGACTAAACATAAACAGAAAGAGACGTTTTAGGGACTATTATGGCAAAATCGTTAAGTGATTTGTCGTTATTTACAACGTGGAAGAAATCTTACCGCTCATATAGTCTTCATCTTGATTTGTACAAGAATAAACAAACGCGTACGACGTGTAGTCAGTAGACAACACCCAATAATCAGAAGCAGCTAAAAAGTTATAAAATAGATTAAATAATTGATCTCCAAATTAACGATCTTAAAATTAACGATTTTATTTAGTCTCAAGTCATTACCGTCGGGATTTTGTCCATCGAATGTTACTTTTAGCTTTGCACTTCCATCCGTCGATGCTATTGTAGCAAGACCATGTATAGCGCCTAGACTCTGGTCAATAACGTGGGTATTGTAAACAGAGACGGTGTTGCTGTCGACTGCAGTGTAACGAGCGTTGGGACACTCGCCATCTTGGAAGGCCACAGGATATGATTCGATATCATGCCACAATCCCATGTACTGTTAACGTAATTAAGTTCAAATTAATCATTTAATCCAACACGACAGTGGTCACAGCAAGATGCATGTAGACGCCGTGGATGGAGAATTATTACTTTGTATATGAATAAGCGAAACTGTGTTTATCATGGTTACGCCCCAATGCTGAACCACCATGTATTCTGGTCTTATTTCTTGGTATAAGTATATCAAGCAATGATGAATAAGAATTGTATATCATGTTGATTAAACACACTGACTGCTGCAAGATAGACGACGTAAAATTTTATTCGAAATTGCGGACTTACCCTTTCGACATCAAAATCGGGAACCACGGGGATACTCTCGTCACATTGACCGCGGAACCTAACAGGAGTGTACCTGTCAGGCTCAGGAAAGTAGAAACAACTATCAGGGGAGCGGTCTACTTGATAGTAATAAGGTTGGTGCAAGACCTCGATGTCATACATGATTTGATTTATTCTGTTGGTTGCGTCTTGACTCAAAGTATTAGAACGACTAAACTTCCAACTGGTTACTAAACAAAAAACAACAAACAATTAACAACATAGAAGTTTTCTTGTACCTAGTAATGTGGGGGAGAAGTAAATATAATTTTAGAAAAACAAATAGTAGTTGTTACAACAGAATTATGCAGGTGGAATTTTTGCTTAGTGGTAGATACTTGAATAATTTGATTTACCTCTTCTTTGGCTATCTCCTGAGTTGGCACAACCGTAGGCTAGTGCGAATGAGTCGTAATCAGTTTCGAGTATGTACATAACGTATTGCCGGTTTCCTATAAAATTGTAATAATTAAGTTTAACGTACTTAAGAATAAAAATTCAGTAGAACATCTCAACGTCACAATCTCAAGTTACAGAATAAATAAGTGGTGACACACAGCGAGATTGTATCAAAACGTATTATACTCACTTAAATTGAAAGTAAGCCGTCCGCTTCCATCGGTGCTAGAAATAGTAGCAGTTCCAGAAATAGATCCCAGCTGTCCATTCACAACCTGAGAGTTGGTGACACCGAGTGTGCTACTGTCTTGCAGGGTGTATCGAGCAACGTTACAAGTGCCACTTTGGTATCGGGATCCGTAACTTTCAATAAGACGCCACTCCCCAGCATACTGTTAAAGAACATTAAAATATGAACTTTTTCAAAAGTAAAAAAGAGATGAATAAGTATAGAATTTCGTTACGTGTTAACTTTGAAATTGACTCTGAGACACTACCAAGTCAGTAAACATGCACACACTCTCAATTAAAAATTAAAATGTATCGTAGCTTTTAAAATTTGAATAGTAGTAACATAACATGTGTAGTATTAATTACTGTCGATATGTTAACTTTTGTCTTCTGCTTGTATGTAATGTAAAAAAAGGACTTACCACTCTAATATTTTAAAAGTAATAAAATCATAACTCTTACCCTCGAAATCTCGAAATTGGGCATTCCTCCAATGCTAGAGTCACATTGACCAGGAAGAACGACATTGTTACCGGGAGTTATGTCAGGTAAATGGAAGCAGGCAGTGTCCGTTTGCTGAATGTTCTCGTAGTAATCGTTCCTCAGAACATCTACGTTCGCAATGGCTTCGTTGATGGCCGCGGTGCCCTCATCTGACAGTTGTCTGGTTTTACTCAGTTTCCAACTCCACACTAGAACATTTTGTTGCGTTAATATTCAAAAAGATCTGCATCACAAATTGTAAAGGGAACGTTGATTTAAACTAACCTCCTCTATAATCGTCGTCGATGTTGACACAACTGTAAGCCAACACATAGTTTGTGTAGTCCGTACTCAGAATCCAGTAAGGTATAGATCGTGCTGCAAAATTATAAACGTATTTGATTATTGTAAATTACTTCAAAATATCTGAAATGATTGTTTTTTCGACGAAAATGACGCTCACCTTCTCCGTTAACCCAAATGTTTATTTCCAATTTTCCACTAAGGTCACCATCGCTAGCGAATGTGACGTGACCCTCGGTTGTTGATTGAGTGAGATCAAGTACACTGAATGAATCTAGGCGCATGCTGTTCGTAGCATTAACAGTGAACTGTTGGCTGATGCACTGCCCATCTTGGTTAGCCTTAGGATATCCTGCAATTTCGTGCCATGTACCTTGGAACTGAAAGGAAAAATATGTATTGGTTCAACAAGTGGTCTTATAAATAGTGTTTAGATTGAATACATAATAATGCGATCAATTAAATTAAACTCACGTCATTCATGTTAAAGTTCGGCACTGCTGCAATATTCTCATCGCATTGACCAGGAAACACAACTGGCACACCGGGTTGGGGCTCAGGGAAGTAGAAACATCCTTCAGGGGTCTGGTCACGTTCTATGAAGTATCTTTGGTCCAAAACACGAATGTTGCTCATCACTCTGTCGATTTCGGTTCTAGCTCCAGACGTTAACTCTCTTGTTTTGCTCAGTTTCCAGCTGGTTACTGTGAAGTAATAGATTAATTGCTTACAAATTGTTGTAAACGTAACACATAATAAATGTTTAACTTTTTTTCAGCATATAAGAAGAAAATGGGTCGTTCTTTTTCTCCATATAAAAAGTCATAATTCTAGGTTCGGCTCTCGTCTATTTCCTCCTCCAATATTGGACCAATTTGAATGATATTTTATAAATGTAATAAGAATGATATTTACTGGCCCCTATGTTTTTCGTTTCGCTGATACATTATCTGTAGAAGCACTAGAACCCTCAGAAAATGCTCAAGACTGCCTGTTTAGTCTGACAGTTTGTTGTACAAATTTGTCAACTATAATGAAAAAAGAAAAACATAGCGACACAGTAAATATCCTTCTTATTCAATTTATAAAATATCTTTCAAATTGGTCCAATATTGGAGGATGAAATAGACGAGAGCCGAAGCTCGAATTATGACTTTTTGTATGGAGAAAAAGACTGACCCTATTTCCTCTTAAAATACATACGTACTTTGCACGTACTCGTCATCGATGGGTCGACAGGAATACACAAGTGCGTATGAATCATAATCTGTTGCCAATACCCAATAATTTGCGGTAACTGTAAAAAATATGTTGATCTAGTTATACTGTGTAACAAATTACTTAACGCGAGCGAACGAATTATGCATTCTGCGTTCTTACCAGCAGTACCTCCTATATTAAAAGTTACTATGAGTTTTGCACTTCCATCTGTACTGGGTTCCTGCACTGCAGTACCACTTATAGAAAAGAGAGCTTGATTGATGACTTGTGTATTATACACATCCACGTCGATACCTGACTCAGGGTGTTCACTGTAGGTGGCAGTATTGCATTGACCATTTTGGAAGTCCCCAGGGTAAGACTCGATGTCATACCATCTGCCCAAATACTGTCAAACCAATGTTAAATCGAATGTTAGAATATTTTGAAAATAGAATGTAACTATACCCGAAATTCAATTCAAAATAATTTGTGCTTACCCTTGCAGGTTGGAAATTGGTCACTACTGGTATGTTTTGGTCGCATTGACCTCGGAATCTGACACTAGAACTCGGGTTGGGTTCAGGGAGGTAGAAACAACCTGTGTCGGTGCGGTCAATGAGGTAGTAGAAACGGTTGTTTAACACCTGGATCTTGTCAATATTTTCATTTATGCTGTTGATCGCATTTTGGCTCAGGGTATTTTCCCGGCTCATTTTCCAGCTGTAAACTAGATTGTAATAACATATGTGTTAGAAGTAAGGCAGGTATTTAACATGTACTAGGGTCCACCTGGGCCCTGTTTATCAAAAGTTACAAGTCTACACGTTCACAAGTTACCTAGAATGTTAATTTTCTTTAAATTCATAGCTCATCTCCATATTCATAATCAGCATTAATGTTCCCACTGCTGGGACATGAGTATCAGGTCATCTCTCTCTTTTGACCACATTTAAAAAAAGAAAACCGAATTTAAATATTTATTGCGGTACTAAGCACGACACTTTTAAACTTGTAAGACGGAACAGAGAGTCGCCAGACACTCTCAGAATTAGCTGATTTTCTACAAGTTGTAACTTACAAAATAATTTTTTGATAAACAAAATCTTAAATAAAAGTTTAAAGATATAAGTACTTGTGAACTAAATAATGACATTTGGTACTACAAGGCTTGCAAGTTTTGATAAACAGGGCACTGGTTGTTCAGTAGGGTAGGTGCGTAACACACATAAAATGACAATGGATCGCAATGTTTTTCATTTTGACAGTTCAGCCACGTTCATTGCGTTATTTACGTTGTTGGGTAGATTTATTTATCAAACCTATGAAGCAGTGAATTAGGAATTTCTTTCAAAACCTTTGAATTGTTATAGGAAGTGTGTTACGCGATTGGGGTGCTGGTGCTACTTTCACGGCTTCATACAAGTTAACTGCAGTCCACTGGTTATGTGTAGCTAGAATCATGATTTTAAAACATAAATAATAATATAATTTTAAGAATTTTCGGAATTGATAGTTAAATTCAACATGTTTCTAAATAGCTAATAGGTGCACTATGTAATGTTCCTTAAAGATGTCTTTGTCAAATAACAAACGAATAAAATTGAATAGGTTAGGAATAAATTTTATTAGGTGTACTTTGAATAACGTCTAAATCTATGATATGAATAAACATAAACAAATGATACATGGTCATATAGCTACCTCTCCTTTGATTATTCTGCAAGTTGACACAACTGTAGCTAAGTGCGTACGAGTCATAATCTGTGTCAAGTATTATTACATTTAAGAATTGGCCTCCTGAAAAGAAATTGATAGTTACCTTAAATCTGTTTAAATATTCGAGATATACCTATGTTTTAGTTATCAATGTGAAATTAGAATAAAATGTAAAAGTGTAGGTTAAACAAAACTGCAAATTGATCAAACTGCATACAAAGTAATTTAAAATTACTACAGATAATTATATAACACAACTATTTACATTAGGTACTCAAATAAATGAGTAATGGAGTAATTCAAAATCAAAATCAAAATATTTTATTTCACACAAACCTACATGGGCACTTATGATACGTCAGAAGCTAGGTGCACGGTTCCAATTGGTCGTTATTAAGTAAGTAATTTAATAAACTTACCTAAATTGAAAGTTAGTTGTCCAGATCCGTCGGTGCTAGATACAGTAGCAGTTCCAGAAATAGTTGCCAGCAACTCATTTACAACCTGAGAGTTGGTGACGCCGAGTATGTTATTGGCTTGCAGGGTGTATCGTGCTAAGTTACATGTGCCGTCTTGGAAATCAGACCCATAGCTTTCAATGAGACGCCAACGGCCAGCGTACTGTGAATAGACTTTTTGTTTAATTTGGAAAGCGGAACGGAGCTGACTGTACCAAATTCAATTTGTTGGTACTAGTATTCGTTTGCACATTAAATTTAATTATTTAAAGAGTGGTATCCCTTCAGAATAGAAAATAAATAATTTTTAGTTTTAACAAATACCAGTGGTATTAGTTTTTGGTATTAGAGTGGAATAAATCAGTAATTCGTAACGGTGTTTATTATTCTATTTTTACTTAAGTAATTCTTTTTCAGTTCTATCGGTGTTCCCAACTTTTTCTTAACAGGAACTAGGAGCCAACTTACCCTTTCAATGTTAAAGTTAGGTATTCCTACAATATTAGAGTCGCATTGACCAGGCAGAATTACAGGTTCACCGGGGTCAAGTTCGGGTAAGTAGAAGCAAGCCTCATCAGAATGGTCAATTTTCTCGAAATAATTATCTTGCAAAACAACGTTGTTTGCCATAGCGGTGTTAATAGCCGTAATGGCTGCTGTAGACAACTCTCTTGTTCTACTGAGCTTCCAACTCCAAACTAAAATAAATTGTGTTATTTTATTTCTGGTTTTTTATATAATAAGGTAGGTAGGTATATACATTAAATAAAATCAATGTTGTTACCTGCTCTAAAATCAGTATCAATGTTTTCGCAACCGTATGCAAACGCAAAGTCGTTGTTATTCATGGCTAGGACCCAGAATGGTATATTTTTAGCTGAAACAATAAAATAAAAGCAATTTACTAAGTAGAAAGTAGAATTCTTTCTATACAGTATGCTAATGAAGGGCGTTTCCGTTAACCTGTAGTAATATAGCGTCTATACATGATAAACAAATACTATCATAAAAAAAATAAGTATTTTTTTACTTTATAGTAAAATATTCACAAAAATATTAAATTGATACGCAAAATAAACACTCTGTACACGCAAACTTGTCACACTTGTCTTTCTACGTTGAAATACAAGTGTGCGTGTACAGAGTGTTTCTTTTACGTAAAAATTTAATCGTTTTGTGAATATTCCACAACACATATTTAAGAAAGAAGAAAATTGAGTGATAGGTAATATTTTTTTAGTATGTGTGAACGCTATGCTATTGTTGGTTAACGTGAATGCCCTTTGGTAGTTAACATACTGTATAGACCAGTATGTAGATAAATAATTACGGGCTGCGTGAATTACGCAAGGCCTATGCAGATCCATTTCCAATAAAATAAAATAAAACCGAAAGAAATTCCTCGTACCTTGCCCATCGGCATCAGTAATAGTAATCGTGAGTTTTCCACTGTTGTCAGTAGTGCCCCGAGTTACAACTCCGTTTAGTTCTCCTCGGAACTGGTCCGTGACTGAAGAAGACACCTGACTGAGACGAGTGCTGTCCACGAAAGTGAACTGGTGATTGACGCATTGCCCTGTCCGTTCAGTTTTAGGGTATGATTCAATCTCGTACCATGTACCTTCGAACTGTAACATAAACAAAAAACCATAATTGACAAATTTCATTTAGTTTCATAATTTGTCTCAAAGTTGAATTATGTATTTGAATTGTGTGTATGTTGTGTTCATCCATTAATTAATTTGTTATCAGTTGGACTTCACTTGTTGAAGCTTTGTCAAAAGAATTAAGTTTTACTATAAGCTACTTATAGCTTCTGTCCAATTTTTCATTCCCTTAATGTTATGTACACCTATAATTTGTGTATACATTAGCAGTAATACCTTTTCTATTTTAATTTTAATTTTTGTTTAAGGAATTTTTGTGTATGCTATTGGTGTTCTTTAATAAATAAATAAACCATTTTTTTGCGATTTCAAAAAAGCTGAAGGTTTTGCAGTTGTCGCATTATTATTAAGTCGGTATAGAATTTCAAATTACTCTTCTCAGTTAATTTAATTAAGCACTTCTAGTTCAACTTTAATTGGAGCTTTTGAAGGACGACTTACATCTGCGAAGTTTAAATTTTGGACTACTTCGACAGTCTCGTCACATTGTCCAGGGAATACTACAGGTACATTATCTTGAGGTTCAGGGAAGTAGAAACATCCTGCTTCTGTCTGGTCTACCTTCTTGTAGTATCGGTCATCGAGGTACGGTATGGTACTCATTACCGTGTTGATAGCCAATTCCGAGTCCGCCAACAGCTGTTTTGTTTTGCTTAGTTTCCAACTACCCACTGCAGAAAAATTGAATTTAATTAGGTATTGTTCAATATTAGACCATGGTTTGTTGAATTGATTTCTTTGTTGAGACTGTTTATAAAAATACAGTAAAATAATTTAAAGTATAGTAATATCTCACTAATATTTTCTAGAAGTTTGGAAGTACTTTTAAAATACTGTATTCATAAATACCTTGCATTTCATTTTCATCTAAATTCTGGCATGTGTATACAAAAGCGTAATTTAAATAATCGGTGTCCAATACCCAGTAATCAGTTGATACAGTAACTGCAAAAAAAAAAGTTTTATAAAGTATTGTCAAAATCACTGGAAATGAGCTTTATATTATCCTTCTAGAATATTGTATGATTGCAACACTTACGATTGGATCCAGCAACCGGGAAGGTGACAATTAGTTTAGCTGAACCATCGGATGCAGGAACTGCCACAGCCTCAACAGTTTCCAACTTCTGATCGTTCACTTGAGAGTTGACCACAGCGACATTGCCATCCACTATTTCGTAAAAGGCATTACTGCAGCTCCCATCTTGGAAGCGTGATGGGTACATTTCAATATTGTGCCATGTGCCCATATACTAGAATAATAAATGTACAATAGTAGGTATGTCATCTTTGTAAAGCGTTCTTGACGAGCGTTCTTGTGTTCTTACATTAAATTAATGATCATTAATATCGGGCATTTTATTAATTTTTTTCTTATTGACCAATTTTTGGAAAGAGCTTGTGTCAAACCCCGATACCTCCCCTTTCCTATAGGCGTTCGACATTAGGATTGCTGTGTTTCGTTATTGGTACGCGGATGTTCAAAAGATATGCAGCAGATTGCGGCAGTCGAATTCGGGATCAAGATTAATAATATTTCAGGCGTTAGTCCGCACAAGATGGACTGATGACCTGGTGAAGGCTGCGGGAATCCGTTGGATGCGAGAAGCACAGAATCTGTCGAAGTGGCGGTGCTTGGGGGAGGCCTATGTCCAGCAGTGGACGTCTTTCAGCTGAAATGATGATGATGATAAAGGCAATAACTTACTCTGTCTGCTTCAAAGTTTGCCATTGCCTGAACGTTAACGGAGTCACATTGACCTCTAAAAACTACGGGTTGGTCTGTCGGATCAGGATAGAAGAAGCAGCCTTCGTCGCTCTGGTCAGTTGGTTGGTAATAAACGGAGTTCAGATCTAAGTACGACTTTATTGCGTCGTTGACTGCTGTTTCAGTGCTTGGCGATAATTGTCGAGTCCTGCTGAGAATCCAGCTGTACACTGTAGAAATATTAAATTAAGATTAGATGAGTGTTTCAGAGACATTAAATTATACAGGATTAAAATATCAGAAGGTAATGATCATTCGTTTGGTAGCGAACCTACCTCGTCGTTGAGTAGTACCGATGTTTTCGCACGTATATGCAACTGCGTAGTGGTCGTAATCGCTCCTAAGAATCCATAATTCCCGTGGTGTAGAAGCTATAAATAATTGAAATCAATATTTAAGTTTGCCAAGACTAGAGATATTATTAACAGAACTTCCTTTTTTTAAAGACAGGAACATATACTTAATATAAGAAGTCTATCCACTTTTAGGCAGGCGATAATGGATTATCCCATTAATACAACATTTTCTTGTTCCTCCCGATAAAAAAGCAATATTTGTTATTATGGCTACTTACTATATTGTTAGGTATTTAATTCACATAATAATAACAATAAACCAGTAATAAAATTCTATAATATTACAGTTAATAACATAGCTTAAATTATTAGGCGTGATAGATAAATGAGCTTGTGTCATGTTAGGTAATGTAATTTTATGTTATCTTATGTTCCGATGATGTAAATAAATTTACCTAAAAATGGAGTGATAGGTATTCGAAAGATGTAAACTCATAATCTCATTATTATATTACAGATTAGAATAGGCCTTGAACACACGTCAATAAAGATACAATATAGATCGTGGGCCATGACTAGTAAAAATAGGGCTTCGTTCACACTAAACTTCAACGCCTAAGAGAAACAATTTGATACATGGAAACACAAATAAAATTAAGAAAAAAGGATACTCACGAGTTCCTGCAATGTTTAACACCACAGATAACTTCGCGTCAGTACTGCTGACCGTCGCATATCCATCGATCGTGAGTACCATCTGATCAACCACTTGACTGTTAAGTACGTTCACAACTCCATCACCCCGAGTGTACTCCGCCCTGACACAGGCGCCATTGCCATTGGGAGTTTCATAGCTTGAAATTTGGTGCCAGAGACCTAAAAACTAAAACGTAAAGACAATTTAGTCAAGGATTGGATTACGACCAAACTATTTCTTTGTCTTTTTTCTTAGCTCTTAGCCCAGAGTCTCAATTCTTTCTGGTAAGTGCATGCTCATCTTGTTTATGGTTACTCTAAGCTCGCCCTCTATTACATAGAACTTAAACAAAACTGGTTCTGGTTCTGTCTTTATTTGTGGTGGCAATGCCTATACTTACTCTATCTACTTCGAAGTTTTGAACAATGGCTAAGTTTTCGTCGCACTGTCCTGGGAAAATAATAGGTTCTCCAGGTTCAATAACTGGTAGAGCATAGCAGGCAGTATCACTATGGTCAATAGTTCTCAAAGCAGAAAATTCGACGCCAAATGTGTTAAAAATTTGTGTGCTTATAAATGCGAGGGCCATTGGAGTAGGGCCCTGTTGTTGCCTTGTAAGCACCCATATGTGAACTGTGGACACAAAATTGGAATTAGATATAGTATACCAAGCATGTCTCCTTATGACACTATTACCGATAGGCTGGTTTGGATCGACAAAAACTTGGGGAAAAGCTTGATGATCTGTCATAACGAAACGCGTACCTATTGGTTTTTTATTTTGTATATAATATACTCACGCTTCCTTTGAGCAGGCGAAATGTTTTCACACGAGAAAGTAATGGCATACGTCGTATGATCTGTGTCTCGTACCCAAAAGTCAATAGCTGAAAAAAAAAGTATTTCAGAAGAAACAAAAGTTTTGACACAATTTACAAAACTCGAACAAGAGTTTTTTTGAGATGACAAGTTAATACTGTCGTTCAGGGGTAGTATTATGAAGTATTAATGCCATCCTTATTCCACTGTGAAAACGGGATGATGCTAGCGGCCTTGTCTAGTTCTGTCTCTCTCTCACACTGGATAAATGGTGGCATTAATACTTCATAATACGGCACCTGTAGTTTTTACCTAGCCCCATGGGAAAAGAGCGTGAGTTTATGAATGTATGTAAGTTTATACCCTATGTTAAATTTTCTACATTTGTATCTGTATTTTTATGGTGTACATAATAAAGAGTATTCTATTCTATTCTATTTATTAAAGTATATACTTGTAAGGTAGGTATTACCTATTGATACTTACGATCTGGGAACGATGATATGGTGAGCTGAAGTCTAGCAGTATTGCCGTCTTGGGACACTGTTCCCGTTGCTTCTTCAAAGAAGTTATCATTGACGGAAGAGTGGTACACTTCAAGTTCATTGTTGTTCGTCAGTTCAAATGCAGAACAGTCGCCTGGTTGGTTCGGGTTGTCTGTCCGGGCATACTCATACCATTTACCTAAGAACTAAAAAGAGAGAATAATAAAATAATAATACTTATATCGCATCGCCTCATGCTAATAATTATGCTTTCAATGTTTTTTCTCAAACATGCTTGGAAATTCGAGCATTATTTTGACAACCTTTTTCGTAATAAATCGGAATTGCTGTACTGGTCAAAAACAAGTGACGATGCGGCCAGCAAAGTTACTATGAAAATCCATATCTGGCGTGTTTAGCGGCCAAATAAATTATTATGAAAACTCATATCTGTCGTGTTATTTAAAAATGGAACGAACATTTTACTTCAACACATGGCAACCAACGAGGTAACTTACCCTATCAAAGATCTAGTTTTTTCGATTTGGCTTGCAAATAGAACTATTTAAAGTAAAGAAGAAACAAATGAACATATTAGCGCATGAAAAATTAAAGTTGTTCGTCATTGTACCTGGATTTTTTATTTAATTTATTCAGTTTCAATTTCCGCGCATTATTTGAGAAAAGTACTATTCAAGCCTTGGCCTCAATCAGAAATTGTATGGACTAACGTATGTGTGTCCATCAATCCCCTTATTGCTGGCCGCGACAGTAATGTACTATATTCTGAATGTGGGCAGTGTATCAAAATTTCTCAGTCCCATATTTTGGGTTTTGAAGCCTATCTAAGCTTACTTTATGCCGTTTATCTATAATACTCGTATCTTTATAAATAGTATAATTATAACAAATTCGCTTTCATGACTGTCTGTGTGACCGCATAGTTCTTTTAAACTACACAATGGATTTTGATGTGGTTGTCACCATTATTTAAAGAATGTAATCTGGAAGGCTTATGTATACATATAAGGTGTATCTATTCATACACGTTATATTTTAAGGGGTCATTGTACTCATCATTACGACCAACTTCCACTATGAGACCGAAACAAGAAATCGCGAAAAAAAAATCTGCTGTTCCCTACATTTTGACGAGTTATTCGAACATAAATGTGAACAAAATGGAACAGCTGTTTTTTTCTCCTTTTCAGTGTTGGTCCTTTAATGAAAGTTGTTCATAATGACGAGTACAATGGCCTCTTAAGAGATTTCATGTATTAAAAGATACACCTTGTATATTAGATCAATATATTTTAACATAGATAATATCTACATATATCTTCATCTACTCAATAAAAATCTTAAATTTACTGACAGACAACGCACAGGACTTCCAGTCTAACCGAATACCAGTATTTTACATGGAGTGACTGCCTATCTGACCTCCACAACACAACCCAGCTACTGGGTGATACGCTATCCCTTGCTAAGACTGGTTATCAGTACAAGGTTATGATATTTGAGAACGCTAGTCAAGAGCGAGTTGCCGGCGATCATAGTCGCTGCGTGTGTACGTAGCATAAGACAGTGGCTTTCTTACCGTCGTCAATTGTTTTAATCATTTATATTGTGGCGTCGGACCTGCATATCTTAAGATAGAAATGACGACTAATTGATACATGCAAACGATATGGTTATAAGGACTACCAAACTGAACTTCGACAAACGGTACTACGACAAGATTTTATTTCGACATTACGGAACTCTGACACGTCTTTATTTCGACATACCTTAATGCCGGGGCTACATTGTCGCGTTGTCGCGAACTTTACTTCGAGCGCTCTCTCTCGCACACCGCTCGACGTCTCACTGAGCAACAGAGAGCGCGCGAAGTAAAGTTCGCGATAACGCGACAATGTAGCCCCGGCATAAGTCCGACACTAATGTACTCGGATAAAACGTTTCTTCGACATGACTAAACTACGAAATGATGTGACTTCGACGACATACTACTTCGGCAATAATGCTAGTTCGACATAATTCAATTTCGACGTACCTTCTCTACTCCGACAATATCTTAAATCAACGTGACGCATCTCAGACACGGTAATCTTTCACAAGTTCAGTTGTGTCACAACGTCACAGAATAATTTTGAATAAGCATCGTGTCTGAGTAGAGTACGACGAAATTGAATCATGTGGAACTCGCACTTTTGTATCAGAATCTCATAATTTTTGTCTCGTTTTTTAGAGAAGATTAAACCTTCTATCTTGCAATCTGGAGGGAATTTGAACTGTAAAACTTTGCAACCGGATTTTTCAAAGTTCCTACTAAATACTTAAGAATTTCAGAGTTACGATTGGTGAGTAAAGCTATATGTTATTGGTTTTCGGGAACTGGTCTTTAGTCGAAAAAAAAACTTACTGCTTCGATGTTAAAATCTTCCACTAAAGGAAAATCGGTACACTGTCCATCTTGTATCACTTGTCCCACACACACACTAAATAGTCCAACGAGACTAAAAACTAATACAATTCTTTTCGACATTATGAGATCATGGTTATGTACCCGGCACATCACAATTGGCATACTAATCAAATAATGGTTTATCTGTTAATTTATATAAAATCTTATCTTAGTTATAATTTATCGTTTCTTTAATCGCAAAAATCGTATTGTCCAATATTTTTATGCGTAGGAAGTGAGCAGATTGTTTTGAATAATCCTAACATAATTATGCGTTTTCAGTATCACACATTCACACTGAAAACGCCTAATTATGTTGGGATTAAATATTATAAATATGCACCTAAAACCTGAAAAAACCGAATCAAAGGTTTTAATTCGATTTTTTGTATCATAGTCTTTGCCTATTCATGAACAATAATGCGTGTGTGCGTGTGCGTGCAGTAATGTTAGTTTCTTTAAAAGGTATTAGCGATGTGAAGTGCATTTTTGTGTGATTGCTGATTAATATCTATTTGTTTGTACGTCATCACCTGCCTTGCCTTTTCCCAACCATGTTGGGGTCGGCTTCCAGTCCAACCGGATGTAGTATTTATACCAGTGTGTGAATACCAGTATTTTACATGGAGCGACTGCCTATCTGACCTCCACAACCCAGTTACTGGGTAATACAATACCCCTTGGCAAGACTGTTTGTCAGACTTTCGGGCTTCTGACGACCCGTAACGATTGTCAAAGATACACAAATGACAGCCGGGACCAACGCTTTAACGTGCTTTCCGAGGCACGGAGGAGTCTCGATATGTAAAGATGGTCATTCATCCACGGACCAACCCCGGCAAGCGTAGCTTAACCTGATGAATCGACCCATGCGGCTGGCAACGCTGGCAACAGTTTTTTATGTAGTTGCTTTTTTATCTAGTTGAGAAAAGTACTTATTTAGGATTAACCAATCAATTAGGACAAAGATAAGAACATTTTTGTGCTCTGCTGGGATATGATCTGCCAAGTTCACAACAACATATCATATTCTTGTGAATTTAACTGAGTGAGCAGATATTAATAACGAAAGGCATGCCCGATATTATTGTGTTCTTAGAGGTGACACATCTTTTTGAAGTCGATGCAGCATCCTATATTTTGGCTCGTCAGATAGTTTTGGTGTTCCTTCGATGTCATATATTTGTGCTGCCACTTGTATAATGCTTTCGTTTTTGACGTTCAAAAGTGCCGTTTATGTGCCTAATTGAAATAAATTATTTGACTTTGACTTTGACTTTCCACAAATGATACAGATATTAATGGATGAATCAAGGAACCAGATATTATTGCTGAGCTAAATATTATATCCTTATATAGGTATTTATGCTCGTGACTGTACAAACCTACAATATGTACGTATGTTAAAATCGCTATTTGTATAATAATGTAGTTCTCTAATGATAATGGATCCATCCCCAAACTGAGTTTTTAACAAACGCCTATTACTTTTCACACTGCTGTTTGGTTTTTAAGTTTCATGAAAATGTTTTTATTTTTATGATAAACTGCCCGTGACTTCGCCCGCATGGATGTCGGGAGAACCACTCTGTCAGCATGAAAATCGGTGCAGTAGTTTTTGGGTTTATCGCGTACAGGACAACAGAGAGATGCGGCGGAGGACTTTGTTTTATAATTTGTAGGGATACTAAAGTAGGCAATAAAAGAAAAATAAAGCTCTTTACCCGACTGCCCCACAAGGAGGGTAATGTTTTTATTTTTATTTATATATTTACATATTTAGGTACCTACTGTTGTAAAATACCATAACACCATTTACATTTTATGTGTTTCACACATATTTTTTCACTTGTTTCGTAATCGTTTTTGCCGAGTTAGTACATGAGAAGTGTTTCAATGCCATTGAACTTGATGAGATAATATTCGAGAAAATAAACATGGACGTGTTGCCAACCAAACGTTCTGTTTACTGCGAGGGGCTTTTCATAGCTAAGTGTAAAGTTAAACAGTAAATAAGTACCTACATAGTACGATGATTCTTCTAGAAATCTATGGACATAATTACAAAAATAAACAAACACATTACTAATACTTAAGAATATAATTTGAGAATCGCGGTCCTTTTTTAAAACACCTCGCTGTTTCATATTTTTTGAACACTATGATTAATATAGCAAACACGTATGTATAACTAACTAACTATATCTAAGAGTTGGGAATTACTTGCCAAAATACTTTTTTTATTATTCTTGTTCTTGTACACTACGTTGGAAATAATTAAAATGTCCAATGAAATTCCACCATAAGTAAAACAAATCTAAGTCGATTAATGAATCAAAACCATTTCCCAATTTAATCATACGTACAATAAAATATTATTGACGTAACTCAACCGTAATAACACAAAAAAATCGTAAACATTGTAATCGTATTACACAACGGAATGGCCCTCTAAATCCGTCTAGAAGCATCGCGGGGTGCTGTTGGAAGCGTTCAATTGGACTCGTCCAAATTGTAACCACTCTCATCCTTTAAACTTTCCACGATGTCGAGTGCACATGAATTGGAACGTGATGTGCCCATCAGCCACCATTCTTACGAAAATTATGTAATTTGTTTGCTGTTATGGAAATTAAGATTCATTGGTGTTGTTAACTAGATACTGTAGCTTTTGTGGTCAGTTTGACATGGATGTTTATTTCGTATGTTTGGATGGATCGGAACGGTTTTTATTTTAGAATGATTAGACGAGATATATTCAAATTGTTGGTTGTCCTTTATTAAATATTGGCCCAATAATAAAATTTATTAAACTGTGGCTAGAACAAGATCTCTTTCGCCTAAGTAATGCTGACCATGATTTCGGCTATTATTATTATTACTAGCTTGTACTTTCCCCTGTAGGTTAAAGGCCTTCTGTACACTATTTCCACTTCTCCTTATCGAGAGCTACTCGGAACTTGTGTTAGAGGAGTCCAAGCCACCCCTCTCTTGATTTGCCGTGATTTAGCTTTTAAATTAGAGAGACCCATTGGGTCTTGCTTGAGTTAAACCATAATTTTATTGATTACTTATTGACTTGGCTCCAGAATCGCTTTATTAGGCTATGGTTATACTAAGGTGACTGTGGCTGTGCTGTATTATGATTGTTAGCATAGGTAGTTAATTGCCCTGGTAAAGAACCATAATCACTGATGCGCCTCGCCCAAGCCAGCACCCTAATTGCGTAATGCACAATCGGGCAGAATTAGAATCGGTTTGAAACAAATGTCTAATGCATTGCTTCATAAGATCGAAAAAAATCTGCTTAATAACGTAACTAATATAATTGATCAAAATATTCTAATTCTAATTTATCAAAATATTACCCACAACTTTTAAATTAAACTTAAAGGGCCAATAGCTACATATTTTCTTTTTACTTTTCAGATGATTCGTTTTTGTCGGGGGTTTGTAATTTTTTTAATTTTGTAGGTTTTACAAAACAAGGACAGTTTTATCGTGGGTCTGCAAAATGATATTTTTTTACAGTTAAATAATATTAACTTAATTCTATCGCAGCTTCAACTCAGTCGATGTAATGTGGATAGCGCTTTATCAAGGAAAAAAGCCATAATAAACTCTTTACCAAAATCTACAAGTGTTAATGACAAATTCTCGGAATGTTTATTTAATTCTAAGTTTGCTTCAAAAACCAATGAATTTGAACAGCACTTTAATTGTTATGAAACACAACGGCTCTTTGTATAAAAGTCACAAGACCACAGCTGGAGGCAAAATAAATATTGTGAAATATCTATTCACATTTTCTAATGTGATCGAAAATGTGTTGATTAATGATAACACTAGTGTTACACTAGCTTTAGCATTCTAGAATGCTAAAGCATTCTATCCAAAGGTAACAGATCAATATCTCAGCGTATCTTATCAAAGTCTAATTCTGTACCTATACTTAGAAAAATAAAGTAGATTTCTTGACGAACCTGCAGCTGATCCGTTGCGATTTCGTCTATTCAGGAAAGGTCAGTTATAAAAGCCCTTAAATGAAAAGGATTTGCATCTCAAACTGTATTACTTTCTGAATACACGAAATATAAAAAAATAGCCCAAAATAAAAACGTATACTGAAACGGTCGTTGCACACAAAGGCGGACAAAGACGGGCTCATTTCCCATTACGCCATTTAATAACAAAGCAAGATTCCGTGCATCATTCATGTCCATTGCTTACGTCCTGTCGTCACCGTGTGTACCGTGCCTTAATCTGACTAGTAACACGTACATGCAAGACTTGTTTTTTATTCATATTTGGAACTCGTATTAGCGTGATCAGAAAAGAAAAGTTCATGAGATACATTAGTATATAGGAAGGATAACATTGTAAATAAATTATCATTACCTAATTATAATTGTGTAGGTGTACATTTTAATTTAAATCTGACACTAGCGATACTGAAAGAATATTGACGTAGAAGATAAGTCATATAAAATCCAATTATCTATTCATACTAAACTGATTTGTTATGATTTGCAGATAAGAGCAAGTTATTGGAATTACTGTTTTGAGTTGTTTGTGTTGATTTCACTTTTTAGGGTTCTGTAGTCAACAAGGAACCCTTTATAGTTTCGCCATGTCCGTCTGTCTGTCCGCGGCTTAGCTCAAAGACCGTTGGTACTAGAAAGCTGTTATTTGGTATGGATATACATATAAACCACGCCGACAAAGGGGTAAAAAAAAAATTGTAAAAAAAATTTTTTTTTAGGGTACCTCCCCTACATTTAAATTGTGGATTTATTTTTTCCTCGTCAATTCCATAGTGTTGGGTATCGTTGGATAGGTCGTTTAAAAATTATGGGAGTTTGTCAAAACCATTTTTGGATTCAGGGATCCGTTTGCGGAATATTAAGCTTTAAAGTGCAAATTTTTGTTAGAGTCAAGTGTCCCCCCCACCCTGCCAGCTACATGGTTGGGTTTGGAAATGTGAAAAAAATCACGGCAGTAGTATACATATATAACGAAATTAAAAGGAAAACTATCACCGCAACGAAGGCTCCACCAGTTACCGAGTAATAATCGACCAACTTTAATTTGCAGTTACAAAAACATGTTCTCCCATACATTTTGTATGGGAGAACAGGTTTTTCAACTACAATGTTAAGTTTGTTGGATAAATTCATCCCAACTACGGAACCCTTCATTGTGCGTGGTTCGACATGCACTTGGCCGGTTTTTTATTTATAACCACAAAATGCAGCTATTGTGTTGGCACTACAATAGGGCATGCAGGTTGCAATTCGTTTTGCCTTTATGGTCACTTTCTGCTCTATTTATCATGAACATCATAATTGGTTATGGATGATCTGCGGCCCTTTGTCAAGTGACAAGTTTTTGTGGGAAACCTCTCGGTGTGTCGACGCCCTCATCCCATCATAATTGAAATCTTGATAGATAGTTGATAAAGAGTGACTCTAAGGAAAGTAAGATATTTTCATGGTTTTCCCAAGATATCGATGGATGGGTCGACCATGATGATCGTTAGAGACAAACATGCTCTAAACACCTGAATATGAACTCAGTCATTCTAGAGATTTATCACACTTTTTTCAGATGATTCTTATTGTGACCAATCCTATAGTTTAATGGCGCGATCACAGCATTTATGTCGACGAATTCTTTTCGATGTCTTGAAAACTGCAGTGGACCCATCTTTTTGGAATAGCTATCCCTGGAATCTTCTTGAAGATTAGGCTTTGGCAAAGGATTTATTTATCCCACTACATTAGAATTTATGGGAGTGTCCTTACGATATATATTCCTAAATCCTAGGTTTAAGGTACTTTTCATCACAGACATTAAGATTTAAAGAATGCTCGATTTTCACGAAAGCTTTAGATGACAATTCATCACGACTAGACATATTTTTTAAATTAATTGAAGAACTTTTATTTTCCTTATTGTCAACGTGTTCATCTTCTCTGTGTTCATCATCTCCGTCTTTCTTCTGTACATCCGTAAAATATTTTTAACAAACTCTGGTTTACCGTAAGTATCACTGCTATTTTCAGATAATACATATCTATTCCCTCTGTCACCAAGATAATTTATTGATAACTGAGACAAAGTACATTAAATATACCTACAAGTGTAGGGCACAGTTACTTTTAAGTGGTGCAATACTTTTTTACCAACATTGCACAAAATGACTCACTCATACACATGCCTGTCACATTATCTACTCAGAATCGCGAATTCCTTTATTGATAACAATTGACAATTGGATGATATAGATACTAGATTGATAGAGATGAGAGAGCAGTGGTCCAGTGGTAACGGCCCCGACTTATCATTTGTAGGTCGAGGGTTCGAACCCAGTCACGCGCTTTACTTTGTGTAAATAATTTCATCATCACTGCTCTCAAAACGGTGATGGAAAACATCGTGAGGAAACCGGCATGTCCTAGAAACAAAAATTCGAAGACATGTGACATCTACGAACCCGCACTAGGCCCGCGTAGTAGATTACGTCCCACGCTCTCTCGAAGAGAGGAAGCCTGTGTCCCAGCAGTGGGATCATTATGGGCTGTTATGGAGATACTAGATTGTGTTAAAAAGATTTTGATGGAATTCACCCTAAAAGGATAATGCAAATTTTATCACCATTTCAAATATTTATATTTCAAAAAAAATTGCTTATCTGCATTCCAGGTCAGTAACTCAGTATTCTGTCACACGAATAGATTCTGATGCAGTTTCAACCACCATTAGAAATTAATTGAGAATTTAGGTGTACCGTTAAAAAGTTCAAGTTCAAGTATAATAAAGAAAATTTCCAGTGAACTGAATTTTTTTCACACAATTGATTTTTAAAAGATGTTCCATTTAATTATGACACTGCTAAATAGATAGTTAATTGATTCAGGCGTGACTTTGCGTCGTGTTCTGGTTTACAATTGGTCAATCGTCATCCAGAGGATGCCTCGTTGAGAGGTGAAACACGTGTCGATTTCTTATAGGGTTTTTTATGACTCTTGAAGAATAGTTAAGCGGAATAGGTTACTAAATATATCTACGTCTATCGTATTTTTACTGCTAAATAGATTTCGATTTTTATTGCATTGTTACTATTCCTTTTTTGTGCAAATCTGACGATGGTTTCGGGATCTGATCATTGATCATCATCCTGACTAGGCTGCGGAGAAATTACGACCTGTGTCATTTGAAAAAAAAACATGTAACCCGAAAAAAGTTAAAATGGTTAATCTCATCAAGTTTTAAATTAATCTTAAAGCGAGAAAATCACGAAGCTTCTACGATGCAATCACAACTTACAAGAAAAGCACATTCATCACATCAAACGCATAGCGCCCGATGTCTCTAGAACTTTGATCGCTTCATCCTCTTCGTTCGCAATTCTGTCAATTAAATAATCCTGAGATACGAATTGTGTCTGTCCATGACCTCTGTAGCTCTGGGTATAAAAGGATGCGTCTGTACCCTCAGCCGCCAGTTTATCTCTGACAACCGTCCAAGCACGAGAGGCGTAAACGACTTAATTTTTATACCAAAAATATTTTAGTAATATCCAAAATGTTCAGACTTTTGTTTATCACTTTTGTTGCGGTGGCGATGGCCGATTCTCATGATGGCGCCTGCCCAGAGGTCAAGCCGGTTGAAAACTTCAACCTTACAGCTGTGAGTATAGATTTTTTATCAATTTTGTTCAGGTTCAGTAAGTAATAATATCTGAAAGTGTATCTGAAAGATATTATTTCGTAGATTTGATTTTAGAAAGAGGAAGAATAACTTGTAGTTTTTCTAATTGATTTCACATAAATCTACATGGTATGGTTCGTCTTCTAAGCCAGTTCTGATTTTTTTTTTTATGGATGTCGTCTTTTCTTTGTCTTAATTTCTTCACGTAACAATCGTACTCGTAAATTCATAATTTCATAGATGCGCAATCTTCACATTTTTTTTTTTCAATCTCTTTTCCCAGGAACTATTTATCATTTTCAGTTTTGATGAGATAGCTCTCATCAAAACGGTTCTCGCGGATAGTAACTTTACCGTATGACAATAATTTGAATTTACGTACATATATAAAATAACACAAAAAATATTTTGTAAAGCGATATGATTTACTTCAGGATTTGCTGAATGGGTATAATCTGTTTCATTCAATTTTGTATGATCGTGATGAGCACTCCCCGTGATTGTATTTTTATCTGCCATAATATCAATAATATCGTATTATACAACATTGTTCATGCTCATATTTTTTTGTATTGGAAAATTGAAGTTCCTATGAATCCTAAATTGACTTTGCTTTTGAAATTAGCGTCACTCCTTTAACGTCTTTCTTTCCTGGCTCGTTATCGTCATAAGTAAATACATTTTAACCAGAAACTGTAACTGCTATCTCTATGATGTGTTGCTAAAGGGAGTGTCCAAGTTCAAATGACAGGCGTGGTTCAGATCAATATCTACTTTTTAACATGACTGTACAATGTTTAATTAACTATTAGGTGAGCCGATAAAAGGACATGGCTATGACCTTATATCGGTCATTTCGGATGAATCTTATACAACTATACTATACAACCTCAAATTGCTTATCATGATCCTCCGTTATGCCGAAAATACTGCAGCATTAATTTTGAAATATGTTAAAGTTGAGGATTGATGCTAGGTCCTGTTTGACGATAACACAATTACATAAAGTTTTCGTGACAGAAAAAAAATCCAAAGTTCTCTCTAAACCGAACTATAAACCGCTGGTATTCAAAAAAAACTTCAAATTAGATCATGAAACTTTGCATAATAACTGAATAAACTATAAATATAAGGTCTCATGTTTTTTTCTTTAATTACTATTATTTTCAACGTAAAAGTAATTACCTAAACTATTTGAAGCTTGGAGCCGCCAGCACTTCTCGCTCTCACTCAGGCCGCGAGTAGTATGGTGCGAGCGAGATAAAAAGTGAATTTGAGCTAAGGTAGTATAGGCCCTTAACTGGTTACTTTATCAGTAAAAGCTTATTTTTGTTTTTTTTACCCGACTACGGCGAAGAAAAAAGGAGGGTTATGATTTTGACCGGTATGTATGTATGTATGTAAGTATGTTCATCTGTTCCCTCCTATCTTGTAAACCACTCATCACAATTTGACAAATGAGGTATCGTTAGAAGCGTCTTGATCGTCCACTGGTTTGTGACGACACATTAAATTAAAAATGGCGCCCTGTAGAGGACACAAAATCAGGAACAAAAAAAAAATTTGTTAATCGTACCATGTTGGGTATCAAATGAAAGGGCTTAATGAGCACATTTCAAAATTAAATATACTATAACCCCAAAACAATTTAAAAAAAATTAAATCATAAAAACGAAAACCCAACTACGACTAAAAAGGTATAAACAAGACACCACAGACAGATAACTTAAAAATCCGGAGTCACACGTGTGAGGCATTGGGGCATTAATCGAACAGATTACGTGTGACTCCGGATTTTTAATTTATCTGTCTGTGGTGTCTTGTTTATACCTTTTTAGTCGTATTTGGGTTTTAGTTTTTTTGGGTAATGCGTTATTGTTTGAGTTGATTGATCTAATCTAAATATTATCATTTTGAATGGATCAAATCATTCTACTTTGGGAAATGGCATATATGATCGGTAATATCGTTATTAAAAAAAATTAGGGAGTTTCGGACCCAGTCATGTCATCTCCATTTTTACACGACTGCCCAAAAAGGAGTGTCACCGGAAATTAGTAATAGCCTCAGCTAACAAACGAACAATAAGCTTTCTTTGTTTTTGAGATGACGTTATTTCAAAGAAAGAGGTTTTTAAAGCTGAGACGTAATAATCCTTACTTCCTTACTAATATTATAAATGCGAAAGTAACTCTGTCTGTCTGTCGGTCTGTCTGTCTGTCGCGCTTTCTCGCCAAAACTACTGAACCGATTTAAATGAAATTTGGTACACAGATAGTCTAGAACCTGAGAAAGGACATAGGCTACTTTTTATCGACATACAACGCGGGCGAAGCCGCGGGTGGAAGCCAGTTATACATAATTTATTTATGAATGATAGTTATGTGTTAAATAGCGACCCGCTCCTGCTTCGTACGGTTTTTACGACTTGACAAAACATCGATATTTCTTAGTTATATGTAACTTTATTATTAACATATTAAACACATAAACCTTCCGGAATAAATTCTCTAAACGACGGTGAAAACTTAATCACAGTCTGTTGCGTGGTTTAGAAGAACAACGCGGATATACAGACAAACACGAAAAGCAACTTTAATTTTATAATATGTATAGTTAAACAAAAAAAAATACTGGTATTCAGCTGCATCCGGTTAGACTGGAAGCCGGCCCTAACATAGTTGGGAAAAGGCTAGGCAGATGATGAGATGTATAGTTAAACGTAGTAGGCGTGGCTGTTCAAAAACAAGCATAAAAGGTTGTTTTGTAAATGTATTGTGTCATTTTAACCATCATTTTCTCTCTGGAAGAGAGGAGTCCTGTGTCCCAGCAGTGGGAACATTATAGGTTGACTATGCTATGGTATGTTAACCATCATTAAACAAACAGGGCGTATTTGATTTGATGTACTTATGTAAAGTAAGCAAAAAGAACCTTTCAAATCACCAGAGGGTGAACAGCAGAACAACAAACACGTCACTGATTAGATTCAAGATCAAGGCCATACCAATCTGACCTTAATCCATTAAACTATTAAACCTTGCTGATTCACACACAATAAACTAATTTGCCGATAAACGGTGATCAATTAGGTAGTTAGATACGGTGCGTCTGCGCAGACTGCGGAATTGAATGATTCGAATTGACCAGGCGATACAAAGTTGGCAAACGAACCATGAAGGACGAATGAAGTTTGCTTGCATTTGATGTTATGTCATAGTTTTTAGTATTTTAAACTTGCATTTTAAAATAGGTGTGTCTAAACTTCCATGCTAATGAGTAAGGTCATTGGTGTTCTCGATAAAGAGAAGTAACCTTACGTATTGTCTGCTTTCACACATAATTCGTATTTCGTTTGTCAGAGTCTGGCTGTCCTAATTTTCGAATTTTGGCAGTAACTTTCAAATTAATTTGTAGAGGTCAGTTGAAGTTCACTCCATGCAAAAAAAAACTATCTACATAGGTGAGAAAAGGCAGTTTTTTTTTAAGGGCTTTCTTCCGCTGTAGGGCAAAGACATCTTTTTATAAAGAAAATACACGAGCATTGTCCACTAAGATTGCATATTACGGGTGTATATCTATCTAAATTAAAATATTCTTTTCAGTACCAAGGCGTATGGTATGAAATCTCCAAGCTGCCCATCGCTTCCGAAGGCAAGGGCACATGCAGCCAGGCTGAATACACTTTGAACGGTGACGTGGTCACCGTCAAGAACTCCCATGTCATCGATGGTGAGAAGAAGTTTATCGAGGGTACTGCCAAGTTCGCTGCTGATGCCAACCAAGCCGCCAAGTTTGTCGTCTCCTTCAAGTTCGGAGGTGAGTTCAAATTACTGTACTGACTTAACATAAGTACCACAAGATTTTAAACTTAGGGTTGATGACCATCTTAATCCTAACTAAATATGAAAGTTTGTGTGTTTGGATGTTTGTTACTCAATCACGCAAAAACGGCTAAATAGATTTGGATGAAATTTGGCAAACAGATAGCTTATAACCTTGATTAACACATAGGATACTTTTTATCCCGATATTTCTACAGGATCGAGATTTACGTGGGTGAAACCGCGGGGCGTAGCTAGTATTGTATATGCGAAAGTGAGTTTGTTTGTTTGTTACGCTTTCACGCTAAAACGACTGAACGGATTTAGATGAAATTTGGCACATGAGTAACCCATGACCGGGAATAGGACATAGAATACTTTTTATCCCGATATTCCCACGGGATCGAGACTTACGCAGGTAAAACCGCGGGGCGCAGCTAGTTTATAATAAGGACAGGACTTCTGGAATGTTTTTGGCTGGTCCTGACTCCAGTTCCAAGGAACGATATATTCCGGTTTTCGCATATAATAGGGGAAATCCCGTACCCGTCTTAATTACGTTTAATCGACCTTATTGAGGTTATCGTACCTACATAATATATAAAAAAACGTTTTTGTGGAGATAATGAATGCAATTGGATTGTCAATTATCTACTTGGATAATATTTCTATTTAATTTTAATTGATTTTTCATGTTCAGTTCTTATATTTTGAAAGAAAGAAAGAAGAAAGAAAAATCGGTTTATTATCATTCCTTACATTAGTTGTGATTTGTAAACGGTCTTCAAATACCATGATTGAAATCAAACCACGACCTGTCTAAAAAGTATCTTTGAAAAACGATTCCGATACTATCCACCTTACGTTTTTTATAGATATAGTTTCCGAGTCACCCCTGCTAATCCTCGCGACCGACTTCAACGCCTACTCTGTTGCCTACAACTGCAAATACAACGAGAAGACCAAGACCCACAATGGTAAGTACACTTTTATTGACCATCTCTTTCCTTTCCTCGATTTTAGAAAGAGATGAGACTACCTTGAGTATACCAATGAGCTTGAAGTCTTTTTTCAAGCGTGTGTCATCATGCCTGAATGGATTGACTGTGAAGCCCGGAAATTAGCCGTCGTTATGTAGATCAAGGGCTCAATGCATCCTATCAGCAGAAAAATTATACCTATATATATGTATTATAGATAGTCTTTCTTTTCTTTAGCTTGTTACTATGCAGAGGTAATAATAGCTGCATTGGTATTCTGTAACCATCTTACCGTGAAAATTTAGGTGAAGTGAGCTTCAAGTGAACTGTCACTGCCTTAGCATCAGTAGGTATCGATGACAATGACAGCTCACTCCACGCTCACTTCACCTAAGTTTTCACGGTGAGATGGTTACAGAATAGCAATGCTGGTTCATGTTTAGGTTATATAAACTACTAGGTTTGTGATACTCTATAACTCGTTTTTTTTGTCTTCATTATTTCCATCAGGTTCGTATAGCAGCCCACTGAACATTCCCCTCTAAGTCTCTATATTTGTCATAGTCAATGTAAAATTACTGTATTATAGTGCTGAATAAAAATGATTTTAAAGATTAGAAAAAGGGATTTTTTATCTCGTAATGTGCAATCCAACGTTTAGAGAACCTTTAAAACATACTATAAAGCACTGTGTGACCTAAACCCGTACTTAAGTCACGCTTCTCCGTAATTTAATTATCCATTTCTACACTGTGCGAAAATAAATCTCCTGCTAATTTCGCAGATACATAATAAGCAAGAGAATATACTTTTAAATGTTCTTTGATAGCCCTGGTTTAAATAGTGTTGATCGCGTACTTGTCATGCGGTTTGAAATGGTCTACTTCCCTCCAGTTCCGTATTATACTATGTACTTTAATTTAAACTTTTCAATAAATTAAAAGTTACACACGAGCTATAAAATAGTACACGATAGTCGTGAAATAATGGACTACTTAAGTCACACGTATCGTAATATACTACTGTATGACACGAAATCTACCAATAATCTATTTATCTTGTTGTTTATCAAAGTTATCGTGGAGATGATAAAGAAATACAGATTTTTATCATCGCACGTTGCCTTACATGCTGAAAATAGGCTGATAATATTGAACGTGTATATATAATAAAATATTCAGACGTTTCTAGATTATACTTTTTAGACCACGATTTTTGATAGTCAATGAATGATATTTATATTAATTCATTTAATACTGAACACTGAATTATTTCAATATACATATAAAGCGACGGAAATGCCTTTTATAGATTTGGGACACAACACCTGAACTTAACATGACATAATTATAATTTTATTTATGCCTTCGAGGAGCAAATGAAAAAGTGACGTTAAACATAGCGGTTTATTCATTTTAATTATTTTCAACGAGGGTTTAGGGCTTTATTTATACACGATGCTTAATGTTAAGTAGTGATTAGTGACTGTTTAACCATACATTTTTGGCATTTGAACGTCACTTAACTTTAAGCAAAGTTTATCTTAACTAATATATATGCGAAAATGAGTTTGTTTGTTTGCTACGCTTTCACGCTAAAACGGTTGAACGGATTTGGATTAAATTTGGCACACGACTAAACCATGACCTGGATTATGACATAAAAATACTTTCATCTCGGTAGTACGTTCCCGTAGGATAATTTCCGAAATGCACGCGGGAGAAGCCGCTGACAAAAGCTAGTGGTTTAATCATTTAATTTACCTACTACAAAATACATTAGTTAATCTAAAATTAGTAACACACAATTATGGGCAGCTGGTCCCAAGTAAGGAAGCAGAAACAAGCTAACAGCATTCTAGAGTATATTTTATCCATCTAGGAAGCCTACCTTGCGGGATCACGTACTTGAATCCCACTGCCTAACGAGATTACGCTGTTCTTGTCGCTTTTCCAAGACAGTTTAAGCATTTTCCCGGGACTCGACGAGCTTCATTACCTTGGCGCTTTTCTGGTGCTCTCCATCTCCAGTATAGATTCTGGCCAGCTATCAAAGATCAAAATCAAAAGTCATTTATTCAAACTAGGCCGAAAATCAGCACTTTTCGAACGTCAAAATTACATAAGACAGTCCCCCAAAACGACCGCCCTTGACCACTTCCTAGTGCTTTAGCTAGGAAGAAGAAGTGGCGCAACAAACTCCCCAGCAGCACAGCTGTTAGAAAAGCTTGATTCTAACATATATGCAAAATAATTTAACAAAACATTAAGTTACATTATTTGCCATATTGTCTAACGAGACTTCAGGTGAAAGCCAAAGTTAACTGAAGTTATTAAATGCAGTTAGTTACAGCCATCCTTTTCATAGGACAAATCAAATTTATTGAGGCCTCGTATTATGTATCAGCAATTGATGCCTGATAAGGTATCAGTTCGTTTACAATGTCACGTATTGTGAGTAGCGATGTAAGCTCAGCGATTAGGTTATTAAATTAATAAAAACCTATAAAACTCCATTGGCTACTGAGGACGTTTCATTGACTACAATATTTGTGCGGCTGGATCAAAACTGGGCCCTAATATAACCACCACGCTTTTGATGGATTAGTATAAGATAGATAGGAGTCATTTTAATATAGGCAAATGAGATAATGAAGAAGTATGGGCTCTGTCCTGCATAGGGTCGCAGCATAATGCTGAGCGATAGCCGTTTTGCGTGAATGTGACGCATGTTTCCCCCAACCTTTTGTATTTTTTTTGTGTTTATTTTCTTTTTTTTTGCATCATGTTTACCGCAAATAAACGTATTTTCTTTCTTAAGAAATACATCGTATACTAGTGGTATCTTTTGTCCAAGAAATAAACAAAGCTAAGATCTGTAATGTGTGCCATCGACCTCTAAAACTGTGTGATGGATTATGCTACAGCTTATCACAGAAGTCCAGTGATTAGAATGTTATCGACCGATTATTTTATGTTAGAGAATGCTGTCCGTCCCCATATTATAAAATCTGGAAGTTCCACAGGGATTTTGTGATCTTCCGAGTCTTGCTATTCTTCCGGGTTCTTTGGTTTTGTTTATTGTGATATTTTTATTCATTTCATGCTTAATACACAAATATAAAACGGCTCTTAGTTTCTTAAAATTTACCTATAACAAGGGCGACTAGTGACCTAGAGTTTGTAAGTAGGTATCTGTTTATTAGATAGTAACAATCAGCAGACGATAAAACTTGCACATACTCGTATCAAAATATCTTTTATGGTTTATAACGTCACGTAAAGACATGATTCCATAATCCTATTAATTAGGCTACTAATCTAATATTTACAATGTTAAAAAGACAGTTATAAATACATAATAATGTGTTATTTAGCACGTATTTATAATTTATGGAAAACTATAAATAGGTGCACTTAATGATAAGAAGAATGTATAGATAACGTATTAGATGCATGACTTAAAAAAAATATACAATCATTTGTGAATTTTGTGGTGATTGAAGGATTTTCAAAGGCGAACTAGACTGAACTGAAATTTTGAGAGAGTTACTTCTTTTAAGCCAAAACGGCCACTTGGGCAGAATCATAATAAGATAGGTAATATTTAAAATCATATTAAAAATCGTAAAATGGTCATCAAACAAACTGACACTTCAGAATTATGATCTGTGTGCATTTAGAAAGAAAGAAAGACAAATGGTTTATTTGGGACATGCACAGGAAAATAAACAATAAAAACAAACATTTAATGTTTTTTGTTTTTATTATTTAAAAAAAAACAATGTAATAATAATATTTGTACTATAAAAATCAATAAAACAAAACAACGCAATTCATATTACGCAATTCATCTGTTTGATAGTTTTGTATGGAGATTCGTAAAATGGTCCACAAATTATTAGTTGCTTTTTTATCAAATTAGAGGAATTGCTACAGCTGGGAATTCAGGAAATGAATTGCTTTTAGAGGAATTGCTAATATGGCCGTTTTAGTCCCCCTGGAGTTCCAAAGCGGTTTCCGATTCATAAATTTGACCGTGGCATGCGTAATAGGTTCCTGTGCTCAAAAAGAAACAATTTGTAGCCTAAAAAATAACATAATTCATCACACGACAAAAATGCAGAGAAACTATCAAACATATGAATTCCTTATTTCGTAATATGAATTGCACGCAGATCGTAATTATGAATTGTCAGTTTGTGACATTTTACGATGATTCACAATATTTTCCTATTATGATTCTGCCAAAGTGGCCGTTTTATGCCCCCAGATATCTAGAAATATTACACACAATCTTATAATCTATTTCTAATTACAGAGCAAGCTTGGATCCTGTCTCGCAGCAAGACTTTGGAGGGTGAAGCCAAGACCTTTATCGACAACTTCTTAAAGGAGAACTCCAAAATCATCGACTCCACCAAACTGGTCCAAACCGACTTCTCAGAGGAAGCTTGCAAGTTCACCAGCTCCAGTGTCATGACTGAACAGACTGCCAAGCCCTAAATATTGAACCTTAGACGAATAAATAAGACCTTCGTGATATTCTGACCTTATTTTTGATACCTCTGTTAACGGTGTAACATTTGGAACTCTATTTTGTATGTAGTAGATCGTAAAATGTATTGTAGTTTCATCTTATATTTATGTTAAAGGTTCTTGTGTAGATATAGTTTAGCATTGGTGTCAAAAATGAGGCTACTTTTACATAGTTTTGTTGATGTCAAATTGTAGAGAATTTGAAACAGCGACAATTTTTTTTCGAATATAATAGTGTCTTCGAATATTATTTTTAACAACAATTAACGTAAGTTGATTTAACTTGGTTTTTTACAGTCTGACGTCAACTTTAGTCTCAGTTTTATCAGTATTAAGAAAAAACCATGTAATGTTTTAAGTTATTTTTTTCACATTTTCTAACTTTTTCGTTCATAGTAATGTATATAGAAAAGCTATATAATATCTTTTATAACATTAAGTCGAATATTTGGCGTAAAGGCTCTTACATACTGGCCCGACTTGTCGCGCCACGCGACGCCGCCGTCGCATTGTTTGCCGTGAAGTTTTCTCAGAAATTGTTTTGTTAAAAGTCCCGTCGCGCAACTAATCGCGCCAGTATGTAAGAGCCTTAAGACTAGTGTGTATCTTGACAAAACGTAATTAGTGAAAAAACCAAAATAACTGTTTTGGGAATACCTAATTTATTTATTATGATTTTGAAATTTTGTCGACTGTCAAAGTAATAAACTCCTAATATAAACCACTTTTTAAAGGGTGTGTTAGCGAACTAATAAAATCATAATTATAACACAACTAATTAAGTCCAACCTTTATCTTTTAAATAACTTTAATTACATTATAATACTGATTGTAATCGGTCTAACTTTTGTGATAAAATAGTTAAGCATAACTGTGTTTAGTCTACGACTATTTATTGATTAATAAACTTTTCTATATAATTATAAATTTATGAGTTATTTTATAAATATTACCTCTTCATAGTATTTTACATGGAGCGACTGCCAATCTGACCTCCAGAACCTAGTTACTGGGTAACACGATTCCCCTTGGTAAGATTGGTTTCTTTGAAGGATAAAATCAGAAATGAAATTATCCAGAAAAGAACAAAAGTTACCGACATAGCTTGCAGAGTAAGCTAACTGAAGTGGCATTGGGCTGGCCATGTTTCTCGAAGGACCGATGGCCGGTGGAGCAGACGAGTCCTGGAGTGGAGACCGCGTATCAGCAAGCGTAGTGTCGGACGCTCCCCAACTAGATGGACCGACGGACTACCAAACTGAACTTCGACAAACCGTACTACGACAAGATTTTATTTCGACATTACGGAACTCCGACACGTCTTTATTTCGACAATACTTTATTTAGTTCGAAATACCTTAAGTCCGACGCTACTGTACTCCGACAAAACATTTCTTCGACATGACTTAACTACGAAATGATGCGACTTCGACGACATACTACTTCGACACTGTTATTTAGCCACGAGCCCCCCATCATTTGCTACCATGATCCATTAACTTGAAGTTTATCATGAATCAGAGCCACAGAATTTAATCTGTTGGATTTGGTATCTAGGTAGGTAATCCTTGTGTTACGTCGTTCAGGATATCTTATGAATTCTTTGTTATAACGTGATGGATTATAACAACTTTTATCTCCGTGATTAATTTATAACTTACTGGGGTTACCTTTAACTCTGTTATGTACGAGATATACTAAAAATATTTTTGTACTTTTTTTATTTTTATTATGAGCTAAATAGCCTTGTTCCCGAGGCAAAAGGCTTCAACAGCAATACTTAGTGCCAATTTCACCGATCGCAATATAATATCTGCTTCGTTGGCCTAGTGGTGGCAAACTCTACTGCTGTACATGCAAATCATCAAATGACTTCTACCAGTCTGGGCTAAGCGGGAGGGCATGTCAGACTTTTACTGACTAAAACCCACCCGTGTTCCTTCAGTTGCCTGTTACCAAGGGTCCCGGTATCTCTTTCAGACATTCCCGCAATGAACATGAGTTCTTGGGTTCGATTCCCGTGTCGGGAAAAGTGTTATTGGGTTTTTCCATCTCTGGAATTTTTCAGTAGCAGCCCGGAGTCTAGATTTGTGCCCGATTGATGGCAATAGGCTCGCCTTCTATTTCATGGTATTTAAGCATAACTGGCAAACTGTGGGTGTAGTTAGGTACACCTCTGCCTAAACTTTCGAGGAACACATGCGTGATGTTAAGTACTCAGAAATAAAGGATATTCTATTCCATTGTATTCTAATGAAACTGACAGCGATCAGCACATCTAAATCATTGTTGTGGAGTACGGACAGTAATGGACACTGCGTGCGATAATGTTCATCGCGTTCAGTTTCATTGCTGAAATCCGCCCTTAGAATTTTATCATACTAACTCCTTAAGGGTTCCTGTACACGGCACCGCCGCCGCCACCGCACCGCCGCCGCGACGCCGCGCCGTCTCCTCTTGATTTTTCCATATCACTTATGAAGCGCGTGCAATTTCGCTAGAGGCCGGCAATGGAGTTAAAAAAAACAGTTATACAATACTGGCGGTGTGGTGGCGGCGCGGTATCCCTGACCAAAGACTGCTGAGGGCCTAGACAATTGACAATCGCTTCGAAAGCATTGACATAAGCTTTTCGATAGCACACGCTTATGTCAGTCCTATAAATTTGTGCCTTTTCCATCATCGTTATCACTGATAGAGTTTCACTTCTAGTCTTCAGTCTAGGTTCGCTGAATCTAAATGTTGTTACGGTTTCCCAGTCGAAGTTCCTCAGTTACAGCCAAGTTTTGATCCTGGTTAACTCTTTTACGTGAACTCGGTTCACCTCTCCAGGAAATGAAGACGTAATGATTTGGTTTTCTTCAGGATACAGATAGAAATAAATTTTAATACTATTCCAAACAGCTTTTATTAATCACAGTCTAATAAAATATCAATCCGGTTTTTACCAGAAATTGTTGTTATGGAAGGTAGTTTCTTGTTTGTGTGTGTAAGCACAGCTGGCGTCTGAGAAGTCCTTGAAAACAAATGACTGTCTATGTTGAGCCAAGTCAGTGTATTTGGACAATTTGTCTTCAACTTTCTTCAGTAGTTCTCCTTGCAGCTTTTCCTTGTTACGAGTTAGTACCCATGTGAAAACTGAAAATGTACATTAGTAAACATTATTGACTTCATTTCTTTGATGAGCAAAATATGAAATCTGAGGGACTAGACACGTGTTAATCGCATTCATTGCGTTTGGTATTTCTACAGCACTTTTCAACGGGATTGACATAAGCTTTTCGGTAGCTTATGACAGTCCCATATTTTATTAACTTTTTAATCGTCGTTATCGCTGGTACCATGTCACTTTGTCTAGGGCTCTAGGTCCTCTGCTAGACCTCTGTTTAAATAGGAAGAAATATTTATGAAAGCAATGTGCGTTTCACAAGCTCATTCGCAACAAGTCTTGTAATCAAAGTTGCGGGCAGATAGACACGTCGTCGTTAATGAATTTGTGATTGTGGAGTTGAAATGGCTGAGCACTATGCCTTGATTAGGACAAATTAACAGGCCGGTTAGTACCATAGATATTATGATAAGATCAGCAAGACAAGTGCCTGCCGTAACATACCGTAGTGCATCCTGATCTTCTCTTTGAGCCACCTACAAGTGTAAGCGATAGCATAGCCATCGTAGTCTGTCGACAGGATGAAAAATGGGAACTGGATTACATTATCTGAAAACATTATACAATGTTTAGGTCGTTCGGGATGGCGACGAAAATAATTCCACAAAAGAACAAAAATTATCATGTTACGATTAAAAATAGTAAATATCTCCATGCCTCATGTTCTTGCTTTATGTACTTAAAAGTAATTTATATTATTGTTATTCAAAACTACACGCGGTAAATATACCTACATAATCATCTATCTTGTATTTCAATTGTAGTCTTGATAGCTCTCATGTTGTATATTTCCGTTTTAACGAATATAAAACTACTAGCTGCACCCCGCGGTTTCACCCGCGTAAGTTTCGATCCCGTGGGAATATTGGGATAAAAAGTATCCTATGTGTTAATCCAGGTTATAAACTATCTCTTTGCCAAATTTCATTCAAATCCATTCAGCCGTTTTTGCGTGATTGAGTAACAAACATCCAAACACACAAACACACAAACTTTCACATTTATAATATTAGTAGGATACTTACGGAAATACGCTCTAAAAAAATACTTGTACGCATGGTAATTCTCCATTTAATTAATTCTGGACATACACTCACCAAACATGTACACTTCTCAATCACAACTATCTCATCTGTACTTATATTATTATTATAACATCATATACCACCACCGATTCATTTTGATCTGTTGTACATAGTACGATGTATCTTTTGTGCATTCATATTCTTTAAAGTAAGGTCATCGAGGCCTTCATTTAGTCAGGCACTACAGCAGTGATAGCCTGGTGGTGTGACCGTCGGATTGCCAAGTCAGGTCTCGAGTTCGAACTCAAGGCACGCACCTCTGACTTTTCGGATTCATGTGCGTATTGTATAATTATCACTTGCTTTAAAATCGGTGAAGGAAAACATGGTGAGGAAACCGGCATGCCAGAGAGATATTTCTCGACGGCATGTGAAGCCAAGTCAGAGGCCCTTGGGTGGCTTTAAAACTCTGGTACGGTTATTCACTAACCACACGAAAAGAAGAGACTACAAACAGGATAACTCGGTTAAGCAACCGACAATCATAGGTTGACCTGAGAGGTGCAATACAGAAAAAGGCGAAATTCTAATTTTCTTACGTTTTTTGCAATTTGCAGGTCAGTATCAGGTTGTATGTTGATCTAAATATGATTTGCGGCCGTAACAAATATGAATTTACAGAATTATAAACATTAGAATCAGCAATACAACTCCTTAAGTTCATATAAGTGCCAAATGTCATGATTTCATGAAATAGTCATTCAATGCACAAGAATTTGGCGGGCTACCTTAGCGCATCCCCCTTAAGATACCTACCACCAGCCTCATGGCTCATAATAAACACGGCGTGCTTCCCAGAATCGAAGGTAGGGTCTACCCTAGCTTGGTACACCTTCTGGGTTCTGTTGCCCTCTTCCACTTGAACATAGGTCTCCTTGTACATATATCCCATGTTGTCTTCTTGGAATTCTATAGTGGAGCAGTCGCATATTTCCCGGCCATCACTGGCGTAGCTCGCTACGTTGTACCACAACCCTGCAAACTGTAAAAAAAATCTTTTGTAGAATATGACAAAGGAATGAGAAGATGCTAAAGTAAAATACAATAGTTAGTGCAAAAGTAGAGCAGAGGAAAATAGTGTTTTGCTAAGTTTTTTTAGAAAAGAACATAATATCACGCTTATATATCCCGAAGGGTTAGGCAGAGGCGTAGGTACCTATAGTACCTACACCAACATTTCGCCAGTTATGTTTATGTCCCATGTAATGTAATAGGGGCAAGCCTATTGCCACCGGGCACAAATCTAGACTCCAGGCTGCTACTGAGAAATTCCAGATGGAATACCCTATTACACTTTGCCCGACCCGGTATTCGGACCCAGGACCTCATGCTCAATAGTAGCTCTTAGGACCACACGATCAACGAGTGAGTCTGCGTGTGCGTTGCCATTGTAAAAGAATTCGATACTGCAACTATGTGAAATCAAAACTTAGTCTGTAGCAGTACCTACATCGCCACATTCGAACTACGCATCAAAGACCTGACGTCACACAAAAATCCTGACGTCACAAAAATCCTGCATCGCGCAATTAGAGTTTACCGTGCAGTGAACATATATACGTACATCCAATATCAATCATTGGGCAGTTGCCCGCCAGACACAACACCCGTCTGGTTGGAGGATCCTCCCTTTTCTATGGTGGATGAGTGGACTTTACTCCCTGTTCCTCATACCCCTAAAAGTCAGATGACTTCATAAAAGAAGGATAACTTTAAAAATAAATTATTACACACTTTTTTTTCCTCAAATGCCTTCTTTTTACCACTCATTTTGTGACCACAAAATCAGTTTGCCCTGCCTATCTAATTAATTTACATATGCCGTTTATAAATTAAAAGAGAAGTATATTATACCAAAGTTCTTAATCAGTTTATAGTAATAGATAACTCAGTTTATTTCTCTAAAAGATTGATATCAAATCGAAAACATTACAACCTATTATTAAAATCTTTTTCAATAATATGCCGACAGAAGGTATAAAAAATATTTGTATTTTTTATCAAATTTTAACTACCTTCAAGGATTTTAAAGAAATGGGTTGAAGTTGAAAGAAACCGTCGTTTGCAATTAAGAAATCAAATAATGATAAAGAGATTAAAGAGGAGCTCGTGGCTAAGTAATAACAGCCGCACGGATCGATCCCATCAGGTTAAGCCGGGGTTGGTCCGTGGATGGGTGACCATCTTTACATATCGAGACTCCTCCGTGCCTCGGAAAGCACGTTCAGTTGGTCGCGGCTGTCATTCGTGGATCTTTGACAGCCGTTACGGGTCGTCAGAAGCCCGAAAGTCTGACAACTAGTCTTACCAAGGAGTATCGTATTACCCAGTTACTGGGTTGTGGAGGTCAGATAGGCAGTCTCTTCATGTAAAATATTGGTATCTAGCTGTACCCGGTTAGATTGGAACCTGACCCCAATATAGTTGGCAAAAGGCTAGGCAGATTAATTGATAAAGATATTAAATCTTTTACCCAATAGCCTAGTATAGATTCGAGGAACGGAAATAATATTAGAATGATGGTGTTGTTGGCCAAACAATACACAACGAGCAAAACAAAACACAAAACAACGAGCCGAATTGCACTGGGTAAAATAGGTCGCTGATTCGTCTTAGATCGTCATTTAGTACCAAATCAGTTTACGTAGGTACCAATTTGCTTATTGATATACACATACGAATAACAATTTACACCCAAAATTATGCATTGATAAGTTACGTAAAATATACACAAAAAAACAATCACAATTGTATACTGTACCCCGAACTCACCTTAGTAGGATCCAAATTTTCTTGCAGCTTAACTTCGGGGCATTCTCCTGGCAAGGTATACTCACCTCCTAAAACTCCTGTCAAACACAGGGATAAAACTAAAAGTAACATTTTGAAACAACTAGATCGTCCGAGGATGAGATAACGAATGAGCACTCCCGTCCTACGCGGTAATTATCTAATGTGCTGACCCCAGGCATAAAGACGTTTTATACTGAAATAGACGTAAATTGGCCACGTTTTGCGACGTGATGTGGACTTCCTTTCGTATGATTTATGTGTTTCGTGTTGTTTACGTAAGTTTTTGCGTTGCAGGATAGGATGTGGTAATGTACGCTTGTTGTACGTAATTGGGTCATAGTCAGGTAGTGTAAGGTGGGTTTACACTTGCTGAAGCTGAGAAATAAAGGACTTCTCATATTTTTCTTGTCACCTGGTAAAACTTCAAATTGACTTTTTTACTGTTTGCGACTTGTGTTCATCGGCTTCTTAAGTAACTTTCTAAATAGTACTTCAATTTATATTCAACTGGTAACACCCTTAGAAATAATTCACTCAATGAATAGAGGAATCTGAAAATAAAATCCCATATCAGAGTCTTTCTATTCTCTCGCTATAGTCTTCTTCTGTCATGGTGATAACAGTCACTAGTCAGCGAGATTGGTAGCAAAGTTGTCTTCCATGGATGTGCTAGACTCTACCAAAAGAGTCGCTCTTTGGGCAGAAAATAAATAATACTACATTCTCACATTCTTACAATATCATGCACACCCCTTTACAATAATAGGGTCAAACCCACATTAGCACTTTTAATTCAACAGATTACGAGTTCGCAGAACAGAGAGCCAATAAAAAAACAAATTCTGGTGTTACTAAGAAATGTTTTTCAAAACTAGTTGTGATAAGTGAGACTAACACTACGGAGGAAAAATAGGATGAACACAACATGAAATTGCTATTCGATATAAAACAGATTATTTATGGTAATGGTAACCTTTATGGTAATTCAATAACATACATTATTATACATCTAACACTACAATACTAATAATATTTTATGCACAAGTATAAAAAGGGGGGGGGGGGGGGAATAACCACTATAGTGCATCAAAAAATTCGTCCGCATCATTGCTGTCAGCAGAAAAAGTGCCCAAAAGGCTGGCAAGATTATTTGAAACAAGGATAGTTGCATTTTGATTGACTGTAGGTATCGGTAGTTTATACTTAGTAGAAGAATACTTCAATCCTTCGGTTGAAACGAAATAAAGATTTATCGGGATACTCATTTCTACTGTAAAGGTAGCAGATTATAATAAAAAGATATTACTACTCTCAAGAAAAAATACCTTGTTTAAAAATGTAACAATATTCTTCTAAATCACCTTTAATTATTTGAATCTTTGGATACTTACTATTATAGCTTTTTTTGGCCAACAGTTTTTATATTATGTACTGATATTTTCCTCAGTAAATAGTAATTTACGTAGATATATAATTATACCGTATCAGTTTAATAAGACTGTCTTATTTCTTCTAAGAAATTAAATGTTTACACCGTTTGAACTGTGTGATAACCCCAAGATTGATTTAATAAAACAAAAACATTATTATTAAATCATTACTGTTTGTATCTTCACGCAGATTACACGACAGTAAAGTCAATAATGTTAAAGTTACTAATAATATCGTTGTTTATTAGTGTCTGTAGTGTTTATGGGTATTTTACTTTGCCGGGAAAATGCCCTGAGACTGTGCAGCTTCAGGAAGAGTTTCGTCTAGCCGACGTAAGATATGACTTAACAAAAAAAAAAAAAACAAATAAAACAACCGACTTCCAAAAAAAACTAATTTTAATTTTGGAAGTCGGTGTCTTTTCTTTTCAATTTTCGTTAATTGCCACCGACTTCCGAAATTAAAATTATTTTTCTCTTCTTTTGTGTTTTTTTTGGAAGTCGGTTGTTTTATTTGAAAAAAAATATTTTTCACTGTTTAGTTTTGGTGCCTATCCCACAAAAATTCGAATACCACTACCTTTTTTTTTTGTGGGTGGGAAATCATCAAATTACTTCTCCCGTTCTGGTCGGAGCGAAAGGGCGTGTCAGACTTTTACTGACTAAAACCCACCCGTGTTCCTTCAATTGCCTGTTGCCAAGGTCCCGGTATCCTTTTCGGACTTTCCCGCAACCCTGGCAGGCATCGGTCCTAGTGGACCCCACCAATTGTGCTGACATCTCTTTGAGGCGCGCGTGGAACACGACACGCCATTGACCCGGGCCTGGTCCTTATCGGACGGCGAGCTACCCATTGCTCGCCGTCCGCAGGCCCGCGCCTATGGTGGCTGGGAATCCGCCTGGGATTTCCGACGCCTAGGGCGTCTCCAGCGGCGGCGGTTAGGGGCGTGAGGGCGCAAACTTTGCCTCTCCCTCACGCGTGCCGCCTCCTCCTTCGCGAGCATTACTGCTTCGCAGAAGGAGGTGACGGCTTCCCATGCCCTCTCGCTCCGTACCATGGCCTGGACCAGGGCCGGACGAGAGAGGTCATTGCAGCCAATCGCCTCCACGAGGACACGGCGGAGCTCCGCCCAAGCAAGGCCTCAACCGTATGCTCCACCGTGTCCTCCGGGCGATCCGCACAGTGGTGACACCCGGGCGTTTCCTCTCGCCTAATCCTACACAGGAACCTCCCGAAGCTGCCATGTCCGGTGAGGACCTGTGTCAGGCGAAAGGTGAGGACGCCGTGGCGCCTCTCTAGCCACTCCTCAAAGAGGGGACTTATCGTCACACTACCTGCTGTGTAAATAACAGTGACGGAGTCAAATAAGATGTCTATATGGACTAAATGGGAAAAATACGTAATTATTAAAGCTAACTCAAAAACTACGCAAGCAAAGTTAATAAAATTTATATGGGACTACCTCTGAAGCCTCACCTACCAAACAAAAAAAGAATCATCAAAATCGATTCATAATTGGCGGAGCAATCGCGTAAAATACACACACAAAAAAAAAAACATACAGACGAATTGAGAACCCCCTCCTTTTTGAAGAAGTCGGTTAAAAATAATAAATAAATTTAATGAAAACCAGAGTACAAATGAGTTAAAGTTTATTTTGTACTGATGCTCACTGTCCCACCCTATGCTATGTTCACTACTTTCTTTAATTCTGAGTTCACCAATTAAACTAAACGCGATCTGCACTTCTAAACCGCGTTCAAGAGCTGTCAGTGGTAATAATCCAAAACAATTTTGACACTGACAGCAGGATTTTGATCGCGGTTTAGAGGAGTTGAACGCATTTGGTTTAATTTGTGAAAATCGGCCGGAGTACGGTATTTAAAAACACGTAGGTACAGCAACATTATTGGTTTATACTCAATAATGTTGCTGAAATCATTTTTTTTTGCCCTTTGGCATTCTTACTACTGGCAACTTGAGAATACGCTAAGTTTTCGTTCGCATGAGCGATTTTTATCGCGCACTACTTACCGCCGAGAGTAAAAAATTCAACAGTGCACTTTTTCCACGCACTGGGATGTGCTCTGTTTTATTCTGAACGCTCAGCTCAATAGCGAGAGTTGAAAAGACAGAGCAAGATAAATAATCGTCGCGTTATAAATCGCCCGTGCCAACAGGTGGACAGGTCCACTCAATCTGTGTGGTTCTTTCCTCAAAAGACCATTTCAGACACCAATCTAAATGGTCTTCACGTGATCTGACCAAAGATTATGTCTGGACTTTAAAAGAGACTGTGACCTCTGAGTTTGTTTCGGCCTTTCTTCTCAGAGTAGTCAGATAGGAAAGGCCGACCTCATCTAATTTAACAAATGTGATTGACGTGTAAAAGTGTTTGTACAAACCTACTTACAGAAATAAAATCATTTATCATTTAACAAGGGTTAACAGAAACACCGCAATACTTAGTCTTGCCAGCGAAATGTTTCCAGCAACACAGAAACATGTTGCTGGTAAAGTGGAAACATTTAGATGAACAATCATAATGTAGATCAACATTTATTGCAATCGTCTTTTAATACTCAAAATCGCCATTTTTCCGGCAGTTCTTCGACAAATGGTACCAAGCCTACCACTACTCCAGCGATGGCCAGCAGCAGAACAACTGCTCGGTCATAGAGCTGCAAACCAGGCCCACTGGCATCTACTTGAACCAGTCCAGGGTAGATCGGGGGCTTTTCCACCGCTATAGCATCGCGAAGCTGGGCATACCGATCAGGATTGAGGATGGAGCGAGACTTGATGTCACTTTTAGGTTTGACGATGCGCCTAGGAGATGTAAGTATAGCATAATGTCTTTTATTTAACTGTAAAATAAGTAGCTGCTTCGTTGATCCATCATGATTAAATACCAAAAATTTGAAAAGCACTAGTTTTTAATGAGAAATTGAGTGGCGACTAGCATACGTCCAGTCAACCTCGGTAGTTGCCCCATAAGCCCTGTTACCACCTTACAGATTGGCTAATATTTTAACCACATTGTCTCCCTTCTACATATCTCTTTCTATCATATCGTGCCAATATGATAGAAGGAGATTGATAACTAATATAAAACTCTGTACCTATTTATAATGTCAAATTCATACGTTTCACGCTTTCTTTTCCGCCCGCGGTAGTGCCAGTTCTGTTGTATTATGTAGGAAAGGTGGAACTGTTTAATTTAGAAGATGGTTTTAACATATCTTTTTTTTCAGTGATGAAGAGGAAGTATCCGTTCCACGTGCTAGCCACCAACTACAACTATTACGCGACTGTCTACACATGCGAGTACAGTGATCTTATCGACAAACATTTTAGTAAGTTACCAATCGCATGATGCTACTTGTATTCAGTGATAAAATATATGATTAGGAGCCCTGAAAAGTCATAATCTTACATTCAATCAAAATTCGTCCAATTGCATTGACCTAAGTACAAAACGAAAATCGAAATGAACAGATGCAGAAAGCAGTTGAACCGATTGAATCTACTTTTGATAAAAATCTTAAATAAGACGTGTCTTATTTAAAAATTGCTGTGAGTTGTGTAACTCACAGCAATTTTTCATGACATACAATAAAAGTCGGCAATAAGCAAGGGCTAAAAAAACATTTTTTACGATGGGGAATCCCTCAGGCACATGGCTTGTATCGTAATATTTGTACTGTTGCTTGCAATGCAGACATAAAAACTGCGCTATGCAAAATATACGACCTTCATAACAAAAAATCATAATCTATCTTTTAGATAAATTTTATGCATTAAATTTTGATCCCAATCAAACACAGCCAAAATAACTGAACTTACCTATAAAATATCTTGCATTTTCAGTTTACGTATGGATCTTATCAAGGAATCAAATTCTGAACGACGTATCCAAAGAACTGGCCATCAGATCGCTGTCCCGAATCGGAGTGGATCCCAAGAAGTTGGTCAAAGATGACTGGTCCAGGTGTTCTCCTAAGTACTTCGAAGATAAGCAAGCTGAACCGCTGACTTTTAGACATCCTGTTGTTATGCATTAAAGTGTATGCAGTTAGCGCTTATTAAACGAAAATATTTTTAATTTGTGTGCTTTCTTATTTTATCATGTACCTATTATTTATATATGTCTTGGTCTGCCCCTTTGGTCTCGTGGTCCCATAGTGCGACTGCTAAGCGTGGGGTCCTGGGTTCAGTTCCCGGGTCGGGCAAAGTGTTTTTGTGTTTTTCCATTACGAATTTCTTAGTAACAGCCCGGAGTTTGTGATACCCCCCGTGCCTCGGAAAGTACATTAAGCCGTTGGTCCTGCGCCTAATCTCTCTCCGGTCGTGTCGGGTTGCCGTTCCATCGGAATATGAGAGTGACGGAAGAGAGTGCACCTGTGTTTGCGCACACCCTTGCGCACAATAATATCTCCCGCGCCGAAAGCTAGTCTCCGTTGATATTGGCCGCCATGGCCGAAATACGGGCTGGAGGACTGTATATATATAACTAGCTCCGCCTCGCGGTTTCACCCGCGTAAGTCTCGATTCCATGGGAATATCGGGATAAAAAGTATCCTATGTATTAATCCAGGTTATAAACTATCTATTTGCCAAATTTCATCCAAATCCACTCAGCCGTTTTTGCGTGATTGAGTAACAAACATCCAAACACACAAACTTTCACATTTATAATATTAGTAGGACTAGTAAGATAGTAGTCTAGGGGTATGAGGAACAGGGTGTAAAGTTCACTCATCCACCATAGAAAAGGGAGGATCCTCCGACCAGACGGGTATTGTGTCTGGCGGGCAACTGCCCAACGATTGATGTCGGGTTCTTGTATATATGTCCATTGCACGGTAAACTTTAATTGCGCGATGCAGGATTTATGTGACGTCAGGATTTTTGTGTGACGTCAAGTTTTTGATGCGTAGTTCGAATGTGGCGATGTAGGTACCGCCACAGTAGGATATATAATATTATAAGTCATAATAATATTGTAGTCGTATATGCCTCAGGGCATTAAGCCCGCCTTTGTACAGTAGTTTTTTTACTTGTGCATAAAGTTTTAATAAATAAATAAGTCTTAAATTCATTTATCCGCTGACAGACAACGCATAGCCTAAACCGCTGGGTCTTGGCACATGAAATTCAGCACAATAGTTTCTGATTTATCGAAAGTGAATGAGGAAGGAATTTTGAAAACCTTTCCCCCCCTATAAGGAGTTAATCTGGGGGATGAGAGTTTGTTGTACCTGTTGGGTTTTTAAACCACGTCCCTGAGCCAAAAAATCATTGATTTTAAGGAATCCCCCTTACCCGCTGCGAGGAGACAACACACGACAAATTAATTATTGTATACGGAATTGTGATTAGCTGGCTCTAATAAAAAAGAGAATAAAAACATAGATTAATTACTGTATACGTATAGTTGCCCAGTGTTGTGATTTCATTGCACTTACCTTGATTAAAAAGTCTAAATTTTCATGATTAGATCGATGTAATTGTACACTTATCAGCGACAGATTTTTTTTGCAAGAATTACTAAAATTATCTTTATAAATATTAAAACGAATTTTATCTATTTAAATGTTATCATTAACATTTTAACATTATCAGAATTTATTTTAGTTATTGGAATAATCCTATTAGAAGGAATCGGCAATAGTCATATGCATTATAGATTAATTTACTTTCCATTAGCTCTCGTCATCTGTCCTTGTTGTGCCCGATAGCGTAAATGAAATTTTTATCATTAAACAAACTTGTTAACACTCAAAATATTGAGAAAAGAGTAGATTTTTAGCATGCAGGAATAAAAACTGCGTCAAAAACGTCGTGCAAAATACAATCCACTATATCAACCACTGTGCGTTGGTTTCCTTGCACCTCTAATGACACCAATAATAAACTTGTTTCTCATTCCAACATTTATTCCTGTTCATCATCATTATAGTTTACAACTTGAACATGCGCAGTCCAGTGCGCCTGGCATCTGACAGGACTTTGATCCACCTTCTCCAGATATATGGCACTCACTGCTGGTAAGGAGTTTATCTCGTAGTATGCTCTGTTCAGGAACTCGTCAGGTAGAGTCGGCTGTCGGGATAGAATCCAGGCTGCAACTGGAAACGACAAACATTTTACCATTTGTAGAAGTTTATGGAGTTAGAGAATTACAAGATACAACTTTCTGATGCGTTGTCAATGCATAAGAAAAGAAGACAGCAGTAAAAAAAAAAAAAAACTGATGTCAGTGACCCGTAAAATCTAACCAGGCTCATCATTTACCTAGCCTTTTCCCAACTATGTTGAGGTCGGCTTCCAGTCTAAAATATGCAGTCGCTCTATGTAGAATACCAGTATTTTACATAGAGCGACTGCCTACCTGACCTCCACAACCCAGTAATTGGGTAATACGATACCCTTTGGTAAGACTGATTGTCAGACTTTAGAGCTTCTGACGACCGGTAACGACTATCAAAGATCCGACAATGACAGCCGGGACTAATGGCTTAACGTGCTTTCCGAGGCACGGAGGAGTCTCGGTATATAAAGATGGTCACCCATCCACGGACTAATCCCGAGAAGCGTAGCTTAACCTCAGTGATCGACCTCTGCGGCTGTTATTACTTAGCCACGAGCTCCAATCTAACCAGGCTATCACTTGTAATGTATCATTCTAATCTTCAAGTTATGGTGACAAATACAGAATAATTCTACGTCTGGTGAGTTTATTGCTTTTATTGTTCGTGTAAGTACGTGAGTAGGTAATGGCGTCTGTGTAAGACTTACGCATTAATTCATCAAGATCATTTAGTACTACAGTGAACATAATATTCCTTTATTTTCCTGACAGAGTAACTTCAGATTGGCGTCTTTAGGCGTTTTTCCATTGAGCATTTTTCTCCTGCTTTTATTTTAAGTAGGCACTTATCGAAACATGAGGAACAGGGTGTAAAGTTCACTCATCCTCTGTAGAAAAGGGAGGATCCTCCGAGGTGTCGTGTCTGGTCGGCAACTGCCCGATGATTAATGTCGGAACGTTGTATATAATACTCGTCGCGCAGAAACCGCTGCTTGCGCGATGCAACGGTTTTGCGTGACGTCAGTGTTCGCATGTGGCGTTGCACATACTTAAATGAGAAGAAAAATTGCCAATATCAAAACGTTAGTAGGTACCTACTAACTTATGAATTCACCACAATCTCAGTAGGTAGTAGCAATATCAGGCTTACACTGATTTGCTGATAAAAGTAATTATAAAGTAATTATGTTACTCACTATATTTTAGTCCTGACGCATCGCTAGTCTTACAGCCATACACGATTGCGTAGTTCCTGTAATCAGTTGATATCACTGTCAGCGGGATACCAACTGGATCTGAAAAACATGATTTAAAGGATTATAAATAAACTAGCTTGCTCAGGTCCTATTCCAGGTCATGGTCTACCCATGTGCCAAATTTCATCGAAATCAGATCAGCCGTTTTGGCGTGAAACTGTAACAAACAAACAAATACACTCATTTTGGCATTTATAATATTAGTTAGGACTAATTTTTGCAAAAAGGTTAGTATAATTATTGTTCTGTACGTATATAATTTAAAACACTGAAAGTCTGACAATTAACAATTAACCTTGCTTAACAAATAATTTCCCTGGCTGTAGGATCTGATCTCCAAGGAATTATTGTGAATGTGAAGACTAAATAAATGAGGGTCATAATTTTATTCTCATTCATTTTAATGATAATCTGGCAGTTTCAGTATTTTATACGGCAAACCCAAATGTTCTTTTTTTGTTACTAAAGTACTGTTCGTCAAGTCGTTGAGCTCCTTAAGTTCTGAGTTGAGCTACAGGATTTCTGACAAATGCGTGGACTGACTGGACAGGTCAGGTGCACTCCAATCTGTGTGGTTCTTTCGTCAAACTCAAACATTAATCTGCATGGTCCTCAGGCCAGACCAAGATTAATCTGGACTTTAAAAGAGACTGTGACCTCTGAGTTTCTTTCGGTCTTTCTTCTCAGAGTAATTAGTTAAGAAACATCGAACTCATTTAGTTTTAAAACATAATTTAATTTTGACATGTAAAAGTGTTTTTTTGAACCATTTTATACAGAAAAAAATATCTTTTATCATAATGTATCATCAATACCTGAGTAATTGCTTCCCTAAATCCTAAGGGGCTCCGATTATCGCTCCACTAAACGATTATATGTGTTAATAATACTTAATTACTGATAAAAAAGTAATCATTAATGCATTAATCTAGATATTTGCATTAAGTGTGTATGTACAACAGTCATTTCTGATTTTGATAAACATGCACTCTTTTTGATATGTGTGTAGTGTGTGTAGTGTAGTGATAATTTTTATTATGGTTTGGCTTCAATACACGTAAGTAGCTAACACATTTATTACGAATGAATTTATAATTAATTACGAGTAAATATATAAAAAGTATCCTATGTCCTATTCCAGGTCAGGGTCTACCCATGTGCCAAATTTCATCCAAATCCGTTTAGCCGTTTTAGCGTGAAAGCTTAACAAACAAACAAACAAACTCACTTTCGCGAGGTCACTGTGGACCCACCATACCCCTGGCCATACCCCTAGAGCCTAGGGGTAGGGTGGAACTAAACCATACTACCATAGAGATATGCCATCCTGGTAATTCCATTACGTATATTGATTTGTAGGAAGGGAACTACTGCAAAGTAATAAACCCCACACTGTTTCATAAACTCCTTCCACAAGTTGATAAACTTAAAAAAAAAAAGATATTTAAGAGATCAGAACTCACCAATATTACTCTCCCGTATAACAAATACAGCCTCATCCCCCGGCACATAAGTAGTATTTAGATTCAGCACAAATTGAATACCATCCTTCACGTATACATGTTCGATTTCCACCCGTCGCCCGCAGTACTGGATACGTTTGTACGCACAGTCTCCGGCCTGCTCGTACCAGATTGGAAAGCGTTCAATTTCGTACCACTGGCCTAGGAACTGGAAGAAAAAGGTTTTGTCAAGTAAGCAGTAGAACTAGCTGGATGATGGATTAGGCACTGTTCTGTTCCACTTCGGTGAATTCACCGAACTAGAACAGAAGGATTTTTGGGATAATTAACATGTTCAGTGCCAGGAGCCCTCCAGGAGGGTTCACTTGTAATATGTATGGCGTAAGACCTTTATGAACAGTGATTGGAGTCGAAAGTGTTAATCATCAGATTTAATTTGACTGTATTTAAATTGGAGGTATCAAATAAGGAAGAATGCGAGAGGAGTAGGTTGTCTAACAGTAGAACGCTTTTGGTCATGACTCCTCAGTCATTCGGTCTTTCGGGCTTCTAACGACCGACGACGGGTCGTTAGAAGCCCGAAAGTCTGACAACCAGTCTTACCAAGGGGTATCGTATTACCCAGTTACTGGGCTGTGGAGGTCAGATAGGCAGTCGCTCCATGTAAAATACTGGTATTCAGCTGCATCCGGTCGGACTGGAAGCCGACCCAACATAGTTGGGAAAAGACTAGGCAGATTGCTTGAGAACGCTTTTGGACGAATAACTACCTAAATGTCTGAACTGACAGTCCCCTCACCTGATGAAGAGGATGTCTGTTCTATGTCCTTACTCTCGTACATCGAAAACGTGTCTCAAAAAATTATCTTCACGAATTGTGAATTGAGTAGTCTATGACCTCCTTGTCTACGTTCAGATTATGGGTTGTCTATTAAAACCTGGAACTCAACAGACAGAAACAAAACACAGGATACCTACATTAAAACATATTCAAAACGGCACAAGAAACTAGCCTCTTCCGAATAAAAAAACTGACTGTATACAAAATATTGTAAAACATTTAAAAAAAAAGTATCGGTGGAGTTTCTTGCCCATTCTTCTCCATACGAAAGCTACCTTTTGGAATGGGCAACTAGAATCAATTCTATTTCTTTGTTTTAATTGACGTTCAAAAGTGCCTTTTATGTGCCTATTTGAAATAAATTATTTGACTTTGACTTTTGACCTCTTCCAAATCAAGAAACTAACCTCTTCCAAATCAAAATACTGCTTAGTCTTTACATCAGCACAGGTCCCAAACTGCAGCACCTGTCCACCACACAGCACCCCGCAAGTCACTACCAGGAAACAAACCAAAAACAATTGACTACACATATTTACTGTTTACTTAGTCTGATCTGAGTGAGAAGTTTTGCGAACTGATCTCACTGGGTCAGATTAGATTGCCGCGTATCTTGGAACGCTGATATTGTAAATGATGGCGGGAAAGTTATCTTTGTTAATGACATGGTTTTTTACTGCTTCGTCTGGAGTTCTGTTTCATTGTAATATGGAATTAAGAATTGGGTCAGTGGGTCGTCTTAGGGGGGCCAGAATTGCCCTAGGTACAATCGAACAAGCTATTTGGTATACAGGCAGATAACTTGCAACCACTTTAAACAATTTTGTGAGTGTTTTCAGTAGCCAACAATCCTTGTACGTCACTGGTCCTAAGCTTTATGCTCAAAAAGTTAAATTTCAAGCACAATCAAAACGAATTTTGGCAGCGTAGCGGAAAATAAATATATTTCGCGTGTAAACCAAATAGCTTGTTCGGCTGTACATGTCGAGTAGCTTCAGCCAGCAATTAAATAAAGTCGGTTAACACTAGTTCCAGTTTTTAACTGAAGACAAAGCGAAAAAGCAACATAATATTAACTATTTATAAAAACCTACGTATAATAATACAACTTAAAACTCACGAATTTTTCCTATGGAGGTAACTACAGAACGCCACCTGCTACGATCCTTACATACACCACACTAAAGCTGACTTTTTACTATGAGCTACAATATTTGGTATACCCCGAGATAGCAAAAATATTTATAGTTTGAGATGTAATATATTATATTACTTTTACCATGGGACCAAACCAGAAATCGTGGAAAAAAAATCAGCTGTTCCCTACATTTTGACGAGTATGTAATGCTCGTCAAAATCACATGTAAGGAACAGCTGATTCTTTTTTAGCGTAGGTAAAGTAAAAGTTGTTCATAATGATAGTAAAGTCACGTGTTTAAGCATCGGTCATTAATTACCAGTCATATGTCATAGTGAAAAGTCAGCTTTAGTCTAACAAAAACTAAGTAAACCTGCTCAGATGCAACATTAAAATGACTCGTACCATATTAGGTCAAGGTCAGGTTAGTGCCAAATTTCGATTCTGTTCGTGCCTTACAACTAAGCTGCCTACCAATTAAGTAAATAAGTAAAACTTTTAATCTACATTCATACAACTGCACAGAGATAAGTAAAATTGCTTGTTACATCAATTACTGTCAGTTACTGCTGCAGTTAAGAACCCCACTGCTGTCGCGATAGATGCAAGCGATATCCGAATAATAGAAGGGAAAGAAAGAAAGAAAGAAAAATAGGTTTATTTGTCACAGAAACACGTGCATATAAAAAGATAACAGTAATTAGCAATATTAAACGAAATAGATCTAAGTACAAATATGAGATCACGAGTATAAAGACAAGGAAAAGAGGAATAGGGAAAAAGTTTAAGTAATGGAGCAAAGAGTCTAAACATAGACAACAAAAGAAGACCTTAATAGATTTTTTTAACAGTGTATTAACAGTTGCTAACAAAAACTGATCCATTCAAATAAGAGGAAGTAAACTTCCTATTTTACTTATAATAATAGACAGTCAAAGTCAAATAATTTATTTTAAGTAGGCACATTTAAAGGTCGGCGCACATATCAGTGACGCCACAGTTCCGACACAGTATCGGCACAGTGCAATATTCTGTCATATAATTCTCTTTGAACGCATCCCCACTTGTCAGTGTCAGTGTCTCAGTGACAGTGCCGACACCGGCATGACACAAAATGAAAGGATATTTTGCACTGTGCCGGTACTGTGTCAGAACTGTGGCTTCACTGATATGTGTGAATCGACCTTTACGACACATAGAACGTCAAAAACAAAGAATTAGAACTGATTCTAGTTGCCCCTTAAAAAGGTAGTTTTCGTATGGAGAAGAATGGGTAAGAAACTCCACCGTTACTCTTTAAAAAATGTTCAGTTATATAATTACATGTGAAGACGATGCACCTAGAATACGATTACACTATTACAAACAAATTGTTACATTTTTTAGAACGCGAACGAAATTCCTCTAGAGGTTTGGGCGGGAAATGAAATATCATCATCATTATCAGATCATTCGGGTTTTCTTTTTTTTTTATCTTTTACGGGGTAGCTCTTGGCCTGCACCTCACCTGATGGTAAGTGATGATCAGATCGAAGGTGGAAGCGAGCTTCACCCGAATTTTATCAGTTTTTTGGAACGATACACCTTATCACACATGGCATTATACTCTGTATACTTGGTAAATGAAAGCTGGACCGTAAAAAGTGTAGCATTTTGACCGTCACGATACTTTTTTTACGTAACCAAAAGCGAAAGATACTTCGTTCCAGCCGGTTGTCGATGTTCCACACCTCTTGTTTTTTAATAGACTTCTAAAAAGGAGGTTTTATGTTCGACATTACGTATGTTTTTTTTCTTATAAGGTCATCGATATTTTCGTCAATTGTGAACCGATTTTGGAAATTCATTTTTCGTTTGGTAGAAGATACTTGCGCGGCTGTCTCATATAAATTTTATTAACTTTGCTTTGGTAGTTTTTGAGTTAGCTTAAATCATACGTATTTTTCCCACTTAGTCTATGTGGATGATGTACTAAGTTCCTGTCACTGTTATTTGCATAGCAGGTTGTATTTGAATTTATCTGGGGTAGGTACCACAACAAAAAATTGAAAAATAACAACTTAAACAAAAGACAACAGACGTCCAAAAAAAAGGTCCAAACACTAACTTATCGTTATTCGCTGCTGGGCAAGAATCTATCCCGAAAAAAAAGTAAGTATTACATAATATGTACCTAATGCTTGTTTTCACCTGCGGTGATTATAGTTAAGTACTTAATAATCTTAGAGCAACGCAAGTTTCCCCGCCATATTGGTCATTGGTCTGAGCCTTGTAAATCGGTCAATGAAAGCATAGCGTGAAAATGAGATTGACGTTCCGTAGGTAGTTTGTAAACGAGTGTCTCATTTGTGAGTTAGATTTTAAATAAATAATTCTTTGTTAAGTTCTTGTTTATAAAATCTGTGTCTAATCACTCTTGGTATGCTGTGCATATTGAGCAAACATTAAAATTAAAGAAAAAAAATCACTAGCTAGTTAAATTCTGTAGTTGTTTCCATGGTATCTGCCAATATTGTTTTGAAAAAGATACACGTCTGTGTCGTCAGGATTATCCAAATCTAACAGTGAAAATAAATCCACACCTTAACACAAAACCCTCAAGTCTACACAACAAACCTCCCCGGAACTCTAAACTGAAGCCAACAAAAACTATTCTCTTTATAAGACGTAACTTTTTGCGTCAGGTTTCAGTTGCATGCCAGTATCGGCAGCCTATGTTTGTCACAATGTTGGTCCAATGTTTTGTGGTGGCTATCCTGGCCTTAAATGTGGAAGGTGCTATGATGAATATGAGCTGTCCTGTGGTGACCCCAAGAGAGTTGGACTGGAAAGCGGTAAGTCAAGTGAAATTTTGGAGTATTTTGGATTGAATAGTGGACCTTGAAAATAGTTCTCTCATTGGTTGATGTTGTCAGTCTATTGCCGGTATCTGTTCTGGGTTAATGTACCGTTAGATCGTCAAAAACTGTTAGAGCGCTAAATGGGGCAAAATTATTTTCATTAGTGTTTGAATATTCAATAGTTATGAAGTTGATGCTACAATACAAAGAAAATAATACGCTAATATTAAAATAATGACTTGTAACAATATGTATATCGTATGATGTGGTAGAGTTGAAAAAGCAAAAAACCAGCATGTCCTAGAAACAAAAATTCATTTGCTGGTGGATAACAGCCCAGTCCTTCTCACAAATAGAAGGCCTGACTCGCAAAAGTGGTAACATTTTGGGTTGCGGACGAAAAAAATAGACACCATGCAAAATATCATACAAACCGTGATATTTTAGCAATTGCTTTAACTATTTGACTTAAGTTTAGAGTGTGTGCATTCTTTTTTCTTAAATGATCGTCATACTCACAGCATCTTTTCAACCTCACAGCTTGACGGCGTCTGGTACCTAACAGCAGTTGCAACAGAAGACATGGTGGTACAAGGTGACTGTGCCACCGTCAACTTTGACCACCAAAACACAACAGATGTATCCATCAGCTGGATCACTAACAACACTGTGACGTTTTACAATGGATCCGTCGCTCTAATCCCGGATCCGAATAGCAACAGTACTGGGGATCTGTTGCTGGTGACATATGATGGTAAAGTATTGAATCATTTACAAAATCTTGGGATTTTTTAAGGCTTTGTGTTTTTCCCTCCATAACCAACCAATCACATTTTTTGTAAGAAGGTATGTGGTTTTGGTGATGGTCGGAGGAGACACCACATGTCAATATACTACTAGAGAAATGTATATTATTAAGTACTAGCTGCGCCCTGCGGTTTCACCCGCGTAAGTCTCGATCCCGAGGGAATATCGTGATAAAAAGTATCCTATGTGTTAATCCAGGTTATAAACTATCTGTTTGCCAAATTTCATTCAAATCCATTCAGCCGTTTTTGCGTGATTGAGTAACAAACATCCAAACACACAAACTTTCACATTTATAATATTAGTAGGATAGGATAGGATAGTAGGATGTATTTTATGTTTCTCTGATGCACATACATCTTCCTTCATTACGTTATTTTTAATCTTATTTTTTATTTTATTTTATTTCATTTTTCTTACACATTAATTATATTTTTAAATATTACAATAAAAAATATATAAAAACATTTAAAAATATAAAAAAATAGTAGCCCACCGGTATCGGAAACAGGGTCCAAGCTACGCGGTCAGGGCTCCAGAGAAAGGAACCTAAAATTGCGAGCCGTGTCCAGGAGTACCGCTTTCAGAATCAAGCCCTTAATCCAGCTGCCCAACGAGAGCCTCCTTAGGTGTTGATCGAGGCTCTTGGCAATTAAGCCATTGGCTGATACGACTATCGGCACAATGATCGCAGAGTCCACATCCCACATGTCGACACTAATCTTATTTATTATTATCTTGCCCCTATTCCTACTTATTTGGGGTTAGCGTAACTATGTCTTCTTCTCCCATACTTCTCAATTGATCGTCATCTTAGTAGTCATCTTCTTTCTAGCCATATCATCTATCAAACAGTCTATCCATCGTTCCTTTGGTCTTCCCCTACTCTAATACTTCATCCACTCAAAACTTTTACAAATTACCTACCTTAAAATCTTATAACAAATCCTTACATATTATAAAACAAAGTCTTCCGCCGCGTCTGTCTTTAGTCCTGTACGCGATAAACTCAAAAGCTACTTCACCAATTGTCATGCTGTTTTCACCAATGGATAGAGTGGTTCTTGAGTAAGGTTTTAGTATATAATAACCGACATCCATGCGGGCGAAGTCGCGGGCATCAGCTAGTTAATAATAAAAAAAACAGCGAAATTTTGTAAACATTGTCTCTTGTAAACACACCAACTTACGATCACTATATTTACACTTCGTCGCTAATTCCTACTACTAAGTGAATTAACAGTATTAACACCACTCAATAACGTGGTCACCTGATAAAGACCTAATTATATAATAATAATTTCTGTTACCCATGTAGTTTGCTAAAAGTTGTGTCCATCCTACTCAGTACTTACCCCCGTGAAAGTCTGATTTCGTTTTTAAATCCCATGTTAGCAATTTATCATTATATACGAGTAGATGATCCGGTGAACTTCGTTTCTCGTGAGACAAAATTTTGATTTTTCGGTGGTTCCTTTGGGTTTATTCTAATTTTCTTTACTGAGGCGAACAAAACAAAAAAAAAACAAATTCGTTGAGCCATTTTCGAGATTTAGCGAGACTTATGCAAGGCAATTTACTGAGAAATTTTTGAATATATTATTATTATTTTTGTGTGCTTTATACTCAAATCGCAAATTATTTCTGATAAATATATCGAGATTTACGTGTGTAATAGGATGAACAGTAATTGGATCTATTAAATTGGATTACTTCATTCACACGGCGGAACCGACCTTGATTTTGGTAACGTCAACTAGGCCTATTGAAATAAATTCGAAGACATGTGTCATATACCAACCCACACTGGGCCCGCGTGGTAGATTACGGCCCACTCCCTCTCACCGAGAGGGGGCCTGTGTCCCAGCAGTGGGAACAATATATTGTATTTCCTTAATGTAGCAGATTGTATCAAAACTTATTCTTTCAACAATTAAGTGGTGATAGAAGCTCATACTTTGTGGTGATAGAACTCATAGTTTGTGATGTCTTTGAAATCTGAGAAATACACTAAATATAATTTACTAGCTGCGCCCCGCGGTTTCACCTGCATAACCGCCAGGCCACGGAACATTCCGCTGCAGCGAATTTTCGCGCGGTGCGAACGGTTAAGCGTCTTGCGACTAAAACAAATGAGTAAAAATGTACTGCCCGCCGAACCGCTGTTTGCGCCGCCCGTTCTGTGGCCAGGCGTTAAGTCTCGATCCTGTGGGAATTTTAGGATAAAAAGTATAATTTGTCCTAATCCAGGTTATCATCTACCCATGTGCCAAATTTCATCCAAATCTGTTCAGCCTTTAGCGTGAAAGCGTAACAAAGAAATAAACAAATTCACTTTCGCATTTATAATATGAGTTAGGATAGTTGTGTATAAATTACATACCGTCATACCACCACACCACGCCTCACCACGCCTCACCATGCTTGTTTTTCCCGTAAAGTGAGGCAGAGGTGTACTTATAGTACCTACATACAACCTCATTTGGCCTTACCTTAGTAATGGTTACTTAACCATGACAAAATGAGGTTGTGTAATCGCGTGCAAGCCTTATGCCATTAAGCAGACACAAATGCAGACGTCGAGCTCTCAGAAAAAGCGTTCTTAGAGAAATGATGGACACAACAAGTCATGCCAGATATTCAGAAACATTTGATACAGTGGCTAAGGCAACTGTCCCACCCGCCGACGATAAGCAAAAGCGAGTAGAGCTAGCAACCAGAAACGAGGTGGCGAGCAAAGAGTATCGAGTCGTTCGGATAGAATGACTTGCTGGTATGCGTAGCACCAAGGGAGTCTCTCAGCGAGTGTTCTGTTTGCCACGCGAGCGTCTCTGAGCTAGTATTTTCGTTGATAGCTCTTGTCGCTGTGATAAACTAGTGGAGAGAGAGTTCACGCCGGCAGTGTGAACAGTCAGCGATCAACACTATTAATATAATTATGATTGTATCTCTTTAAAACTGAAACGGGAACTACATCTATTGTACCTAGGTTTCTTGAGCAAAATAATAGTTGGTAGCTAGTCGCATCTTTGTCGGCGGTTGTGGGACATGTGCCTAATATCTTGTGCTAACCCATGCTTAACAGTAGGTAAACTTTCTGAATTTCTTTTACAGATGAAAAGACTGAAACTTACTCATTCCTAGACGTGGACTACGAACATTATGCGGTCGTCTTTGCTTGCTACAATAATGATGATGGAAACAGCAGTACTTGTGAGTACCCAGCTTTATTTTTTACTAATTGCCATAAAGATCTAAAAATCTCTAAAATGAGAAGAGAAGTTTATAAAACTTTTACCCTTTGGTACAGAGAGGTAGGTACAAAAGTACATAATGCTATAGGTTATGCCAGTAGAACCCTTGACCGACGCGCCATAGAGAAATCCAAGGGCTTGTACGGATTCCGTCATTTATAATCAATCTGCCTAGTCTTTTCCCAACTATGTTGGGGTCGGTTTCCAATCTAACCGGATGCAGCTGAATACCAGTATTTGGATTCCGTCATTTATTAATTACTTCTTTTCTTGCGGTATTTATATGGAACTCAATGAATGAACGATTGTCCTCGTCGTCTTCCTCGTAATATTGGAACTTACAAGTGCACTCACACGTGCAATCCATCAGAACCCATCGCCATATGTCTGACCCAGTTAACCAAAGGAGGATTTTTGATTATCATAGATAATTTCTTAACATGGATAACCTTTATAGAAGTATTCTGCGTAATTCATACTTACATTGAACTTTTCATCGTGACTTCATCAGGCAGTTGCTACAGAAAGCATCAAAACTGTTTGGTCCTTATGACCGCCACAGAGTTCAAGAACGCGTCGCAAAAAATAGCAGCTATTGAAATTCTAGAGACAATGCGCCCGTCTCGATACAGTCTACCACGACTTGTTGTATCGAGACGCGTGATAAAATTGGATTACACGCATGGATTGCACGCAGTTTGCTGTCACGCATAAATTACACGTGATTCTATTTAACGCTGGGAAGTTGTCCATCACTTTAGTGTTGACTATGTTTGAACGAACTGCTTTGCAGTCACGCTTCTAACTGTAACTGAAAAAACTAGGAAAACAATGCTAGATTATTGACAGTTCCTAATAATAATATTAAAAGGATATAACTCTAACCTCGTGAAGGCCGAGAAAGATAAACAAATCAAGTATCTTGACTTGGCTCGCGAGATTCTCGACATGTGGGATGTGGACTGTGCATCATAGTGCCTATAGTCGTATCAGCCAATGGCTTAATTGCCAAGAGCCTCGACCAACACCTATGGAGGCTCTCGTTGGGCAGCTGGGTTAAGGGCCTGATTCAGAAACCGGTACTCCTGGCCACTCTTCTCCAATTTGCACCCACTGTAAGCTTCAATTCGTCTTCCCATCTTTTATATTGTCTTCCCCTGTTCCTTTTGCCATTTCTGGGGTACCATTCCGTCACCACTTTGTCTTGAGTGCCTCTTAACATGTGACCTGGCCACCTCCACTTTTGTTGGTTTATTTGGGTAAGAACAACAGTAATTTTGACAGTTCCTAAATCAGTGGTAAATTACGTACATTTTGACTTATGGCTGCTGACGGACACGATTTAGTTTTATTTTTATGACATAGACGCAGGGTGGTCACACTAAAAACGCACGTATGTAAACTGAAATCCTAACCTAAACAAAATTCATTTTTTGTGACAGCACGAGATAATAATAATTTTATGCTTTGGTAAATCAATCATTAGTCAGCTTGGTTGTTACCCGGCTTTAGTGGAGGCTCTTGCAATGAAGTTAGTTTCACCAATCTTACTTTTAAGGGCATAGACTACCTCAGCTCAAATCCACTTTTCATCTCGCTCGTACCATACTAGGTACTCGCGGCCTGAGTGAGAGCGAGACGGAGTGTGATGCTGGCGCCTCCAAGCCTGGAATGGTTTAGGCAATTGCTTTTTACGGTGAAGATAATGGTAATTTAAAAAAATAAAAAAACATAAGACCTGCTTTGTAGTTAGTTCAGTTATTTTGCAAAGTTTCATGATCTAATTTGAAGTATTTTTTGAATACCAGCGGTTTATAGTTCGGTTTAGAGGTAATTTTGGAAAAAAAATCTATCAAGAAAATTGTATGTAATCGTGTTTTCATCAAACAGCTCCTAGCATCAATCCTCAACTTTAACATAATTATATTTATTTGAAAATTACTGCTGCAGTATTTTCGGAATAACGGAGGATCATGCTAAGCAATTTGAGGTTATATAGGCCTTTATAGACAAACAACCATGAAGATGGGAAAAACCGCAGGCTATTGAGTCGCAGTCAAAAGTGAAAAATGTCAATTACATTTAGTTTTTGTGGCAAACGGTAGTGACGGTAATTTGCCGGTCAACTGAAGGCCGCGCGCGGTCGCACGGAAACTGACCGATTGGAATACTTTTCAATTACTTGGCCATTTACGAGAACGGTTACAAAGGTTCCGTAGATGGTAAAACTGAGTGATAAAATTCTATTTTTGTTCCTGATTGGTTTTGGAAAGTGATTTTTTGGCCAGCTTGTTTTAAAAAATAATTTACAAGTGCAATTTACAAGTGCATTTACAAGTTCCGACAGTTAAATATTATAAAATATTATGGTTCTATATTGACTGTCGACTAAGAAAATATAAATAAATGTCTGTATGTATGTATGTATTGTCTTTGGTTGCACCTGCCATGTCTGTCTCTGCATCACCCTAAGGTTGACTGGTAGAAAATGCCTCAGGCATTAAGTCCGCCTTTGTACAGTAGTTTTTTTTTACTTGTGCATAAAGTTTTAATAAATAAATAAGTAAATAAATAAATCTGACTGTTACAGTTTTCTTTATCTACAGCGGATCTTATTGGCCACTAACTCGATAAAACCTTTTGTGCAGAGCTTAGTACACCAACTGAAAGCAATTACTTACCTTAATAGCGATTGTGATCAGCCCCGATAGTATTATCGACTGTTCCACCTCTACTGTAGCTACTTACTGTTGCATCTTGTGATAAAATAGGTTTAATTATTAATATTGCACTGTTTTGTCATTGTAATCATAACTTCTGGATATTTCCAAAATATTTAGTTTTTATAATTTTTTAATTTTTATACAGCGTGACTTTGAAACAATCGACAAAATTTAAGAGGGTGTTCTACCCATCAAATATAAATAACTTATACTATGGAGCCTTTAGTATTGTTTTCATAGTCACCCTCTAAAAGAATGGTCTTAATTATATTCTAATTCTAGTTAGATCCACTGAACCCTCAGACACGTGCCTGACATCCAATTTAAACTTTTTTGCGCATCCTAATTCCAATAGACTTCAAACCTCTTTATCTAAATAATTACTTTTATTTGGACGACTGATTATTTTAATTAAACGTGTGGCTGCCGTAACTTTGATTAGCTCCCGATATTCGTAGTTATTTCATAGAATCAGATGGTCTACATAGATTTTTTGATTATCAAGAAATACTTAACTGCGTAATCTAATCGTAGATCGACTAGTTATGCCGCCGTGTGTATCGAATTTGGTAGCTATTAGTTAAAAAGCAGTTTAGTATCTGAAAGATGTCGAAAGATAATTTTCGTAGTAAAAGAAAGATTATGAAAGATTATGTGTGGTTTTACTGGCAAATGAGCCCTATGAAATTGTTTCTTTACGGTTTTTGCTTTCGTTATGGTACGCAGTAAGTGTTAGTAATTTCTGTAAATGATGTGATGCTAGTACAGACTTATACATACGTCACCAGTTACACAGAACTGTGCACTAGTTTTTATTAGGTGGGCCGCAGTGGCGTATTAACCCTAGGGCGAACTAGGCACGTGCTTAGGGGCGCGAGGATACAAAGGGGCGCGCGAGGAAGATAAAAAATAAAATGAAAATTAATATAAAATTAATTGTGTAAGCAACATGTGCATACGTACCTACTTACACAATATAAAAGATTATTTAATTCTATAGAGATGTAGAGCTTCTGAAGCGTGCTCCGCCTTCTTGATTATTCCTACATCACCTGATTTTATAAAAGAAGTGGTTAAGATACTAAATTAATGATAACAAACGATCATCTGTCAACACACAGTCAGATCTGTTTCCCAGAGAAGCATAATGGATTTCCATGTTCGTTTGGTCCCTCTTGCTTTCCTGACTATCATCAGATATTCCGTGGCTACTTAATTGTCCCTACTAATATTATAACTGCGAAACTGTGTCTGTGTGTACAGGTATATCTTACTTCTTCATGCAATTAACTACTGAACCGATTGCGATGAAACTTGGTATGCAGTATTTTTTTTTGAAATAAGTTTGGCCGCTATCTATGGGGCGTCAATGAGATATTGGCTTAGGGCGCTCTCGATATTTAATCCGCCACTGGTGGGCCGCAAGTTAGTTCATTTATAAATAACCATTGGTTTAATATGTCAATGTAAATAGCGTATAAAAATAATTACAGTTCTTTCACAGTTTAATTTATGTAACAGGGTAATTTATTTGTAATTGCTTTATTTTTACTTATTTTTACTGATTGATATATAGTAATCTTATTCTAGGTGCATCATTTTCTCATATAATTATAATATAATTGATGTATACAAAATATTGTAAAACATTTTAAAAGAGTAACGGTGGAGTTTCTGGCCCATTCTTCTCCATTCTATAGATCAATTCAATTTTTTTTGTAAATTATTACTTTCAAAAGTGCCTAATTGAAATAAATTATTTGATTTTGCCTTTAATTATATACCTCTGATATTTAAATCGCTGTTAAAATCACAGTGATCTTTATTGTTGTTACAATAAGGTTGCTGTTAGGTTTCTTTTGTCACAGGTAAAATATCTTTGAAAGGACTGTAGTAGAAATGTTGTAGAAAATACCACACTTAAAAAATACGGGCCGTGCAGCAGTGCTCTACAAAACTTTTCATATACCTACCTTTTTTACTTTTTTCCAGATGAAATATGGAAGCTAACCCGTACACCGCATCTAAAAGACACAGACGCTGTCAAACTGGACCAGGCTATTGCCAACTACAGCCTTCAGGATACCCAGTTCTTCACTTTCAACAACACTGAAGACACATGCAGGGTTAACAGTGGCTATCAGCTAGACACTTCCACTCTTGTGATGACGTCAGCGGCTGCGCTTGCGCTGTTCAGGCGGTTTTATTGAATTATTAGTGTTGATTTTAGAATGATCCGATAAAACATTTGATTTTTTGTGATAATAGATTCATTGATTTTAAGAACGTGTCCTTGTAATTTTCTTTTTACAAATCATGTACGTGTAGGTAGATACTGAAAATTAGTTGATCGCATTTTTCTTCTTTGCGGGACTTTTTTATTTCCTGGTGTAGGTATCTTTGTTTATGCCTGCTTGTAAATAAGTCGAACTGAAATCCTGAAAAAGTAAACTTTTCGAATCTCATGTCTCAATCAATTTATCTAACAATGTAATAAGAATCTCATTTTTCCAAGAATTTTGTCAACAATTCCCTTAGTAAAGAACTACATTCAGTTTCTAATATTACCTATTTGTGATGTTTACTGAAATAGTGATTATCAATTTATGTAGGTATAAACTTTTGAGGTATTAATTTATTTTAAGTGTAAGAATTAAACAGTTTTGTTTGAAGGATGTATTTTAATTACCTTTTAGATATCTTACAGCTGCAGTGATTCTGTAACTAACATTGGTACTATGATTACATTTTTAACCTCCTGCGTCTTAAATGTAACATAGGTATAACTAGCTGCGCCCCGCGGTTTCACCCGCGTAAGTCTCGATCCCGTGGGAATATCGGGATAAAAAGTATCCTATGTGTTAATCCAAGTTATAAACTATCTGTTTGCCGAATTTCATCCAAATCCATTCAGCCGTTCTTGCATGTTTGAGTAACAAACATCCAAACACACAAACACACAAACTTTCACATTTATAATATTAGTAGGATACTACGATTTCATCTTGGCTCATTTTTTGGTCTTCGTGTCCAAAAGTTCAGTTTGCGCTAAATTTGCCTTCCTTCGCAAGCACAGTGAATTGAGACATACATGAATATTTTGTTTTATACCCAGTCAGAAAAAATCAGACAATAATAATAATATAAATAAGCCCCCTAAACAACCACACGTCCTGATTGACCATCGAATCACGTGGGGGGCGGACACACGAATGAGAAATTACTGGCGTGGCTAACGTGGCTCTGGAAACCCACTCAAAATGGAGACTCGTTCAAAAAGAAAACGTATAGGACCGCTGCCCGGGGGCGATCGCCGGGGCACACCTGGAGCTGACGCTGGGTGTCTCAGCATGCGAACCGTCAGCGGTGAGGAGTTGAACAGGCGGGCTCCCACCGACAAAGATGCTACAGCCGAAGTCACTGGTGATGGACTGACAAACAGGACAGACACCCCTGTAGAACCTTACAGTCCAAGTACAGTATCGTACGCACCTTCAAGAACATCATCATCATCAATACCATCTTCACCCATACCATTGCCACCTCCCATAACTAGTATTAATACAGTCTCACCCACTCCGGTCTTGAGTGTTGCGCGGGAGGTATCTACCTTTTTACCCGCGTCCACCAAGGCTGGAAAAGCAAGAGTTCGCATGAGATGGAGCAAAGAAGTTAACCTATTTATCATGCGAACTTATCTATACATTACTAAATTAGAGACCGACATGACCACCGTCAGACAACAACTGCATGAACGCTTTTCACGTCAATATCCTGAGATTTCCGTTTCAGAACAACGGGTTTCAGATCAACGAAGGACTATAGTTAGGAATAAACTCTTGTCGCAAGTCGAATTAGATAAGTTAAAAGAAGAAGTACGCACACAATTACGCCAGGAATCAGAAAACAACGCAGACATTGACCCTATCATACTAACACAAAACACAAACGAAAATAACCTGCAAGACCGGCAATCGCTCAGTCAATCACATCATAATCTTCAATCTCTAACATACAATCAATCGCAAGCTTACACGCAAACAGCACACACATACACACAAACCGAATCCTTAACCCTAACGCTCGAAAATGATATTGAGACTTTAGTTGTCGCAGATCAAAACCTAACCACAGATACGTATATACAAGAAATACATGACAAATTCAGAACAAAAATAACACAATACTCTGGGATGGACCCAACAGTCCGACCAAAACTACCTAAACTTAAATACACCCCTAACTTATTTCGTTTAGTTAATTTATTTAATGAAAATATACTCACACAATTTATATCTGATGACACACAACTTATAGACATACATTTACTTGTATATTGCACAGCTGTAGTTATATCAGAAGAACTTAACTTTAAAATCACTAACCACACTGGAGCCACAAGAACTAGTCATATTGTCAAACCAGCATGGCAACAGAGACTAGAAAAAGATATTGAAAAATTAAGAGCGGATTGTGCTAGGCTCACACATTATATCAACGGTATCAGATCAAATAAAGTAGTTAAGAGAGTTGAAACAATATTTAAAAATTATTCTAACCACACTAGACACGAAAATAACAATAGAAAACCTGAGGAGTTTCTAGACACGTTAAAGCAGAAACTAGCTCTTAAAGTTCATAGGCTTAGGAGATATATGAAGGCACAACAGCGCAAAAATGATAATGCAACATTTGCAATGAATGAAAAAGCATTTTACAGAAACATACAAAAAACACACAATGACACTACAATAGAAAATAACACAGACACACCATCAAAAGAGCAATTAGAAACATATTGGTCTAGCATTTGGGAAGAGCAAGTACAACACAACGACAAAGCATCTTGGATAGCGGAAGAAGAAGTAAAATGGAGAGCAATTGACGAAATGGAATTTGTAGAGGTAGTAGAGTCTGATATTACACACATAACAGCTAGATTACATAACTGGAAATCACCAGGTATAGACAAAATACATAACTTCTGGTACAAAAAACTAACGATACTACACAAGTCTATAGCAAAAAATTTGACAGCTATTATATTAGGACAACAAGACATACCCGACTTCATCGCAACGGGAATAACATACATGCTACCTAAAACTACATACACAACACAACCTTCCCAATATAGACCAATCACATGCCTACCTACTATTTACAAAATATTGACATCAGCAATCACAACAAAAATCAACTCACACATCGAACATCACAGTATAATAGCTGAGGAACAGAAGGGTTGTAGACGGGGCCACATGGGATGTAAAGAACAATTAATTATAGACTCCACTATTCATAAACATGCCACCACAAAAAATAGAAACCTTCATTGTACATATATAGATTACCAAAAAGCTTTCGATAGTATACCACACTCCTGGTTGATACAAATTTTTGAGATTTACAAAATTAATTCAAAAATAATAGATTTTTTGCGTAGCATAATGACACATTGGAAAACGACACTACAGTTAAATAATTGCCACACTTCTTTTACAACACGACAAATATCTATTAGAAAAGGTATCTATCAGGGAGATTCACTAAGTCCTTTGTGGTTTTGCCTCGCCCTTAACCCCTTGTCTCACTTATTGCGCCACTGTCAGGCCGGTTACAACCTTAAACATAATACTGAAGACACAGTTATCTCACACCTCATCTATATGGATGACATTAAGTTATATGCAAAAACCGAAAAAGAAATGAAAAAGCTTATAGAAGTCACGACAGAATTTAGCCAAGATATAAACATGAAATTTGGATTGGATAAGTGCAAGACATTACATATCATTAGAGGTAAAATCAAACCTGGCAGCTACACAATTAACGACAACGACACAATTGCAGCAATGGAACCAACTGATCTATACAAATATTTAGGATACAAACAACTTAAGGGACTCGACCACACAGCAATTAAACAGACACTAAATACAGAATATCGAAGGAGAATTAACGCAGTTTGCAAAACACAGCTATCGGGAAAGCATCTTATTAAAGCTTTGAATACTTTTGCCATACCAATATTGACCTACTCATTCGGAGTAATAAAGTGGTCAAAAACTGACATCGAAAACTTAGAGAGAACCACGCGCACAGTACTCACAAAACACAACAACCTGCACCCAAAATCTGCGATCGAACGACTCACCATCAAAAGACAGCATGGAGGGAGAGGCCTAATCGACATCCATCACCTTTGGCAGAAACAAATCACTAGGCTAAAAACATTCTTCTATTCAAAATCTCGCACTAGTGTTGTACACAAAGCTATTACTCTAAATGATTTTAACTACACCCCACTAAACTTAAATGAACAAAATATACAAGTCATAAATAACCCAGACCCACAGAACCAAAAAATTGAAAACTGGAAGAAGAAAGTCCTGCATGGTAGACACCCTCATGATTTAGAACAATCCCATATTAACATAATTGCGTCTAATAAGTGGCTTAAAATAGGTTACCTGTTCCCTGAAACAGAAGGCTTCATCATAGCTATACAAGATCAAATTATCAACACCAAAAATTACAGGAAATATATTATTAAAGACCCTAACACCACAAACGATAAATGCCGCAGATGTCACATTCAACCAGAAACCATACAACACATAACTGGAGCATGCACAACCCTCACACAGACAGACTATACTCACAGACACAACCAGGTTGCAAACATTATTCATCAAAAGCTAGCTCTCAAACACAATCTCATACAAAATTCTAACACTCCTTACTACAAGTACACACCACAAACTATACTAGAAAATAATACACACAAAATGTACTACGATCGTGCCATACTTACAGATAGGACTATCCACTACAACAGACCAGACATAACCCTACAGGATAAAATAAGAAAAATCACTTACCTTATAGACATTGCAGTTCCTAACACCCATAACCTACAAAAAACCATATCTGAAAAAATAAGTAAATATGCTGACCTTAAAGAAGAAGTCACAAGAATCTGGAGACAGGAAAAAGTATACGTTATCCCTATAGTTCTCTCCACGACCGGCGTTATCCCCAACCATCTTCTCCGTAGCCTAAAATTAATAGATTTAGAAGAATCGGTTTATATCAACCTACAGAAAGCTGCCATCTTAAACACCTGCAGAATAGTTAGGAAATTCATGCAGTTAGAGGAAGAAAACACACCTTCATCTTAAATACACACCACACGCTACATTTACTTGGCTTTGGCCCGTAAACGTAGCTAAAACCAGCCTAAGAGCTGAGAAAAAGGACATGTTAATGATGTCCCAAAAAATATAAATAAAATAAAAAAACTTATTTAAGAATATAAATATACTGTACTGCCATCTGTTGGAAGATCCTCGCATTAAAATGAAGGTGACTTTGCAATTTACTATCAGTACAACTGCAACCGTAGGTATCTTTTGTACTTTGTCGGACTATTCGTTCTAGTATAACTATATAGATGGCACTGTTATAAAAAGAAAATTGGTCCTAGAAAATTATTTAATAAACTATAAAGTTTCCATAACATAATAGACATTACAAAATGAATACGTATTGATGTTTTTAGAATCATGTTTTATGCGTTGTGGTTTTTACGTTTATCTACCACGAGTCTTCCGATGATCGCTCGCTATGATGCATCAGATCAGGGGGCCAAGTCTACTAATTTACAAACGTGTCAATGGTCTCACAATGATGAGTTTTTGACAGATTTTCCATACAAAATCTGTCAAAAACACATCATTGTGCGACCACTGACACGTTTGTAAATTAGTAGACATGACCCTGATGCACGGCATTACTTAAAAAAAAAAACAAATTCAGATATAAAATAGAGTCACATTTTATTTAAATTTATCATAATCATGCAGTCATTAAACAGATAATCCCATTAAAATTGTATAAAGTTTTGAATTAAGCAATTTCAAAATAATGAAAAAAAAACAAAAAAAAACAAGTAATAATAAAATCAAATAATGAATGTCAATAATGGGAGATTATGAATACTGGTGATTATGGAATCACAATTATTGGCAAAACGAATATTAGTAATAAGTCAGTTTTTATTTAAAGAGAAATCTTCTGTCATAATATCTTGTCGTTATCCGTAAGACGCTCTTTAAGGTAGAATCAGGGAAATTAATTATTAATCAAATTCACAACATACGGCAATATGCCGTGTTATAGCCAATTTGCTTAGCAATTAAGTTATTTCGCGAGCAGTGGCCAATGGTGCAAGTATTCAAATGCGCACCATATTACTTCCTGAAAATTCATAGTACACTCAAGCTATAGCCATACGCAGATAATAAACCTGTAAGCTAAACTTGGAACGACCCCAAATAAACACAGTCCCAAACTCATTTTTCCCAAACGCAATCTTTCGATTAAAAAGCTTCATACCAACATAATCTAAGTAAATTCTTGGCTTCAAACGGTTTGGCTTGAACTTTATTACTCTCAAAGTTTAGGAGTTAGAGCATCGTTGAGTTTTATAGCAGTTTTTACACGACCGCTGAAACGATTGGTAAGGCAGCCTTCAGATACGTTTCGGTTCTGTCGATATGTAAATTTCTTATCTTTAAACTCTTTGGGGTGGGTACTGTGGGCATTATCGTGGAGCTGGTGGATAATACAGTCAACGGTAAAAGTGGATTATATTTGTGAAAAGTTTTATGTAAATAAACTGGATGGTTATTTATTACTTATTTTATTATTTAAGTACACACAGTAAAATACTTAAGGATACGGCATAATTTATATTGTGAGTACCTACAAAGGTACGGTATGGTTGTTATTATTTTGTGTTAAAAATGCATATAAGTTGAATAAATGGTTCTTAAGGCTTGTTCAATTTTGAATTAAGATTTGTAAGATGCAAACAATCTCCGATTATAAAGTACGATATCAAAGTTTTTCAAAACTGTGTAGTATGGGCACTAGGACCAAAATATTTTTGTAACAGAGCCATTACTAAAATTATCTTTATCAGAATGGTTAATAATCCCTTCTTCAATCCAATAATCCCTTCTTACAAATCAAACGTTTCCTAATAGCATAAGTATGTACACACCTTTACAAATTGGCAACAAACTTACATTTTGTAGCTCTGAAACCCAGAAACACTTACCCACATCCTTATCACAACGCCCTAAGGTTTACTGTAGGAGGCATCCAGTTTTCCAACTGTACTGTATGGTGTTCAGAGGTTGATTACCGTAATGCCTTGAGGTAAGACGGTGAAACGTTAAGGATTGGTATTTTTTCTTCCTTCAGTGAGCTGGTTGGTACTTCTAGTGGCGGTGAACTTAAGTGAGTGTCAGTTTAGTGCCGTTTTGTTTGATTATAAGCCTTTTTTATCCTTTATGTTAAAGGAAAATGATTCTAGCGAAGAGTAAATGACGTGATAATGATTTAAGAGACAAATTTTTTTAATACTATTTTAGGGGATGACCCACCAGTACCCTGATTGCATAGCACACGATCAATCACAATCTGTTTCATTTTGACAGTTCAACAACATTCATTGTGTTATTTCCGTTGTTGAGCAGACAAATTTTTCGAACATATGAAGCAATGGATTAGCAATATCCTTCAAAATGATTCAGTATGTGTGTGTTACGCAATTAGGGTGCTGATTTTAGTTGTGCTGCTGTTTCTTTCTTTAAAAGCGAAATAAAAAGCCGCTATGGTTTTTGAGAACTGTCAATAGCTAATTATAATAGAAAATTAATCACAGTCATTCTGATCAAGATTATGACTGGACTTTAAAACAGACTTTAACCTCTGAGTTTGTTTCGCCATTTCTTCTCAGGGGTAGTCAGATAGGAAATGTCGACTCTTTATAGCTTTTTTTAAACCTACGTTTGAAAGTAATTCCGATATTCTATTTACAAAGGCTCATAGGCTCATCGGCGTAATGTTGTTAGCCTTTCGGTCTTCTACAGACTGTACTTTGGACAGTGTGCGCAGGAGTTCCACGACCTGATCCCACCATCTCCCTTTCACTACCAGACTACCAGACGTAATGTAGGGTACCATCTGCACTTGGTCGGTATACCCACTAGTCGTACTCGGAACTTCTCCTCCACGTTTACATGCGCACGGCCATAGTGTTGAACTCTCTGCCAGCATTTGTGTTCCCTTCCACATATAACCCATATGCCTTCAAAGCAAGAGAGCACAGGTATCTTCTGGGTTTGCTCATTCCATCATAGACCTCATCCATCGCTTTCCATCTGGCAAAGAGCGGGCCCCACAAAAAATTACATAAGTAAGCAACTTTAACTCATCATCTGCCTAGCCTTTTCCCAACTATGTTGGGGTTGGCTTCCAGTCTAACCGGATGTAGCTGAATACCAGTATTTTACATGGAGCGACTGCCTATCTGACCTCCACAACCCAGTAACTGGGTAATACGATAACCCTTGGTAAGACTGGTTGTCAGACTTTCGGGCTTCTGACGACCCGTAACGACTGTCAAAGATCCACAAATGACAGCCGGGACCAACGGCTTAACGTGCTTTCCGAGGCACGGAGGAGTCTCGGTATGTAAAGATGGTCACCCATCCACGGACCAACCCCGGCAAGCGTAGCTTAACCTGATGAATCGACCCGTGCGGCTGTTATTACTTAGCCACGAGCTCCTCAAAAAATTACATAAGTAAGCAACTTTAACTGAATATACAATATCAATAGCCTTATAGCACAAAATGGCAAGAGCCTATAATACTACCTCAGCTCAAATTCACTTTTTATTTCGCTCGCACCATACTGCTCGCGGACTGAGTGAGGGTGAGACGGAGTGGGGTGATGGTGGCTCCAAGGCTCGAATAGTTTAGGTAATTGCTTTTTACGGTGAAAATAATGGTAAAAAAAATAAACATAAAACCTGCTTTATAGTTAGATCAGTTATTATGCAAAGTTTCATGATCTAATTTGAAGTATTTTTTTAATACCAGCGGTTTATAGTTCGGTTAAAGGTAACTTTGGATTTTTTTTCTATAGAGAAAATTAATTAATTTACACATATTTACATAAATTTGTTTCAAAATTAATGCTGCAGCATTTTTGACATAACGGAGGCTCATGCTAAGCAATTTGAGGTTGTGTATTGCTCTTAAAACTAAAAATCTAACTCCATAAAATGGTAACAGGACCAAATGCAAAACAAGATCCATCAAAAATTCAGATATGGCGTGTGACTGTGTATACCAGGATAGAGTTTTTATTAAATTTTCGTGGTATAGTCTCGATGGTACCTAGCTACGTGAATGACGGAAACGACTGGAGTTTGTGTACAGTCTACAAAAGACATTTATTTAGTTACCAGCCTAGGAATTAACAACTTTGCGCTAATAAGCACGTCATTAGTCGGGCTACAGCAGTCTGGTCGCTCTAATGTATGGTTCTTTCTTCAAATACCATTTCTGACACCAATCTACATGGTCTACACGTGACCTGGGGGCCTAAAACGGCCACATTAGCAATTCATTTCTTGAATTTCCACCTGTCATTAGCAATTCCTCTAATTTGACACAAAAGCAATTCATAATTTGTGGCCTTTTTTACGAATCTCCATAGAAAACTGTCAAACAGATTAATTATTTCGTAATATGAATCGCACGCAGATCATAATGTGAATAGTCAGTTTGTGAAATTTTACGATGATTCATAATATTTTCCTATTATGTTTCTGGCAAAGTGACTGTTTTAAGCCTCCATCCAGACCAAGATCATGTCTGGACTTTTAAGAGACTTTGATCTCTGAGTTTGTTTCGGCCTTGCTTCTCTAAGTAGTCGGATAGGAAACGCCGACCTAGTCTAGTTTTTAAAATAAGTACAAACCTACTTACAGAAATAAAATCATTTATCATTTAATCATCTAGTGGCTGCCAGCCATCCTGTGACGATCGTTTCTTCAGCTAGCCTCAGGGGTGTCTTACCTTTGATCTCCAATTCCCCACTCAAGGACGTCTTCCCAGACGGTAATCAGTTCTACTGCTAATATGGCCGGCTCATTGCCATATAAACTATGCTTTTTTGTGCAACATAGCCTGACCGAGATTTGTGCATGACGCAGGAAAATCAAATTTTTAGGCCCGTTTACACCACAAATCACTTACATTTACGCTAAACATGTTTAAAACATCATTCTGTCCTCAACTTCAAACAATGAAGGTTTTCTGAAATGACGTTCACTAGGTGTCAGCACTGAGTCGTCAGGTCCGGGCACCTGTCAAAAGTATCAAAGCGCCTATATTTTTTAAGTCGTGAACTCGTGACTAAATGATTAACGGAATCATATATTTTACCTTCATTGTCGAAATGGAAGACCTCTCATAAAAGTGGCGCCAACTGGTGGTGTGAATTTTAACGAAAACCCTCATTGAAAGAAATATTTATAATGATGCGATGATTTCAGTTGGTTTAGCGCAGACAATGTTTAGTGGTTTGAGGTGCAAGTGGTGTGTGTATCCGAACTGTTAAAACATTAATGTTATTGTTTCACTCTCTCAAGTAACCAATGCCAAACATTTGGCTTTCTAAAAATGAAGCGTGGGTATCAGTTGCCTGGTCACCTATCGCTTTTGTGCACTGTACCTTCAATCCTACATGTCCATGTCAGCTATAGCTCGGATTTATGAAAGGTATGACTCTGAAACGGAAGCTGGTATAGGTGTGGGTTTTTGGGAGTGACGTGTTATTCATATTTTTATCAAATAAAGTGTAAAAAACCAAAGGTGTTCTATAGCAAACTATATTAGAACTGTACCTACTGATTTGGCTCCAGTTCGGATAGCCTAACGCGGTAGCGACCCAATTTTATTGTGCTCTCTGACTCTATAAGTACACATAGTAAAGCTATTAAGTACCTACCTATAGCATAGCATACATAGCATAATCAGGCTATAATGTTCCCACTGCTGGGACAAAGGCCTCCTCTATTCGAGAGGGCTGTAATCCACCACGCCGGCCCAGTGCGGGTTCGTAAATGTCACATGTCATCAAGTTTTTTATTCTAGGATATGCCGGTGTCCTCACGATGTTTTCCTTTTGCGGGTTTGAGAGTCAAAGTCAAATTATTTATTTCAATTAGGTACATAAAAGGCACTTTTGAACGTCAAAAACAAAGGATTCTAGTTGCTTCTTCCAAAATGTTGCCCCTTCCAAAATGTAGTTTTAGTATGGAGAAGAACAGGCAAGAAACTCCACGGTTACTCTTTTAAAAATGTTTAACAATATTTTTTATACATTAATTATATAATTATATGTGAAGACGACACGACGACGACGAGAGCCAATGGTGATGAAATTATTTACACAAAGTAAAGCGTCTGCTTGGGTTCGAACCCAAAAGCTACAACTCATAAGTCGGGGCCGTTACCACTGGGCCACCAATGCTCTCTGTACTCTATTACGTAGAAATAAAGAAATACTCAGTATAGCAAGGATAATTTGCTGATCAGCGCATTTTTAACAATCCCCAAGTATGTTAGCTAATAATAACAGTTTTATCAAACAAATCAAATATCTTGTATTGGCTCACGAGGTTGTCGACATGTGGGATGTGGACTCTGCGATCATTGCGCCGATAGTCGTATCAGCCAATGTCTTAATTGCAGGGTCCTCGACCAACACCTATGGAGGCTCTCGTTGGGCGGCTGGGTTAAGGGCTTGATTCAGAAAGCGGTACTCCTGGACACGGCCCGTATTGGAGGTTCCTCTCTCTGGAGCCCTGACCGCCGATAGCTTGGACTCTGTTCCAGACACCGGTGGGCTACTATTTTTTATATTTTAATATTTAAAAATGTAATTTATAAGTGACTTTATGAAATAAAAAATAAAAACAGTTTTATCAAAACGTATTGGGTTGTTATCGGGTTTTTCCCGCAGTCTGGATTTGTGTCCGGTTGATGGTAGTCCGTTGGATCGCCCCTATTACATGGGATTTAAACATAACTGTCGAAATGTGGGTGTACTTAGGTACACCCCTGTCCAACCCTTCAGGGAAACCAAGCGTGATGTTATGTTATGTTATCATAATTCCAATAATCCCCATCCAGCACTCTATATTCGTAAAACTCCATCATACATTTAAATTAAAAACTTGCCAGAGCAATATCCGGATAATAAACAATGTCAAAGTCCGGGATGCAAACGGATAAATATTCAGTGTTTAATGTCAAACGAATTGGTAGAATGTCATGCTATGCGATGGCAGGATGTCATGCTGGATTTGCATGATGCTGCTTGTATTATTTGTGCTTGGCCAAATGTTTACTGGTTTTCGCGTTGACAGAATAATTTTACGGGAACTGAAACTGAGGAATCTACTTTTGCCGCTGACTGTATCTCATCAATTCTTTTTTTACTTTGTTACGAAATTTTACACTAAAATGATAAAATTAAAAATTAAAACAATTACAATATAAATCATAATTAAAACAGTAACCAAATAAATTAAATTAAAACGTAAAACATTTGCAATTCCCTGCTACAATATTATGTATGTCAAAATAAAATAAAAATAAATTAAGATTCCACCATTCAGTCAAAAGTAGGTAACTGTCAAAAGTGTGTGATGTACCTACCTATGTCAAATAAAGGTCAGGATTCATTTCAATACATAGGTTCTTGAAGGTGGTCATCATTATCAATATACTGTGTCACACTTAATTGTAATCTAACATACATACAAATAAATAAAATTTAAATGTCTGTTTGTAATGTCAATTTTTTTTACTAAATTCATGAAAGTATTTAAACGGAAATTATATATTTTTTTAAATTTATTTTGCCTGACTGTTTGTTCCGGGTAATCTCCGAAACGGCTGAACCGATTTTGACAGGACTTTCAATGGCAGATAGCTGATGTTATATGAAGTAACTTAGCCTAATTTTATTTTAGAAAAAAATAATTCATCTTCACGCGGCCGTAGCCACGGGCAGCAGCTAGTCTTAACTAAGTATGTTTGTATCGCGTAGATCGACTATCAAGACGTGTTGTAATAAAAGTAGTGCATAATGTCGGTTATTGTCTGGAAATCTTTATGACTGGCTTTGATTGATGTCTGATAACATACGGATTCGTTTATGGCACCAATCAATCAATATAACAATCCATATTTTGGATTCAAAAAGTATGCGTGCCGATAACATAACTAGAGTTATCAAGTTGACGTGACTCTATACACATCACGAAAGCATTACGCCAATTTTGGCACCATATCGTTATCCTGTCCATAAATCGATCCATAGTCAGTAAAAATAAAAGTTATAAAACTAAAACCCAACTACGACAAAAAAGTCAATCAATTAAAAAGATATAAACAAGGTGATCAAACTCCGGAGTCCTCTCTCTACTCCGGATGTAACCAGCGGACGATCAAGACGCTTCCAACGATACCTCATTTGTCAAATTGTGATGAGTCTTTTAGAAGATTATGAGGGAACAGATGAACATACGTACACACATACCGATTAAAATCATAACCCTCCTTTTTGCTTCGCCGTAGTCGGGTAAAAAGAATATAATAACCGAAAGTCACATACTTCTTACATTTTAATAAAACTCCTATTTTTTCGCATCAGCAGTAGAAACGAGTACGTTACCTACAAATCATAATAAAGGAGCAAGGAACCCATAACTCGGGCATCGATTGCGATGAACATGTTCAGGGGTCCCAATCGGCCCCACGGGACCTCCTATCGGCTGAACGTGCTGTGTTGCTGAAATTAAATTCGCGAATCGATAACCTTGCTATAGTTGGTACGTGTGCTTGTACTCTTAATTTTGGGGAATATCAGATAGCAGTGCCAAGTTCCTGGAACAGGGGATTTTGCCTCTGAAGTCAGCAACGAATTGATTTCTAATAACCATCACAATATCAACTGGAATAGTATTGATTTCGTGTTAGATTAAAGAATGGTAATACATCAGAATTATCTGTTATCTCATGAAATATTAAGGGTCCCCGAAACGATTAATTGTAATTGTCAATTTGTACGTAATTGATACATGTCGCAGGGTGATTTAATAATTCGAATTTTCCCGAAAACCCTAGGGATATTACAAAAACCCGGATAATTAGAAAATGGTGAACATTCTGCGAGCTACTTGGAATTAGCACTCGCCAGCCGCTGCCACGGCACGGCTCGCTCGCGCACGGTAAGTCACAGTTCTAACCTAACCTAACCTATTTCACCCAGTTCAATATGACGAATCATACAATCTGCCTGCTACTAGATAATTAGACAATGGTGAACACATTTCTGCGGCAGATTGTATGATTGGTCATTCTGAACTGGGTGAAATAGGTCAGAACTGTGATCAACCGTGCGCGAGCCGGGCGAGCGAAGCGAGCGGTGCCGCGGCAGCGCAGCGGCCGGCGAGCGCTACTTCCAAGTTGCTCGCAGAATTTATTTCACCATTTTATAATCATCCGGGTCTCCGCAATATTCCTAGATTACCCCTAGGGTTTTGGCGAAAATTCAAATTATCAAATCACCCTTTTTTTTTTTTGAGGGTGGGAAATCATCCAATGACTTCTCCCGCTCTGGGCGGAGCGGAAGGGCGTGTCAGACTTTTACTGACTAAAACCCACCCGTGTTCCTTCATTTGCCTGTTGCCAAGGTCCCGGTATCCCTTTCGGACTTTCCCGCAACCCTGGATCAAATCACCCTACGACATACACATTGATCGCGCAAATTGATCGTCTACTAAATGCAATTAAAGATTTAAACTGCAATCGAATTCAGTTGATCGTTTCGGGAACCCTTAACGTACCTATAGTTAGAAAAGCTACGTACTTAGTTTGATTCGCGTACCTACCTACGTACTAACAAGTAGATCTAGCCTAATCTCCTTTTTGTTTTATTCAAAATTATTTTTGAAGACACATAAACGCTTACTTAGACCTATGTGTCTTTAACAACTACATTTTCCCAGTAAAATAATTCCTTCTGAAGAACTAAATAACCTAATTTCCTCCCTCAAATGAGTGAGGCCGATAATTCTATTATTCTGACTCATTGTCGAGATTTTTCTTTGTCTCTAAAGAAAAATGGCGACCATTGTGATGTAATGGAGGCCCAGCGAGGCCAAAAAAGGCATTTAAGCTATTGTACTACAGAATTCTTTAGGAGACATCATTCCAAGTTATTTAGAGCATGCCTAGGTTATTAGTTGAATCGTTTGAAAGGAATATTTTTGGTCCTTATTTTAAAGTCAAAGTGCTCTTTTGAGTCGCGTTGAAAAAAACATTTTATTAAAAAATATCTTTCTTGTAACTTGCAGCTAGCTTGCCTAACAATTTTTTTAATTTCTCTTGACGAAATAATGATCTTTCAGCTAAACCTAATAACGTAGATTTATCCTTACATATTATAAAACAAAGTCCTCCGCCGCGTCTGTCTGTCGTCCTGTACGCGATAAGCTCAAAAACTACTGCACCGATTTTCATGCTGTTTTCACCAATAGATAGAGTGATTCTCGAGTAAGGTGTCTACGTGAACGAAGCCGTGGGCATCAGCTTGTTTAATATAATTAAATGTGCTACTGCCGAACTAGTAAATTGGCTAGCAATCATTCAATAGAGTTAATGGAGGTCCCTACGTTCTGTCCATCGATCAAACCGTTGCTCAACAAATATCAATTGGATTTCTAGCTCTTTAATGTCCTCTACAATATAAACGTGATATTTATCCCGACGTAATAAATATGAGGAAAAGTCTTTCTCTTGTTGTGGTACGAATCCTCTCATGAGGTGAAAATATTAACTAGTAAGTTAGTGGCCAGTATCGTCACGCAGTGGCTGGCCTGATCGCCGCCGGGGCAGGCCTAAAAGACCGGCCAAGTGGGAGTCGGAATCGCGCACGAAGAGTTCCGTACCATTATTATCTATAAAAACGGCAAAAAATCATGTCTATTGTATGGGAGTCCCCTTAAATATTTATTTTATTCTGTTTTTTTGTTTTTTTTTGTTATAGCGTCAACAGAAATACATCATCTGTGAAAATTTCAACTGTCTAACTATCACGGTTCATGAGATACAGCCTGGTGATAGACGGACGGACTAACGGACAGCGGAGTCTTAATAATAGGGTCCCGTTTTACCCTTTGGGTACGGAACCCTAAAAACGCTGGCGTGTCGATTTGGACTCGTTCCTGACTGATTGGCCAGAGAAGGTACCACATAAGAAAAACCGGAAAAGTGGGGAAAGCTTTGCCCACCTGTGACAACAGAGATTAGCTGAAAAAAATGCGGTGGGGCTGAGCGCCCAAAGGATGGTTCAAACAATTATTAGTTTGCACCCCTAAATTTCATAATTATTATATCATTTTAAAATCCCAGTTAGCTTTTCAGATTATTTCTAAACATGTCTTAATACTTTTCATTCGAAGGCAGGATCTTCCACATGTTACGTTTATAAGTAACAAGAACATTATTAAGACACTGATTATTATATAGGTATTTATGTTTGTATATTTAAGCTTTATGTATTTATTTAAGTATATATTAATTTTCTTGGGTATATGTAGGTATATTTAATATTTTTAGTTAAGACTTCGCATAATATTTTTTTTCTCTTCTTGTTCTCACACACTATTGTCTACATTTCTTTCATATTTCTCCTTTCGCAGGTCTGCTGGAAGAAATTTCTTAAGAAATAAGCAGTACCTTTGTACTCATATTATAATTATGTTGTATCTCTATGTATTTTACTGTGTGTACATAAATAATAAAATAAATAAATAAACATTTAGCAATGGCTCTAAACTTCACACTATTGTCCAGTTCTGTTCTACATAAGTACAGTCTTCTCTATCCTATTCAGTTAAATTATCCGTTGTTATAGTACTAAGTATTTTATATAAAAACGGCGCACTCGGTTCCTATGTAATTTGCTTTGCACTACATACAATGTGTTAGCTTTGGTGTTTGCATTCAAGTTAAGCCATTTTGTACCCGATTTCTCAAAGTCACTCAGTGCATATTTTCTTCGCAGTAACATACATCGCAATCACGTACTTTCATAGGAACGTACATCGCTGTAATGAACTTCGCTATTATGGGGTACACCCTTTCCCCATGGTTTTTTGGTAGTCCGTTATGGCCGGATGTTTCAATTAATTTCCCAAAAAAAAAAACCGTCCAATTGCAAGTCGGACTTGTTCACGAAGGATTCCGTACGATTATCTAGAAAAACGGCAAAAAAATCATATCTGTTGTATGGGAGCCCCCTAATATATATATGTTATTCTGTTATTTAGTATTTTTTGTTAGAGCGGCAACAGAAATACATCATCCGTGAAAATTTCAACTGTCCAACTATCACGGTTCATGAGATAAAGCCTTGTGACAGACGAACGGACAGTGGAGTCTTAGCAATAGGGTCCCGTTTTACCCTTTGGGTACGGAACCCTAAAAATATGTATAAACTACGCCCACTGTCAATGTCATTCTAGTGGCAAAAGATCCATGAAGCCTTTCTTGTAGCTCGATACTTTTAGAATTATCAGTACTATCACACTATATTACAAAGCAATCAATACCAAAGATTATTCCCATCACCACAATCTCTTCACGTTCAAACATCGAACCGTCAAACGTAGTAGGTATTAATGAAAACAGGTCTTTGTACTTTTTATTTTATTCGTCGGCATGTTCCAGCTCTCAGTACAAACACTAGGTTCACTGAAAAAGGATTAAATCGATCCAATTCTGCCTGTTACTTTGTTTGCTGCGGATTTTTCAACGGTCAATGTACGAAATGGTGAATTTTGGATGCAGTCAGGCGGCTGTTTTCGCAATTTGCTTTGTTATTTTTGATTACAATGTGATTGGTCACTGAGGAGCTCGTGGCTAGAGTCTGGCAAACGAAAGTTGAACCTGAAAACACGCGCGAAATTTAAAAAAAACAAGACTGTTTATCCCTGTACAAAGACCCGGTTGATCCATCAGGTTAAGCTACGCTTGCTGGGGTTGGACCATCTGTGGGTGACCATCTTTACATACCGAGACTACTCCGTTCCGCGTGGATCTTTGTCAGGCGTTACGGGTCATCAGAAGCCCGAGAGTCTGACAACCAGTCTTACCAAGGGGTATTGTATTAACCAGTTACTGTGTGTTGAAGGTCAGATAGGCAGTCGCTCCATGTAAAGTACTGGTATTCAGCTGCATCCGGTTAGACTGGATGCCGACCCCAAAATAGTTGGAAAAATGCTTGGCAGATTGATTGGTCATTTTTGCGGTTTGGGTCAAGGGTGGTAAGTGCCGAAATTGAGAACATGAGGCATTTCAGCTTTGTTTCTGAGATCAGCGATACATTGAAAATGTTCTAGCTTTGTAAAAGACTATATGGTAGGGGTTAACTAGTTGCCTATCGGTCGGTCTGATTGTCAATCTATGTTGTATAATTATCGATTATAGAAAGGAGATAGTAGATAGGTTGGTGGCGGTACCTACATCGCCACATGCGATCTACGCATCAAAGACATGACGTCACACAAAAATCCTGACGTCATATAAATCCTGTATCGCGCAATTAAAGTTTACCGTGCAATGGACATATATACAAAAACCCGACATCAATCGTTGGGCAGTTGCCCGCCAGACACAACACCCGTCTGGTCGGAGGATCCTCCCTTATCTATGGTGGATGAGTGAACTTTACTCCCTGTTCCTCATACCCCTAAAGGTTGATAAATTCAGACAGAAAGTTGAAAGTGTGACTGTAATTATACTGGCAGCAATTAATAATAATTTTGGAACAAAAATATTGAATCAACGAAAACGTTGTTAACCAATACTAAGAGGTCAAAAAACAAAGCTCAGTAGCTCAAATTATTTAGCAGTTATAGCTAGTATACCCAGACCAAATAAAAAACCAAGACAGAGCGCTGTCAACAGTGACGTGAGGCCGGTTTCGTAAACATGTGTGCACTTAGTTTGATTGTAGTGTCATTGTAAACGTGTGCGTGTGAGCGTGTATGCACAGAGCGGTGGTGTAGTTTTAGCATGCTTCACTATATTGTTCGCAGCGCTCCGTCTTGGTTTTTTATTTGGTCTGATGGAAGTATAGTAATAGTTTCGAAAAATCTTCTGACTTTATTCACAAGAAGTAACAGGTCGGTACTAGAAAATGATTTCTCTCTACAAAACCATCTCATCTCAATAGGACACAATGCACTCGTACGCTCCGAGTCACAGGTTACTCAAACAAACACGATTGAATACTACGCCATTATTTTCCACAGTCCTTCGTACTGGTTCGTCCTTTGTCCGCAAAACCGCGTGACTGATTCCATACTGATTCTGTGCACGATCTGAAACGAAGTGCACCGAACCAGTGGCCACCCAGAAACTATGGGAAAAAATAAAAGCAGCAATTTTTTTTGTGAAAATCCTTTTGTTTGAAGACCCGCTTTTTTGGCGGCGCGATGTGAACAAGTCCGGATTGGTACGGAACTACGGCACCATAGAATTCGACATCTAAAATGGATGTTCGCTATGGTTTTACTAGTGTAGTGTGTGTGGAATTTACTCTGATATTGTAAATGCGATGGCGAATCTCTCTGTCTGTGTTGAACGTTTTACGTTTGTACTTCTGAAAGGATTTGATATGCAGAGAGAATTCTTTGAACCTGTCTAAAAGAAATACAAACACAGTCGATACTTTTCAACTGAATAGTAATAAAATAATAAAAAACACGACTTGCATACTTTTTATGCAAGTCCATCAAAGCTGTTTTTCAGAGATCCTAGGTAACGACGTCATGTTTTGTGACAGGACCCTAAGATATTGAATTGTTTGAACGATTCCCGATATGATATAATTATTAAGTATGTAAAAAAACCGAAATGACCATCACACCACAGTTTACTAGCATACAAATTATAACAAACAGCTAACTATAACCAACGATTCTCGACATAAACATGAAAAGCCCCTGATTAAAGAACAAAACTTACAGTCTGTTTCAAACGCGATGCTCTTGTTATTTTGCTATCGACCAGTTTTCGCGTTATCCAACAAAATATCGCACTATATTTCCAATACACTAGGTTTTTCCGGGACAAGTTATTAAAAGTTGTATTCCCCACGCGTCGCTCCGGGCCGAGGTAATGACAAGTTTCCCGTGATAAACCGGGTAAACCGGAACCGGGTAAAGCTAGTTTACCGCGTCAACTTGCTTTATAAAGTAGAACGATAACTGTTTATAAAATAAAATATTAGTTGGGGTCGGACCAGTTTTGCTTATTCGATGAAATAGAGATATAAAAAAATTAAAGTGTAAAAACTAAAACCCAACTACGACTAAAAAGGTATAAACAAGACAAGACAAGACAGACAAATTAAAAATCCGGAGTCACACGTGGTAGGGCATAAATCGGAACAGATTACGTAAAACTGATGAATTATTTCTTATAAGAAATAACCTGCGCAAGCACAGGTAGACCTTTGCAGTGGACTACGGTCCACTCCATAAGTCAATCTTGGACTTCACTGGTGAAGGTGAATTGAGGAAACACAGACTTTATGATCGGCACCGGCGCCTTAAGATTAACGCACATTACCTATAACCACCGCTTGCCTTGCAAAAATGCGCCAAAGCACATTTGAAGCTGCAACGCAATGATTGTTTCAGACAGATTCCAAATTAGAATTTGTACTGTGTCCAGTCCAATGACGCTGCGCACATAAAAGCGGGCCGCGCCGAAACCATTGCAAAAATCCTACTTCATCGTACGTTTATTAACCATCGCACACTACAGGCGGACCGCATTGCATCGTATAAGTGGCTACAAAAATACGCATGCCGAGCGATCTGCCAGTGCGTTGCGCTGCGGCCCGGAGCGGCGCGTTCTAGCCTATTCAGTGAGCTACCGTGGTCATCGATGCTCGGTTGTTTTTTGGACACCAACCTCGACGGAATTGAAAGCCTTTTTCTAATCCTATTCTTTTTTGGAAAACCACATGGGCATCAAATCCGAAAATCCTTTATTAACTATGTACCTCTTTTTTGAGTGTCTATGTCGACGAGAATAAATATCTTCTACATGTCATAAAAAGGTGAAAAGAAAAACAAACATGTTCAGACGCCACGCAACGTTCGAGCGCTGGAAATGCTTCGCTAGCGATTCAATTTCAGACTCAATAGAAATTTCTGAACTAGTTTCATATTTCTATTTCACGCTTAGATTTTAGCTCTCAATCGTTTTACGTAAATGACTTTAATCGTGTTGATAGGGAAACAAACACGATAAGTGTTTTGTTTTTGAAAGGTAACTGTTTTGTTTTTGAAAGTTTTCTTTTTATGAAAACTTACGAGCCTTGTATTACCAAAAATGTCATTATTTAGTTAACAAGTACTTATATTTTTACACTTTTATCCGTGATTTTGTTCATCAAACAATTATTTGTAAGTTACAACTTGTAGAAAATCATAACAAATCCTGAGAGTGTCCGGCGGCTCTCTATTCCGTCTTAAAAGTTTACAAGTGTCGTGCTTAGAACTGCAATAAATATTTACATTTTAAATGTGGTCAAAAGAGTGAGATGACCAGCATTGCTATTCTGTAACCATCTCACCGTGAAAACTTAGGTGAAGTGAGTGTAGAGTGAGCTGTCAATGTCATCGATACCTACTGATACCAAGGCAGTGACAGTTCACTTCAAGCTCACTTCACCTAAGTTTTCACGGTGAGATGGTTACAGAACAGCAATGCTGATGCCCGTGTCCCAGCAGTGGGAACATTATGAATATGGAGATGAGCTATGAATTTAACGAAGATTAACATTCTAGGTAACTATTGTGAACGTGTAGACTTGTAACTTTTGATAAACAGGGCCCTGGTCACCTTGACCAGTATGGGCATGTAATCGTCTCTCCTCTTATAGAGAAAGAACCTTTGACCTGAAGAAGGGGGGCATGGCTACTTTTATCGACACACCACACGGGCAAAGCCGCGGGCGGAAGCTATATAATAAAGCTCAAAATGTATGCACCTGTCGCGAAAATGGGACAATATTCTTATTTTCTGACAAATATATCACATTGTCAGTAATATCAAATAGAGCCATTTCCCCACAAAGATTTTCCTTCACCGTCAGTCAGTGATGTCTAATATCGACTCGGAAAGTAATCTACTTCTTCACATCTCTATCTAATGGTGGAATCCCACGATCGGCAATATTGCAGACGGACACGCACGGCAGGCGACCACAGGCCGCCAGGCACCGCACACCGAGGCGCTTTTGATGTCTGCGATACCCCGCACGTACACCTTCCCACGGTCCGTCGTCCGCGCTCGTCGGTGTCCGTCCGCAAAATCGCGGATCGTGGGATTTCGGCATAAGACATCCTAACGTACCTACCTACAATAAGACATTGAAAAAGTCACATTAGTTTTGTCAAATTCGAATCCACAACCGCGTTCTCGTGAACTGGATCCCAAAACCTCCAAACTATCAAAACGTGAAGACCATGTAGAAATTCGTGATCGTAACTGACTTCACATACAAACACTACCTACGACAAAATCTTACCGAAAATACTATTGTGTTTGAAATTCTACAAATTCCGAACACATGTTTTCAATTTTCTTCAAGTCTCGTGCTGCACTTGAAGCCAAGTCCTCATAAGTTTACCGAGTGTGTGAAACATGGCGGCAATATCCGGTGATAGCTATTTTCGCGAACAATTAAAAGTAGTTAGGGTGTAGTTATAGTATAGTTAGCGACTGTCGGCTGCAGACGTGTTTCAGCTTCTTAGCTTTAATGTGGGAGGGGGTTTTACTTTAATAGTGTGGAGAAGAGAGGAGCTCGTGGCTAAGTAATAACAGCCGCGCGTCGATCCATCAGGTTAAGTTACGCTTGCCGGGGTTGGTCCGTGGATGGGTGATCATCTTTACATACCGAGACTCCTCCGTGTTTCGGAAAGCACGTTAAGCCGTTGGTCCCGGCTGTCATTCGTAGATCTTTGACAGTCGTTATGGGTCGTCAGAAGCCCGAAAGTCTGACAACCAGTTTTACCAAGGGGTATCGTATTACCCAGTTACTGGGTTGTGGAGGTCATATAGGCAATCGCTCCATGTAAAATACTGATATTCAGCTGCATCCGGTTAGACTGGAAGCCGACCCCAACATAGTTGGGAAAAGGCTAGGCAGTTTGAGTGTGGAAGGGGTGATGTGTTGAGTAAAAAAGTAAATATTATGTAGGTGTGATAAAACAAAAAACCCGACTGCAAAACCCTATAACCGAAAAGAGAAAAACAAGCAACATATTTGGTGAAAATCAAAGATCGCTAAATAATTGAAATGCTTTCAAATTAAAGAAATAAAGAAATAAATAAATAATTCATAACATTCCTTCCTTCATATTCTTATAACATAAAGCGCGTAATGTGTGCTGTCCCGTTATGAACTCATAACGCAAACAATTTTACAACCCGCTAAGGGAAAACATGTGAAAAAAATAAAAAATAAACATTACCATTTTCCGCCCTTTTATAAATTTTATTATTCAAAGCGAAAAATTCCCGCTAATTGCACAATAATCTGAGTTAAACACGTGTCAAGTAATCTCCATTTTTATTCCGCGCATAATCCATTTTAGCGAGGGCTCTGCAAACACGTACGGGCCTCCCATTGGACAATTTACTGCTTAGCACCCGGACTTGCCCACGTACGATACCCTCGTATCGGGGATGTATGGGTCACTTTGCTTTTTTTATTTCGTGAAAAAAATCGCCTGAATTTACATTCCGTCCCGAAAGTTTGGATTGTATGTAAAAGTTGCGATGGAGTGTTGATTTTGTGTTTTTTGTTTTTGATTGTTTGTGTACATAGTGAATATTGGTATATTCAGTGCTGAACCATTTCATCGACGTCTGTTACCATAGTTTGGTTATGACTAGCCAATTGTGTGTCGTTATCGATTAGCAGGATGTGAGCTGATTTTATTTATGGGTACATAACATTTATGAAATAATTCCAAAACAAATCTCTCTCCTGTAAAGAAGCCATATTGCATTTTAGAGACTTGACTCAGGAAAAATCGTAAATAATAACAAAACATTTACGAAAAAAAAAAACCATTACCATGATTGTTTCATAATCATGATTCGTACTTTTTTATTTATCAAATCAAATCAAAATACTTTATTTCACATAAACCTACATGGGCACTTATGAAACGTCAGAAGCTAGGTGCACGGTTTCAATTGGTCGTCTCCTATGGAGAAGAGGCGGCGAGAAACTCCACGGTTACTTTTTTAAAATAATTGGTTTTTTATAATATTTTCAAATTACAGTGTTAGTAGGCATAAGAGGACAATGTCGAAACCAATATTCCATTAACATGTATGGAATGGCTTGCAAGGTTCGAGTATTTCGCTTCTGGAGTGAAAAATGGTAATTGTAGTACAATATCATTAAATGTAATTGTATTGAAGAAATCATTTAATAACACTCCTCAAAAATTTTAATTTTACAGAAAAGCAAACTGCAGCAGTGGTTACAATATCTAATGTTCTTAGTCATGAGTTCCATCAAAGGAATATCGGTAGAGAGGCGTCTAAAGTAAACACACGCATCTTACTGAAGGTACGGTTAATTTGTACCACGCGCTCGCAAATATGTCTGACACTTTCTGTAAGGATATAAGTAAAAATTGAGTTGGATAAATTACAATCAATCTACCTAGCCTTTTCCCAACTATGTTGGGGTCGGCTACCAGTTTAAACGGATGCAGCTGAATACTAGTATTTTACATGGAGCGACTGCCTATCTGACCTCCACAACCCAGTAACTGGGTAATACGATACCCCTTGGTAAGACTGGTTGTCAGACTTTCGGGCTACTGACGACCCGTAACGACTGTCAAAGATCCACGATTGACAGCCGGGACCAACGGCTTAACGTGCTTTTCGAGGCACGGAGGAGTCTCGATATGTAAAGATGGTCACCCATCCACGGACCAACCCCAGCAAGCGTAGCTTTACCTGATGGATCGACCCGTGCGGCTGTTATTACATAGCCACAAGCTCCTCCTCCTCCTTTTCCTCGAGTTGTATAAATTACAAAAGAATAAAACTATTATATTTTAATTCCCCAGACTTCAAAGTTGAAATCAAAGGAGTTAAAAATGTTGATATTTTTATAAAAAGAATTTAGTTATTCGTAAGTATCCTTTTGTTCTTACCTGGAACAATATTCCGTAATTTTTATAAGGGTCGGTACAGAAGTTTTTCTATTAGTGGGTCTTGATCGTATCAAAGTTAAAATAATGAAAGTCAAAGTCAAATAATTTATTTCAAATAGGCACATAAAAGGCACTTTTGAACGTCAATGAAAAACAAAGAAATAGAATTGATTCTAGTTGCCCATTCTAAAAGGTAGCTTTCGTATGGAGAAGAATGGGAAATAAACTCCACCGTTACTCTTTTTAAAAATGTTTTACAATATTTTGTATACATTAATTATATAATTATATGTGAAGACGATGCACCTACAATAAGATTACTGTACCACGAAAGCTAAAAAGAATTATAAATGGAGCAATGACAAATAAATTAGTTATATGATAGGTACATGGTGCTCAAATGAATCGTGCTTGCTATCAAATTACATAAAAGGATGAGATATTTATCTACAAATTCATCATCAAATGTTATGTGCTTTTTGTGTATTTGAAAAGCGATAAAAAACCAACAACGTCTTTCAATAAAACATTAGTTTTTTACCCAACTACGGCGTAGAAAAAGGAGGGTTATGGTCTTACGTCGATTGAAATAATCTTTTCATACAAATGTCAAATTATATGTCATGCAAACCTAACCACCAAATTTTTAGGCTATGGATTCCTAAAAATTGTCAAAAATAGTAATTTTTTTGACTAAATTGACAGCAAACTAATTAATTAATAACTGTTAATTTAGCCAGATTTTTTTTAATAAAAATGGTTGATTCTATTATTCGTAAGTCCAGCTAAACCAATCTAACGCGCGAGTTAAGTAAAATAAAAGTCCGTGTTAAAAAAAAACATGGCGCTTAATAGAAACTTTAAGTCACCTTATTAATTTCTCACTTTCAATGGAACGAAAATGAAGAGTATCAAGTTCTTATCTATTCTAATTTTTTATTGAGTTTCGAACACAACACCTTCCATTTATAACAAGGTTGTAAACCGTCAACTGTCAAAGTGATCCAATAAAATACCGCCCGATTGCATCCCAAGTGCGTTCGGGAGGCATCGGTTGACGAGGGCAAGGGACGAACGTGCCCGATCGTGATTCGAATTTTGAATTCACTAGAAGACTGATTTCATTCGGGCACATATCCAATTTGTGATGCACTTAGGTACCTTCTTACTTTAGATACTGTGTGAGATAATGTAAATGTGTCTCGCGGACGTGTGTTTTCGAAATCTTGCTGGCTCCTTAACTAATACTCGTATACTAACTTCCTAAATTATTTAATAATATTATAAATGCGAAAGCGAGTTTTTTTTATTTGTTACGCTTTCACGCTAAAACGGCTGAACGAATTTGGATGAAATTTGGCACATGGGTAGACTATAGCCTGGGATAGGACATAAGATACTTTTTCTCCCGATATTGCCCTGGGATCGAGACATAAGCGGGTGAAACCGCGGGGCGCAGCTAGTTTCATATATATTTGGTTTTAAATAGTGACAGTTATACAGGGTGAAATAGAATTCATGAGAATCCCTTAAGGGGAGAAAAAAATCAGGAGCTCCCTACATTTATGTTCGCATAGCTCGCAAAATGTAGGGAATATCTGATTTTCTTTTCGCGATTTCTGGTTGGTCCCATACTGAAAATTGTTCATAGTGATGAGTACAACAACCCTTTAAGAGGACGTCGATGAATTTAATTTTACCCTGTAGAATAACTCGTTGTTTAGTTCTGGGCTGAATGCCATCTCCAAGCTAAAGAAAAAATTTAAGTAATAAAAACTAAAACCTAACTACGACTAAAAATGTATAAACAAGACACCAAAGACAGACAAATTAAAAATCCGAAGTTACACGTGTTAGGGCATAAATCGAACAGATTACGTGTGACTCCGGATTTTCAATTTTTCTGCCTGTTGTGTCTTGTTTATACCTTTTTAGTCGTAGTTGGGTTTTATTTTTATTACTTTAATTTGTTTTAAATTATTTTGGGATTATAATATATATGTTTTTGAAATGTGCTCATTAAGCCCTTTCATTTGATACCCAACATGGTACGACTAAACAATTTTTTTTTAGTTCCTGACTTTATGTCCTCTAGAGGGCGCCATTTTTTATTGAATATGACGTCTCACGCCTATCTATATCCAGCAGACGATCAAGACGCTTCCAACGATACCTCATTTGTCAAATTGTGATGAGTGGTTTAGAAGATAAGAGGGAACAGATGAACATACTTACATACATACATAGATACATACATACATACATACATGTAATTGTACCGGTCAAAATCATAACCCTCCTTTTTTCTTCGCCGTAGTCGGGTAAAAAGAAGTAGGTAATAGAATACGGACATAGCTAACCAATGAAATAAATGTTTTATCTCATTATTAATTTTATCTGTGCGAATATAGAATATTAAAATAAAAAAAATAAAAACAACCGACTTCCAAAAAAAAACACTGAAAATTTAAAAATAATTTTAATTTCGGAACTCAGTGTGAGTCATTTTTTGCCACCGACTTCCGATATAAAAGTAATTTTTCACTTTTTAGTGTTTTTTTTTGGAAGTCGGTTGCTTTTTTTTTGTGTAAAAAGTTTTTGTTTTTCACTTTTTAGTTGAGGTACCTATTAGTAGAGGTTTTAAATCTAGCAATAAAATAATCAGGCAGTCATTCTAAAAAGTGCACAGTTCATGACAACTAACTGATATTTCTTCATTAACTCAAAAATCTGTAATTGAAAAACACAAATAAATTTAAAATACTTCAAATTACCAGTTACTGCTTTCACCGCACGGTTGATCAACGCGTAAAACACAAACGTGAACAATTAAGTTTAAAATCATCCTCGTTAACATAATCAGATAATGCTCTGTTCTGCGATATGGGTGTATACATAAAGCATCGATGTAGGTGACATTTGGTACAGGTAAACGGACAGAAGTTATGATGTACATTTATAATGATACAAATAATTTGTAATAATGTTCATTGCAAACGACACAAAATGCGAATGACCAAGGTATAACCAAATATAAATGAAGAAAGAAAAAGAAGAAAATACGTTTATTTGCGGCAAACATGACGCTAAGAAAGGACAAATATACGAAAATAACAAGTTGGGGAAAATATGCGTCACATTTATGCAAAACGGTCATCGCTCAGCATAATGCTGCGAATCTATGCGCGACGGAGCTCAAGCGCTGGTTTTCTGTGACAGCCGGCGTTGACGTCAGGACGTCAATCGGTGCAGCATATACTCGTAATGAATTATCAATAACAAAATAAGAAATAAAATAAATACAATAATTAACTAAATGTTTATAAAAATATAATATTTAAGATGGCAACATTCCGTTCCGTAAACACACTTACGGAGCTGAAAAGGTGACCAACGTAAAAAATACATTTCTCTCTTACCGCCACTTTGTCGAAATGTCATTTTCATGATTAATATTATCAATGTATAATGGAAAAAATAACAACAGTTACACTTATTGCAAGTAAAAATGAACCCAAACATTTTGGTTAATTTAAGTTTGAAATTTTTGGAGTATGTACGGAAGATCATACCACATAGCGTGTTATAGATGGCATTTGTCGAGCCTCATGGGATGCGCATGAGCTTATGTATGTGTATTTATGCTCATGTATATATATTGCCCCCAATATATCAAAGTGAAACTTCTGCCAAAGCTTCCAATGACAGCCAGGTCCCGCATAATCAGATTACCAGCTCGCAGATGACGCCAAACGATTCCGATTTGCATGCGTAATGCAGCTAAGTGCACTTTCAGTCGCCGACATTTTGTACTCATTATCAGAAATTCGATTCCCCGTTAGGTGTGAATGGAAAATTGTATTTGCTTCTATGAGTTTTTTTAAGAGGAAAAGGGATTTTCAGATTATTGTAATGATTCATTTGTTTTTGTTGATTATCACTCTCATGATATCTTTCGTGTTTTTTTTCCCAGCAATTAGGGCTTTACTAACCGACTAATTGCTTAACCATCTCTACGATAATGAGAAATATAAAATCAAAATTTTCTTCATATTGGATTTATTCAAAGATGAGCAGCAGGGTTTCTACTGGACATGCTATATGACGACATGCCATCTTTGCATTTTAGTTCTGACAATATAATAATAATTATGTAGTTCACTCTCGACTTTATTGTGCAAACTAATAAATAAACGATTTAAGACGTTAGTAAAATGAGGAGCTCGTGGCTACGTAATAACAGCCGAACGGGTCGATCCATCAGGTTAAGCTACGCTTGCCGGGGTTGGTCCGTGGATGGGTGACCATCTTTACATACCGAGACTCCTCCGTGCCTCGGAAAGCACGTTAAGTCGTTGGTCCCGGCTGTCATTTGTGGATCTTTGACAGTCGTTACGGGTCGTCAGATGCCCGAAAGTCTGACAACCAGTCTTACCAAGGGGTATCGTATTACCCAGTTACTGGGTTGTGGAGGTCAGATAAGCAGTCGCTCCATGTAAAATACTGGTAATCAGCTGCATCCGGTTAGACTGGAAGCCGACCCCAACATAGTTGGGAAAAGGCTAGGCAGATGATGATGAAGACGTTAGTAAAATACTGTTCAAACATTACTGGTTCAAATGAAATCAAATCATTTATTTGTCAGAATATGGGTACATGAGGTGAAAGGTAAATACAATAAAAGTTTTTTATACCATATCCTACCGAAAAAGGTGTGCAGATATCAAATAAAACAAAAATATTTCAAATATGTATTCATTAATTTAACTATGGAAAAAATACTAAATAAAGGTAAGTACTTAAACATAACACATTATAAAACGAAAACTCAAATGAGATTAATGAGATAAATGGCGATTTAAATAGTGATATTGAATGTTTTCGACTTATTAAAATTATGAATGGCTGCAATGTTTGAATAATTAAATTTAATTTTCGCAGTGACACTGACAAGTTCCGATTTGACATTTCGCGGTAAAGTTCGGAAACGCGGTTGTTAAATTGAATTTATGTTTTTGAAATTGTTTGCAATAAATTAAAATACTTTTAGGTGATTTATTATTAATGCGGGGGTAGTTGTTTGTTGGCATGCAACACGGTTAAATTATTTTTTATTAATTAATTATGATAAATTGTCGATAACGATGATTCATTTCAGTAATAGTTGTTAAACGATTTTTGATCGTTCGGTTCATTCGATGTTTTCAATGTATTAAAACTTGCTCACACTTGACACCATTTTACTAAGAAAACAGCAATAAAACCAAAACGTTCGGAACCATTCACACACAAACACCAAACAAAGTTGCCAGCCCATAAAAATCCAACAAAAGCGCGGTAATAATAAAATCAGTGTAACAGACCGTTTAAAAAGATAATTTAAAAAAAATGCAATTCATTCCATCCCCAGTTTCATCCCCCATCCTTGAAGGGTCATTACGCCACGAACGTGTGGATAATGTCTTCCACAGTGCTTTGAGTGCTTTGAAACGGTCGTTCAACAAAACGGTAACAGCAGTTAAATTTCGTTCCAGTTTTTACTGAGGTATCTTAAGCGTATGTCGGCTTAATGATCGGACTGTTTAGACAGCGTGACTTTACATCAGCGTTTTACTCGTATTATGTAGTTATGGCACTTAATGATGACGCAAGAGGCTGTGAAGGATATGAGAATCTATACTCCATTTGAAATAAGATTAGACATTTAAATAAACCTTTTTTAGAGTCCGTTCAATCGATTTTGACTTCTATTGAACGAATATGTTATATATATGTTAATGCGCACGGGTTGTAATAACAGCCGCACGGGTCGATCCATCAGGTTAAACCAGGGTTGCCGGGGTTGATCCGTGGATGGGTGACCATCTTTAGATACCGAGACTCCTCCATGTAAGCCGTTGGTCCCAGCTGTCATTTGTGGATCGTAACGGGTCGACAGAAACCCGAAAGTCTGACAGCCAGTCCTACCAAGGAGTATCGATTACTCAGTAACTGGGTTGTGGCGGACAGATAGGCAGTCGCTTCATGTAAATGACTGGTATTCAGCTGCATCCGGTTAGACTGGAAGCCGACCTTAACATGGTTGGGAAAAGGCTAGGCAGATGATGATGTTTGAAATAGTTTTAGTTTGAGGTGAAAAGCTTCCATGTTTAAAACAAAGACAACTAAATAACTATGAAACCAAATACTCATTTGGAAAACGTTTTGTAAAATCCCTTTGTACAGAATATACTTGCAATAAGTCACACATATTTTATGAGTATGTAGGTAGACAGGAAAACCGTAACGTTATCCTCCCATAAGAGAAAGCCTTTACAATACCAACATACGATGTTCGTAAACTCTTAGCTGAAAGGGGGGAACATCTAAAAACAGTAATAATTAACCGTCTCGAGCCACTTAATGACACGGCCAAGTACAAAACTTCACTTTCAGAACTTGTAGGCGTTAAAATAACACTCCACCTAATGGGCTTTTTTAGTAGGGCTGCTGTACGAACTTAAAATAACAATATGAAAAAGGAAGTTTAATTTTGGAAGTCGGTGTGTTTGATTTTGAATTTTTGACTGAAAATATCGATGACACATATTAAAAACAAGAAAATAAAGAAAGAAAAATTGTTTATTCTGCACAAACAAAACGCACATTCAACAAAAAGATACATAAAATACACACATCAAAAAGTGGCCAAAAGCCTCGTATTCAAGCAATAAAAAAAGCAAACTTACAGACGAACATAGAACCTCCTTTTTGGACGTGGGTTATAAATTGGAAAGGATTAAAATGTTCTTCTTTTGGAAATAAGCCTGTTGGTTTAAACTTAATGGTTATGATTTTTATTTTTTTACGTCTTTGACATATTCATATATTATTATATATTTATTTACTGGTATTCAGCTGCATCCGGTTAGACTGGAAGCTGACCCCAACATAGTTGGGAAAAGGCTAGGTAGATGATGTCTTTGACATATCTCGGGACACTTTGGAAGGCGTACGTGCGGCCGAAGCCAACTCGCCGTTCGACGTTAGTAAATTATTAGAAGAGTCAAGCCATAGGCCATCGGAAAAAAAAATTCGACCTTTCATACAAACTTTCATCTCTTGCATTGCCATCCATCACCCATCTATGGGATAAATTGCAAAAAAACTTAGTGCTCACCTTCGTTATTTAAAGAAATCTTGATGCTTTTTGACCCAGCGGTTTAGACTGTGTACAGTTTGTTAGTTGAATTTAAGAGAAAAAAAAAAAACTGTCGATTTTTTCTATAAATAATTTCTGAAACTCAAGGCATACATATTGGACAGGGAAAATTGAATAGCAAAAATAATATCTCGACTAGTATGAAAGAAAATAACAGTAGGTACTTGTTTAGAATTATTTAGTGCTAACTCGTAGAGTAAATAATTTGTAGGTAGTATAATAATATAATATAAAAAACCTTTATTCGCTGACCAAATACAATACAGTATTAACTTATTACGTATATTTTAATTTTTAAATCTAGTTTAATAAAAATAACTTAATTCGATTGGGTAAGTACATACTTTCTTCAGCAACCAGTTTGTTGGTCAGGTTGTCTTGTGACATTGCCACCCCTAGTTTTACAACATAGTCAAACTGTAATTTCTAGTTTTACACGGAACAGTCAAGCAATCAGTCTCAACTTAAAACTAATTTTAAATCAAGTAAGCATTGACTTAAAATTAGCGTCATAATAATCTCGAATAAAGTCCTCAAATCTCGGGGACCTGGGGTAGTATTATGAAGTATTATTGCCATCATTATTCCGCTGCGAAAACGGGATGATGCTAGCGGTCTTGTCTAGCTCCGTCTCTCTCTCACACTGGAAAAATGATGGCATTAATACTTCATAATACGGCACCTGGTGTCCTATAACACAGGTTATTAGCCTAGCTTAGGCACCAGTCTCCCACAATATTTGTAGTATATTTTATTATAATTACTAAACAATATCTTCATGTTATCTCTAAATATTGTGGTGAGAAATAAATGATTTATATATTTTATATTTATTATTTATTTTATCAAAAATAAGTCTTCTGGAATAGGTACTTCAGTCCCAAAATAGACAGGACTTTTCATTCTCCGATCTTACGATGAGTGATCGGTATATATATAAAATATGCAAACCCAAGGTGCAGAGCGAGCCAGCCCTGCCTAAGGGACGATTCTCGGAGGGGCGCAAACAAAATAACGTTAATGCATATTCAAATCTGTACTTGCCTTTTTATTAAACATACAGGGAAATGTTAAAGGTTACGGAGCTTTAGTTAGAGGGACCCTTTTAACTCAGATTTTAGCTAGGGGGCGCTTTCATCCTCCATGAGTAATATTTTAGATGTTGAGATAAATTTTGACTGGTAAATTGAGTTTACTAGGGGATGTAGGTTAACGTGATGGGTGGCGGTAGTTTATGAAGGAATATGCAGTTTGATTTTTGAAGGATTTTTAGTTTTTCAGGGCAAAACATCTTTGATAAAATTTGGTTTTTAAATTATACAGCGTGGCTTTTTCAGCAACTAGAAGGCAGGTTTTTCTCTTCTTTGTAATTGAATAAATTTATATTAATCATCATCATCATTTCAGCCGCAAGACGTCCACTGCTGGACATAGGCCTCCCCCGAGCACTGCCACTTCGACCAGGGGGCCTAAACCGGCCACATTAGCAATTCCTCTAAAAGCAGTTCATTTCCAGTTCATTGGCAATTCCTCTAATTTGACATAAAAGCAATTCATAATTTGTGGACCATTATACGAATCTCCATAGAAAACTATCAAACAGATGAATTATTTCGTAATATGAATTAAACGCAGATCATACTATGAATTGTCAGTTTGTGACATTTTACGATGATTCATAATATTTTCGTATTATGATTCTGCTAACGTGACCGTTTTAAGCCCCCAGTTCTGCGAGTGTGCTTCTCGTATCCAGCGAAATCCCGTGGCCTTCACCAGGTCATCGGTCCACCTTGTGGGAGGCCTTCCAACGCTCTGTCTTCCGGTTCGCGGTAATTATAAAAAAAAAAAAATATATAATTGATTTATTGTTTCATAAATTGCTTATTAGTAAGAATATTTATTTAAATTGTAAATAAGTAGTTATTTAATTAACTTACATCTATCTTAACTCGAATATAGGAATCACATGACATTTACTTAAAAATAAGGATATTTGCATTATGTACACGCACACAGCCTAAGAGGACCTTTGTAAATTAAATTATTATAATAATTATTAAACTATGTTGTGTCGAACTAATAAATTAACAATTCATGAAACACAAAATACAAATCAATATAAAAGTTAAATGTTTTAACAACAACAGTGTGTGCCTTACGGCAGAAAAGTCAGATGCTGTCTGACGCCGGTTTTCTACTGAACCATACCGTGCAATCTCACCATGAAAACGTAGGTGAAGTGAGCTTGTCCACCTGATGCTAGAGATTGACAGCGTAGAAAGAAACCAACACCTGAATAAGGACATTTCAAATACCAGAGGTTTCCCCAAGGTATTGAACAAGGAAGACGAGCCAGTTTCCATTGGAGTCACGTGCAGCAATGTGTACGGACGTAAGTAATGACGGGAAGCTTTTCACTTATGAGTAGCATGTTCACTGCCCAGGAGACCGTTTAGCTTAAATGTGGCGGTTGAAAACGACGAAGCCAGATGAAATTTGGGATAAAAACAAAATAATAGCCATTGTTTTTTGGTATTCAGTGCCTTTATTTTTTGCATTTATTGTAAGTACAGTTTGCGGTGTTAGTGGAAGTCTCTTCCGATCAACTACGTGATTTTTAGGGTTCCGAACCCAAAGGGTACGGGGCCCTATTACTAAGACTCCGCTGTCCATCCGTCTGTCGGTCAGTCCGTCTGTCACCAGGCTGTATCTTATGATCCACGATAGTTAGACAGTTGAAATGTTCACAGGTGATGTATTTCTGTAGCCGCTATAACATCAAATACTAAAAAACAGAATAAAATAAATATTTAAGTGGGCTCCCATACAACAAACGTGATATTTTTGTCGTTTTTATAGATAATGGTACGGAACCCTTCGTGCGCGAGCTGACTCGCACTTGGCCGGTTTTTTTTTCTGATTTTTTATGCTCATATTAATTAGTAAGAAGCACTTTATTCAATCTTTATTCACTTTATTCTTTATTATAGTGATAATGTCTTAATTTAATGATAAATACACATATGACGGTTTCAATACTTAGTGGAAAATACGTTTTGATGACACTCCGCATTACTTACAAGTATTGAACAAGAAAACTTTAGTGTTTACAATGAATTTACAGGATATTTATTTTATGCGTTATAGGAATGACAAAGTAAGGATTTTTAAATCGTATTTCACCTGTTTTTCTGCATCAGTCTAAGAAAGTACCTACGTAAATTCTAAACCGATGAAAAAAAAAAACAAATATTCAACCCTTCTTTTACCCGACGTAGAAACTTGCAATGTTCAATTTTAACAATTTTAAAGTCTTAAGCCGACCTGGGGGGAAAGTATTAGCACATTTTAAAAAGCGTTTTACCTGTAGTCTCATTTTCAATGCAAATCCATTGAGCTTTTGGCCAGTTTTCAACGAGTTTTCACCCATGGACAGTGATCAAAAAAGGTTTTGCAATGCTAAATAAAAAGACTTCATGCAGCATATTTTTTCTCTAATGTGACCTTTGGTCTTCTGTTAGATAAATACAGACAGTTTAGGTATTATTTTTATTGTAATACAAGAATCTGTATTCTTGTATCATGTCTTTGAACTGTTTATCATCGTCATTATTATCATCATTTCAGCCAAAAGACGTCCACTGCTGGACATAGGCCTCCCCCAAGCACCGCCACTTAGACCGGTTCTGTGCTTCTCGCATCCAGCGCATTCCCGCGGCCTTCACCAGGTCATCGGTCTACCTTGTGGGGTCCTTCCAACACTACGTCCTCCGGTACGCGGAGTTTAGAATATTGAGAGTGAATGACAAAACGGTTTTTATCAAAGGCTAAAATAAAAAATTACGCACTACAAAAACCGAAAAGGGGCAAAAGTTCCTGGGGGCTTAAAACGGCCACATTAGCAATTCCTCAATTCCTCTAAAAGCAGTTCATTTGCTGAATTTCCAGCTGTCATTAGCAATTCTTCTAATTTGACACAAAAGCAATTCATAATGTGTGGACCATACATACGAATCTCCATAGAAAACTGTCAAACAAATGAATTATTTCGTAATATGAATCGCATGCAGATCATAATTATTGTAAATTGTCAGTTTGTGGCATTTTACGATGATTCATAATTATTATTTTCCTATTATGATTCTGCCAAAGTGGCTGTTTTAAGCCCCGTGTTAGTTTTTTGAGGTCATAAATGCTCGTTTCATCTAAACAGGCCAGTGCAAGCATAGTTTTATGATTTACTAGCTGTTGCCCGCGACTTCGTATTCAGGATGAAAAGTAGCCTTTGTCTTACTCCAGAAGGCAAATTTTTGTAATTAAAATCGTTCAAAATCTTGTCGCAATTTTATCTCAGCGACAATCAACGTCTAAATTTGTCCGAAATATATGGAAATTCGGGGTACTTTTGACAGATTGAGACAAATTTGAATGCGAACGTTCTAAAAAATATAGGAATTGCCTCTCAGGTTTCAGGCTATCTATCTGTCAAATTTTATAACGATTGGTTCAGTGGGTCAGGCGTGAACAGGTGACAGACAGAGTTACTTTCGCAATTATAATGTTATTTAAATAAATCAATTAATCTGCCTAGCTTTTTCCCAACTATGTTGGGACCGGCTTCCAGTCTAACCGAATGCAGCCGAATACCAGTATTTTACATGGAGCGACTGCCTATCTGACCTCCACAACCCAGTAACTGAATAATACGATACTCCTCGGTAAGACTGGTTTCAGAGTTTCGGCAAAAGTTTTGGGCTTCTGACGACCCGTAACGACTGTCAAAGATCTACGAATGACAGCCGAGACCAACGACTTAATATAATAAATTCTTTTTTATTTTTTATTGTTGTTAATTGGATTTTTTTTCTATGTAATTTTGCCATTGATCCCACAAAACATTTCAACTCAAAGAGTTTTCCAAGATTTATACCTAACCACTGATTTTTCCTATGATAATCCGAAACAGGATACATGAAAGCGGTTTCCATCAGTAAGGCGATATCGCGATATATAGGCCGGAACCCATAACATATAGGTATACAATAACCGTAGTTCCACTACCGGGACCCGCCCTTACGTGACGTAGAATAGATTCAACAGACGCGACAGAGATATCTAAAGTGGTTTAATTCTCTTTGGTAGGGCCTTTTCCTCACTAGTCGATACGGTATGGTTTCGATGTAATGGTCAACCTGTGTGCCAAACATCCAAGTCCGTTTAGCCGTTTTAGCGTGAAAGCGAACAAACAAACTCACTTTCGCATTTATAATATTTATTATGTATAGTTAGATATAAGGCGCTCGGTAAGCTTTCGGTACCGAGTATACTGAGCATGCAGTAAAACGCGTGACGTCACGCGGTATCGAAATGTTCCCGCCCCGCTCCCGCGTATGCCGAGCAATCAGGAAACGCTCACTGAAATATAGGCGCTCGGTAAGCTTTCGGTATTGAGCATACCGATCCCGCACCACTGATGTACCAGTGAGAAAAGGGCTTTACTTATGCCCTAGGATAATTTTCACCCATAATAAATGCTCGAAGTTAGGAAGGCCCATCGTTCTCGATGCTTCACAAAAGTGTTACAATGAGTAGCCAGATGGCACAGCAGTAGTATTTCAATGGCGGTCCGTGCACGCGGAGCCAACCAGAGACTAGTTCAATAAAGCGTTGGCAATACAAAAAATAAAGCGTTCGCAATTCACTTCTAGTACTGCTCACTTACGAAGACGCGGGGCGTCGCGCGTCGAGTGCATCGTGATGTTTCGCGGCGCGTAGGACTTTTTTTTCTGTTTAACGGTGCAAAAAATGCTCCATTTCAAGCAAACGCGTGTAAAATTGCTTCTCCGTAAACGCACTCATACTACGTCATTATATGTTTGAATTCAGTGCGGGCCGCACCGCCCAACGCCACGGGCGACGCCCCGCGTCTCCATAAATGAAGCCTTATTAAGTTGACGCGTGAGCGGAAAGGCCGTTTAGCTATAAGTATTTATTACGTATGGGTATTTGCTCATGCATCTATCAGCAACTTGAAAGTATAATTAATATGACACTTGTTTATAGCTACTTTCGTAAATTATCATTATTATTTTAATTATATCAAGTGAAAAGATAGAGAATCTGACAACATGGCAACCTACCCTAGTCATGATAGTCGACCCCGATATGGTACGTTTTTTATTTCAGCGCACAAGCTGAATACGTAATTATTGTTAAATAAATATCTCACGCATCCATAAGTCAAAGTGCTTCATAACTATATCTTAGATGTGTGCACATTTTTCACACTTCAAGACTTTCTTGCTTCAGAGAGCACGTAAAGCCATCCCGATTCGATCACTTAGCCTCAGGCGAAAACTTCAAAGCTAATATTCTGCGACATTGAAGCCGTTTACCGTCTTCTAAGTAAACACGTGGAGAGATTACATTTTTAGTTCCACGGAAATTAATCTACTTTGACTTTTTGGTACTCATCATAAATTCACTGCTACAGGGCGTCCCCCAAATTTTACCACATCGACTAGTTCTGTGCGTATCGCATTTTGCGGATTTCTGCGACCGGTTGACGTCATCACGTCAACGCTGGCTGTCGCTGAAAACCGCAGCGTTGGGGCTTTGACTGGCCCGCAGGGTCGCAGCATTATACTGAGCGATGGCCGTTTTGCATGGATGTGACGCATTTGTTCTTTTTCTGTATGTGTTCTTTCTTTGCGTCAAGTTTACCGCAAATAACCGTATTTTTTATCTTTCTTTCTTCACCAGGCCATCGGTCCCAACGCTGCGCCTTCCGGTACAAGACTTTTTGATGATTGGAAGCCAATAGGTATAAAACCCTCCTTCCAAATGATTAATTTGACCTTTCGGCTACCCAAACTACTCTTTGCCCATTACACAAGGGACGTCCTCGTACACTTTTGAGGAGAAGGGAACTTGAAATACAACCAGCGTTTATCTGTTATGACCCGTGCAATCTGTACGGTGGTTGTTACTGTAATCTATGGCTATTGCACTGGGACGGCCACCTTTATTCGTATTAGGCATGGAAAGAAAGAATCTAGAAGGTCAAGTGAGGAATGGAAGATTTGTACTGCAACTTAGATTTTTCAATTGCGAGGTTTTACGAGTGCAGTGTTTGGTGGAGGGGCTCGTGGTTAAATAATAACAGACGCCCGGGTCGATCTTCAAGGTTAAGCAACTCTTGCCGAGGTCGGTCCGTGGATGGGTGGCCATCCAATACATACCGAGACCCCTCCGTGCCTCGGAAAGCACGTTAAGCTTTTGGTCCTAGCTGTTATTTATAGATTTTTGACAGTAGGGTAGTCAGAATACTGAAAGTCTGCACTGCCACGATACCCCTTGGTAAGACTGATTGATTACCAGGGGGTATCGTGTTACCCAGTAACTGGGTTGTGGAGAGCCGATAGTTAGTCGCTCAATGTAAAAAAACTGGTATTCAGCTGCATCCATGGTTAGACTGGAATCCGACCCCAACATAGTTGGGAAAAGACTAGGCAGATGATAAGTGTTTGGCGGAAAAGATTTCCAATTAACTAAGCCGCTCGGTTGGGTGCAAATCATAATGCCACTGCGTTCTATTTAACGGCCTAAAATGTCAAACGGCATTCAAAATTAGGCGATGTCAGTCCGAATATCACGGACTTAAGCCCCGTCCATTTACTCTCTAATCTCTGCAATATTTCCATTGGTAGACTGTATTTTGTACACTGTGGCATAGCGTGGGTCTTCTGTGAAAGTCTCTATTGTGTCAAGGCTGTATCATTTTACTGCTGAAGTCGACTTTTATTTGGATAAGGACGTAAGTAATTGCTTCTCCTTTATGTACTCTTTGTTTTTGTAGATAAGTCTCTAGAAACCTAATCAGTCTTCTGTTTTACGAGAGTATTAATTCCAAGTGTCAATGGAAATGCACTCTCAGAGGTCTTGTTTGTATGTTTCAAAGAAAACTTTTTTTTTGTCAAATGATTTTTCATCTTTCAGTCTTTCTGTTATTGAGAGCTCGTGGCTAAGTAATAACAGCCGCACGAGTTGACCTATCAGGTTAAGCTCCGCTTGCTGGGGTTGATCTGTGGATGGGTGACCATTTTTACATACTGAGACTCATCCGTGCATCGGAAAGCACGTTATGCCGTTGGTCCCGGCTGTCATTCGTGGATGTTTGACAGTCGAAAGTCTGACAACCAATCATAACAAGGGGTATCGTATTACCCAGTTACTGGGTTGTGAAGGTCTAGGCAGATTGATTGAATCTTTCTGTTATTTATATTTTTCCTAGAATAACGATTAATTATATTTAGTTTTCCTACCTTAAAGATACCTTTGTTAAATATGGTGATGATTTCACATGGATCACAGAATGATGAAAAACTTTTATGTGAGAGAGACGCACTGCTATTTACAGTAAGTGAAAACAAAAAAAAAATCGATGTAAAGATAATAATTCTTTCGTTGTTCAGACTGAGACTAGCTTTAGTTTCAGAAAGCGTTGAATACGACTGTCTAAATACATTCCTTATTTGACCTAAAGAAGAAACAAATGAACGGTGCGTGAAAAATTAACGTTGTTCGTCATTGATACGGGAATTTTTATTTAATTTACTCAGTTTGAATTTCCGCGTATTATTTGAGAAAAGTAATATACAAGCCTTGACCGCAATCAGGCATTGATGGACTCACGTATGTGTGCCTCGGCTAACATTTTCACGATTGTCTATCAACGCCATTATTGCTGGCCGCGATAGTAATGTACTATTTCTTGACGGCCGTTATAATATGACGGAACCGCTTTCCTAGCAAACCCAAGCTTAAGTCTCAGTCTTAAAAACGTAAGATTTATTATTTTTTCTTCCAAAATTTTTGTTTTAATTTTTTTAACAAGACAATAAATAGGGGTGCGTTTCTCTTTCATCCCCGACACGGACTTAAAGCTCTTTTTAAACATAACCAATTGCTTTTCACCCCTATTTTGCATAATGATTTTTCTTAAAATTAGTGCGTATTACAGCAAATGGAGAACCAAGGGGAGGGGAGTGAAAAATGACGTAATTAGGCAGACATCTTGATTTCGTACGTTTGTGCAATCCTATCTCGGTAATGGCAGTTTTTTTAAACAGTAGCCATTCTGAGAGGCTTAGAAGAATGTTAATCTTCTCAGACACGAATCTGTAAGGATTCTTTTGAGATAATCTTTGGCTTAATGTATTATTCAAAAGAATTAGGGTGACTTGTCAGCCATGAGCTTTAGCAATGCCATCTGGTGACAGATATCTTGTAAATAAATATTTAAAACAGTGAAAGATACTTCATTATTGTTAAATTTCGACATTGGTGTAGGTCTGTATTTGTTTTAAAAAGTGTCGGAGACTCTTTATAGAGTCTATTAGGAATAATACAACGTAAAACAAAAACTACATAAAAAAAAGAAATAAAAGAAACATTAAAAAGTTTTAAATGCACTTTAACAGAAACGTGTACCTACCAACAAAACGAACTAGTGGGTAGTTTCGCAACAGCCTAACATTAGCAATGGCTTTCATTTTGACAGTTCAACAACATTCATTGCGTTATTTACAGACAACTTTTTTGAACATATGAAGCAATGGATTAGGTTGCAAAAACGTTTTAAAATAATGGAGGAGCTCGTGGCTAAGTAATAACAGCCGCATGGGTCGATTCATCAGGTTAAGCTACGCTTGCCGGGGTTGGTCCGTGGATGGGTACACATCTTTACATATCGAGACTCCTCCGTGCCTCGGAAAGCACGTTAAAGCGTTGGTCCCGGCTGTCATTTGTGGATCTTTGACAGTCGTTACGGGTCGTCAGAAGCCCGAAAGTCTGACAACCAGTCTTGCCAAGGGGTATTGTACTACCCAGTTACTGGGTTGTGGAGATTAGATAGGCAGTCGCTCCATGTAAAGTACTGGTATTCAGCTGCATCCGGTTGGACTGGAAACCGACCCCAACATGGTTGGGAAAAAGCTAGGCAGATGATGATCCTTTTAAAATCATTGAGATTGTGATTGAAAATGGTTAACGCAATTAGGTTGCTGGTCCCACTCCGCATTTCGCCTCTAGCATGAACTAAATATTCCACCAAAATCGTCCTACCTAATTTGCAAAATCTGTCATACTCGCTTCGTTCCCACATTATCAAACTAGCAGATAATCAGCTGCCAGGCTGCCATGCTGCTTTGCTGCCACGCTGCCATTCCCCGATGACTGCGACTGAACAGCTGTACGCCAGTATTGGAATATTGTATAATTTGCCGCGCACCGTTCTGCTGTGTGCGCTGCACTGAACATCCATTTGAATAATGTTGTAGCGTTTATGTGAAATATTGGGAATTCGGAAGCAGTGCAGTTGGTGCTATGCTGTAGATAGACTGAAAATATATTTTGCTGAATTAAACCTTTATTTTATTTTACTTATTTTATTTCTTAAGGGCTGATTTTTCAATAGCCTGATAGCTTTTATTTGAAGAATACATATTATGACAGTTTGACATATTTTCTATACAAAAGCTGTCAAACTGCAATATTTATTCCTCGGTTAAGTGTTATCTGACTATTGAAAAATTAGCCCTAAGAAAACTTACAGCTGGGATATAAATAGTTAACAGTTAGTGAAAGAAGGCCAATTAAAAGTTTTCACTGACAATATTAGGGTAGCACAAGAAACAACAGACAGGCAAGCGAAAGTAAGAATGAGTAAGCACTCGGAGAGAATTAAGAAAAGATTTTTAAGTTAGAAAATTTAGTGATCGTCAAAGAAGTTTTTACACAGTATTTTTTTTTAGTTTGGAAACACTGTTGGATGATAAATCAAGATCATCAACACTCAGACACATCGAGTTGAATGCCCTGCTAGCTCTTATCATATAATAGTTTTGTTCATATATGCACCGTACAGTTTAGTTATGTTTTGATGAAACGAGAAGAAAGAGAGCAGTGGTGGCCCTGTGGTAACGGCCGCGACTTACAAGTTGTAGATTCGAACCCTGACATGACATGTGACATCTGGCAACCCGCACTGGGCATGCGTGGTAGATTACGGCCCACTCCCTCTCACAGAGAGGAGGCCTGTGTCCCAGCAGTGGGAACAATATAGTCTGATTCATCATATGCCTAGCCTTTTCCCAACTATGTTGGGGTCGGCTTCCAGTCTAACCGGATGCAGCTGAATACCAGTATTGTACATGGAGCGACTGCCTATCTGACCTCCACAACCCAGTAACTGGGTAATACGATACCCCTTGGTAAGACTGGTTGTCAGACTTTCGGGCTTCTGACGACCCGTATCGACTGTCAAAGATCCACAAATGACAGCCGGGACCAACGGCTTAACGTGCTTTCCGAGGCACGGAGGAGTCTCGGTATGTAAAGATGGCTTGTGCTAGGAGTGGGTTCATATGAATCGTGAAGCGGGTCGACGTCTTTCAGATCTTTCGCTCACCCTAGCTTGATTTAAAATATAAAATATTATAGATTTTCTGTACAGGTGAAAGGCTACAGGGTTTATTTATGAACAGGGTTCGTGTAAAGCCAAAATTTCATTCGTCAAGTTATGTATGTCCAGGTAAAATTAAGTCACAGAACTCATCGGCCCATTCTTCCTAACTATCCTAACTTATATTATAAATGCAAACGTGAGTTTGTTTGTTACGCTTTGACGCTAAAACGGCTAAACGGATTTATATGAAATTTGGCACATGGGTAGACCATGACCTGGGTTTGGACACTTTTTAATCCCGATATTCCAACGGGTCGAGACTTACGCGGGTGAAACCGCGGGGCGTAGCTAGTCCTATCCTAATCTTAACTAATATTATAAATGTGAAAGTGAGTTTGTGTTTGGTTTCCGCCAAAACTAAAAGAGGAGCCGAATATTCGGATATTCGGCTCCTCTTTTATTTTCGGCCGAAGTTTCTTTTAGTTACGATTTCCGAAAATAGTATTCAGGCATTGATTCATTTCATGCACTAATAACTTTTTAGTCTAGATTATGTATTGTGTAGAGTACACAAAAAGAAATACCGACTAAATAAAGTAATGATTTGTTTTTCGTAATGTCTGTCCTTGTACTCAATAATTATCAAAAAAATCCTCTGCGAAAATACATTTGTATCGCATCCGCACCGCTTGCAGTATACAACAGTGGAGCAAAGTCTCGCTGTGCAAGTTTATGACATAAACAAGTAACATCTGCTTTGTCTTATTGAGTTTGGAACTCAATATTGACTCTCAATAGTAAATACGTATACCTACAAATCAAATTTCAAGTTGCGCAGATGGCTGTACGTTGGCGCAGATCAAAACTGATGAAAATATTGGGCACATTTTTAGGGTTCCGTATCCCAAGGGTAAAAGGTCCGTCTGTCTGTCTACCACCAGGCTGTATCTCATGAACCGTGATAGTTACAGTTGAAATTTTCACAGATGATGTATTTCTGTTGCCGTTATATCAACAAATACTAAAAAAACATAATAAAATAAATATTTATGGGGGCTCCCATACAACAAACGTGTTTTTTTAGCCGTTTTTATAGATAACTAGCTTCCGCCTGCGGCTTCACCCGCGTGGTATGTTGATAAAAAGTAGCCTATGTCCTTTCTCAGACCCTAGACTACCTGTGTACCAAATTTCATTTAAATCGGTTCAGTAGGTTTGGCGTGAAACCGCGACAGACAGACAGACAGACCGACAGACAGACAGAGTTACTTTCGCATTTATAATATTAGTAAGGATGGTACGGAACCCTTCGCACTTGGCCGGTTTTGTGGTATGAGGTGCATTTTCTGTGTGTTCGGTAAATATCACCCTTTATCAATATATGACTGTCGTATGAAACCGTCAAGATATTTTCTTGGCACGATAAAAGCATCATCTTTCAGCAAATATTGTGTTCAGTTACACATTCGGTTTTATTATTAACTTTACCAAGTTACTTGTCTGGACCATAATTTACTATTATCATTTAAGAAAAACACCCATTTTTGCGACCATCTAATGAAAATAGAATTCATTCTGTGCTGTCACTCTATTCCAACGTAATTCTGTATAAAATATTGATATAAAACACTAATCTGTGTATATTTTTGCCCCGTAACTCAAGATGACACCTTAATAAAATCAATGCCTAATTAAAAGCACACTGTTGGATTTTCAACACTCGGCTCAGCGCCGTGAGTTTAAAATCTAACAGTGGTCAATTAAGGAATCACATTTATCTGTCGTTTAATGTTAGTGAAAACGGGCATTTTCTCCAATTAGCTAACTACTAACATAAACTAGACAAACACAATTATTTTTAGAATTTCCAGTTCCATATTATATAAAAACTCTCAAAGGCTATCCGACGTTCCAATATCTTATGGACCCAAAATTATGACTTGACCTTCTGTTCTCGATGGTCTGAGCTGAGCCAAAGTTGCTCAGGGCGTTAGGTCAGGCGAGGTCATTAGGCCAGCACCAGCTTTTAGCCGCTCAGAACTGGCTAGAAAAGGAAATTGTAATAAAGTTTATTAAACGGCTTATAAGAGGATTTTAGTCCGTAGATGGCTTTGGTTTTTGAGCTTCGGAAAGGTCAGGTATTAAAAATGTGCTGTATTTTATCAAAGGCACTTTTGTTATTTATTATTAAGGGTTCGAGGAAGCCATTTAAAATAAAATTTTGGATAAGAAGATTATAAAATAAAATAAAATTCATTTAGATAACAAACATAATCAGCCTTGTGATCCCACTGCTGGGACACAGGCCTCTCTTCGAGAGGCAAATTCGTTTAATTCAGACTATTATGCCCCTGTTTTGTTAGTGATTATGAATCTGGTTCCAAGCATAGTTCCAATCCTGATAAAATGTGATATCAATGCAATTAAGCCAGACGCGTCTGGCTTCCAATGAAAATAATCGTAAATGAGCTTGGAATTAATGGAATACAGGTCAAGCAAAAAACATGTACATAAAACTATTCAAACTGGCGTTGTTAAAGACCTTTACCTCTAAGAAAACAGACGGAACCTTTAGGGCAAACAAACTGCGTCTTTATTAGTGTATCTATAATATCTATTATACTGTGATTGAGGTCTTCCAATTGGGGAATTAAAAAAGAAACAATATTCATATTCCTTCCACTGACAGTTGCCGGGGTTGTTCCGTGGATAGTTAACCATCTTTACATACCGAGACTCCTCCGTGCCTCGGAAAGCACGTTAAACCGTTGGTCCTGGCTGTCATTCGTGGATCTTTGACAGTCGTTATGGGTCATCAGAAGCCCGAAAGTCTGACAACCAGTCTTACCAAGGGGTATCGTATTCCCCAGTTACTGGGTTGTGGAGGTCTGATGGGCAGTCGCTCCATGTAAAATACTGGTATTCAGCTGCATCTGGTTAGACTGGAAACGAACCCCAACATACTCGTAGTTGGAAAAAGGCTAGGCAGATTGACTAACATACTCGTATATAATTGAGATCAGTTATAGGTTGTGGTAAGTAATAATGATTAGTTCTACATGAGTACTTTGGTTACCAAGTTACCGTGTCCGGAATATGTAGTACCTATCGTATCGATTGCCTTCAGATGTGCCGACTAATCGAGTTACAGTGTGTCGGTTCAGTTGAGTGCCTCGGCTTTGAGTTATATCTGACTATGCTGGCTTGAATCATATCTTGAGCATCGAGATATTGAGTGTGGTAGTCCTTAGATGTGTGTTTATTGATGTGTTTGAGTATGTCGGTATCTTGAGGCTTAATGCACTAGGATTCTCTTGTAACTCTAAGACAAAATGGAACAATTGCACAACAGTTCCAATTGTCGACGTTCGTCATGCAGTCCTTACTCTGGAATTATTTCCTTACTGAGAGTATTGGTGGCCCAGTGTTAACGGCTGCGACTTACAAGTAGGTCGTAGGTTCGAACCCTGTCGGCGTTATACTTTGATAAATAATTTCATCACCACTGCTGTCAAAACGGTGAAGGAAAACATCGTGAGGAAACCGGCATATCCTAGAACCAAAAAATTCGAAGACATGTGACATCTATCAACCCGCATTGGGCCCGCGTGGTGGATTACGGCCCACTTCCTCTCACAGAGAGGAGGCTGGCCTTTTTTTTTGGGTGAAAAATTATCAAATAACCGGAACGGGAGGGCGTGTCAGACTCTTACTGACTAAAACCCGTGTTCCTTCAGTTGCCTGTGTGTTGCCACGGTAACCCTTTCGGACTTTCCCGCAGACTGATTTTAACTTAATACCACAAAACCGTGCTTATCAGTTGTTTAGGTTAAACACCTTAACACGAAATTTTATATATGGAGTTTGACGTAAGATTGACATTAGACACACGCTAAAAAAAGTGTCTAAGTTTTTATAGGACCCATAAGATTTATAACACAAAAATAGAGCGCGATGACTCAGTCTTTGATGATTTGGTATTCATGAAAGGGTACATTTTATTTTAGAAGATGGAAAGGGAGAAGAATTTGCTGAAAAAGTATATTACAGTGAAGGAAACCAGTATTTTGATGATTTGTTAAATACAATCTTCTCAATTCATAGTTAATAATAAGAATCAAATCAAATTAAATCAAAAGTCATTTATTCAAACTAGGCTGAGAATCAGCACTTTTCGAACGTCAAAATTACATAAGACAGTCCCCCAAAACGCCCACCTTTCAACACTTCCTAGTGCTTTAGCTGGGAAGAAGAAGTGGCGCAACAAACTCCCCAGCAGCACAGCTGTCTGTTCAGTTAGAAACAATTGATTCTATACAAAAGTATGCAAAATCATTTACATTACGTATCATAAAATATAAATCGAATTATTAGCCATATGTCAGCTAGCACACGCCAATATACCAACCAAAAAAAAAAAAAAACGAGAACTATATGTACTCAAGCAGAAATAAGTAAATGTAAACATAAATTAACTAAATAAAAGCCTCCAGGCACAAAGGGCGTGCCCGCTTACATATAGCCATTTAATGCTGTAACTGGAAGTTATACATGATAAACTAGGACCATCGAAGTAAAATAAATAAAAAGTTAATTATTAATAACATTAACAAAATAATGTAATGTAATAATAATAAATGGTTAGGTCCGAAGAGTAAGAAAGCATATCCAACAGACAGAGAAAATTGGTTAATAGCTATTACAGGCCGCTTTTATAGCGGAAAAACTAATAATATTAAGGTGTTAAAACAATTACTTTACAAAGAGGTGTCAATGAAACTGAATAACTTTAAAAAAAAAACAGCTGTTCCATACGGTTTAGAACAGGAGGTAGTTAACTTTCGTATGGAACAGCAGATTATTTTTTCACGATATCAAATTTGGTCCCATACTAAAAGTTATTCAGTTCGATGGTCTAAAGCACCTCTTAAAGTTTTTAAGGTAAATTTTTCAACACCTTATATTTATAGTCTTTAAGAATCATCTGAAGAGTATCGTTATTTTGTGCAGCCAATGTACCGAAAACGAATATAATATCTAGTATCGTATCTCAACAAAAGCTAGTTACAACATACACAACCACAAAGGGGGAATTCTTAAAGCAATTTCCCAACCGATACCGCTTAGCGCGTTTCGGTTTAATCTATTTTTAAACTATAACTACACGGTCAAAAAGAAGCCTTTACCTGGTAGTCGGGGGAAGTCGGGGGAAGTCGGAGGAACTCGGGGAACACGGGATACTCCAAGTACCATCCACTTCAAAAGAAAACTCTCAAAGGGCGAAACAGAAAATAATATGAATTTTCTTGGAAAAAAACGCAGTCCGTTGTACAAACGCTAAGCAAGTTATGAAAGTTAAAGTTTGTTTGTTGTTAGCAGAACTATCCGGACGTTTGAGTCTGGTTGCATTTTTAGTGAACTATCTTCATTTGACGGATAGGCTAAGGAAGTGACTACTGAGATGACGATTAATAGAGAAGTATGGAAGAAAGGACTCGCTGCGCCGACAAACAAATGATGATGATATCTTCAACCGAAATAGTATCATCCTACTAATATTATAAATGTGAAAGTTTGTGTGTTTGTGTGTTTATGTGTTTGTGTGTTTGGATGTTTGTTACTCAATCACGCAAAAACAGCTGAATGGATTTGGATGAAATTTGGCAAACAGATAGTTTATGACCTGGATTAACACATAGGATACTTTTTATCTCGATATTCCCACGGGATCGAGACTTACGTGGGTGAAACCGCGGGGCGCAGCTAGTTATCAATAATAATATCTTCGATTCATTGTTGCCTTTAATCTAGTTGCTTCATTTGAATCTTTATCTTGGATTTACCGTTTGAATGCCGTCATTACAGAACAATTAAAAAGCCATTGTGTCATGCGTGCATCCACTTTCCATACAAAGGGTTAAGTCTTAATTGAAATGAAATAGGTTACCAAATTGAATGGTTTGAACACGAAAATAAATCAACAGTATTGCCAATATCTAGGTACTTACTTAGCATTTCTATGCCTATCAGTTAAACTAAAAAAATATATTAGAGCAACTATAATTTATTTATTTATTTTATTATTTATGTACATACAGTAAAATACATAAAGATATGGCATAATGATAATACGAGTACAAAGATACTGCTTATTTCTTAAGAAATTTCTTCCAGCAGACCTGCAAAAGGAGAAATGAGAAAGTAATGTGGACAATATTGTGTGAGAACAAGAAGAGAAAAATATGATTATTCGAAGACTTACGAAGACGCAAAAAAATAACATATGCTTAAATAAATACATAAAGCTTAAAATATAAACAAATATACTATAAGTATCTATGCTATAGTTATCTATTTCCTATGACAACCGCGACGGACGGTTGATGCCTTTACTCCAAGACACGAATGTAACGACAAATGGTCACCACTCCACGCACTAACCTCGTGATGCATAGCTTGAACTCTCGTCTGATCCTCGAGAATTGCCTATGTACTACCTACATTATTATTTTGAGCTTAATATAACTCTATGATTGGCAAAGTTGGCAGCGAGGAGAGACAGTTGATATTAATATAGTGCCAATAAACCAAAGCTTGATATAGTTTGTGCCAGTTTAAAGTGGGCCAAATAATAACAGTTTGAAATAATTATTAGACGTGTAGCTATGAAGTTTGTGGTATGGCGGATTAGGGTTATTAATTTGGGGGATAGAACAGATATGGATTGTTTTGGTAAGGTAAATAGTAAATCTTACACCTGTGCCGGACTGAATAATTTCATGAAGCTTTTTATTATTCTTCTCTGCTATCTATTAAGATATGGTTATTAAACCATTAAACAATATTCTTTCTTCTCATGGGGGTAGGCAAAAACTATAGAACGCCACCTGTTACGCTCCTTACATACTCCTTTTGCATCGTTTACGACTACGTTCATATATCAGAGGGCCAATTCTCGTACTTAAAAAACATTCACATTCAAGTCGCAATCTGTCAACCTTGTCAAAAATGTTGGTAAATTGATGGTTATTTTGACAGATTGCGAATGAGATGCGAATGTGAACGTTCTTAAAAATTACGGGAATTGCCCCTCTGGTCATATACGCATGCCGGTTGCGAGTACTACGCACCTGTGGCTCTAGACAAGTGACAATTGATTCGAAAGGGTTTCGTATTTCTACAACGACTTTCAACAGGATTGACATAAGCTTTTCGATAGCTTATGTCAGTCCTATACATTTTTGCCTTTTCCATCATCGTTATCGCTGATAGAATGTCACTTTGTCTAGGGCCTCTGACGTTTCGCAGAACATCACCATCTCCTTGGGCATCCCCATCGCGTTTCCACTTACATCTGCCGTACCTTGTCTCATTTAAAATATGTATAAGAAATAGAAATAAATTATCTGATCCTTTTAAGTAATTTGATAACAAGCACGATTAATTATTTTCAATTTAGATACGATCAAAACCCAGAATATAATAGAAAATCTTCTGGCGGTCCCTTATAAAAATTATGGAATATTGTTCATATAACATCGACCAGTTGCGTAGTAATCATGTGGAACAACAGCTCAAATCGTCCAGTTAAATTGCTACTCAATAATAGATTGGACAAAGATGTCCAAAGAATAGTTCAACCTTTCAACTTTATGCTCTCTGTATTCTTCACTTCAAAATACAAAATTAAAAATGGTTATATCACTCCGTGTGAGAAGAAGTATCACATAATGCTGTTCTTTACAATTTTATTTTTAATTTTTTTATGTATCTCGACGTCTTCATCCTGTCCGTTCGACTATAAACACAGTAATGTCGCGAAATTGCATAAAACATTGTGCTTACAATTATGTGGTGTGGTAACACTATGTTTTGGGTCGGCTACATTTTGCTGATCATTTGTAACATTTTTCAAAGTCGTAGCAACGTTTCCCTTATATTGATGCTCCAAGACGTTCATAGGAGCATTGACATTAGCAAAAGTGTCCGAAGTCATATTATTTGGAACTGGATCTCACTTTTTACTGTACTCGGTATTTCTTTTTTACCGCCATTTTTTTATGTCTTAAAGGGATCAATTTATTTTACTGAAGCTGCCGGCGATTTTTTGATAACGCCATATGATCTAAATTTAATGTATGTTATCCGCCTTACAACATTGTTGACAACGTATCTGAAAGAATGGATTAAGAATATCATGATCTGTCTAGCCTTTTCCCAATCATGTTGGGGTCGGCTTCCAGTCTAACCGGATGCAGCTGAATACCAGTATTTTACATGGAGCGACTGCCTATCTGACCTTCACAACCCAGTAACTGGGTAATACGATACCCCTTGGCAAGACTGGTTGTCAGACTTTCGGGATTCTGACGACCCGTAACGACTGTCAAAGATCCACAAATGACAGCCGGGACCAACGGTTTAACGTGCTTTCCGAGGCACGGGGGAGTCTCGATATGTAAAGATGGTCACCCATCCACAGACCAACCCCGGAAAGCGTAGCTTAACCTGATGAATCGACCCGTGCGGCTGTTATTACTTAGCCACGAGCTCCTCAATGGGTTAAGAATATACTGACAATAAATAATGAAGAACAGAATGATGAGTATTGTAAAAAAAAAATTAAGACGTATCAAAATATTTTAGAAGCTTACAAACTGTTTATAAAATGTTTCCGGCTATTCGTAAGTCGGTGCTTACATTGTTACATATAAATTCCAGTCCCTCCAACTTATGCAATGATGATATTCTTTTGCTTTTCAGATATTATTCCGCACATACGACTCGTTTCTTCGTATTTTAAGTGTTGTGCAGCTACAGTTAATACATTCGCAAGCGTCAGCACATCGCGAAGTGAGTATATACAATGCATATATCTGAAGTTTTCATTTGGTAACAGATAGTCGTGCCCAGGAATTTCATTAGCTTTATTAATGATTTATTTTTAGAACACATAAACATTTTTTCTTTATAAATTCAGTCACTTCTTTAGCAAGATTCCTTTAATAATATTATGTTTCGCTTCTATTCTGACTGATAATTTATCATTTGTGGGACTAAATGCCGCCGCATATTTTGTACTTCCTCAGCCATCATTTCCGTCACTAATCATTATTATAAAAGTATTATTAATAAATGTATTTTTTTAGGTACTTATTATAATGAGTAGACGGTGCTGCTCAATTTAGGGTATTAGTCTGATTCAGTTGCTTCATTTTTTTTATTGAATGAATACGTTTCCACTGTAACGTTACGGTACAAGCTGGCTCTTAATATTATTTTGCTTGCTTTCAGTTGCTTCCGTTTACTTCGAGCGTCTTTGTAATCTTATGGATTGTAAAAATTTTGTCACTTGTAATGATAACTTGCTGGCAATGTGAGAAGTTCTATATATCTGTGGAAGAAGCTGAGTCATCGTGTATACAGCGTGTGATGGATACGAACTGTCCAGGTAAGAACAGAAGTTTCGACTACGAATAACTAAATTATTTTTATAAAAATATCGATACTTGTCATCGATGTCCTTCTCACCGCTCTGGTTTCATCCACTCTTCTTTCTTCGTCCAGGCGGTCTTACTTTGGAATGCGCTCCCCCTGGACATCAAGACGGCAACTAGTCGCATATCATTTAAAGTAAAGGCGCGTGATCACATTCGTAAGAAATTGGTAGAATCATCCCAGCGTTAATTAGATTCGTTTTCTCTTCTACCTGTCGTTATTTCTCCAGACTAAGTTTATTTTGTTTATAATTTATGTATGTATCTATGTATGTATTAATTAGTATTCATTATTTCTCTAGTTATATGTATTGTCTTTTGTTGCACCTGCCATGTCTGTCTCTGCATCACCCTAAAGTTGACTGGTAGAAAATGTCTCAGGCATTAAGTCCGCGTTTGTACAGTAGTTTTTTTACTTGTGCATAAAGTTTTAATAAAATAAATAAATACTTTTATTTACCCTGATTGATTCAACTTTGATTCTGAGAGATGGGTTTTTCCAAGATCAAAACTGGGGGATTAAAATCTATATTTTTACTTTTGTTAAACCAACTCAATTTTTGGTTATTTTCTTACAGAAAGTATCAGACATCTTTGCGGGCGCCTGGTTCAAGTTAACCAGACCTTTAGTAAGATGACAGCGTATGGCTTATTCACAATAGACGACACTCAACCTATGCCTCTGACAGGACTCTTAACGAATTACATTATTGTACTATTGCAGTTTGCTTTCCTGTGAAATTATTTATTTCTTTAATATGAATTTATTTGCAATGATTTCATGTAATATTAATGAGTGGATATAAATAAAAAAATCCATCGAGAACCTAAGTCTTTTATGTTATTTGGCAGCAAATCGTATAAAATAATTATGATTAATGCTCAACTTCGATAAGATCAATAACTAGTAATGAAGCCCAAGCGGGGATTTCGGGGTTTACTCGAGTGTGTCAGAAGAGTATTGGAAGTCGGTGTCTTTGCTTTTCAATTTTCGTTTTTTGCCACCGACTTCCGAAATTAAAGTTATTTTTCACTTTTTTGTGCATTTTTGGAAGTCGGTTGTTTATTTTTTTATTTGTGGTACCTCCCCCACACATATTCGAATACCCTGCTGATCCTGCCGACAAACTGCCACGCAGTTTGGCAGGTTTATAAAATGTGTACAATGTTTGGTCCAAATAAATGATTTTTTACTTTACTTACTTTACTTACCACTACGTGCTATGTAAATAACAGTGACCGAGTAACTTAAAACATCGTCCACATTATACCAAGTGGGAAAAATACGTAATATTGAAGCTAACTCAAAAACTACGTCAGCAAAGTTAATAAAATTTATATGGGACCACCTCTGAAGCATGACCTACCAAACAAAAAAGAATCATCAAAATCGTTTCATAATCGGCGGAGTAATCGCGTAACAAACACACAACAAAAAAAACATACAGACGAATATTGAGAATCTCCTCCATTTTGAAGAAGTCGGTTATAAACATGAAACCAAGCTTCCCTGGAGACATATGAAAGAAAGAAAACACCTACAAAATATAATTGTGGTGGACTGGTGGCACATACAATATTCTTTGGTCCTTTGGGATTATGGAAGTGGTAGTGTTTTGTTTCAGATATCAACTTTCTATAGCGCTGTTCTTTACATCAATTCGAAATTCAAACAAAGCCAAAGTGTAAATCTGCGTTGATTTACTTTTAAAACAATTGAGTTAGTAACGTACTTTTAACCGACTTCTGCAAAAAGTAGGAGGTTCTCAATTCGTCTGTATGTTTTTTTTTTTTTAATGTATGTTACGCGATTACTCCGCCAATAATTATGAATCGATTTTTTATTTGAATTTTGCATGGGTAGTTTTTCAGTTAGCTTCAATAATTACTTATTTTTCCCACTTAGTCTATGTAGACGATACTTATTTGACTCCGTCACTGTTATTTACATAGCAGGTAGTGGTATTCGAATGTGTGTGGGGTAGGAACTAAAACTAAAAATTGAAAAATAAAAACTTATTACAAAAAAAAAAAAACAACCTACTTCCACAAAAAACACTCAAAAAGTGAAAAATAACTTTAATTTCGGAAGTCAGTGTCTTTGCTTCTCATTTTTAGTTTTTTGCCACCGACTTCCAAAATTAAAAATATTTTTCACATTTTTAGTATTTTTTGTGGAAGTCGGTTGTTTTTTTTTTTGTAAAAAGTTTTTATATTTCTTTAACTCAGTTATAAAACTGAGTAACCTGTACTTGTATTTACAGTATACAAGCTACCACTAAAATGTAATTATATAGTATGTACATGTAAATAATAACAAATAAAAGAGGGAAGAAAAACAAGAAAAAGAGTCCGCATCGCTGTCAATGGGAAAAGTGCCCAAAAGGCTGGCGGCATTCCCACGTTGAATGGCAATGCTGATTCTTTGGGCTAAAACTAGGCCAGCCCTCTGGTCACGAGAAGAGTCGATAAAACTCTTGGCGATGTCCCGAAAATCTCAATGAGCACTCTGACCTAGTGTTTCAACATCAAATTGTAAAAACATTGCTCCCAATAAGGTTGGTAAATTTGCGCCGTTTGACGTTTTCTGCACCTGCAGAAGCTGCCCCAGTACAGCTCGCCGGGCTAGGAAGATGGGATGTCGCGAGGGTGTTGACACAGGTTTTATCCCACACCAAAATACTTTTATAGTATTTAAATAAAACATAACATCACGCATGTTTTACCCGAAGGGTTCGATAGAGGAATCCCTATAGAGGTACATCTACATTTTGCCAGATATATTTTAATTTCATTTAATAGGAGGGGGCGAGCCTGTTGCTAACAACTGAGGCCCTAGACAAAGTGACATTCTAACAGCGATAACGATGATGGAAAAGGCAAAAATGTATAGAATGAAGAAAGAAAAATAGGTTTATTTGTCACAGAAACACGTGCGTAGAAAAAGATAACTAATCAGCAATATTAAACAAAATGGATCTAAATACAAATATGAGATCACGAGGACTGACATAAGCTATCGAAAAGCGTATGTCAATCCTGTTGAAAGTCGTTGTAGAAATACGAAACGCTTTCTAAGCGATTGTCACTTGTGTAGGCCCTCCGGGCACAAATTCAGAAGTAGGATGGAAGAAGCATTGAAAGTAGTAAGTAATTTTTTTTTTTTTTTTTTTTACCAAATTCACTTTACTTATAAGTGTTCATTACTAACAACATCTTATGGTCTTCTTCTTTTCGTGTGGTTAGTGACTAATCTGATATCAGAGTTTTAAAGACATCCATGGGACTCTGACTTGACTTCACATGCCGTCGAGAAACATCTGTCAGGCATGGCCGGTTTTTGCGGGAAAGTCCGAAAGGGATATCGGGGCCCTTGGTAACAGGCAACTGAAGGAATACGGGTGGGTTTTAGTTAATAAAAGTCTGACACGCCCTCCCGCTCCGGTTATTTGATAATTTCCTACCCAAAAAAACAAAAAAGGCATGCCGGTTTCCTCACGATGTTTTCCTTCACCATTTTTGAAGTAAGTGATCTTTTAGTAAACCATAAAAAATATGAAACGTGTTTTTACTCAAACGCCCTATATTCAAAAACCGAACGCTCATACATTCGCGAGCTCACCTGCTATGTTTGCGGATGAAGTTTACATGTAGTCCCGTTAAAACTTGCCCCATATACGAGTAGGTGCAGGCCATAAATAAAACACGTGCACGTTATTTTCAGCGGCGATACTGTAAATCATAGGTGGACACGGTGCAATGCGTTGGCCATAGAGCGTAGAAGAGGTAGACTTCCCATCAATACTATTCTTATGAATTCTCTAGTTCTTTGGAGCCGTATTAACGTCAGTGTGAATAAATATTATCACACTTGCATCCCTCCAAGGATTATAGAGAGGTGATTAGTAAGACTACATTTCACCAATTATGTTAAAGTCCCATGTGAGGAGCTCGTGGCTAAGTGATAACAGCCGCACGTCAGGTTAAGCTACGCCGGGGTTGGTGGATAGGTGACCATCGTTACATACCGAGACTCCTCCGTGCCTCGGAAAGCACGTTAAGCCGTTGGTCCGGGCTGTAATTCGTGGATCTTTGACAGTCGTTACGGGTCGTTAGAAGCCCGAAAGTGACAACCAATCTTACCAAGGGGTATCGTATTACCCAGTTACTGGGTTGTGGAGGTCAGATAGGCAGTCGCTCCCTGTAAAATATTTGTATTCTGCTGCATCCGGTTAGACTGGAAGCCGACCCCAACATAGTTGGGAAAAGGTTTGGCAGATGATATTAAAGTCCCATGTAATAAGGAACGAGTCTGTTTCCATTCCCTCTTACAGAGAGGAGGCCTATGTCCCAGCAGTGGGAACGTTATAGGCTGATTATGCTCTATTCCAGACTTGAGGCAGCAACTGAGAAATTCCTAACGGAAAAATCCATTCACACTTTTCCAATTCAAATTGAATTGCAATTAGATTCTTAAGCAATATAAAATTTTGAACTTCATCTTCTCGAGAATAAGGTCAAAAACTACTGAACCGATAGAAAAAATTCTTATTCAATTATTACTGAGTAACATAGACTATAATTTATAAAGATATCACGCAGTTGAAGCCCTGGCGGAAGCTAGTAACTTATGAACTATGCAACTACACGCTCAGAGCACCCCCTGTGGGGTACTGACCACGGCTTCGGGCGTCCCTGGGACAGCTGGATTCCCCAGCAAGGGACAGACTGATCAGATCCACCACCATCGGACCACTTCTGAGGGCCTAGTGCAAGTTTTTGTATCTATTGAATTTTACGTTACCGCAATCGTATTGGTATAAAAACTCGGCCCTCAAGTCATATCCACCAATCACATAACAAGGAAGTATTTCCAATTGACAATTCTATTTATTTTAAGCAGTCTGTGGCAGAACCTATCCACTGTAGCACTGTGTAATAGACTGTGTTTCTAATGCCGTTTGATTTATTGCCTTGATAACTACGAGTACCCACCTATATGTGAGTACTTCTAATTTTGCATGTCGGTACATTGGTTTATATGTGTGCTGGAATTAATCAAACATTACAATACGAGTATATGTTGCTTTAAGAGTTTCTAGAAATTACAGAATACAATAAAACCTATCTTAGAAACCAACTGGTTTTTATAAGATATTCCACTGCGATGTGGATTACACTTGGTCGAATGGCACCTAAGCTATATTAGTAACCATGGTAATAATATTCAAACAGCTTTTGAAATCTAGTTACAGGTAACCTAATTATGCTGTAGACTAAGATTCATTATTACTTACTTTATATTTGATCAAGGTACGTAAATTGTTTTGAATAAGTTCATGATAATGATTCTCTTTAGCCACAATAACTTCTATATTAATTATATAGTTGTTTCAAAAGTATCCGATGAAAATGTAAACAAAAATGTACCTGTAAATGCCAATTTGTAATGCCAGTTACAAAATTGAGTGCTTTGATTAAAAATTTAATTATTTTCCTAATTTTTAATGCACCTTAAAATCTTGAAAATTATATTGAGGTTAATATTTAAAAAATATTAAACTCAATATAATTTTCAAAATTTCGATCACACTTCATAATGTTATTGAAACAATAATTTGTCGGAAAAAGTGTCGGTGAAAGATATAAAGTTGAAACCTTTTAAATACAGATAAATGTATTAATAATTCTCTTTAATGAGCGATTGTGTAAGAATTAGATCTGAACAGAATTTGTTTACATTTATAGCAGATACTTTTGGAACAAACCATATGTAAGCCTACTTATATTACTATACTTGGAAAAAATATCACTCGGCAATTTTTATGATGGGCTGTCTGTCCAAAGAGACGAGACATTTTGTCGACGACCTACTTCGGCCTACCAATCTAGATGTAACTTTACATATTCTGCTAAACTCTTAAGACGCCAGTCATGAACATATTCTGCCGCTCTCACGGAACAAAGTCTCTTGCAGTTACTTCGCGCGAACAGTTTAATTCTAACGGGTAAGCGACAAAACTTGGCAACTAACAAGTTTGACGTAACGAGCTACCTTCGTGCTAGTTACCGAGTTTTGCAAATTCATAGGTAGAATGATAGCTAACTGTTTGAAGAAGGATTGCAGTGCTTTAGATTTATTTGGAATGGGATTGAGGATCAAATATGTGTCCTAGATTGGATTAGATAATTTTGATTTGTTAAGGGCAACATCGGCTGATTAGTTTCAGAACAGATGACTGAAAACACAGTTCTAGGTTTCCGGGATTCGGGTTTTTCACGAGAAAAAAGTCCAACATCCTAACTAATATAATAAATCCGAAAGTGAATTAAATTTGTTTATTTGTTTGTTACGCTTTCACGCTTAAACGGCTGAACAGATTTGGATGAAATAAAGCACATAGGTAGACCGTAAACTGGAGAAGGACATTACTACTTTTCATCCTAGATCGCGGACGAAATCGCGGGCAACAGCTAAGTAGGTCTTTATTATTAGCTAAAGCAGTACTCCTTAATCTAAATGTAATTTGACAGCAAAGATGAATAATGTTCAACTTCCTTACGATAATGAATAGAATTTGGAAACCGGATTGGTCACAGTAACATTAACGAAATATGGTTCATTTATCATCAAGCAGCTGAAAGTATAAGAGCGACAAGACATGACGAGCTTTATTTTTTATTTATTTATTCTGAACAAAGTTACATTTGTGTCGAATACAGGATTAATACAATAATAATAATCAATAAAAGTTACAATTAATTCCAAGTTAATGAATACACGGAATAATAATAATAATCAATGAAAGTTACAAATAATATAGATAAAATGTCAAAAATAAAATAAGAAATCAACTTAAACAAAAAAAAAATGTCAAGAATGAGACTTAAACAATAAACAAGTTACACGGTGGCATTATTTTTGTCCCTAAAAAACTCTTCTATACTATAGTAGCACTTGGTCAATAGGAATGAGTTTAATTTGAATTTAAATATTCTTGGACTATTAATCATCTTTAGTTCTAATGGCAATTTATTGATGTACAGACTGTACTTTAGAGCTATGTTTGACAACATTTAATTTTGGCTACAAATAATTAGGCAAATCTTTCCTGCGCGTTTCCACCCTAGTTTCCCTTTCTTCCTTTGTCTCGTAGCAACTCAATTCGTCCGGATAAATTTTTAATCAAAAGTAGACTAGACAAGGACATCCAAAAAATAGTTCAACCTTTCAATATTATGCTCTCTGTATACAAACAAAAATAGAAAAAGTTACATCACTCCGTGTGAGAAGAAGTATCATATCGTTCTTCATTGTTTCATTTTTCAATGTTTTTAGTATTTATCATATGCTTAACGATTGAGTCAGTGATTACTTTCACCTTCTTTGTCAATGGCTACATTCTACTAGTCATTTGTAATATTGTTTTTAACCGCATATTGTTTTTATTCTCTTATTCTGAGGATCCAAGAAATTCATAGAAAAATTGACATAAACGCCCGAAGTTTTATGGAATTGGATCTTACTTTTTATTTGCTGAAATTAGCATCGATTTGTTGATTCTAACATGTGATATTAATATAGTATATAATTTTCAACTCATGGCGTTTGTTGGATAAATAAAATTCATCTCAACTACGGAACGTGCACATTGTGCGTGGTTCAACATGCACTTGGCCGGTTTTTTTTACTCATAATGGTGGTCTGTTAAACGTACCTATAACACAGTTCAATTCTCAGGCAATGTATGACTATTGTATGACCTACGTATAGTTGATACCAATAGATTATTGTTGTTCACGCCAGTTGGTTTGTAGTCTATGCCGTCTACGAGTTGTCCACATCGGTTATTCGTAGACGGTTCATAGCACTTCGTAGTAAAAGCTACGTCACTGCTACGCCTTTACTGACAAGAGTATTAAATCGGATAATGATTGTGACATAGTTATACTTTGAATTTAGTACCAGTTTTGAAGATCTTATCCTATCTCGACATTTCAATTTATATTCGTCACACTTCAGAGTTAGCAGAAAGAGCGTCACTAAGCAATTTTAAAGGAGGCGGAAAACAATATAATAGGACCTTCTGCCTAGAGATTCCCTTACTTTTTTATATTTAAATAACGAAATTAAAACAGTCCCATTAAAAATTTCAACAAAATATTCAAATCGCAGAATTAAAGATTTTTTATTACTTATTCATATCCCTGTTTACGTAAATTTATGATAACAAATTTTTCGTCCATCTTTACGATCCGGAAAAGAGATTTTTTAGACTAAATTATACACGCCCCGCATTTGGGACTAGAGTTTCCGTTTGCAATTTAAATTTTAATAAATTAAGGATAATTTAGGCGAGTTTCTGATACCGCAAAGTATACGTCGCCGAAGAAGATATGCTTAATTTAATTTTTGTTTATTTTTTGAGGAGATAAAAGATAAGTTACTCGGATTATGTCGGTCAGTTAATTTGATCAAGATAAATAAAAAGAAACAAGTCAAAAATGATCTAATAGCCTTATCTGAAGGAGTGAAAAGGGAAAAGATTTAAAACGCTAGACAGAAATGTGCACTAACCGTACTAAATCGCGCGAAAAAGACCATACTGAGTAATGTGAGTTCGCAAAACAATAATGGCGTTCCCATGAAAATTAAGTCTCGGCGACTCTTACTCGGAGACTTGACTTTGATTTTGACAAAACCAAACAGAAACGCGACTATCTTCTGACGCAGTAGGGCGAATCTAACGATTTAAATCTTCGGAAAAGGGTCGAATCATAATAGCTTTCGAGGAGTTCATTCTCTACATAATAATTGTCTACTTCTGAACACCCATATAAAGTCTATAACTGCCCCGCCTTACAAGTTGTAGGTCGTGGGTTCTAACCCAAGTAGGCGCTTTACTTTGTGTAAATCATTTCATCATCACTGCTCTCATAACGGTGAAGGAAAACATTGTGTGGAAACCGGCATGTCCTAGAACCAAAAATTCGAAGACATGGTGACATCTACCAACCCGCACCGGGCCCGCATGGTAGATTACAGCCCACTCCCTCTCGAAGAGAGGACGCCTGTATCCCAGCAGTAGGAACATTATACGCTGATTATGCTTCAGCTTATGTTCATGTATTTTACGTAGTATTTCCTTAACAAATTGCACTAACTCCAAGTACAATCTAAGTATTCATTCTCATACAAATCTGTCCTTAATAGAATTTCTAATCTAACTTAGCAAATACGCGTGATTACTTAGTAATAATAGGCGCATTGAAGCAGACTGACCTATACGTCGTAGTTATAGCAGTGTACGACTATTATATTGCAGGGGTCGCTCAATTGTAGATCAGAAACGTGCAGATATGACAACCTGGATCATCATCTGCCTAGCCTTTTCCCAAAAATATTGGGGTTGACTTCCAGTCTAACCGGATGCAACTGAATACCAGTATTTTAAATGAAGCGGCTGTCTAATCCGACCTCCACAACCCAGTTACTGGGTAACACGATACTCCTTGGTAGGACTGGTTGTCAGACTTTCGGGCTTCTGACGACCAGTAACAACTGTCAAAGATCTACAAATGACAGCCGGGACCAACGGCATAACGTGCTTTCTGAGGCACGGAGGAGTCTCGGTATGTAAAGATGGTCACCCATCCACGGACCAACCCCGACAAGCGTAGCTTAACCTGATGGATCGACCCGTGCGGCTGTTATTACTTAGCCACGAGCTCCTCATATGACAACCTGAATAATTATAATAAATGAATAGCTTTTTTAAGGTTTACTTTATAACATAAACATAACACAATTATTACCTTTATTCCCCAAAGGATTAGGCATGGATGTACACCCACATTTCACCAGTTATTTTTAAGCCCCATGTGCGCAGGGGGCGAGCCTATTGCAATCAACCGGGCACAAATCCAGACTCCGGACCGGTACTGAGAAATTTCAAATGGAAAAATCCAACAACACTTTGCCTGACCTGGAAATCGAACCCAGGAGGACCAGAGAACCCCATTGCTTAGCTTAGCAGTAGTTTGCGATCACTAGACTTACGAGGCAGTCAAATATATTTGTAAAAAGATTTTTTTTAGCTTCGGATTGTCAGTACTCCAAAATGGATTCATTATCGATCCTCGAGTACTATGATAGATTTCCTATTATGATAGATGAATTAGAATGATCTTATTCCATTCTTTACGTGTAAAGACACGTAGTAAGGAATGGAATAAGATCAAAATGTAGTGTGAGTGTGACAGTCAGTTGAAAATTAAAGAATTTTCAACTGACTGTCACACTCACACTACATTTTATTTGACTTATCCAATTTTACAAAAACTTTTCTGAACATTTTTCTAAACTTTTCTGAACATTTTTCTATGACTGACAGCAGAAATGTTTAAATCAGCTTTAAGCTCTAATCAAACTGAGGCGAATCCTGGGCGGGAACAAAATTCACTCGAGCCGATTGCATCAACTGATTTGTATGAAGTTGAAGATATTTAAACCGGCGTGAATAAGCGCGTGACTTCCTAATTATTATACAATCGATGCTTCCATTCGAGTCCCGCGTCCCGCGCGGGACTTGCCTCTTTATGACCAGTTCTTAATGTATATATTTTTTTCAGTACCTACGCGTTTAAACTTTTGACTACCACAAATCAGCTAAAAAGTCTCATCTACGCTTATTTACTTTTTAATCTATGTCCCAACAGTGGCGGTGGCGCGATAGGCTGCGGGGACAAAAGATACCACTGGACTGTAAACTAGATAGCCCTTAAATTAATTAATGGTCGCCAGATAATCTTTTGTGCCATTAGAAATAAAGGGCGAGATATATGTGTGTCTTTAGAATGTATGGTTTTCTCTATTGTAGATGTGAAAAGGGTTTATGCAAGATATTTTATGTAATGAAGGGGGATGTTTAGAATTTTGTGTTTTAGTTTTAGTGGTAGTTTGGAGGATTTAAACATCGTAGTAGGTGGCTTTTATAGGTCCTGCCTACCCCTATGGGAAAACGGCGTGAGTTTAAGTAGGTTAGCTTTGATATTTAATAGATTTTGATAGTGGATGATGGGAAGTGACGATAATTATTAATTGTTTAACATAACACTCTCCTATCCCAGAAAGCATCCGCCGATAAAAAAAAGCGGCGGGACATTTTCGATCAGAACAGTCAGTGCGAAGAATGACTACGAATATATAGGGCAGACTCCACTGGGAGTAGCGCCCCACACGCCAACAGAATCAACACATCTGCTCATAGTCTAAAAGACTGATTGCAAGATAAAATCAGAAGAAAAAAAAAAAACTCATTTATTTATTTAAACATGTTTCCTTTGGCAACACACCATAATCATCACAACATAATAACAAACACACATCACACTATAATTACGTTTATAGCAGGGTTTTGGGTCGAATAAATAGTTTCGTAAATTTTCACAGCTGCATAGTTCAGTTGACGGATGTCAGACCACTGTATGTCAAAACAAGGGGCGCGTTGCCTATTTTTAGGAGGCTTCTAGATTATTCTAGAAGCTTCGCCCTGATCGGGCAAACGGATTGTGAGCGGTTCGTAATAAGTTCCTGTTACAATTGTTGAAATAAAAATAAAAATAAACTTGTTCTGTCGCTAGTCAAGTGAAAACTAAACTACTTTTTATAGACACCATGCAAAATCACGAATCTAAAGAAATTGCTCATTAATAGGCAATACTAAAGCGTAGGTAATGTCGTACAATTATAATTTCTGGTCCTAAAAATGTTTACGATCATAAAACGTTTATTTACCATAACTTTTAACCAATAACCAACATACCGTGAACCGGAAACCAGAAAAAAAGTAAAACAATATCGTGAAAAAAAATCTAACGCACAGGTATTTTTTCAGTTGACTGAACACTTTGATCATTCGTTAGAAAAAACCCAGTGGCGAGTCGTTCCAAGTAAATAAAAAAAAATTGGTATAAAGCCTCATGCAGACTGGCACGACTTGTCGCGGGACGTGTTGCGTGGCGATTGCGCGATATTATCGCCACGCTACACCTTCCATACTAGCGCACCGCGATATCGCGGGTGCGACAGGCAGCGTGACACTCAGCACGACACCAAAGGAACATTTTGTATGGCGTCGCGTCGATATCGCGCTAGCCACAAAAGTATCTTCTGTGTCGCGGCGCGACAGTTCGCTCCTGTGTGTAGTATCGCGCGCGTTTTTATAGTACTTGTTCTACGGATATTATACATATATCGTAGAATCACGTCGCGAAACAAGACGCTCCAGTCGGCACGAGCCTTTATGAGGCCTAGGGTCCAATACAGGAATAAAGTATTTTGTATTAGATTTCTGCTAATATCAAATTTAAAAGGGGCTCGTGGCTAAATAATAACAGCCGCACGGGATGATAGGAGGTTATACTACGCCTGCGGTCGGTTCGTGGATGGGTGACCATCCATTACGAAATCGGGTTCTGTTCAAAACAAGTATTTTTTTAAATTAAACTTCTGTTAATAATACCAAAATATATTAAAATTATTACGAGCTCGTGGCTAAGTAATAACAGCCGCACGGGTCGATTCATCAGGTTAAGCTACGCTTGCCGGGGTTGGTCCGTGGATGAGTGACCGTCTTTACATATCGCGACTCCTCCGTGCGTCGGAAAGCACGTTAAACCGTTGGTCGCGGCTGTCATTTGTGTATCTTTGACAGTCGTTACGGGTCGTCAGAAGCCCGAAAGTCTGACAACCAGTCTTGCCAAGGGGTATCGTATTGCTCTGTTACTGGGTTGTGGAGGTCAGATAAGCAGTCGCTCCATGTAAAATACTGGTATTCAGCTGCATCCGGTTAGACTGGAAGCCGACCCCAACATGGTTGGGAAAAAGCTAGGCAGATGATGATATTAAAATTATTACGAGCGGTATTGTTATTTTTATGGGCGTACTGAGTCCTATAAAAGTTGCCCCAAATTTGGGATAAGTGAAATTTGTGTTGGTTGCAGAATTTTTGCGGTAAAGTGATTCTTTGTTAAAATTTATTTTATTTGTTTGAAACTACGTCTCGGCGCGGAAGATCCGGCTGCCGAGTTTCAGGTTCAAATTCGATTCTGCGGAGACTGTGTTTTATAAGCAGAAAATAAAAACAGAAAAAACAGAAATAAATGATCACAAAATGTAATTTTCTCAAACATGCTTGAAAATTCGAGCATTATTTTTATAACCTTCTTCGAGATAAATCGAAATTGCTGTACAGGTCAAAAACAAGTGACGATGCGACCAGAGAAGATACTATGAAAATCCATATCTGGCGTGTTTAGCGGCCAAATAAATTACTATGAAAACTCATATCATATGTCGTGTTATTTAAAAATGGAACGAACTTTTTACTCCAGCACATGGCAACCAAGGAGGTAACTTATGAAAGATTTTATTTAAATTTCAAATTGGCTTGCAAATAGAACAAAGAAGAAACAATAGTACATTACTGTCGCGGCCTGCAATAAGGGAATTGATGGACGATCGTGAAAATGAGGGCCGAGGCGAAGCCGAGGCACTCATGCGTGAGTCCATCAATTCCTGATTGCGGCCAAGGCTTGTATAGTACTTTTCTCAAACAACGCGTGGAAATTCAAACTGAATAAATTAAATAGAAATTCCAGAATCAATGACGAATAACTATCATTTTTCATGCGCCAAAAAAACCTTTAATATTTACATAATATGTACGATTACATCGCACATTTATTCAGTGCGCTACCGTATGCATTTGTACCTAATGTAAATTGCTGAATTACTGATATTATTGAGTACACTTGTGACCGTTCTATCGTAAACACGTTGTTACTATTAATATTTTTATTTATTAATCAACTATCTATCAAGAAGTCAGCTAGACTAGTTTTCTTCCAGCTGAACTTAACACATCTATTAGCAAGCAAGTGTTTGTACCATATAAAATCCAATCCACCTCTAAACAAAAGCCCTCTGCTCAGTTCCTTTAAACAAAAACGAATCGTTGTGCTTACCAATTGTAACTTTTTTTATTGCCAAACTGGGCTCATATAAATAGATTCTTAAGAGGAAATAGGGTCGGTCTTTTCTCCATACAAAAAGTCATAATTCGAGGTTCGGCTCTCGTCTATTTCCTCCTCCAATATTGGACCAATTTGAAAGATATTTTATAAATTAAATAAGAAGGATATTTACTGTGCCCTTATGTTTTTCTTTATTTATTAATAGTTGTCAAATTTGTACAATATGCCTCTGATGACAGCGATCTAAACAGGCAATTTTGAGCATTTTCTGAGGGTTCTAGTGCTTCTACAGATGATGTATAATTAAAAGGGAAAACATAGGGGCATAGAAATAGTTGATTTTTATTTTATTGTAAAAAATCATTGCTGTAAGGTCATAAACCAGAGATAAAACAGGCGAGAGCGTTTGTATGGAGAGGGGACCAACCCTATTTCCTCTTAGCACTTTCTTATGGAAGGGTCTATTATGTCAAGCTACGAGGTCTTTGCTTCACTATTGGTAAAGATATATGAGTCCTAATTTTATCTAATAACTGTCCGTAAATTATTGAAATCGGTCATTAGTTAGCAAAATAAAAAATTGTAACGTTCAAACGTAGTAAATTAAAAAAACAAAACTATAATATCAAGACTGGCTAACGAATGGCGAATGGCGACAGATATTCATGTTATCACACGGAATTTCGTATAGCTATCTGCTAACCTAAGAACGAAAACACCATCTAAATCACTCGACAATAAAGTACTACATTCAACTACCCAGAACGCATATTGGATCGGAATTAGGAACCCATTAGTACTGGAAACCGGTTTGAACCGGCTATTTCCGAATAAATCCGGATATCAGCGACTTCCATTTAAGCTTTTCCGGGTATTCTGTGTGGTTGAGAGCGTTTGTTAACTACGTATATATTTGGTATTTAGGTTCAATAAGATTCATTCCGGTGCTATGTTTTGTTCTAAGTGCCGGTCTTGTTAAGCATTGTTCACACCGCCTGCGCCGCCGGCGCCGGCGCATTAGTACGAATCTCCATGTAAACTATTACATAAACTGTATATTCACGACTACCCTTGTGTATAATAAACACTTTAAACAATAAAATTGGAAATCTTGAGGTTATTAATAGCTTCGGGGACCATCACAATGTGGCAGGATATCAAATCGGAGACATGAAGGATTAAAATATTTGCAACTAGGTGTTTTTCGCGACTTTGTCTGCGATACAGGATAAAAAGTGTCCTATGTCCTTCTCCAGCTCCCAAGTTCTGTCTTTCATAAACATTAGTTCAGTGGTTTAGGGGTGAAAAGGTAACAAAGACAGACAGACAGAATTACTTTCGCGTTAAAAATATTTGTTAAGATTTAAACCTGATAGATTTTATAACCTCTTTTTAGATGTATTTATGTTTTAGCACTCTTATTTATAAACATTAGTTAAATTTTAATCAATTGATTAGCGAAATCTTTATTTATAAACGCTATTTAGCGCTAAGAGGTCGCTAAGCAATTGATTAGTAGCTGTCAAAATTAAACACCACCGGTCCACTATTAAGAGGATGCTAAGAGGCAAGATGGCGGATTTTATTTGAATCAGCTGATCGATCCCATAGGTATATTGTGTGCTTCGAGGTAATTTTGATCGTAATATCGAGTTGGCCCTTAGTAAATATGGATTTCGACAATCTTTAACGGGATTTCAGAACGACGTAGAAAGATTACATAATTTTGAAACGCCATTTTCTTTTGTTCTTTTGTTCTTTGTGTGTTGCGACACTTTCCTTATTACCACAAAACCGTGTTTATCAGTTGTTTAGCCTAAACATCTGTTAGATATGACATTTCTGTATGGAGTTTGACATAAAAATGACATTACACACGCGTTGAACAAGTGTCTAAGTTTTTGTAGTAAGGCCCTTGTTATCAAACTGGTAAAAATGCAAAATTGGCTTGTTAGCATTAATTTCACCTAATCGATGTATGATGAACCTTGGATTTACTGTCAATAAGTCCAATTCCTCTGTGGTTGAGGGTTCCGGGTGAAGCTTGCTTCCACTATTCGCCTGATCATCACTTACCATCAGGTGAGATGCAGGCCAAGAGCATCCCCGGTGAGGTTAAAGATATAAGGATTATTATTATCAAAAACAAAATGTTTATTGAAAAACCCACAACGCCCTTGAATAACCTTTATATTTTTATTCACCCTGTACCGTGTTTATCTATCCGGGACAAAGCGTTCCGCAAACGGAAAGGCCCATCCGTGAAAAGAATGTAATGCTGTTACGGACAGCCATTTTGTTAATGCAGATGCATATACTGCCTTATGAAAGCGTACGTATGCGAGCTGTGTGTTGTGGTGCAAGTGAAAATATCAGGAGCTTTTTGTAATATCTAAATGGTTTGTTTGATATGATGTTTTTTTTTGGAGAGGTACATTCCACATCATAATTTAAAAAAAAAAGTAGTTTGTAATAAAAGTGTTGAATTTATTATTGGGTTTACTTTGATTGAAGTATGGCAGCACCATTACTTAACAATTGAGTCCGTTTATGATTATCTAGAACATTGTTTTTAAATTAGGCGCCAAATGTCAAAATTTTTGAAAATATTCAATTAAATTAAGCATAATTATTCTTTATATTATCCTTTAATATCATAATCCAAGATTTACAGCCTACAATCTACATTTTTAATGTGCAAAAAAGCATTATATGTAAGCGTATTTATGTAAGTAACATTTTGAGATCATATAAAAGGATGCTCACACGTTTTAAATTATTTTCTCTGCTACTAATGTTAATTTATTAAGCCATTTTATTAACGCTGAGTTATTACGTCTGACTTAGAAATAATAGGACTCGTGGTGCTGCTGAAATGAGAATTAGATGTAACTGTCAGATTTAGTTAATGTTTAAAACTTGATTTAATACAATCTGTGGTTGAACAATGTGTTTGCATGAACACTATGCTAAGTACTCTAATTATTATGATAGACTTTATACTCAAAAACAGCGTTTTACCTACGCTTTTAAGGATAGTCAATGCGAGATTTAAAATAATTGGTTACACAAAAAAAATCGTATCATCAATTTTGTATGTGTTTTTTTTTTTATATGACAAACAAAATCGATGTCGTCCGTTCTGCCAATGTCTGAAGTCTAAAGACAACTGGTTTTTTTTACAACTATCTATTTTGCGTTACTTATGTCAATTTTCACTTCAAGAAACTGGTCATATCTTACACTGCCTTAACTTATCAACTAAAACAACACGGGGGATGAAATAAAAAGCTTTCGAATGAATTCCTATGGTTCCCTGAATTATGTATGACGGATTACATTATCGTACTAGTTGTTTATCCAGTGTTCGCCCGGGTGCGTTGCACACGGATTGTCAGCCTCTGTTGGTGCACATGGGCTTTTAATGAAGTCTCCTTTTCATTTTGTTGAGAGTTAAAGTGAATTATGTAGGTTGGTTTGAGAATTTTCGGGTAATAATTTAATTTTTACCCAGGGAAGATGGTTTTGCTATGAAGTTTTAGAAATGTGTGTAGAATTATGAGTTATACATTGTATGAAAACTAAGAGAGAGCGCTGCGAACAATACAGAGAAGCATGCCAAAACTACACCTCCGCTCTGTGCGTATACGCTCACACGCACATTTACAATCAAACTACACCTCACTAAGTGCACCCATGTTTACGAAACCGGACTCAAGTCACTGTTGACAGCGCTCTGTCTTGGTTATTTGGTCTGAGTTCTTGTCATCTTCGCTTGGATCTTCTACGATGCCATTTTTTCTCCATTGACTATTATTTGACAGACATGGACACAATAGATAGCCCATCAGAGAAATTTAATTTTTCTTTACCTTACTTACAATAAATCTGTATAGCCTTTTCCCAACTATGTTGGGGTCCGCTTCCCGGATGCACTGCCAGGATTGCGGGAAAGTCCGAAAGGGATACCTGGGCTCTTGGCAACAGGCAACTGAAGGAACACGGGTGAGTTTTAGTCAAAAATCTGACACGCCTTTCGCTCCGCCCAGAGCGGGAGAAGTCATATGATGATTTCCCAGACTTAAAAAAAAAAAAAATGTAACCGCATGCAGCTGAACCAGTATTTTAACATGGAGCGACTGCTTATCTGACCTCCATAATCTTCCTGACTCCCTTTTGGTAAGACTGGTTGTCAGACTTTTTGAACTACCCGTAACGACGACTGTCAAAGATCAACGGCTTAACGTCCATTCCGAGGCACGGCGCGGTCTCGATATGTAATGGATGGTCACCCATCCACGAACTGACCGCGGCAAGCGTAGCTTAAACTTCGATCGATCCGTGCGGCTAATTTTAATTACGCTACGAGCCCGAACTAATAGTCTAATTAGTTTTAAATGAATTACTAAACATACAGATAATATAAATATCCATCGCAATGTTGTTTCATAAACAGTTCAAGAGGCAAACATTTAATATTTTAATTAATATCATGGTGAGCTGAAGTGTTTATTTTAATCTCGAATGGAGAGACCTGCTTGCATTTACTCTTCCACACTGTAGTATTAGCTGTGCCCCGCGGTTTCACCCGCATAACGCTGCGTTTCCACCAGAGATGTGGGAGGATGCGTAGCGAGGGATGTGTTTGTAAAGAACCAATGGAATCGCTTCAATTACCTCGCCTCGGTCAGCACAGCTCTGGTGGAAACGGCTCAGCGGAGCTAGATTTTTGCGCATACAAAACAAGTGAGGGATGCGTGCGAGGGATGTGTACGAGGGATGTGTTACGAGGAATGTGTGTTGAGAAGGATGTGTTGCGAGGTTTGCGCATACTGTACCAGAAAGTCCATAGAAGGACCGCACCCCCGTCGATACATTTCACAGCTTCGCAACGCATCCTCGCACCACACATTAATGCGCATTTTCACAGCTCCGCTTCACATCCTCGTAGGCACATTTTCATCGCACAGCTTTGGTGGAAACCCCCACACATTTTTACAGCACAGCTAGACATCCTCGCACGACACATTTCCATCGCACATCTCTGGTGGAAACGCAGCCTAAGCCTCGATCCAGTGGGAATATCGAGATAAAATGTATCCTTTGTCCTAATCCAGATCATGGTCTACCCATGTGCCAAATTCTGAATTAAGGAATTATTACTATTTACCTGTATTAGCACATAGGGTACTTTAAATCTCGGTAGTAAGTTCCCGTGGGATATGTTCCAAAATCCACGTGGGCGAAGCCGGGGACAAAAGCATTTATACATATTACAAACTAGCTTCCGCCCGCGGCTTCGCCCGCATGGTATGTCAATAAAAAGTAGCCTATGTCCTTTCTCAAGCTCTAGACTATCTGTGTACCAAATTTAATTTAAATCGGTCCTGTAGTTTTGGCGTGAAAGCGCGACAGACAGACAGAGTTAATTTCGCATTTATAATATTAGTAAGGATTAAAGTCACTTTTCATGTTTGTCTGTATGTCCGCGTTGTTCTTCTAAACCATGCAGCAGATTTTTATGAGGTTTTCACCACCCACAATACGTTAGTATTAAAGTTACTTATAACTAAGAAATCTCGATGTTTTGTCAAGTCGTACAAAACCGTGAAAAGCAGGGGAGGCTCGCTAGTGACTTATGAAAAACTACACTTGTACATCTGCTGTTAAAAAGAATGAGATCTTGTGAAATAGACGAAACAATTTTTGTTTGCAAATTCAAAGCAACCTAAAAACATTACAAAGACAGGCTTTTTAAACGAAAATAATTTAAAAAGAATCAGTCATTTAAGCCTTACGGCTATAATTTGATCAGAATTCGACAAAGAACCTGCAATATTCATTAACCTATCTATCTGTTCATGCCGTCTTCATCTTTATTGCTTACAAAATAAGAACTAGATTCAAATGCATAAATTATATCCCTTTGCCTTTAATTGTGTAAACTAATTTCAACTTTACCCGCAAACAAATAAGAACAAAATTTGAAGAGGCATAAATAACCCTTTACTGTTTACGACCTTTTTTTCGAAAACAATAGATCTAAGCTGGTATCGAGTAGAATTTTATTCGGTCGTTCGAACCTTTAATAATTGAATAACTTTGAACCCAGAACCCGTTAGAATTTCACAAGGAAACCTATAAAATTTACCTCGAACTTAAGTTTTAGAGTTTTCAGGTAATAATTGATACGATGGACCGCCGTAAACCGGTCTGAACCGGTTATGGGCGGTTGAAGCCAGACCGATCGAGTGTCCACTAGAATTCCTTGGACAATCGATGTTTATAGAGTGCATTTAGTGGAAGGAATCGATACATGAGACTAAAAGATACGTAGACATTTCGATTTCTTATTCAGGTCTCTGAAATATAGCCTTATGAATTTATGAAGCAGCTTCTGAAACGGAAGTTATAGCTACTGTATGAAATAAGTAGGATTTGGTATCAATCAGGTTCTTTTTCTTATGAGTACCTGTCACAATTTCGAACATGACCTAAATATTATATCATCAAGATAAACAGAAAACAGATTTGAAGCAGCCAGACATTATGTACCCCTATAAGACTTTATTACATATCGAAACAAGTAGGTAAACCACGGAAAAAAATTCACATAAACCAAAATGGCCACCGAAAATCCATCACATTATATAAATCCTATCCCATGAAATAGGATCGTATTCCAAGCATAACACAAATACCTTTCAAGAAAATATTCTTGTAAACTCGATATTTCGACATGGCGCACACTATGCGACAAGCGACTGCGGCAGGTCCGGTGACTAGACGCAGCGATAGGCTGCGGCCGATAATTTTCATATATTATGATCAATGCGACGCACACTTGGCATTGAGTTGCAGAGTCACAGCGACAGGCTAGGGGAGTCGCACGCTCTCGTTACAATGCACGCACACACCCGACGACTGTCGGATGTGCTGTGAAGGCAAGTGCAATAAGAAGCTCTAAATTCACTCACAACACTGCAGTCTCTCTCGAATACTCAAAGAAAATGATATAACGACTAGTCGCAGATGCATACGACAACTCTGCGTCTTGTTACAGCGACTAGATGCAACGACAAGACGCATAGTTTGTGCACTTCATGGGAAGGGAAGCAAATGTGTTGTCACAGGACCAAGGAGTTTGTGGATCACCAACCTTCCAAATAGAGTATAAGGTTTCATGAAGGAGGATTAACTGTAATGCTGTTGGCAGATTAACAAAAGGGGGAATGACATGATTGACATAGAATTGAAATTGAAATATGAAATTGAAATTCGTGCTACTTTATTTGTTGCTGATTAAAGAGCGAAAAACGTTCAAGAAACTCATAACTAAATATGTTTCTCTGCCCCGGGTCGGTGTAAGTAAAAGGGATATACGTACTTATATTAATAGTTCTTCATTTTTCGTGTGGTTAGTGACTAACCTGGTGTCAGAGTTTTAAAGCCGCCCGAGGGCCTCTGAATTGGCTTCACATGCCGTCGAGAAATATCTCTCTGGCATGCATTCATCACGATGTTTTCCGTCACCGTTTTTAAAACAAGTGATAACTAAACAATACGCATATGAATCCGAAAAGTTAGAGGTGCGTGGCTTGGGTTCGAACTCGAGACCTACAACTTAGCAGTCCGACGGTGACACCACTAGGCTATCGTTGCTTATGTATATAATTATTAATAGTTGATCGCCGACTGTTCACACCGCCCGGCGAGTACACGTTTGTGGCAGCGACATTAGGCGATGATGGAAAAGGCAGAAATGTATAGGACTGACATAAACTATCGAAAAGCTTATGTCAATCCTGTTGAAAGTCGTTGTAGAAATACGAAACGCATTCAAGCGATTGTCACTTGTCTAGACCCTCAGAGCTGTCAAAGAGAGTACTCGCTCAGCGACTCGCGCTTGGCGGACAGAACACTCACTGAGAGACTCACGCTTGGTATGTACATGCGCATAGCATAATCAGCCTATAATGTCGCCACTGCTGGCTGGGTCTTCGAGAGGGCGCTCCAGACGCCACCCAGTGGGCCGTAATCTACCACGTGGGGTCGGTACAAGTTGGTAGATGTCACATTGTCGCACATTCGCTGCTTGCCAACTCGGTTTTAATTGCTACGTCTACTCGCTTCTCTCTCGGGCCTTACTTATATGAGATAATTCCAAAAAAGTTTCAATACAAGGTTGAGAAAAAACCGAGCCCCACCTAAGAACTTATTCGGTGCCAGTAAGAACCGAGGCCTGGACTTGTATAAACTCTCCGATAGAATGCTAACCTTCCGGGTAACTTGCCTGTTGTTTGTGGCCGATCAAAAACAGCTATGACATACTGATAGGCAATGGGAAGAGCTTTTTTATAATTCTACTAGATTTATTTTACCTGCACGCTTAGAATAATCAAAATAGAAACTGGAAGCATAGACAAAATCATAGATAAGCAATCACAATCTGTCATTTTGTCTATTCTTCCGTCGAAAAAATTCGTAGAAAACCTGTTTCAATGGTTGTCATGCAACACGTGCTGAAGGGGGGTAATTTGGTTGATAAATCAATAAATCTTGCAATTCGAAACATCGTTTACTATCTGGATATATTTTTGGTTTATGAAAAAACCATTGCCATCTTACTGATTGAATTACGCACGTGCCAACGTGTGTTGGGCCATGTCAGTTTTAGTTTTTTATTCATCAACTCGTCCTACATGCCTTTGGCCCATTTAGGACGACTGCACATTTATTTTGATTGTCAAGTCGTCCTAAATGTGCCGTAGCCACGTAGGACGAGTTGATGAATTAGACGTAAAAGTTTTTTAAGTCATTTTAACTAACACTATATGGATTGTATGTGTAGTCCGAAATTAAGAATATATTATATTATTATTATCACTTTTTATCAGGTAAGGTCATTGTTAACGACTTTATTAACCGATTGTGAAGACTGTCAATCTACGTATAGATAAATATTGCAGCGCTTATTCATGATATGAAATGTTACAGGGGGCTCAAAACGGTCACTTTAGCAGAATCATAATATGTAAATATTATGAATCATTGTAAAATGTCACAAACTGACAATTCATAATAATCCTATTATGAATTGTCAGTTTCCTATTATGAATTGTGAGTTTGTGACATTTTAACAAATGAATTATTATTATTATGAACTATTTCGTATTATGAATTACACGCAGATCCCTCCGTGTAATTCATAATACGAAATAATTCATTTGTTTGATAGTTTCTATGGAGATTCGTAAAATGGTCCACAAATTATGAATTGCTTTTATGTTAAATTAGAGGAATTGCTAATGACATTGGGATTCAGGAAATGAACTGCCTTTAGAGGAATTGCTAATGTGACCGGTTTAGGCCCCCTGGTCTAAGTAGATATAGTCCTTTTCAGCGACTCAATAATATTGATAGAGGTCACAAACGATTTCACTTCCCAGATAACAAGTTTTATCAAAGTGAATTTTAGTATTTTGCAAATATTATTTTAGAAAGCTCTGTTCGCCATCTTCCTTGTCTGTATGTCAACATCGACAGGCCATCACGTCCTTTGTTAGTGAATTGTTGAAGGGAAAAAACAGCAAAAAACTTTTTAATGCGTGAATAGATTTACAAAATGTATCGTCCCTTACGTAATCAAGGATTTTCGGGATTTTTTCTTAACAAACTTTGTGAAGAGGGTATTGGTGGTACTTGCTGAGTTAATTTTGTGTGTTATGTTGTGAAAACTTTACTGAAAGGTAAGTTTAACGTCCGAAGATTGAGTAGGATTGTAGCAGGTTGTTTTCTGTAGTCTGTTTACCCCCATGGGAACAAGGCGTGAGTTTATATACCGACTATTTTGCCCCAAAAGTAATATTATAGGTTATAATCCTAACTATATAATCCTAACTAATATTATAAATGTGAAAGTGAGTTTGTTTGTTTGTTACGCTTTCACGCTGAAACGCCTGAATGGATTTAGATTAAATTTGGCACATGGGTAGACCATGACCTGGAATAGGACATAAGATACTTTTTATCCCAATATTCCTATGGGATCGAGACTTACGCGGGTGAAACCGTGGGGCGCAGCTCGTATAATATAATCCATATAAAACAAAGTCGGGTTAGTTACACCATTTATATCTCAAGAACGGCTGGACTGATTATTATGATCTTTGATTAATTGTTGGATCTGTCTCCGCCCCGAATAGCATAAAATAACTTTATTTCCAGACCATAAATTCATTACAAACATACATCTATATTTTTATTAGTAAGTACTTATTAAACTAAACTAGTTAATGACTAGATATATATACTCAGTATTATACGTAGTGGTAGTAGTTGATAATAGTGACATCCCTTATATTAATTTCTCAATGAGATCTAAATTGGTTAGTGACGCACTTAAAGAGCAAAAAACCTTTTGCGAATTCAATCAATCAAGAGAACAAAAAATCATCCCCACAAAAATCTGGAGTCAAGACAAATCTCCTTAAATATATTTCTAGAACAGTCAAATATACCGAAAACGTAACGTATTATTCGAAGTTACCAAAATCTAGAAACAACAAGCACAAAAATAGGTACACCACAATTTACGCACAAATTCCGGGACGAAAATCCCCGAATGACTTCGAAAATGTAACGCAAATGGAGATAGCTAAGCTAAGGCCAGGGTGACAAAAATATCATGTAATAGAGTCCATAGTCGGTAGGTAGGTACATCGGGGCGGTCACGTACACACGTTATGAAGGTGGCTTCGAGCGAGTGGTACATTGCAGGAGTTACTCAACGTCCCGCGATATGGATGTGTTTGGAGTACTGTGACTGTGTTGTCGTGTTTGCAGAAAGTAGTCCTGGGATTATATATTGCCTCTTAAGAATATAAATAAAACGAGTAACAAAACATAAAATCACGCCTGTAATCCTTGAAGGGTTTGGCAGAGGTGTATCTATCCGCCTGACACAGGTTCTCACCGGACATGGCAGCTTCGGGAGGTACCTGTGTAGGATTAGGCGGGAGGAAACGCCCGGGTGTCACCACTGTGTGGATCGCCCGGAGGACACGGTGGAGTATACGGTTGAGGTGTGCCCTGCTTGGGCGGAGCACCGCCGTGTCCTCGTGGAGGCGATTGGCGGCAGTGACCTCTCGCGTCCGGCCCTGGTTCAGGCCATGGTACGGAGCGAGAGGGCATGGGAAGCCGTCACCTCCTTCTGCGAAGCAGTAATGCTCGCGAAGGAGGAGGCGGAACGCGTGAGGGAAAGGCAAAGTTTGCGCCCTCACGCCCCTAACCGCCGCCGTTGGAGACGCCCTGGGCGTCGGGAATCCCAGGCGGATTTCCGGCCACCATAGGCGCGGGCTTGCGGACGGCGAGCAACGGGCAGCTCGCCGTCCGATAAGGACCAGGCCCGGGTCGATGGCGCGTCGTGTTCCACGCGCGCTTCAAAGAGATGTCAGCAAAAATGACGGGGTCCAATAGGACCGATGCCTGCCAGGGTTGCGGGAAAGTCCGAAAGGGATACCGGGACCTTGGCAACAGGCAAATGAAGGAACACGGGTGGGTTTTAGTCAGTAAAAGTCTGACACGCCCTTCCGCTCCGCCCAGAGCGGGAGAAGTCATTGGATGATTTCCCACCCTCAAAAAAAAAAAAAAAAAGAGGTGTATCTATAGTAACACCCACATTTTGCTAGTTAAGTTAAAATTCTATCAAATAGGGGGCGAGCTTACTGTCACTAAGACTCCAGGCTGCTTCTGAGAAATTACTGATTGAAAAATCCAATAACACTTTGCTCGACCTGGGAATCGAACCCAGGACCTCATGCTCAACAGTAGCGCTTGTGGCCACTAGACAGTAACGTGAGCGCGAGGGAGTGACGTTTTATTTACAGAAAACCATGTATCACTTATTAATTTTTGTTAACCGCTATTTAATATTATTTTTATCACAAACGCCCATATAAATGTAAAAGAATAAAATTTATATACATATTATTATATATATTATAATACATAGGTATAATAACATAAATTCAACGTAGCAGGTCGTAACCCATTTTTAGATGAGTTTAAAAATCAATAAATCACCATGTAAGTAAAATAAAATTAGTCTTATGGCTAATTTTTTATTATTATTATGTGTGTACACTCAAAAACAAAAAACAAAAAACGCAACGGAAATCCTAGCTAAAAGCAAAGTTACCCTACAACAAAGATTCGTTCTACGAATTATTTGAAGTGAGCTGAGTACGTCACGGCCACATCACATCTATCAACTCCTCCGTATGTATTGGTACATACACAATACGCGTCTACGAAACTTATACAAAAGAGCTTTTCATATACCTATAAATAGATTTGGGTGTAACTTTGTGGGAAACTGGTGTATTCTGGCGTTAATTTCAATGTTTTGAGGTAATGAGTGGAATTCCAAAATAATTCTAATTTGCATAATAAAATTACCAAGCTTGATATTGATAACGTTATAAAGACTGACATATTATCTTCTATTCAGGCACAAGCCATTGATTGGCTGGGACGAACCATTGACATTTTTCCAGAATAAATCGGTTGAAAAAAAAAGGTTTTACTTTTATTTAATTCAAGTACTCTAGGATAAGGTATAATTTTAAGTTTATTAGCCACGTCCTCTTAGTAATATGTTATTTTAATTACAACATTAAATAAGCCTAATAACGATTATAGTGTTTACTTTCAGGAAGTAAAGTGTACGGTAACCGTTATCAGACATGGCGGGAACGAAATGGCGGGAACGAATAGGTAAACAAGATGGCGCCTAAACACACAACACGTGAACTAGTGTGGCCATAAATGTGGTATAATTATGTTTTAATGGATTTTTGTTTAGTTTATATTATGTCCCGTTTACGTGTGTTAAAAAGCCCTGCTGCGGGACCTATTTAGCGTGGTCGCGGGTACACATGATGCTATAATATAGTTTTATGTTAAAGATTTTTTTTTTTAATTTCGCAGACTAATTTGACAGGTGCAAATGTCAAACTCCAAATTGAAAAAAAAAAACAGCAATCACTTGAAATGTCAAATTAGTCTACGAGATTTTAAAAAAAACTAGGTTTTAATTTGTACAAATGTGCTCCTTTCATCCAGTGCTGTGCCAAATAAACAGTTTTCTTTCGGTGATGGATAGGCCACTATATATTCAGATTTCTTTACCTACGTCAATATTCCTGCTGTTCCGAAGAGGACGCGATAACCACTACAAAATCTCAAAACAAAAACCCCAAGATCTACAGCACATACAAATCCGAAGATATTAATATTTTGTGTTGAGGTTAGTTCAGATCCCTAAATACAACCATCTTAACAATAACTGACCTTTAATCATTGATCTATAACTTTTAACATTTCGAACCTTCCCATAATCTCTCATCTAAAAATAATTCCCCATCGTAAGGCCTTTACCATAATAGCTGAAGTGAAGCCCATTAATCCAATCACAACGACTGCCGTCCGAGTTAACCTCCATGTAACGGAGGAAATGTTTAATAAACCGCCAAATTGGACCCCCGCCCACCTCAGGGCGTAACAGGTGAAGTATGACCCATAAAATTATATTAGTGATATAAATGGAGGGACCAGAAGACGTGGAGTTGGTGGATTTTGTTAAATTATTTATGGTTTGTTGACTAAAGGGAATAATGAATGATTATACGTAGAATGTAAAAGAAACTAGGAAAAATACCCCGTTCAAAACTAATTTACAGTTTTGCATGTTCTCCGGAATCTTTCAAACTGATACAAACATTACAGACAATATAATTACAAGATTTCTTTAGAAATAAGCATTGCCTTTGTACATACGTATTTTTTTGTTCCTTTCTTCTTGTCTGTATATATTTGTGTGTACATAAATGGTTAAATAAATAAACATTTATTAATCTTCCAACATCTTCAGACCTAATTAAGTTTTACCTATTGCTATTTAAAGCCAAATATAATTAATTACACATGAAGAAATAAATAATGTATCAAGTTTTACATGCGATGCGGGCGGCCATCTTGAAACGGGTGTCTACAAGACATACTACATAATATGTCGAAAATTTTAATTTTTTTAATGAAATTACAGTAATTATGGTACTAAAATCGTGAGTTTTAAATAGCTATCCATTTTTAATTTTCAATAAGTAATAAGATTTTTGATTAAATTTTTGCAATATTACAGTAGCTATGCGCCATCTTCCGGATCGGACAGGTTTTTTTCATACATTACTAGCTGATGCCCGCGGCTTCATCCGCGTGGATGTCGGTTATTATATACCAAAACTGTACTCGAGAACCACTCTATCTATTGGTGAAAACAGCATGAAAATCGGTGCAGGAGTTTTTGAGTTTATCGCGTACAGGACGACAGACAGACGCGGCCGAGGATTTTTTTAAAAATAATGTAAGGATATAATACCTGGGATGATTGAATAGGATAGACGAAATGCAGGACTTCTACTAGTAGAAGTCCTGCATTTTAAAGAAGTATAGTTACCACCTCTGACGTCACGTGTCTTGCTCTTTAGTGGTAGTAAATCGTAGTTTAGGATGACGGCGTCATAATTTTGGTAGTATATAGTGTACCATCAATTGTTTATTATATTTCTTAGTTAACGTTAATGGTTCGTCAGGAATGGTGGAATTTTTATGGTGTAGGTATAAGGAAACTGGAGCATGTTTTGTTTTTCAAACGAGCAAATCTTAAATACAGGTAATAATAGTTAAAATAAATCCGCGGTTGAACGAACTAAATTTAGGTTTTTTTATTGTTATAAACTGGTACAGTACGACACAATTTAGGTGTAGCATTGGCAAATTTTGTAAAACCGATCACATTCCGAACTGAGTGCGCCTTCAAAATCTCCAATCTTTATTACTGCTTTAGGTGAAAATGATCTTTACGAAAACGCAATAACTTGTAAAGTTTTATGACCAAATACATTCGTAAAATTGAAATGAATAAATGCAAATTTTCAAATGTATGTTACATTTAAGTTGTGTCGTACTGTACGAATATCACCTGGTAAATGGCATCTCAGTCACGTTATTGACTTTGTTACCTTATCAAAATAACAGTTATTATGATAATTTACTTACGTATGTAAGTTGGCCGATGGGGCCGATGGGGCCGAATGGTTTTGTAGTGGCGACCGCGTACCAGAATACGTAGCGTTGGAAGGCCTCCCAAAAGGTGGACCTTGTGGAGGCCGCAAGAATCCGCTGGATGCGGGAAGCACAAAACCGGTCAGAGTAACGGTGCTTGAGGGAGGCCTATGTCCAGCAGTGGACGTCTTTCAGCTGAAATGATGACTTACGTATGTACCACCATTGATATATAAATCGTACCGCTCATATCGTGAAAAGAATGAAAGCTCGGCTTTTTATATGTAAGAAATTAACTGTCTTAACGAAATCAGTTGAAGTTTAGCCGGTGTATATGCAACACTAACGAAACTCCAGTCGCAGTCCGCTGCTCGAAATAGGACTCGCCAAATCCACAACGAAGCAAAACTAATACTATTTTCAGTGCTTCAAACGGCAACTAAGACAGACTGGAGAATAGTAAACTCAGGTACGACACAAATAAACTAAAAAAACAAATCAAATCATTTATTTTACAGTTCATGAAATTCAATTTGCTTGTAATTCATAGGTACATCTGTGATACAGGTTTATCCTAGTACAGGCATTTAACATTACAATACCTTTGTAAATTATTTCTAAGACTTGTTTTTTTTTTTTTGTTGATGTTGAATAAAACTGAAAATGTCAAAATAATCATTAATAATGTCAAAATTACCATAAATAGGTAATGTCAACATCATTAAGATTAATAATACAATAATCAAGTACAATACAACATCAATAATAATCAAATATGCAATAGGTACTAGAAGAAAAAAATATAGCATAGGTAATCAAGTTCCCACTGCTGGGACACAGCCGTCGTCTCGATGAGAGAGAGTGGGCGACCCACCACGCAGGCCCAGCGCGGGTTGGTTGATGTCACATGTCTTCGAATTTTTGGTTCTAGGACATGCCGGTTTCCTCGCGATGTTTTCCTTCACCGTTTTGAGAGTAGTGGTAATGAAGCAGTACTCTCCAAAGAAAGAAAATATATTATTTAAAAAAGGCTGTAAAACACCAACTCGAAACAACACTCGATGCAATCCTTTCGCAAAAACTTCATTTAAGGTTTATACGCTGTGTGAAAAAACTCATTTCGAGTTAATCCCCTGTATAAAGAAACTTCCCCGTCCACACGCTGAGGCCAACGCTAAAACTAGAATATACTGTACTAAACTTTTTCGTCTAAATTATTTATTACGCTCCGTAGTTCCCATTTCGCGCGAAATTTTCATACCCTTTGTTTTATTTTCCTCGTATTATTTTCCGGAGTAATATATTTGTATTTTTTTAAAGTAATAAAAATTTACCGTATTCCGTTATTTCGATAAATAAATCTAATTTTATTCAACGAATTGGTTTTAGCTGTGAAATTGTTTAGAGCTGGACAAAAATAGTGAGGTGAATTTTTTAGTGTTGTGCTACAAAGTTCTGGGGACGCTTTTAGTATTGCCGTCACTTTAAATTATTTTGTCGATACGCTTTTAACTATGATTTTTATTGAACGTAAATTGGATTAACTTGGACATACAATTGTCAAAAAATTATGTCGATGTCGTTTATCTACTAGGTAGCCTTTGGGTATATGCCTAAAACTTGCCTATCTACATATATGAATGCTAAATAGGCTTCCAACTATGCTGCCGTGCTAGCGATAAATGCCGTAAGTATGTTCTGCATACGAACATACTTACGGCACCTATCGCTACCACGGCAGTATGGAAAACCTATGTAACTAAACTATGGGAAATTGCAAACACAAAAATTGTTTGTAATAATACTCACACGATAATATAATATAGCCAAACAAAATTCACAACCAAACTAATTCACCGCACAAAATTCCGCTCGCAGACAACTTTCCAAAACAAAACTAAAAACAGATAAGCTTTATAAAAAGGCTCGGTAATCTCAAAAGGGAGAAACGAGCAAACAATACCACAGGCAGTGGTAGCTGAGTACTGTACAGTGTACACAGAGGAGTGACAAAATGGAATGTTAGAAATGAGCATTCCCATAAATTAAAAGACGTGCGATTTCAAAGAGACGACGTAATTCACATACATAAAGCACAATATAAATATGGACCATAGGAATTTAAAAAATATATTATTATATATTTTATGCTCGTGGCTAAGTAATAACAGCCGCGTGGCTAAGTAATAACAGCCGCATTAGGTTAAGCTACGCTTGCCGGGGTTGGTCCGTGGATGGGTGACCATCTTTACGTACTGAGACTCCTCCATGCCTCGGAAAGCACATAAGCCGTTGGTCCCGGCTGTCATTTCTGGATCTTCGACAGTCATAAGCCCAAAAGTCTGATAACCAGTTTTACCAAGGGGTATCGCATTACCCAGCTACTGGGTTGTAGATGTCGGGTAGGCAGTCGCTCCATGTAAAATACTGGTATTCAGCTGCATCTTGTTAGACTGGAAGCCGACCCCAATGTAGTTGGGAAAAAATAATATTTTTGACAGTAGTTTAGAAAATAACGTTTGCCATCATTGCAATTATGTAAAGTAAGTAAATGGAATTTCGTGAGATCGAATAATACATATTTAATTTGATCTAAAGTGTTAATTTGTGTTCACTGTTCATTTGCTGTTACTATTCATTTTTTCTTTTATGTGTGTGTGTCCTATTTTAATTAATGTAATTTATTTTTTTACGTTTTGATAAAAGTAAATATTTATAGAAAAAAAAATCTACTTACCTGAATATAACATTTTACTGAATGTTTGGTCACAATCAACACTTTTGAACAACGGCTTTATTTTGCCTCTTATCGTTCTGTAAACACTAAAAATACCATTATGAGCTCTCCATCCACTACTTCTCTATAACACATGTCATAAGAGCAATATCACTGATTCTGAGTTCACTGGCATTGAATAATTTAGAAGAGCAAAGTGGTTCGCTATATAAAGCAGACAGTTTTTACAAACATAACCGAAAACAGATAAATTGAGGTATTCGAGGAAAATGGGGTAAACGTAAAACGCTTACATTTTTTAAAGCAGCTGTGACCTATTATGTAAATGGTCTTCAATTACTATGTATTCCAGAATAATAACTATATTCCTGGAAATTGCTATAATGTTGAAGCTAGTTAGCTTCCAGGAACCGTGCCACTTACAAAATTCCAAGAAGACCGTGCTTCAAGTACCTTTGTATTCAAAGGTTCGTAACATTTCCTTGCCTCGGTATGTTCAAATTATTAATATACGTGAAATGGAAATCATATGATAATTCCGTTGCATAATAATTATTATGCAATGGAATTATGTTGTGATTTTCGTACACGTGTGTTTATACTACTAAAGAAGGTACTTAACAAAATCTATATCTGTACTAAGATAATAAACCTGAAGACTTTGTTTGTTCTGCCAGGGTTGCACACAGCTTAAATATATTTGTGTTTGCTGCTCACTTCAGTACCTACATATGATTTGGCTAATAAAATAAGACTTTTATTCAATAAAATCGTAAACAAAATCAGCTGTCTTAAAACAGTCACTTTGGCAGAATCATAATAGGAAAATATTATGAATCATCGTAAAATGTCACAAACTGACAATTCATAATATGAACTGCCTGCGATTCATATTACGAAATAATTCATCTGTTTGACAGTTTTCTACGGAGATTCGTAAAATGGTCCACACATTATGAATTGCTTTTGTGTCAAATTAGAGGAATTGCTAATGACAGCTGAAAATTCAGGAAATGAATTGCTTTTAGAGAAATTGCTAATATGGCCGTTTTAGGCCCCCTGTTCATCAACCTTAAGCATATCATATTGAAATCAAAGCAAAATAACACAGTTGTTTTTCCACAAACTAATTTAGGTTTAAGTGTAAACAAGAGTTGGTAAAGCCATTGAAATAAAACGTCTGTGGCTGTGGCCAGGAAACCAGCGGCGACGGAGCAATGCGAGCGGAATACGAGCACGTTATAACGCCTTCTTTTCGTATGATTAGTGACTAAACTAGTGTCAGAGTTTTAAAGCCGCCCAAGGGCCTCTGACTTGGCACATACCGTCGAGATATATCTCTCTGGCATGCCGGTTTTCTCACGATGTTTTCCTTCACAGTTCTTAAAGCAAGTGATAATTATACGCACATGAATCCGAAAAGTCAGAGGTGCGTGTCTTGGGTTCGAACTCTTGGCAGTCCGACGCGACGGTCACACCACTTGGCTATCACTGCTATAACGTTACCGTGTACGGAAAAATAGCGTCTTCATATATTTCCATACATTTTACTTCCCTGCTGTGGACGTACACGATAAAGTTGTTACGTTAGAATAGATTAAAGTGCACAATTCGCCATTTGGCAATGAGAAATCGTATGGCTGATTTTAGGGATCTCTCGCACTACGTAGCCACGACTACAGTCACTGACTGCAGCATCCAAGTCATATCACTTCCCTGCAACGACCAACTGGTCGCACGACGCGTACTTTTACTTACTATGAACATCTTGGTCAGGGCTTTTGTGACCAGGATTGCGACCATGGTCACGACCAGAGCATAGACAAGTGACAATCGCTTCCAAAGCGTTTCGTATTTCTACAACGGCTTTCAACAGGATTGACATAAGCTTGTCGATAGCTTATGTCAGTCCTATACATTTTCGCCTTCTCCATCATCGTTATCGCTGATAGAATGTCACTTTGTCTAGGCCCTGCAGCTGCAGGTATGTGGGCTTGACGGAGGATTATTTTCTGGCTTTTTAATATTACACGCTAATACGGTCAGCCTTTGAGATTGCCCGCCTCGCTCCCGCCCGTTTTATGCCCAACTCTTCAAAATGCTTTCGTTTGTATCATCTCCGTCCGCCTCTGGTTTCGTGGCCACCGCCTGGAACTGAATTCACTCCGGCTGGCACAAAATAGAGAACTTTCGTATTTTGTTCCCAGTACTTGAGAGTCGTCGTGTTACGTTTCATTAGAGGGTATTTTTTTACTGATTTTCTTTTGTTTTGTTTAATTTGTATGGTGTCGATGATGTGGATGATTTTATTGCGGTTTTTCCTCGGTTTCGTAGCGGTTCTATTTTTAAAATTATGGCGGCGTAATATTACAACGCCATTTATTTAAAAAAAAAAAACCGGCCATGTGCGAGTCGGACTCGTGTGCGAAGGTTTCCCTATCATTATCTATAAAAACGGCAAACAAAAACACGTTTGTTGTATGGGAGCCTCCTTAAATATTTATTTTATTATGTTTTTTAGTATTTGTTGTTTTAGCGGCAACAGAAATACATTATCTATGAAAATTTCAATTGTCTAACTATCACGGTTCATGAGATACAGCTTGGTGACAGACGGGTAGACAGACAGACAGCCTTAGTAATAGGGTCCCATTTTACCCTTTGGGTATGGAACCGTAAAAATTAACAAATTTAATTGTGTCGATATTTTTTATACAGGCAACAAAGATAATTTTGGAATGTCAATTATAACCTCTACCTTTTTGTGTTTGTGTGTTTGGATGTTTGTTACTCAATCACGCAAAAACGACTAAATGGATTTGGATGAAATTTGGTAAACAGATAGTTAATAACCTGGATTAACACATAGGATACTTTTTATCGCGATATTCTCACGGCATCGAGACTTACGCGGGTGAAACCGCGGGGCGCAGCTAGTATTACCTTTGTCATAGTCATAGCTCATTGAAATGACTTTCATTTGAGTTTACTGACGTAGATAAACACGATAAAGTAAAACTAAAACCAAACATTTATTCAAACCTTACCAGAAAATTTCTATCAAAAACTACGATTTCTTTTTTCACTACCACTTCAACCTCTTTACTGTAAATAATCAACGAAATTGATTGATAAACTGTAGTCAATGGGCCATTACTTGCTCGATAATACAAATAGCCTCTGTCGATATCGCGTTATGGAGGCTTTCTTTATCTTTCGAGGGTCCCTGTAGGGTTGGCAGCTAAATATATATTCCAAAGATACCCTGAAATTACAGCGTAGTTTCGTGTTAGAGTTGTCTTTGTTGGGAAAAGATATAAAATTTAACGGAGGCGGTGGGATGAGCAGGACTTCTTTATAAAAGATTGGTTCTTGGCAGCTCTGGACAAAGAGAGGTGGCTGGTGAGTAGGGATGTTTTTCCTTGCAGTGGGACAATACGGGATTATAAAAAATGGAGGCCCACGTGTGGAATTTGAAATGTATTGGAATAATTGACAGACAAATTAAAAATCCGGAGTCACACGTGTTAGGGCATAAATCGAACAGATTACGTGTGACTCCGGAATTTGAATTTGTCTGTCTGTGCTGTCTTTTTTATACCTTTTTAGTCGTAGTTGGGTTTTAGTTTTTATTACTATTTTTTTTTTAAATCTTTTGGGCCTATAATATATATATATTTGAAATGTGCTCATTAAGCCCTTTCATTTGATACCCAACATGGTACGATTAGACAATTTTTTTTTTAAGTTCCTGACTATGTCCTCTAGTGGGCGCCATTTTTAATTTAATGTGACGTCACATAGCCTATAACCAGCGGCCGATCAAGACGCTTCTAACGATACCTCATTTGTCAAATTGTGATAAGTGGTTTAGAAGATAGGAGGGAACAAATTAACATACTTACATACATACATACTTACATACATACCGGTCAAAATCATAACCAGAAAGAAAGAAAAAAAGAAAATACGTTTATTTGCGGTAAACATGACGCAAAAAAAAGAAAATAAACAAAAAAATAACAAAAGGTTGGGTTGGGTTGGGTTTAACCCTCCTTTTTTCTTCGCCGTAGTCGGGTAAAAAGAAACGTAACATCTTGCCAACCCTGTCCGTGACGGATAGGGGTGTTAAGCCAATATTAGGTATTAAATAGCAGCATTAGGAATTGACGCCAATGAATAGTGGTCGATAAGAGAAATGGCTTCTTCTGAACACCTTTTTTAAGGTTTTTTTTTTTTATTTAAGCGAAAGAGCAATCGGTGAGTTTGTCTGTAACGATTAGGTGGATTGATGTCTATGTTAAATGCGTCTTGATGTTATATACGTAGGCAGGGATTTAGATATGAATCCATGGACTTAAGTCTATGTTCAAATCTAATAAGGAATTAAGGGTTTATTATTTACAAAATGAACAGAATATTGCCACTTTAAATATTATATTTTTATAAACATTTAGTTTTATTGTATAAATATTTTTATTTCTGTTTTTTTTTTTGTTGATGTATTATAATATGCTGCAACGATTGACGTCATCATGTCAACGCCGGCTGGCACTGAAAACCAGCGCTGGGGCTCTGTCTTGCATAGGGTCGCAGCATTATGCTGAGCGATGGCCGTTTTGCGTGAATATGACGCATATTTTCTCCCAATTTGTTGTTTTTCATGTATTTGTCCTTTCTTAGCGTCATGTTTGCCGCAAATAAACGTATTTTCTTTCTTTCTTTCTTTCATTGAGGTATATATAGTCCTCCAGACCTTATTTCGGCCACGGTGGTCAATCTCAACGGATAGTAGCCTTCGACGTGGGAGATATTATAGTGCACAAGAGGGGTGCGTAAACACAGGTGCACTCTCTCTTCCCTCACTCTCATAGTCCGATGGGACGGCAATCCGACACGACTGGTGAGAGATCAGGCGCAGAACAAACAGCTTAACGTGCTTTCCGAAGCACGGGAGTATCACACCGCTAACTTCCAAACTCTGGCCTGTTACTATGAAGTTCTTAATTGAAAAACACAATAAGACTTTACCCGACCCGGGAATCGAACCCAGGACCCCACGCTCAGCAGTCACACTATGCGACCACGAGACCAACGGGGCAGTAACCAATAGGCAGTCATTGAGGTACCAAGGCCTTGTCATATAAGGTTTTGTATATTATCATTCTCCTGCTTTTATCCCAGTTTATTTGTGGTCGGCGCAATATGTCCCTTTCTTCCACACTTCTCTATTAGCCGTCATCTCGGTAGTCACCCCATTTCTATCCATATCTTTCACACAGTCCATCCATAGTTTATTTGGTGTTCCCCTACTCTTATAGCCATCGACATTCATTCCCAAAGCTTTCCTCACGACATTTTCCTCACTTAAGGATTTGCATAGTGAGATTTTAAAGATAAAGATAATTTAATTGTCAAACATCCGTTCACATACAAATTGAGTATGCAAGATCTTAAATATACTTACATAGGTAAAAAGTCCGTAAATGTTTTGCCTAACGAGGCGTATAATTTTTTATATAACAAATAAAATATAATTTATTCAATAGACTAAAGACTGGTTCGTTATTATATTTTATAAGAATAATAATACTATAGAAATAATAACATAAGGTTCAATCAAGCATGTCAAAAGGTATCTGTCAAAAAGTTATTTATATTATAATAGCACTTGTCTGTTATTTCGCAGGTTATTAACTACGATTCGTAAACTAAACGTGTGATGACGGTTGCAGAAGTTAAGTTATTTTATTTTATTCTGGGAAACATTAAACGGAGGCAAATCCAATATTTTTAAGTTAAACCTTCGAATTCTAACCGCAGTCTCAATCTGTAAAAAAAAAACCTCTAAGTTACCGCAAGCTTTTGACCATTTTTTAATACTTCGACGCCTAATTGTCCTTTTGTTTTTATATTTATTGGTATAGTTACTTAGTCCTTTAATTTTGTTTTTTTAGGTAATTTAATAAAAGAAGTAGTATATCAATGTGTATATTATTTTATCATATCAATAATAAAGAATGAAGTTTTAGACAAGTCCTTGACATTGATTGTCGCTAAGACAGATTGTGACATGAATTTGTATGTTTTCAAGTACGAGAATTGGCCTTCTGAGCCAATAATGAGTGTTCTTATGTAACGTGACGATATTGTCGTAATCGTCCACGTCCATAAATTGTATGGAAATACGTACACGTTATAACGTTATCGTAAAAAGAAAAGCGTCTTCATATACAGCTTTAAAATAAAACCCTGTCCTATCCGTGAGGGTGTTGTTGAGAATCATACTGAGAGTCTATTTTAATGTGTTTTTTTTTTTGGAAAAAATGAAAAAAAAAAATCCGCATTTTTTTTCAAAAGGGAATTTTACCGGTTTGTTACATGGAGCGCGGGCGGCCATCGTTTACCGGGTACAAGTGCTACAATTACTAATGTAGAAAATTTGCTATATTATTATAATGAAATGCTATATTATTATAGCATTTCAAATGCTATATTATTATTATTATTTAAAATGAAATTGGGGTAATTTTATGAAAATAAGAAAGTTATTGCTATTTTCACAAAAAAATATATTTTTGATTACTTTTTTGTAATGTTCTTGCAGTACCTAGTCGCTCCCTTTCGGATCACAGGGTTTTTGTTACATGCTGTATTTCCATACATTCTACTTTCCTGTGTTATCGTGATGCCGTGACGTGGACGTGCACGTCTACGATAATATCGTCCACGTCTATCCACGATAATAATATCGTCACGTTTGACATTAAAAGCGCACATTCGGAAAAATTACGATTTAATGTAAAGATGTTTTAATAATAGGAATTTATTACTTAAATTTTTTGATCAATATTGATACCTTATATCCCGTATACCACTTCAAAACACATTTTCAATACAAACCTAAATGATAAAATAATAATATACAATATACAGTCACGAGCAAAAATATGTATACACTTAACAAAATTCAATAACCATTTCTTCGTGGAATAACGATTGCAACTTTGAGATGATACCTATTTTATAATAATATGGGTTCCAAAATACTATGTTCGATATAAAATAAAATTACAATCAATACAGTAGGAGAAAATCACTTTTAAAAGTTACTCAGTGTATACATATTGGTGCTCGTGACTGTACGTACTAAAATCAAGTGAACTCCCTAAGACAAGACAATAGCATTCTCATTGGGCCTCACGAAATCGAAAGTGATTATCAAGAGCAGAACAAACTTAATCAATCTAAGTTGCTAACGAGACGCCGCCACAAAGGACTTTGATACGTATTTACTTAAGATAAAGATATTATTACAATATATACCAGTTCACACAGGAGGTGTGAGAATTTATCTATTTATTTTTTAAATCTTTATGTACAAGATAAAAAATACGGAAAAAGGCGTACTCAATTAATGCCTATAGAGGACTTTACCAGTTAATATGCCTTTATACCTGAGAATTATGTTTTTTTTTTGTAAATTGAGATTATGTTTTGATAAAATTATACTGGATAGTATAAAGCAATTTTAATAGAAAAAGGAAAAGCGACAGTGTAATATTTTTCCAGCATGTTCAATGTAATGCTAAAATTTTTACGAAACCCAGATAAGGCCTAGCTACAACGATAAGAGGATCTTTAATTGGCACGTGTCCAAATTCGGAACTAACGCCGCCATCTTGTTTTTTAAATACAATTTCTGTTCCAATTTCACTCGTGTCAATGTCATCGAGGCGCCAAAAGATCTTTGTAGCACTATAGATTCGTAATTCAAAACTTAAAGGCAGGATTATACGAGCCCAGTAATGTGACAGTACAGTAAGTCGTCCAGCGCTGACTTGCAAATTGGCTCGTGTAGACACTAGTTTTAACCCAGTTCAGTGCTGGCTTCACTACCTGCCTATTTTTTGGACCCAGTAGCTTCCCTCGCCTGACTTACTGCCGATCTCGTTAACATGAACGTGTGGCGGTATCTGAATCGCCACATGCGAACTACGTATCAAAGTCCTGACGTCACAAAAATCCTGACGTCACAGAAATCCTGCATCGCGCAATTAAAGTTTACCGTGCAATGGATATATATGCAAGAACCCGACATCATTTGTTGGGCAGTTGCTCGCCAGACACAACATCCGTCTGGTCGGAGGATCCACCCTTTTCTATGATGGATGAGTGAGCTTTGCACCCTGTTACTCATACCCCTAAAAACCCACTGACTGGGTCCGAAATTCAGAGTCACTGGGTCCAGTCTCTGCCAGTATAAACCAGGCATAAAACCAAAGTAAATTTTACTATATGTAAAATACTGGTATTCAGCTGCATCCGGTTAGACTGGAAGCCGACCCCAACATAGTTGGGAAAAGGCTAGGCAGATTGATTGAACACCAAAGGAGCTTTTAATACAAAATGCAGTGAAAATAATTTCAGGCTTGTATATTTTAGGACACGGTGGAGCATACGGTTGAGGTGTGCCCTGCTTGGGCGGAGCACCGCCGTGTCCTCGCGGAGGCGATTGGCGGCAGTGACCTCTCGCGTCCGGCCCTGGTTCAGGCCATGGTACGGAGCGAGAGGGCATGGGAAGCCGTCACCTCCTTCTGCGAAGCAGTAATGCTCGCGAAGGAGGAGGCGGAACGCGTGAGGGAAAGGCAAAGTTTGCGCCCTCACGCCCCTAACCGCCGCCGTTGGAGACGCCCTGGGCGTCGGGAATCCCAGGCGGATTCCCGACCACCATAGGCGCGGGCTTGTGGACGGCGAGCAACGGGCAGCTCGCCGTCCGATAAGGACCAGGCCCGGGTCGATGGCGCGTCGTGTTCCACGCGCGCCTCAAAGAGATGTCAGCAAAATTGACGGGGTCCAATAGGACCGATGCCTGCCAGGGTTGCGGGAAAGTCCGAAAGGGATACCGGGACCTTGGCAACAGGCAAATGAAGGAACACGGGTGGGTTTTAGTCAGTAAAAGTCTGACACGCCCTTCCGCTCCGCCCAGAGCGGGAGAAGTCATTGGATGATTTCCCACCCTCAAAAAAAAAAAAAAAAAATAAGGCTTGTATATTTTGGTGGATTTGAAGGTATCGGGTTCAATAAATACGGCACTGTAAATATTTCAATGGTATATTATTCCGTTTCTAATAAATGTTGATTTATACCATATAAAATCACTCACGTACGAAAAATAAATTCGATAAAATAAATTCCCAAAAAAACACAATTTTACCAATTCAGATACCATTCGGTCACAATAAAAAAATAGAACCTAAAAATAACTAAATCGTAATCAACAAATTGCCACCTATTCAATATTCAGTAAACCAAATAAAACACACCCTGTATACGGTAATCTTTTCCAATCATTCGTTTCTGTACTGTTACCAAATTGAAAATGGCGCAACTTTAATGGAAAACGATTTCGTTGTTGTTATCTCTGACATTTGTATTGTTTTAAAAGCTTTTATTTTAATATTTGTGTCGGTTTTACATTCAATTATGGACGATCTATTTTTCCAGTTCTTTTGCGTATGTGATTTGTGTTGTTAGTGTTTCCAAAAAGCCTAAGGACCATTTATCAAGGTGATTAGCGACTGGGTTAAGCAAGATAAACCAGAACCACAAGTGTCCATTTAGCAATTCATCTGTTTGACAGTTTTCTATGGAGATTCGTAAAATGATCCACAAATAATCAATTGCTTTATTGAAGTTTAATGTTAAATTAAAATTACGGTTATTTTATTACCGACTTCAAAAAAGGAGGAGGTACTATGTTCGGGATGATTGTTTTTTTTTTTTTTTTTTTTTTATGTATGTTCACCGATTACTCCGCCGTTTGTGAACCGATTTAAAAAATTCTTTTTTTGTTCAAAAGCTTATACTTCTGAGGTAGTCCCATTGTCACCAAGTCAGGATCTGATGATGGGATCCTAGAGAAATCGAGGGGAACTTTCAAAAATCGTAAGGGCAACTAGTGCATTCCTTAATTTATTCATTAAGTATTTTACAGCACTACAATTTTATGAAGGCCTGGAGTCGATCTGATGATGGAGCCGAAAGACAGTCAAGGGAACTCCTCAATGGTTTACAGCAGATACCTCGTGTTTGGGCTTGATTAATTTGTATTGATAAAAACTTTACACTTTGATGGGTTCTGACTGTCGTTAGGGGTCTGATGATGAAGACGAAAGACAGTCGAGGGAACTCCTCAGTGGTTTACAGCAGATATCTTGTGTTTGGGCTTGATTAATTTGTATTGATAAGAACCTTACACTTGGATGGGTTGTGACTGTCGTTAAGGGTCTGATGATGAAGACGAAGGACGATTAACGGAACTCCTCAACGGTTCACAGTAATTACCTTGTGTTTGGACTTAATTCATTTATATTGATAAGAACTTTGCAACCATATAGGTTGTAAGTGACATTACAGATCTGATTATGGTCACCTTATAATATGATGATGAGGGGAACTATACAGTGTAAGCAAATGTATAGTGTTCACCCTTATATTCTTGAGAAGGCACGGGAGTCTCATTAGCCAGCCGGTTTCGTATAAAATCTAAACGATACTTGCGCTGTTCAGACGACTCGCCACTTAATCGTTTTTGAATAAGATTGAGTCGGCAGATCTTATCATTTATCATTTGGCGACTCCTGTGACAAATGAGAATGCATGTAATTTCTCATCTGAGATAACCTAGCATGACAAGCTAACGGTGATTCTTGGGAACCGGACATAGCACTCCGTTTGCGATTCTTAGATAGGCGTTCTTATTCAGCAGTATTAGTCTCTTTAATTCTGTTTTTCTTCATGCGGGTGGCTCCTTTAGTTGGTCTACCCATGATTACAAAAATCAAATTACACAAAAAATGGAAAAATAATAAAACTTTTAAAAAAAAATTGACCGACTCCAAAAAAAACAAAACAAAAAAGGACTACTGTACAAAAACCAAAAGACAAAAAGTACTTCTTTAATAATAAGAGAAAAATAAAAAAATTAAAAAATAACTTTAATTTCGGAAGTCGGTGGCCAAAAACTAAAATTAAAAGCAAAGACACCGACTTCCGAAATTAAAGTTATTTTTTAATTTTTTAATTTTTCTCTTATTATTAAAGAAGTACTTTTTGTCTTTTGGTTTTTGTACAGTAGTCCTTTTTTGTTTTGTTTTTTTTGGAGTCGGTCAATTTTTCATAATAAAGTTATTTTCATGTAGCAATATTTCCAACAAATATGATTGGATTATGAACTGAATTGAGTACATACGATTCAGCTAAATACATGTGTCACCATTTAGTGTCAAATTAGAGGAATTGCTAATGGCAGCTGGGAATTCAGGAAATGAATTGCTTTTAGAGGAATTGCTAGTGTGGCCGTTTCAGGCACTCAGTTCTGTGCTTCTCACATCCAGCGGATACCTACGGTTTTGACAAGGTCATCAATTCGTGGGAGGCTTTTCAACGCAACGTCTTCCGGTACGCGGTCGCCACTCCATCGGAATCTACAGCAAATTTTATTACTATTACAATTGAATTGTATAACGAAAGTAAATCTTAAATCCGCAACATATTTACTGTATATAAAAAATCCGAAAATCTATCGGTATTCAATTGATACCATCAATACTGAGAACTGGAACGTTATCATTTATAAATTCATTCAACTGTGAATTGTATCAAAGGATGTATTTAAAAAAAACAAAAAGCCCCACATGATTGAAATCAGACGCAAATGAGCATTCTTTGTTTCGCTAACAACGGATGAGTTGCAATTAATTCATTCGTGATCAAATATCTAGGGGTTGGCTTTAAAACAATCATTCAAACGATTTCTCGTACCTATTGCTATTTTTGCCTACCTCATTGGTCTAGAGGTCCTGGGTTCGAGTCCCAAGTCGGGCAAAGTGTTATTGGGTCTTTCCATTTGGGATTTCTCAGTAGCAGCCCGGAATCTGTATTTGTGACCAGTTGATGGCAATAGGCTCGCCCCATATTACATGGGACTTCAACATAACTGGCGAAATGTGGGTTTACTCTAGATACACCTCTGCCTAACCATTCGGGAATACAGGCGTGATGTTATGTTGTTGTTGTTGGAAAGACGTGGCAAGTAGAAATCCTAACTTTGTCCTAACTTTGTCCTAACTTTGTCCTAACTTTGTCCTAACTTTGTCCTAACTTTGTCCTAACTTTGTCCTAACTTTGTCCTAACTTTGTCCTAACTTTGTCCTAACTTTGTCCTAACTTTGTCCTAACTTTGTCCTAACTTTGTCCTAACTTTGTCCTAACTTTGTCCTAACTTTGTCCTAACTTTGTCCTAACTTTGTCCTAACTTTGTCCTAACTTTGTCCTAACTTTGTCCTAACTTTGTCCTAACTTTGTCCTAGCTTTGTCCTAACTTTGTCCTCACTTTATCCTAACTATCCTAACTAATTATTATAAATGCGAAAATGAGTTTGTTTGTTTGTTACGCTTTCACGCTAAAACGGCTGAACGGATTTGGATGTTATTTGGCACATGGGTAGACCATGACCTGGAATAGGACATATGATACTTTTTATCTCGATAGTCCCACGAGATCGAGACTTACGCGAGTGAAACCGCGGGGCACAGCTAGTATTATTATAAATGCAAAAGTGATGTTTGTTACGCTTTCACGCCAAAATGGCTGAACGGATTTGGATGAAATTTGGCACAGGGGTAGACCTTGACCTGGAGAAGGACATAGGCTTCTTTTCATCCTGAATAGCAGGCGAAGTCGGGGGAAATTGGATGTAATATTTCATCCTATTTCATCTTGTGATATCCTCAAAAGAAGATTTAAACCGAAGAGTTTTGTACCGGGAAAGCCAAAACATCACTTAACTAAGTACAAAGATACACAGACAATAGACACCCTTTTTATCACTTTCGATGTCCGAGTGTGCATTAAACAGGGGAGCAGAGTGCCAATTAGAATGAATGTAGCGGCCCGAAACGAACTCTGTTACTGACATTAAAAACAATGGCTTGAACATTAGTAAGGAGGCTGGCACACCGATGCGTAACGGCTTATCAATGATTACGAGCATGTGAGATCAAGATTTTTTTTTTGCTCTAAAGCAACAGATAATAAGTTGTTGTTTGTTGTTATTGTTGTTATTATTAATAATTTTTGTTAAATTGATTGATTAAAATATTAATCATAATAACTTATAAATAAACCAGTTTTTTTTTTTCGAAATTGCCTCGTTTGATTCGAACTCGTACAGTTTGTATTAACACGAGTTTGATTGACTATAAAAGTTATAATTTAAAAAAGAGAGTTCCTGTCTCTCAGTTTAAATTTAAAAAAAAAAAACTTGTTTGCCTTGAAACTTTACAGCCAGCACAACCTTTGTCTATCAACAGAAATCATATTTGCTACCATGAATAAAAGATCGGTCGGTAATATATTACAGAAACACGGGTCGTTTCAAAATTACCAAAAATGTTGCCAACGCATTTAAAAAAAAATGCAGATTTTTTTTTTTCAATCTCTTCAAACGTTATGTGCGATACAGTATGTTGTTATTCCACAGAGCTCAGTTGAATACTTGAGGCATGAAAACGGCACAAACACACTTTCAGATTTATAATATGAAATAAGGATTATGGAGTAGAAAGTTGGCTACTTAAATGCTAGGATTTAGCTTTTGCTAAGTACTTAGCTAGTGCTTAAACAGAATAACGTTTCTGTACAGAAATATGAGTATTCATTAGTTTAATGGTTCAGCTTTAAAGTTACTTTGGCGCGATTATCTTTTAGAATTTCGTATGGGTTTTATAATTTGTGCTTCTTTAAGTGCGTTTTTTGAATTATGTGCAGTTAGTTAGTTGTGCGTAATTATTATCTCTTATGTATAAAAACCGGATAAGACAGTGACGGAAAACAAAACAAAATTTTAATACACACCTTTGTTGGTGTGATTCATGTATTTTATAACCATGCCAAATTGCAGCGGTCAGATCACACCGAGACGTGACGCTGCGCGCACTTTTAAGATAAAAGGTACTACACAAAAAGATACATTATTTAATTGACATAATTCCAAAATTTCCTGGCGGTGTCTCGTTACGCCACGCTGCGCCTGGCAGCGTAGCCCTACGCATCACGACGCAGAGTTGTCTTGCCGACAGGTGCGGCGTGCAAGAGTGACTGCGTCACGCGACGTTGGGATGCGTCTCGCGGCGTGAAACCACTGGCCTGTTCAAGCATCGTTACGTTGCGTCGCGTCTCGGTGTGAACTGACCCTTAGTCACTAGAGTCTCCGAGTTCAACCGTGGACAGACAGATGGTCGGACTTGTCGAAACTATAAGGGTTCCTTCTTTTACTCCGGAACCCTAAAAAATCATGTATTTCTTTCGTAAAAGTAACCAATAATCAAAGTGTTGATTAGCAGCATTTAGCTGACATACGTGCATGTTTCATGGTTATTGTACAAGCACTACAATAAAATATTTTTTATTAAAAGTCTCGGACATCGGTACGGTTACGCGGTGCGGCTACGGTAGCGTAGGCTGTAGCCAATGATTTGCTACGAATCCGTAGCAATCGTAGCAATATCTGACGTAGCAACCATTGTCATCGATAGATTCAATTCGTAGCCTCGTAGCCCACAATGCGCCGCGGCTTAGCTGGCTGAAGAATAAATCTTTTCACGCTTTTCCCGACAGTCCTTCCCTTTAGTTTAGTAGGTTGATAGGTTCTTGCCATTTGTGTAAGGGTTTTCTTACAGTACCTAAGACTATTGTGAAATACTTTTCGGAATACTTTCATTTGAGTGAGCGTAATTTGTCTTGTAGGCCTAAAATATGATAATTATTTATTATTAACTAGCTGCGTCCCTCGGTTTCACCCGCGTAAGTGTCGATCTCATGGGAATATCGGAATAAAAAGGATCCTATGTATTCCAGGTCGAATTTCATCGAAATCTGTTCAGCCGTTTTTGCGTGAAAGCGTAACAAAATAAATTCACTTTCGCATTTCAAATATTAGTTAGGATTAGGATTAATCTATACAATGTTCGCATAACTCAAAATTTAGGGAACAGTTTTTTTTTCTCTATATCTGGTTTGGTCCCCTAGTAAAAGTTGTTATTAATTACGAGTATAATAAACCCATAACAGGATTTCAGTTATTTTAATTACACCTTGTTTGTACCGGAAAATCCCAACGGTGTGACACACGGACGAAGTTTACCTAAGATACAAGGAAATAACGGGTGTTACATAGTACGATTCAGTAAGTAATTACACATAACGATAGTAGTAACAAGGACACACGGGGTGACTGCTAAGCGATGTACAGTCGAACAAGCCATTTGGTATACAGGCAAAATATATTCTTTTTCCGCTACACTGCCAAAATTCGTTCCGATTATGTGCGTAATTTAACTTTTTGAGCTTAAGGCTCGGAGGGTGACGTAAAATGATTTTTTTTCACTCACAAAATTGTTTAAGTTAGTTGCAAGTTATCTGCCTGTACACCAAATAGCTTGTTCGACTGTACATGAACATCTCGCCAGAGACATGGTAAATATTACCTGTTTCATATGAAGAAATTGGGTTTTACCCCAAAATAGAAGAAGAGCCGATCTTAACACTCTTTTTTAGGGAGATAATGATTATCAGTCTAGGGTTCGTTTTTACGAAGTTGACGGTTCAAATGTGACCTTCTGATTTTATAAATTTAGAATTAGACTTCACTGATATCGGTGAAGGAAAACATCGTGAGGAAACCTGGACTTTAACTAGCCGCGCCCCACGGTTTAACCCGCGTAAGTCTCGATCCCGTGGGAGCATCGGGATAAAAAGTATCCTATGTCCTATTCCAGGTCGAAGACCAGTCCAGTTCAATAACGAGTTCAGGGCGGTGGTGGGGCTGCCCCGCCTCTGTAGCGCCTCGGGCATGTTCGCGGAGGTGCGCACCGACTGCTTTAACGCGACGATGCGCAAGCGGTGCGCGTCTCTAGTGCGCAGAGTGCGGGGCAGCGCCAACACCGTCCTGGCGATGATCGTTAACAGACTGGATTGCCCTTATATTCGGCAATGCTGCAGCAGGCATACTATTACCTTGTTGAGGTATGCCCTGCTTGGGCGGAGCACCGCCGTGTCCTCGCGGAGGCGATTGGCGGCAATGACCTCTCGCGTCCGGCCCTGGTTCAGGCCATGGTATTGAGCGAGAGGGCATGGGAAGCCGTCAGAGGCGGAACGCGTGAGGGAAAGGCAAAGTTTGCGCCCTCACGCCCCTAACCGCCGCCGTTGGAGACGCCCTGGGCGTCGGGAATCCCAGGCGGATTCCCGGCCACCATAGGCGCGGGCTTGCGGACGGCGAGCAACGGGCAGCTCGCCGTCCGATAAGGACCAGGCCCGGGTCGATGGCGCATCGTGTTCCACGCGCGCCTCAAAGAGATGTCAGCACAATGGACGGGGTCCGGTAGGACCGATGCCTGCCAGGGTTGCGGGAAAGTCCGAAAGGGATATCGGGACCTTGGCAACAGGCAAATGAAGGAACACGGGTGGGTTTTAGTCAGTAAAAGTCTGACACGCCCTTCCGCTCCGCCCAGAGCGGGAGAAGTAATTGGAAGATTTCCCACCCTCAAAAAAAAAAAAAAAAAAAGGCATACTGTTACCTTGTGAGTGTTTGTTTTTATATATGCTTGTTATCCTGTCTGTATCTTTTTATGAATCTGTTTGTATATGAATTGGGTTACTTGAATAAAATTTCTTTTATTTTATTTATAGTCTACCCCTGTGCCAAATTTCATCCAAATCCATTCAGCCGTTTTAGCGTGAAAACGTAACAAACAAACAAACTCACTTTCGAACTTATAATACTACTAGCTTCAACCCGCGGCTTCGCCCGCGTGGTATGTCGATAAAAAGTAGCCTATGTCCTTTCTCAGGCTCAAGACTATTTGTGTATCAAATTTCATTTAAAATGGTTCAGTAGTTTTGGCGTGAAAGCGCGACAGACTATAAGTAAGGATTATGTATCATCATCTGCCTAGCCTTTTCCCAACTATGTTGGGGTCGGCTTCCAGTCTAACTGGATGCAGCTGAATACCAGTATTTTACATGGAGCGACTGCCTATCTGACCTCCACAACCCAGTATCTGGGTAATACGATACCCGTTGGTAAAACTGGTTGTCAGACTTTCGGGCTTCTGACGACCCGTAACGACTGTCAAAGATCCACAAATGACAGCCGTGACCAACGGCTTAACGTGCTTTCCGAGGCAAGGAGGAGTCTCGGTATGTAAAGATGGTCACCCATCCACGGTCCAACCCCGGCAAGCGTAGCTTAACCTGATGGATCGACCCGTGCGGCTGTTATTACGTAGCCACGAGCTCCTAAGCGAGTAAGGATTATGTATAAATTATATAATTAAATAATTAGTAAAGATAGTTAAGGATATAAGTCTAAAATCGCCAACCCGTCTTGAACAAGCGTGGTGATCGATGCTCGAGCATTCTCTGTATGAGAATGCCTTGTATGAGAATATTTATAAGGCCATTGCCCAGTAGTGGGCCAGACAGTGGGGCACACAATCACACGTGTAAGGAAAGTATGAGAGTTCCTTGTGAAAAGGTGAGTTAGCAAAACCTCGGTTGGAAGTTTGTTACATGATTTCCCTAAGGGCAGTTGTGTATTTATGTATGCTGATAAGAATCAAATGTGATTAGCAATCTATCTACCAAATCGTGTCAAGTACTTGCAACCGCATTGATCATTACTGCGCGCTTACAACCTCAATTAAGTTATAATATGTATAACACGGAGGGGTATCTATCCTCTCTCGTGTGTGATCAGTCTCCGGTGTAATTCTTCGTTGATGGTAGATATAGGTAGTTGGTTTTCAATGACACACAACACTTAACTCAAACTCATAGCGTTTATTTCAATTAGAACATTTACAGGCACTTTTGGATTATCACTTATTAAGGAGTCCTTCAGTTTGAGTTAGTTGGTGAAGCTAGTCGCCCATTCCAAAACGAAGTAGGTTCCTTACGGAGAAGAACGGGCAAGAAACTCCGTGGACACTCTTTTAAATCAATATCATTCTGTTACAGAGTTTACTTGTTCGACAATTACAAATAATTACAATTTCATTTCGACTACCCACGCATAGATAAAAGTACCCACACACGCTATATCCCGCCATTCTGTGTGTCTCTTCTCTCTGCGTGGGTGGACATGCCGCGTGTATCAATACAAAATCTTATTACTTAGTTAGTTCAATAAAACTTACAAACAATGCTAAAATGCTTATCAGTTAATTCTTTTATAATTAAACAATGCTAATATTCATAGAATACAAAGGTAATTCGGAATTAAACTTAAATCAGAAGCTTCATTACTTTCTAAGACATCATTATTACTATTTGACAACCCGGAAGTGGTTATCAAATAGTTCAAGGAATTTTAATGAAACAACAGGTATTCATTAGTAAATTGCTGTGTAAAATAATCTAATTACTTTATAGTTTGTTTCTTATTATTGAAACTTATTTCTTTCTCGTATTAAATTATAACATTCAGTTATTGATCATAATATTCACAATCCGCGCCATCTTATTCACATTAGGTAGCGCTATATCATAAACAAATTTACTCTGTCAAATGACCAATTGCTAATATGATTAAAAACCTAAAGACTATAAAATAAATATTCCCTTTTAATTTTAACTATAGATTTAACTAAAACATCGAATTTAGTTTAATCAATTACTCCAGCTTCGCAAGTTCGATTTTACAATTTGGGCAATAGATGGCGTTTGACATCAAAAGATTCAATATCGTTCAGATGCATGCAAATGGTTTTTACAGTACATCAGTTACCCAAATAGTTACGCATAAGATTATGTTATGATGTTTTCAAACGCTCTTGCGGCGACATGTATAATTTCGAAAAGTCTTGCCAATTTTTTTTTGGATATTTTTTTTTTCAACATGTATTGACGTTGTTGCAGACATTATTTATTTATAACAATTTGCTAACCAAATTGTTATAAATAAACTTTTTGAAAATTTTCTATACAAACTTGTTTTTGATGTAAAATACATGTTTTATATCTTGTTGTAAACACGGGGTAATACTGGGAACTGAGATGTGATGTGATCATTCTGTACAGTGAGACTTCGCAAGTTGAATGGCAAGCGTTACTAGGCAACCATCACACGTGGAACACCTCAATACAAGTGTAGGTACATTTAAATCTAGATCATGTAGTGTATCTATATTTATTTATTTATTTATCATAAGCACACCAACAGCACAGTCACTTTCAATTCAAATAATTAACATCTAAAAATAGGCATTTCAGTAACCATGCAAATGACAGGTACCTATGCATGACATTGACATATGAAAATTAAGAGACAAAGGAGAACAATAAAAAGTGTGTTTAGTAGACCTTAATCTAGAACACTACAAATCAAACCAATATCAGCTAGACAGACGAACACTCATTGTTTAAATAGGCAGCGTCTGTATGAAGCGAAACTCGGAGAGAATATCAATAGGGTAATCCGTCAAGTTGGACCTATCATTATATTACCTTGCCATACGTGTGAGGGACCTATTAAATGTAGTATTCAAGGTGGATGTAGGTAACTCAAAAATACGATGACGTTTACTACGTTGGCTAGACCTAAAGTTAAAATAATAACATTAAACAAAAATAATAACATTTAACATAAATTATATTATTATGTATTGAAGATCTCTTGAATTCCGTTTAAGAATCCTAACTAATAGTATCAATGCGAAATTGAGTTTGTTTGTTTGTTGGCCTTTCACGCTAAAACGGGAGAACGGATTTGGATGAAATTTGAAACATGGGTAGCCCATGACTTGGATTAGGCCATAGGATACTTTTTTATCATGTGATCATGTGAGGACCAAGTGTTTGAAATGGTCTTTTGAGTTAGTGAGGTTTGGCATAGCATTTACTCTACGTCTCATAATGTGTATGAAAGTATGCGAAAAAATTATTGCCTAAAAAATTACCTATGAAAGTCAATCAACTTATATTGATTAGAAAATACATACGAATACTGTACCAACTACAAATAAATCGTTTTCTTAAATTCCCTAAGGACCACATGGTAACTGATTGAAAGTATGTATTATGTACGTATATAAATTACACTGGATAGATTAATTGCAATATGCAAAGTTGTTGCGCACACAATCTATCGGGTAACTGGTGTATGTGCAGGGTTGATTGGTCTATCTTGTAATGGAAATTACCGTAAGGTCTAATAGGTTTAGCTAGGGTTAATTTCTGTTGGGATATTCTGAGAAGCAGGTCCCACGTCGCTCATAGATTGGTTTGTATAGCTACAGTATGTAATTAAACTGTTTTAGTAAACACCTATGCATTATCATGTGTTTTTCCAGTTCTGTATTATATCAAGCTGTCTATCTATCTACCCATCCGCCCATCCGTCTTGCTGTCACAGAGCAGAGGCTAAAACGGCCACATTAGCAATTCTTCTAAAAGCAATTCATTTCCTGAATTTCCAGCTGTCATTCGCAATTCTTCTAATTAGACAAGCAATTCATAATGTGTGGACCATTTTACGAATCTTCATAGAAAACTGTCAGATGAATTATTTCGTAATATGAATCGCACGCAGATCATATTATGAATTGTCAGTTTGTGACCTTGTACGATGATGGCTAATATTTTCGTATTATGATTCTACCAAAGTGGCTGTTTTAAGCCCCCTGTATCTCTGTAACCAAACAGGCAGTAACTTTTTTTTTTTTACAAAATACCTACGGCCACATTCACACGGGTATCTGTCATTGACGAGTCGTCAAAAAACACGATACGTCATGACGGGTGGACGTTCCACATTACAAACGGAAACGAGTTTCTTCGAGATTCGTCAAAATAGCCATGTTCAGACTTGATCTGTGATTCAGAATTCAGTCTTGGGCGAGCACTTCAGCGGATCCGTCACAAAAAAATTGCGATTCGTGTTTTTTGACTAACGTGATTTTTAAAGACGATACGTGATTTGAGACTTGTCCGTCATTTTTCACGATTCGTGATGCGTGTGAAAATGGGTTTTTAAAAAGGATTGCCTCCGTCAAAAAAAAACAAATCTTAAAAAAGGAAGATTTGTCAATAAACACGAATCGTCCTCGTGTGAATGAGCTGTTACTAAGGCTATTATTGGCAAATCATAAAAAGAAGATTAGTAGTCGTTTTAGCCCTACAAGACGTAGACTATAGTGCGCCAGCCTTTATAATTTTACCAACCAGCTGTATACAGCCAGAAGTTTATTAATAGCATTCTACTGGTGTTTGATTTTTTAAATCATTCCAGTAGTTTTGTACGTCGAAAAAAAAATGCTTCTAATTTAATACTAAATCAAGCAGGAAAGTTAAAACGTTTACTCTGCTCCATTTTAAATAAAATAGGCCACAACTCAGCAGCTTAAGCGCCCCATATTAAACCCTTTAAGCTTTTGATTTAAAGCGGCTATTTATTACTCATTAACTCATTTTGATCTTAAAACTCGGGGTTTCTAAACATCTGGCGCATGCAAGGTAGAATAATAGCTAACTGCTTAATGAAAAGCGCTTTTTAGCTAAGCTCGCGATTTTTATGCAATTGCTTTGTGTTCATGTTCAACTGCACACATCTAATTATGCTGTTTTCTTTGTGTCGTTAATGGAGTGATATTATCAAAGCTATAATCACCTCTTCCTAATCTGACCTACATTTAAAATGCACGTAAAGGGGTTCTCAGTAAATCTTCCACAAGTCCAAGTAGTTTAGATCAACGCTTCTTTGAGTTTTAATCCGTTCGGTAGAATTTATATGAACGTGGGCCGAACCGCAGAGATACGCGTAGAACCGAATTTATCACAAAGAGGTTGGCACAATGATTTATTTATTTGTGTGCTGAAAACAGCCTTCTAACAAAATCAAGAATACACACCTCATTGGATCAGATATTGAATTTTTATGTTAAACAAATTATGCGCTCATATGCATTAAAAAAAATCGTAAAAAAACCTGGACTTATAAATAATATAGGTTGTAAAAAGACCCATCACATAGCCGTCAACTACGCAGTCCGTATATCAAATTAGTAAAATATTACATAAAAATAATTGCTGGGAAACAACTTTAGTTTTTGGTGTGAAAAATCACTGTTTACGGTAATGCGCAACGTAACGCACGTGTTAGAAGATATAGGTAATTACTGTAAGTATTTATATAGGTATTACCTAGCTTAGTAAGCTTTTAGTGTCAGGATGGTTATTTGTTGTAAATGAAAGTCCTGTTTGAATATATGTTTTGTAGGGAAAGGGATTTCATAAAGTAAAGCACAGAAAGACAAGGCTGTACCTTTATTATATTAGACTTTATTCAATGTTGGCAATAGTATACCATACCATACACAACAACATAATCATATCATCATCATAATAATTACGGTATAATATAAAATTACTTACGTGACACCCGCCGGTCTATTCCAAACAACAACGGCACTAGAACCAACCAACTGGACATCTACCGAGCAACTGACTCGATAAAGTACTTACAATCCTTTTTATATCCTACCAACGTCACTTTATGTCAAACATCTACCGTCATTTTAAACAAATTATAGATGATCATATATTTTGTTTGAAACGGCTTATTATATTAAAATAGCAATATAAAATCTAAAATATGCTACAAGTATCATTAAATATTACATAATAATTTATAGTAATAACCTTCTAAATGAATTTTAAGAATTTTTTTTTTTTTTGAATTGTTTGATGAGCTCGTGGCTAAGTAATAACAGTCGCACCGAGTCGATCCATCAGGTTAAGCTACGCTTGCCGGGGTTGGTCGGTGGATGGGTGACCATCTTTACATACCGAGACTTCTCCGTGCCTCGGAAAGCACGTTAAGCCGTTGGTCCCGGCTGTCATTCGTGGATCTTAGACAGCCGTTACGGGTCGTCAGAAACCCGAAAGTCTGACAACCAGTCTTACCAAGGGGTATCGTATTACCCACTTACTGGGTTGTGGAGGTTAGATAGGCAGTCGCTTCATGTAAAATACTGGTATTCAGCTGCATCCGGTTAGACTGGAAGCCGACCCCAACATAGTTGGGAAAAGGCTAGGCAGATAGATATATTATATATAGAACCTCTAAATGAATTTTACAAGTTAAGTGTTATTTTTAGGTAAACACACCTACCTAGTTAAATCAGGTACTTCTAAATTGGTCCCAAGCTTCGTAAATGTGACAGGTGTCACTATCGAACAAACAATATTTTAATATTAAAATAACCTCAGAAAATGAATAATCTAACTTACGCAAAACATTGTGTTTATGGGTGCAGTTAATGGTTCAGTGTACGGGTATGTAAAATTAAGTTATAACATTTAAGACTTGCTTTCTTTAAAAAAACGTCTGAAAAAGTTGGAACTTTCACCTTCAATATCTCAGTAACCAGAAGGTTCCCAGCTAAGGTCTAGAAACAAAAAAATATTACAAAAACGGGAATAAGAAGTGACTTTCGGCTTCGTTAAGCGTCTTTTTACACCCGTTATAAGTCTGAAATCGTCTTGAGCAGGCGTGGTGATCAATGCTCGTGCCTTCTCTATATGAGAAGAGGCCTTTGCCCAGCAGTGGGACAATAATAGGCTGGTATTATTATTATATCATGCACATTATACAAAATCCAATAATCAGAACACGAAAAATGGAAAAGCTTGAGTTAAATAAGAATTGTCCTTAATCAATCTGCCTAGCTTTTTCCCAACTATGTTGGGGTAGGCTTCCAGTCTTACCGGATGCAGCTGAATAGCAGTATTTTACATGGAGAGACTGCCTATCTGACCTCCACAACCCAGTAACTGGGTAATACGATACCCTTTAATAAGACTGGTTGTCAGACTTTTGGGCTTCTGAAGACCCGTAACGACTGTCAAAGATTCACGAATGACAGCCGGGACAAACGGCTTAACGTGCTTTCCAAGGCAGGGAGGAGTCACGGTATGTAAAAATGGTCACCCATCTACGGACCAACCCCGGCAAGCGTAGCTTTACCTTATGGTTCGACCCGTGCGGCTGTTATTACTTAGCCATGACCTCCTGACCCAAACTGAACATAAATCAGTTAGACATGCGAGACAATAGTGTCGGTATTTAATTATAGAAGTCGCATAATCAACACCGTCACAAGGTACTCTATTTTCGTCACACACAGGTAACGCATTTGTCGCGCCAGTCATGTCGTGTTTGTCGCCGCGACAAAGTTGTGCCGCAGTTCATTAAGCCCCGTCACAGTCTTCAAGCACTTAAGGCAGAATGTGCAAAAGGCGTACCTCCGACTGACAACTAGACATGGGGCAATTAGATTGTGGAATTGTGGGTAGTTAGAAATTACTAGCTTTAATCTCGACTTTAGTATGTGCGACGTTTTTGTTCTAAAGTAGGGTAGTTTATGAAAGATTTAGCCGACCACGACCATCCGGGATCTCTTTAGGTATTCTCTTTTTGAATTTTTAATAAGGTTGCTTTAAGCCCGAAAAAGTCGGACAAAGCGACCTGAACTTAGGACACCCGTAGGGCTTGGTTGAAAAAATAGGACGGTCATCTTTTCATGAAAAGTATCTGCTTTTCATGTCAGCTGCTGGACATAGAGAACTGGGTAGGCTATTTGAGTTTGAATACCACGATTAACAAAAGGATTAGCGATCAAAGAATGTAATTTTTCAACTGATATCACTTTTACTGCAGTCTCACGATGAAAAGGAAAAAAAACCTATTCATATTTTCACTGTCAGCTGAACACATGTGTGTATAAAATAAGAATGTCGTCATTGTGTGTTTATTGAATAAAGCATAACAGACAGCAAAACGCCCCAAAAAGGTTAAAATGAAGAAAAATGGACGCAAGCCATAATGTTTTTTCACAAAAGTAAATGTATTTTCATAGAGGGCGTGCGTGTTTTACATTAAATTGTGATTCTATTAGGCATAAATACGGTCACATAATAAAGTCTATTTTCCGTAGGCAAAAGCCCAAATCCGGGTTGCATTTACACCGGCGCGTAATGTTTGTAAATATCTTGTTATGTCGGCATGAGCTATACGGTACTAACTCATAATGTGGTACGTAGCACGAACGCGCGACGTAAAAGTTATGTAAATCCGAACGATTTTTAAATCGAAAACTCAACTATCAGTTAGCATTAGCACCACCCATAAAACAATAAACAAGAAAAAAACAATACAAACAACACAACAACAAAAACACAAAAATACCAAATATGTTAATAGTCTTATAACTTTAGAAAATTTATTTGCGGACTTTCCAATGTAGTACTCCGAGCGTTTGTGCTAGACCCAAAGGTCACCCATGAGATGTTTAGGAAAACTGTTTAGAAGTTATCTGAGCTGATGTTCTGTTCTGTTCAATGCAGCTGATATTTCTCTATTCTTGTAACAATTTTGTGCACATAGTAAAACAGCTCATAAAAACGGAGATTTTAATTTCATATTCAAGTGACGTAATTATGCGAGTTTTCTGATTATTTAACTTGAAATAGGCCAAAGAATTAATATGTCATGAGCACTGTTACATTAATTAATGAGGTAGATAACTCATAAGGTCGTTTTTAAAGTAAATTCTTAGGTTTAGATAAGTATAATTTATCTGTTCCCAAATATTTCAATGAACTACCATTGTTAAAGCCTAACTTACACCATAAAATTTAGCATGTGACCTATTTATTCTACTTTAATATCCTAATATTATTATTATTAATAAATGCGAAAGTGAGTTTGTTTGTTTGTTACGCTTTCACGCTAAAACGGCAGAACGGATTTGTATGAAATTTGGCACATGGCTACCCATGACCTGGAAAAGGACATGGATACTTTTTATCCCGAAATTCCCATGGGATCGTGACTTATGCAGTTGAAACCGCGGGCTGCAGCTTATTACAAAACTGTGATTATCAATTATTTAGCCCAAACACCTTTAAAACATGACATTTCTATAAGTAGTTTGACATAAAACTTACATGAGACACGCGTTGAACAAGTGTATAAGTTTTTGTGGAAAGGCCCTGTAGGTTTGGATGTTTGTTACTCAATCCCGCAAGAACGGTTGAACGGATTTGGATGAAACTTGGCACACAGACTGTTTTATAACCTGGATTAACACAAAGGCTACTTTTAAACAAACGGACAACAATTCTAGAAACTATATTTTCGGCGTCCTCGTCAGCGGGGGGACAGGTTCCTTACCCATCTCACATATTCAACCGTATTCAGTATACGCAATTACAGTTCGGTGTGACCCACAGCCTCCTAAATACGGGTCACGCATCGATCAAACGCTGTATACATGTATCTACAGCGACCTTTATTATGGGCTTTCATTTAAGTCTACTTAGTCCCCATTTTGGGGTCTCGTCAATGCAATTATGTATGTTGTTTGGTTATATAAATATGTGGTGTGACGTGACGTGCCGTGACGTGTTATGGTTTTTTAGAAGGTTTTTTTGGTGGAAGTACTTTGGTGTGTTTTTACAGAAATATGTAGGTTGACTGGTAATTAATGACCTTTTCCTTAAAAACGTGACTTTACTCATCATTATATCATTATGAACAACTTTTACTATGCCACCAAAATTGAAATGGCGAAAATAAAATCAGCTGTTCATTACATTTTAACGAGTTATGCAAACATAAATGTTCGCGATTTCAGGGTTGATCCCATAATAAAAGTTGTTCATATTGATGAGTAGAGTCACGAGTTTGGTCCCATAGTAAAAGTTGTTCATATTGATGAGTGGAGTCACGTGTTTGGCCTCATAGTAAAAGTTGTTCATATTGATGAGTATAGTCACGTGTTTGGCCTCATAGTAAAAGTTGTGCATATTGATGAGTATAGTCACGTGTTTGGTCCCATAGTAAAAGTTGTTCATATTGATGAGTATAGTCACGTGTTTGGCCTCATAGTAAAAGTTGTGCATATTGATGAGTATAGTCACGTGTTTGGTCCCATAGTAAAAGTTGTTCATATTGATGAGTATAGTCACGTGTTTGGTCCCATAGTAAAAGTTGTTCATATTGATGAGTATAGTCACGTGTTTGGTCCTATAGTAAAAGTTGTTCATAATGATGAGTTTAGTCATGTGTGTGTATCGGTCACTAATTACCAGTCACCCTATAAGAAAGAGGCTTCTAGTGCAGCACTAACAACGCTTTAAATTAACTTTGCTTAGCGATGTAGACAATCATTATCATTCATCTGTACAATTCGTTGTTACCAAAGAACCGAAATACCTTTTTGTATTTGAGACAAATGTCTCAATAACTTAATATAATGTTTACTTATATCTGATATCAATCAACTTATGAAACCAAACCCTGACTTCTGATGTCAAATTCATTGAATCCACACACAATAACCTCTGAAACGTACTCGTAGCTGAATAGTGTTTTGGTGGAATTGATCAAACAATCACATTATCTAACGTAACAATAATTTTATTTATTTATTTATTTAAATGCCTTAGAACTATCATTACAGGTCTTAGCCTAATGCGATAGCAAAAGAATATAAATACAAAAAATTCAAATTACGATCATTGTTTATCCTTACACATTATAAAACAAAGTCCTCCGCCGCGTCTGTCTGTCGTCCTGTACGCGATAAACTCAAAAACTACTACACCGATTTTCTTGCTGTTTTCACCAATGGATAGAGTGGTTCTCGAGTAAGGTTTTAGTATACAACGTGTAACAGAATAAGCGCAAGACCTGAAAGTAGTTTGCTCAGAATCGGCTTCTGAATCGATTTCCGTCATTATTTATACAATTATGTTAATTTTTCATGAAAAAATCTTTTATTCAACTGAAATTAGAACCACTGCGTCATATCAAGGTAATAAGATATTTTATTTAAGGAAATTTAATCCTTATCTCAAAAGAATAAAGCCTATTTAAATGAATAATCAAATTTGTAATACGCTCATAGCTATCCTATGTGTAGTGCGCGTTAAATAAAATAGTTAATTTAAGGTGTGGTTTAATTAAATTAAATTACAGATATTATTTTAGTCTTATAATTTAATATTCTGATTGGGGTGTATGAGCTCTTGCGTTTATTCCGTTACGCGTTGTATAATAACCGACATCCTCGCGGGCGAAGTTGCGGGCATCAGCTAGTAACGTAATATAAATGAGAGTACTTTTGCGAATTCACCCCAGTAGCATGTAAATATATCAATTTCGACCTAAATATAATTGATGGTGCGAATTGCTCGAGTCAAAGAAGTTTTGGCCAGCAAGTTGGTCCCGGCTGATGGTACGACCAGCAGTGGCGGGTGGCGTCGCCTCCACACATAGCGGTCGGGTACGTACAAGTGCACTCGCCGCAGCACTCTCGGGTTGTGCTCAATGCCTCGGAGCAGTTACACTATGTACGACACCAGCGCAAATTCCCGTCGCACCTCTGGTTGATTGTACCCCACCATACCCAGTAAACATTCATCACAATACCTTTCATAAAACAGAAAACATTCTAACATACACATATTTTCCCCAAAAAAATACAGAGCGTACAAAACATTAAAAAAATAGACAGCGTACAACACATTACCCGGGGCATGCGTATCGAAAAAAACGTACTCCTGACATTTTTATCGAGGCAACACCTCACGTAGTCCTTACTAAGGGAACATAAACAAAACTAAATTTAAGATATCGAAAGCGTTTAAATAATGAATGGAACTGCGTAAGAGTAGTGGCATGGTGAGAAGAGGCAGCGTGAGCGGTGTTAACACTTACAATTATTTGGATGGGAAATTTTAAGTGCTTTTCCCAGTCGCGAGCTTAGCTGCAGTCCTGGATATGGGAACCTTTAAGTATCCACGCGTCATGTTCGTGAACGGGCGCCGTCTGCCAAGACTTATTTTTAATCTTATATTTTGAATTGTTTTGATAATTTATTTTTACATTGTTCTCACATAGAGAAGCAACAAGAATAATGTACCCAGGATTTTGTAATATATTTGGAGTTTTTTGCCCGTTCTTCTCTCTAGATATCTAAGTTATGGAATGGGCAACTAGCTACAATTTTTAACCGACTTCAAAAAAAGGAGGAGGTTATCAATTCGTCTGTATTTTTATTTTATTTTTTTATGTTTGTTACCTCTGAACTTTCGACTGGGTGAACCGATTTTGATGATTCTTTTTTTATTTAAAAGCTGGTGCTTTCCGTGTGGTCCCATATAAGTTTTATTAATTTCGCTAGCGAAGTTTTTGAGTTAGCTTCAATAATTACGTATTTGACTCCGTCACTGTTATTTACATAGTTGGTAGTCGTATTCGAATTTGAGTGGGGTAGGTACCACAACTAAAATGTGAAAAAAAAAAAAATAAAAAAAAAACAACCGTCTTCCAAAAAAAACAACAATTTTTTTTGTAAAAAGTTTATCTTACTCTGTGACCGACTCTTTTACAATTCAAAAGTGCCTGTAACTGGTTTAATTGTAAGTAATAAATGCTTTGAGTTTGAGTTTAAACTTAAATTATTTATTTACGATGTCTACCTTCGTATATTTGCAAAGATGAGGTGGTGGTTACAAATGCGAATAATTTTCAAATATTTAGTGATGAAAACTGATCACAAATCAGTTTTTATTCAATTAATAGAGATAAATTAATGGATAGACAGATGTTCGTTGATTTGCTTATCACTTAAATATAGGAAACCTTTTTTATAATATCGTATTCCGCTGTCTCGTAGTTACCACGTTACAGCCCAAATATTCATTTCCCAAACGTACGTGTCTGTACTTATTTCTCGATTATTTATGTTGTTCAGACTATTTGAAATTACTTTTGTAACGCAAAATAGTCAGAAACTTTCGAAATAAATAATGGGTGAATAAAATATTCAAAATAGGGTTGTCAAAAACATTACCTACCATTATTTTTGGACAGTTGTGTTTAAGTACTGTTTATTGTATCACTATCCTTACATATTATAAAACAAAGTCCTCCGCCGCGTCTGCTTGTCGTCCTATTAGGGATAAACTTAAAAACTACTCTACCGATTTTCATGCTGTTCACCAATGAATACAGTGGTTCTCGAGTAAGGTTTTATTTAGTATATAACATCCACGCGGGCAAAGTCGCGGGCATGAGCTAGTTATATTATAAAACAAAGTCACGCTGCGTCTGTCTGTCTGAACGTGATAAACTTAAAATCTACCAAATGGATTTTCGAACGGTTTTCACCACTGGGCTGAGTGATTCATGAGGAAGGTTTATGTGTATCCTACTAGTCCTACTAATCCTACTTCCTACTATACATATATTATATATATATATTATATATAATATTATATATAATATTATATATATTATATATGTATATTATATTTAATATTATAAATTATAAATAAGTTTGTGTGTTTGGATGTTTGTTACTCAATCACGCAAAAACGGCTGAATAGATTTGGATGAAATTTGGCAAACAGATATGTAGTTTATAACCTGGATTAACACATAGGATACTTTTTATCCCGATATTCTCATAAGAACGAGACTTACGCCGGTGAAACCGCGAGGCGCAGCTAGTAAATCATTAAAGTTTTTGTGTAAATTGGCTGAAGTGTGACGGTGATTTTTGAAGATGTGGACAAAAACATAACTGGTAGCTACCAATATCGCGCTCGCCTTATTGCCAATGCGCTTAGCATTGGCAATAAGGCGAGCGCGATATGGTAGTACGTTTCCATGGCATAATTTCCGACAGCCACGCGGGTGAAGCCGCGGACAAAAGCTAGTGAGAAATATTTGTAGCAATAAGAACTGCTAACTACTCTAATATGTGACATTTTTTCTTCTTTTTCCTCTTTGCCGAGATATTTAAATCATTATGAGACGAGTCGAAACAGTTTCATTTAAATAATTTTAAGGATGGAACCAATTTGTCGGTAGTCTTCTCCATTAGCATTAAATCTAATATTATTTAGTCCTATTGGCAATAAAATAAAACAGATAAATCAAAAAAAAATAGTAATAAAAACTAAAACCCAACAACGACTAAAAAGGTATAAACAAGACACCACAGACAGACAAATTAAAAATCCGGAGTCGCACGTGTTAGGACATAAATCGAACAGATTACGTGTGACTCCGGATTTTTAATTTGTCTGCCATTTTTAATTTAATGTGACGTCACATAGCCTAATCAGCGGACGATCAAGACGCTTCCAACGATACCTCATTTGTCAAATTGTGATAAGTGGTTTAGAAGATAGGAGGGAACAGATGAACATACTTACATACATACATACATACATACATACCGGTCAAAATCATAACCCTCCTTTTTTCTTCGCCGTAGTCGGGTAAAAACACTTCAATTATTCCAAAAATAAGAACCACTTTAGCAGTCCATTGTTTACGTTAAATAACGTTTTGAATTATACAAATCGTCGTTTTCGATATAATGATTTAGCAAAAGTGCCCTTTTCGGAAGCGGATGGTGAAAAATGGACAAACCCAAGAGACCCAGAGCGTGTCCATTTTTATGAATAAATCATACAAATTGCTTGACAATCGTAAATGACCCTACATTTTTAATATTGCAAAATCGTCGTCGAAATAATCATTTGAGAGTTGGATTGTTAAATATTTATTGTAAGTAGGTCATCTTATATTTTACGTGTTTTTATAATATTTTGAAGAGTCATCGTTGCCTTGGGGAAAATGATTGTTTTCGTTTGTATGGGTTGAAACCCATACACTTCTATGTTTATTCTGGACTGCTCCGTTGGTCTCGTGGTTGTAAGAGCGACTGCGGAGCGTGGGGGCAGAGTTATTAGGTTTTTCTATCAAGAATTACTCACTAGCAGTCTGGAATTGTGCCCGGTTTATGACAATAGGCTCGCCCGCTATTACATGGGAGTTAAAAATCTGGCGAAATGTGGGTATTGCTAAAAGTACACCTCTGCCTAACCCTTCTGGAATTGTAAGCCTGATGTTATGCTATGTGATAAAACAAGTTCCAGTTTGCGCCACCACTTATATTTCAGGCAAATAAATGAATCCATAAATCTATCTTTAAAAAAGGTATTTCCACAATTTTCCACCGGACTTCAATAGTGCCGCGGCCACAATGTAAATTTTCCACTCCACTTCTAAATTCAAACTCAAATATGACCTTCAATAATTTAATTATATATAATGTCGCTTAGAAACACAACTCCTTCCCTCGTATCAAGTTTATACGATTTGTCGTAGATTATTAACTAACTAGGGTCGCCCAAAGCGGCCTAAATTAGCCTTGAAGAGGGCCTGGCCCTTTGTAGCCGAACGGTTGGCCTAAAATTATATTATTTTTACCTAACCCTCGTATTTTGTTTAAGATAAAGACTGTTATTATACCAAATAGGATTATTATTGTACTTGTATACTAATTTTAGGAGGGTAAAAACGAAGGCTATATTTTTGTGATATTATTATAGTACGGTACTTTTAAAGGTGGGTACTGATCGGGTTACGGGTTACAATGTAACATGTTACAAAGCGAGCGTTCGTGCAATCAGTGAAACGAGCACGAACACGCGAGAAACGAGCCGCTCGTTTTTCGTTTCGAGTGCTTCGACCGCTGTTGGTTTTTTGGCAAATCCCTTTGAGTGTTACGATGTTCAGTCAGTACACTGCGACAAATCGTCACGAGCGCACAGAGTGTCTTGAAAATCTGGAGCACGGGCGAGCAAAGAGTTCGAAACGTTACACGGATTTTAGAACACGGCATAACGTAGCGTGCTCGCTGCGAATAGACATTATGCCCCGTAACACCAGTCAGTACCCACCTTTACGTACCTACGTATAGCACTTATACAAGTGGGTACTTTTGATCAAAGTTCTTTATTATTTTTGATGACTTAGCCAAGCGATATAATAGTTTCAAGCTGATATTTTATTTTGAACGAAATATTAAACAAATCCAATTTAAAAAAATCAATCTGCCCCGCCTTTTCCCAACTATGTTAGGGTTCGGCTTCCAATCTACCCGGATGCAGCTGAATACCAGTATTTTACATGGAATGACTGTATATCTGACCCTTCTGGTCCTTCATAAGACTGGTTATCAGACTTTCGGGCTTCTGACGACCCGTAACGACTATCAAAGATACACGAATGACAGCCGGGACCAACGAATTAACGTGCTTTCCGAGACACAGAGGAATCTCGGTATGTAAAGATAGTCACCCATCCACCAACCAACCCCGGCAAGCGTAGCTTAACCTGATGGATCGACCCGTGCATCTGTTACTACTAAAGCCTAATAAGTCCTTCGAATCTAAAATATTTCGTTAATTCTAACAAAACTTTAACTTTGTAACAATATTCGTAAAGTCAACATATTCACTTAATAGCAGTAATAAAACTAATAAAATGCTCATTAAAATGATTAGTCTTAAAAGATAACGGTAATGGCAACATTACCCGTAATTCGACGTAATCCCCACACGTTTATGTTTAATTAATAGTTATAAGTACTCTTTAAGTGGTTCAGCCGTTATCCCTTAACCGACTGTTTGTGTTATAATAGTAGTAAATGTTTTTCGTAATGAGTTCTGTATTTACTTAAATGTTTCCGTCCCTTGATATTTTTGGTTGGGCTGGCTAGGAATTTCCTATGAAGGTTTTATTCCTATCAAAAGTAGTTCTAGAAATATCTAGTAATACCTATATTAAGGTTAAACGCAGCCTAAGCTTCAATTTGATGCTTACTATGTTGTTTTGTGATCAAAGTAAAGCCAGACAGTCTGCGGTTTTCGGTTGATGTTAGGTTGGCGTTGGTTTGCTACGCCGTAGCTGCGTAGCTCGTAGACCGTAGCGAGCTACGAAAACTTGGGCTACGCCTGTGCTACGAGAAGCACATGAGGAATAACTTTAGTTTTTATTAAAGATAAATTATGGCTTACTGGTTCGTACACAGATATTAGATATTTTTTAAATGTTTATGATGAGGATATTTTTCAAATTATTTATTTGTTAGTTAGTTAGTTTAGTGACATAGTAAAATGTTGAAATAATGAACTCTGTCTATGGTTCACTCTGACGATTTCCAAATTTCGTTACATGGATATGGATAAGGGTGTAAAGTTTATCATTGTCAACGAAATATGTATCCGATCGGGCTGCTGACATTGAATCCATCTTTATTTTGCAAAAGAGATCTGTCAGAGCCATTTATAATCTATGTCACCACGAATCTCTCAGGGAACTATTTAAAAGGATTGATATTATGACGGTACCTTGCCAATTCATTTATGAGAATATTATGTATGTAAGAAAAAATTTAAATCTTTTTAAGAAAATAAGTGATAGACATAATTTTAATTCTAGAACCAAGATAAAATAGATCAACCATTTTTTAGATAAGCTAAAGTACAAACATCTTTTATGGGGTACTGCGTTAAATGCTATAACAAAATACCTTGTGATATATTGCAATTAAATGAAAGAAAATTTAAAACTCATATTATAAGTACACTTTGTAAACAAGCTTATTACAAATTAGAGGATTATATCCAAGATAAGAATGCTTGGAAACATGCTGGTCTTGCTCCATAGGACAGTTTAAGAGTCTGGACAAAATCAAACTGGTTGCTAATTTAGTTGTATATTTTATTATTTGTGTCATAGATTTTTACACTCTGTGATTGCTTAAACTCACGCACTGACTTATTAGTAATTATATTTTTTATTAATTTGAATTTTTATTATTAAAATTTTCGTTTATTTCATAAAGTCACTTATAAATTACATTTTTAAATATTAGAATATAAAAACATTTAAAAATATAAAAAATAGAAGTCCACCGGTGTCGGGAGCAGGGTCCAAGCTACCGGTGGTTAGGGCTGCAGAGACAGGAACCTCCTCACAATGCGAGCCGTGTCAAGGAGTACTGCTTTCTGAATCAGGCCCTTGATCCAACCGCCTAACGAGAGCCTCGAGAGATGTTGGTCGAGGCTTTTGGCCATCAGGCCATTGGCCGTTACGACAATCGGCACAATGATAGCCGAGTTCACATTCCACATGTCGACAACCTCGTGTGCTAAAATTTATTATTATGAATATTGTAATATCGTATACTTTTACAATGTTTGTAAATATGTGAGCACCATGTACCTATCACATAACTAATTTATTTGTCATTGCTCCATTTATAATTCTTTTTACCTTTTGTGGTACAGTAATCTTATTGTAGGTGCATCATCTTCACATATAATTACATAATTTATGTATACAAAATATTGTAAAACATTTTTAAAAAGAGTAACGGTGGAGTTTCTTGCCCATTCTTCTCCATACGAAACCTACCTTTTGGAATGGGCAAATAGAATCAATTCTATTTGTTTGTTTTTCATTGACGTTCAAAAGTGCCTTTTATGTGCTTATTTGAAATAAATTATTTGACTTTGACTTTGATCTATTATTTCCCGTATTTTCAAACGAAATACTAAGTTGCGTATAAAATTTAAGTGTAATATTTTAACTAAATTCCCACCTAAATTCAGAGGACAATAACTCCGCAATAATCCTGAAATATATTCATCTGAAAAAATTACCCAAAATGCAGACAAAAAGTGGTTATAACGGCCTACGCGGGGTTATTCTAACCACGTAGGTACAGTCCCGACGACAAATCTAAATGGGAATAAGCTTAGAATTAAAATTCTGTGTGCGCGGCACTTACCTATTGTCTACACAAAATATCCTTTAATTATGTTGGCTGTTCTGCTCTTTTGTTTGTGGTGTTAGTTAAAGGTGGCCGCGGAGCGAGGAGGTTGTATTTTGAAAATATTTTTTTACTGAAGTTATTTATTGAGACTGTCATGACTCTCTGTCTGTCATTACATGATAAGAAAAACTGTCATTAAACTATTTCCAGTTGGAAACCGTGCACTTACGTAAATTTTAAATATTTTTTTAAGATTTTTATAAATATTTTTGCAGTGAAAAGGAGTAAAAATTTCACATGATTTACAAAGCCCAGGCATTTACATAGGTTTGTATACCAACTTTACACTGATTTGAATCACCTGGTAGAAAGTGTGAAGAAAAGTTTAACCAAGTCGCCTGTAACTTAACCCTGAACGCGTGTGTAAACGTTAAACACGTCCGTTTAAGTACACAGGACAATACTGGCGCTGTATTTCTCGGCGGATGTTCAAACAAAATGTATGGTAGGCGACACGTGCGGAATTTTAATTGGTGCAAATTGCCAGTGCGAGTGACGGTGACAGTTTTAGCATTAATAACGGCCAAAACTGACCCAGTTCCCCGGACCTAGTGGGTAAGATAAATTAATTATTTCTGTAACACTTTTGTTGACGAACGTACTTTTCAGTTGCTCAGTTGTTGGATTTTGGAATGATAATTTTTGATGAAGTTAATTTCCATGATGGAGATGTTTTATTTTGGTTGTAGTATTTATGTAGTTAGGATTATTAGTATAAGAAACCGGTTCATGTTTACAGATCTAGTTAAAGCCACACTGAGAACGAAATGAAGCGAAGCCAAGTTCGTTTAGCTTCGCTCATGTACCTGCCGCGTCATACTTCGGTTCACACCGCGAATTATGAACATGAACTATTCTCAATAATAATTTAAAAAAAAATATATAATCTCTGCCTTACGCTTCGGTAAATATAGCCGTGGTGTTATGTTAAGTTATGTAACAATTTTGGGGATCGGCAGTGCAACCGCCAAGTCAAGCTAAAACAAACAAAATGACGGCCATACCATCCTTTTCTCGAAGCCATTCAGAACATTTTCGACTCCTGTGTAGCTTCGTTGTAGTTCCATTTTCATTAATCACCATGATATTGGCCAATAGATTACCCATAGCTACACGTTTGTTGTTATTATTGCTTATTTTCAAATCACCTCTACACACCTTTTACGACACAGAAAACTATTTACTTCTACATCCTTTCATATAAAACTTAGGCTCTGTTCTTAGACTTTTAGACCCAGTTTTATTTCTAAAAAGAAATATTACATGTTCTTTTAATTTAAACAATTGATGTTGCCAATTTATAAGATAAGTTTAAACGTAACGTTTTATGTGACTCACCGATTTTTATGACATTTTTATTATAATACGGAATGGATTTCTTAGCACTTTAGATAAATAAATGTCGCTTTCTCCAGGGATTTTGATAAAAAGGATTTTGTGTCAGCAAATAATTTATTGGATAAGTTTTTAGGGTTATTGAAATGTTCCGTTCGGCAAATAACCAATTTAAAAAAAAATATTGTGATTACCTTTTATCCTGAGAACGAGATCAATTTTTTTAGAGAATTTTAACGAATGTAAGCGAGATCGAAATGTGACAGCCAGATTACACGAAGTCCTGCAAATCTGTTTTTAATTTTTTATTAAATTTAAAACATACATGCGTACATTTTTATGAAACAGACATTTAATTTAGAAAAAAAAAATAATCAAAATGGCTTTACGTCAAATCTTCCTCCGTAAATAAATGACGACAATATGTAAACAATAAGTAAGTAAATTAAGTTACAACCCAAATTCTAGTGCTAGTTTACACAAACATATTGCACCAAAACTGGTTTGAACCGGTAACAAACCGCTTATAACCAGTGTAATTGAGCTTATCTCCAGATAAGAGGTATTAACGTTCAGACAAGATCTACTATCATTGAGTTAGAATTACTGGAAGAGACATTTTGGAATTTGGATAGAATGGAAGTTATATCACGTTTTAGAGCTAAGTAATGGGGAACCGGATTGGAATAGTTCCAGGAGCTGCAGTCAACATAGATAGCGATCGCTTTACGACCTAATTCGGTAGCAAGATCTTAATGAGGTCCCTAGACGGCCAAAATTGCTTGAGAAGCAAGTGAATTTTTCGTGATTCATCATCATCATCATAGCCTTAGCCTAGCCTTTTCCCAACTATGTTGGGGTCGGCTTCCAGTCTAACCGGATGCAGCGAAATACCAGTATTTTACATGGAGCGACTGCCTGTCTGACTTCCACAACGCATTAGCTGGAATACGATACCCCTTGGCAAAGACTGGTTGTCTGACTTTCGGTCTTCTGACGACCCGTAACGACTATAAAAGATCCATAAATGATAGCCCGGACCAACGGCTTAACGTGACACCCATGGTGGACACGTAGTCACCCATGTATAGACCAGCCCCGGCAAGCGTAGCTTAACCTGATGGATCCACCCGTGTGGCTGTTATTACTTTTTTTGTGATTGTCAAGCAATTTTGACCATTGAGGTCCTTGGTTAGATTCCCAGGTAAGGCTCGGTGTTATTGGGTTTTTGTATCAGGAATTTCTCAGTAGCAGCTCGCGGAATCTGGATTTGTGTCCGGTTGATGGCAATAGGCTCGCCCCCTGTTACATGGGATTGTAGGTGTGATATTATGTTATGTGTTGCCAGCCAACAAGGTGGCAATCAAATTATACGCCAAATCAGTCCAGCTGTTCTAAAACGAAGCGTTCACCAACGAACGGCATTGTTTTTTTTTACATAAGATGTTAGTAATTAAATTTAGAATTGTATAAAAATTTTTGGCGTCCTATGCACAACTTCTTAAATGGAAAATTTGGGGGTCCTTGATGGAAAACCCTTTATATCTTCTATACTCTTCACATAATGGATCATCATCAACATCTCATCACAAAATGGATCATGAATAATTATGATTAAAAGGTATAGGTACCTGTTCGGGCGCCTCCGGCAATCTTCGGCTGCTGTCGTGAGACAACGCAAGGCGGCGAGTGGCGGCGAGAGGTGCGGCGTGCGGGACGCGGACCGTCGGGGCACTTGGCTACCGAGCTCTGATGACGACACGCATACGAGATTGAACACAATGACGCTGTAAGTAACCATTCCAAAACACAAATTTAGTTTCAGTTTCCCTTCCAGTCATCCTTAACATCAATGTAACTAAGTTTACGTAAGTTGCCGGTTTGATTAAACCGTCGGTACATGGCCCCAGTAGTTTCAACAGCGACGTTTTCGTCAAAGGAAATCCCCCGGCTTCCGCGTCGCTATTTTTAAGTGTCGAATAAACTTTCTTTATTTGTATTTACTTGTAAATGTTTTATCTTTGCAAACCTGTAGGGATTAGGGTATATTTGTGTTACGGGTTTTGGTGGAAAAGCAGATTTGTTTTTGAGTGGTAAGTAAAGTTTATTTCTGTAACGAATAATTGTTTATTCTGCACAAACAAAACGCTCAATTTCTCACAAAAAAAAAACGACTTCCAAAAAAAAAATGACTTTAAATTTTTTTTTCCTTTTTTTCCCACTGACTTCCGAAATTAAAGTTCTTTTTCACTTTTTAGTGTATTTTTTTGGAAGTCGGTTGTTTTTTTTTTGTGAAAAGTTTTTATTTTTCACTTTTTAGTTGTGGTACCTACCCCACGCAAATTCGTATACAACTACCTATTATGTAAATAACAGTGACGGAGTAACTTAAAACATCGTGGTGAAGGAAAATATCTTACAAAATCGAAGACATGTGATATCTACTAACCCGCACTGGGCCCTTTTTTTTTTTTTTATTAGAGTGGGAAATCATCCAATGACTTCTCCCGCTCTGGGCGGAGCGGAACGGCGTGTCAGACTTTTACTGACTAAAACCCACCCGTGTTCCTTCATTTGCCTGTTGCTAAGGTCCCGGTATCCCTTTCGGACTTTCCCGCAACCCTGGCAGGCATCGGTCCTAGCGGACCCCGCTAATTGTGCTGACATCTCTTTGAGGCGCGCGTGTGGAACACGACGCGCCATCGACCCGGGCTTGGTCCTTATCGGACGGCGAGCTGCCCGTTGCTCGCCGTCCGCAAGCCCGCGCCTATGGTGGCCCGGAATCCGCCTGGGATTCCCGACGCCCAGGGCGTCTCCAACGGCGGCGGTTAGGGGCGCGTGGTTGGTTATTATAACCCAGTTCCTCTCACCGAGAGGAGGCCTGTGTCCCAGCAGTGGGAAACTTATAGGCTGATTATGCTATTAGGTACTACAATAAATCTGGTCACGTATTTATTAATAATAATCATAATTTCTACCCACACATTATTGCAAATCGTATATTGATAAAATATTATTATTGTTTCATCTCATAATAGGCTTTCACACAACGACTGATATTGGTTACAAATCCATTAATAATTGATTTTGTATTGTTAGTTTAGCAAAGAGGTTAATTTACGAAAATCCTTCCAACGTTTAATGTAGGTAAATAGTTTATTTTCTTTAAGTAATTGATTTTATGCAGGTTTCTAAAATCCAATTCATTTTATTTTATTGACATTATATATGTACCTCATACTACGCGATTTCGTTGACTGTTATTTCTGCCAATCAATCATAGAAGCTAACATGTTTATTTACTTACATACATTAACTCACGCCTTCTCACCATGGGGGTAAGCAGACAACATAGATTAGACACTCGTGCCTTCAGACCTAACCTAACCTAACTGCACAGACTTGTTGACAATTCAAAACGCCACCAAAAGTGTTATTTTTTTTGCTTTTAATGATTTTATATTTAACACTTGGTCATCATCATCGCACAAACAGTCTGGAAAAGTCTACCTCCAGCATGACATTAAACCTCCAAAGGTACGCACCTTTTTAGTCCAATACCTAGACTGCGCGCAAGCTGACCCCAACTTAGTTGGGAAAAGACTAGGCAGATGATGAACTAGGCTGCGCGCAAGATAAGTTTGCGTGCAGTTGAAATCGGAACTAATCGTATGCCGCCGAGCGATCGTTTATGTAAGGTCTAATTAAATATAGAATTATTATATTATAATTTAATAATTATATTTATTTATTTTCTATTTAATATTTTTAAATTAATTTATATCAATAATTATTAATAATATTAATTTATATTTTAAGTACTTAATTCTATACTGTAGTATATAATTAAGCACGCCACCATTCGCACGCAGTCTTATTTTACGCGCACTCAACGACTAGCTTCTAAATGAGTGGTGACTCATTTCGAAGGTGATAAAATTGCGATAAGGCCGCCCATTGTATGTTTTGTAGTGTTAAATTCATTTATTTTCGCTATGTATTTTCTGGTGTACAATAAAGTATATATAAATGAATAAATTGCTATTAGTCTTCTAGGACTAATTCAAATCAAATTAAATCAAATTTATTTTTGCAGAAAACGCTGTTACAATGGTGTTACTAAAAGTATGTGTTTCAAGTGATTCTACCGTAAGGCATGCAAAATGTATACAATCATGGTTTATCAGAATCTAGATTGACATTGAGACATATAAAATTAGATAAAAATATTCTGAGATATTAAAATTATTGGAATGTCCTTCAAAAAGTCAAATTAATTCAGAACAATTTTTTCATTAAATAATAATAATAACTAAATCATTTCAATGTCATTCCTAGAATTATTACAATACATTAACTAAATTCACTCTGTAACTAAAGTCATCATCATCATTATCATTTCAGCCGAAAGACGGCTGGACTTGTTCCTCCCCCAAGCAGTCACTTCGACCGGTTTTGTGCCTCTCGCATCCAGCCGACAACAAAACTACAACTAAAATAATGATCACCATCACAGTAAGCAGAATATTCCACGAATGCAATTTGCTATGTTCAGGAGTCAGTTTAATCTCGCGAAGTGTGATTGAAAAGTATAAACTAATAAAATTGGAGTCGGTACATTAAGTGAATTTCCACATAAATCTTGTACGTCAGTGCTGTTCCAGCTCCTGGTTACTTGGAGCTATAAATGTTTCGGATACGCGAATTGGTTTTTGATATTTTAAGCACCTAGCTGTGAAATTCCAAGAAAATAGAAGTTATGTCAGTACTGTTGTTGCAGATCAATGTTAATAACCGGCCAAGTGCGAGTCAGACTCGCGCACGAAGGGTTCCGGGTTGGGTATGGAACCCTGAAAAACGATGTAGCAGATTGCGATTTTTGACATTTCTATGGAAGGAAGTGAACAATGATCAAGTTTGGACTAAGTTGTCCATGTTATAGAATGATTCTGTGCTTTCACTGTGGATGAAGAGGGCAAGTAAGCCAGGTCATCAAAAATGACAAAATAAAACACAATCTTTTCCCGCCAGCAGAAAATTTTTGCTCGGAGTATTTGAATTTGAATATTCTGTAGTAAGTATACGCAAAATAATTAGATGAAATAGCTCTATGCAATGTATACGTATCACTTTTAAAAGTATATTATTCAATGTTATTGTATGTTCGTGAATATGTCACCACTGCTGGTTGGCTACTATATATTTTAAATGTTTTTATTTACCTGAACATAATTTATTATCTTTTATTCAAGTGTTTACTTGTCTGTATGACTTTGCATACTTTTGTATAGAATATTTTTTTTCTAACTGAACAGACAGCTGTGCTGCTGAGGAGTTTGTTGCGCCACTTCTTCTTCCCAGCTAAAGCACTAGGAAGTGGTGAAGGGTGGGAGTTTTGGGGGACTGTCTTATGTAATTTTGACGTTCGAAAAGTGCTGATTCTCAGCCTAGTCTGAATAAATGACTTATGATTTTGATTTTAGTAGATACTCGTATTGATAAATATTTAAATATTTGTCTTTCTTTCTTTGATAATAAAAAAGGCTAATTACAAAAAAAAACAACTCTCTCCAACATCAGCCTGTGCATTATAGCTTCACGGAACCCAGTTACGGGTAACTCTCAAGAAAAGTTAGCGAAAACCTTAGCGTTCATAAGTCAGCGTCCGTATTGGAACTTAAGACTTATGCCGTTTTGCCTCAACTAATATATTCACGGGAGCAATTTACTACTTATCCGCATACTATTTTGCTGTTTGACAAGTAGATATTGAGGTTGGTTGGGATTTTGTTTAGTACAGTAACCAACCCATCTTGAGCAAGCGTGGTGATAATGCTCGTGCGTTTTCTGTATGACAATAATAGGTTGGTATTATAACCGCATATCGTACAGTACACACGGCTACACATCAAGATATACATTTCCAGTTTATGCTGATCTCGCATTGTATATGATTTCCGTACAATGCGAGGTCAGCTTATACTGGAAATGTATTGCTTGATGTGCAGCCGTGTGTACAAGCATCAATGCGTTACACTCACATATTAAGTGATTAGCTTCTCAAGTATTGATAAAAATAATTATATGATGGGGTAACGGACTAAGTATTTTTTTGTGTAATTGTATTATTTATTATTTTAATTAAAAAAAAAATGTTTGCAATACTAACATACTTTTAATGCCTTTGTAAGTAACAATTATGTACAAATAATTATTTGCCCATAATTGACTAATGAGTATTAAAATATAAAATTTATTTCAGACTAATTATAATTAGTCTGAAATAAATGGATTTAATAAAAATATTAATTTATTATCAATAAATAATATTATTTTTGGATTTATTATTTGATTGTTATGTTATGTTATGTAATCAAAACCACACCACTTATATTATTATGAAATAGGTATGTCCTTAAAGTTGCGATCGTTATACCACGAAAAAATTGCTTTGGAATTTTACGTAGGTACCTAAACTCGCGACAATCTAAGAAGCCCGTTTTGACGTTTCGTTCTCGTTCATGTATTATAACGTTATGCTTGAGAATCAGTTTTAATCAATGTACTCGTAGTTATGTCGTCGATTACAAACTCTCTGAGTATGTTCAATCAATATGTCTCGAGAATCAGTTTATAAGCAACAATATATTTTTTTCATCACTACACGAAGCATTTTTATAGCTGTCAAAACGGACTTCTTAGATTGTCGCTAGTTTAAGTGCAAGGTATTTATTTATGCTCATGAATGTACCTTATAGGTTTCTATGTTATGAGAATATCAGACTACCCTCTACGTCGATTCTGTAAAATTCAAACAACAACTCGCATCTTACATCGCTATTCACTCTTACTTCGAATATGGTTCAAAATGTGTTCGGGTTCGAGTGCGAAGTGAGCGTCGAAGTGACGGAGGAATTACCTTACTGAATGCCACTTCTTACGTCATCTCATACTTTATCTGTCAAAATCTCACGGGCAATTTAGTTCAACTCGCTGACACGCTCGCAAGGGTAGCGCTAGTGTATCAACCGAGTTTTTCAAATCAAATCAAATCATTTATTGTGGATCATAGGTTCATAAGATGTTGATATGATGTGTTGTATGTTGTATGATGTTGATATGATGTGATGATGTTCATAAGAAGTTTTTTAGAATGCCAATCAAAAAACTTACAGCGGATTCAGATTCGAAGTTTAGAATGAGGTCTTACTGAATCACACCCCAGGGCTGTCACGCTATGATCCTTGATTACTGCCAAATTATCTTTTCCAAAGAAGATGACGAAGTGTGGTGTAAATAGAATATTTATGAAATGTGGCCGTAGAATTATAGACCTCTGCTGACCCCTTCAAGGAATACAGACTGTTATGTTTTATGACCAAAGCAACAGAAAAGTAGGAACCAAAAATATCCAATAGTTATATGTTCGGAGCTAAAGGACTGACCTTAAAAGATAAGATAAATACAGGACGGCTATGATGCTTGTGTAGTCCGAACTCACGCGATACTCCTTTATGCTAGACTAGCTGATGCCCGCGACTTCGCCCGCGTGGATGTCGGTAATTATATACTAAAACCTTACTAGAGAACCACTATATCCAATGGTGAAAACAGCATGAAAATCGGTGCTGTAGTTTTTAAGTTTATCGCGTACAGGACGACATACAGACGCGGCAGAGGACTTTGTTTAATAATATGTAAGGATTTGTCAGAAATCGAGATGTGAGAATTTTATGAAATAAATGGTATAGAACATACGATCGACATGATTTATTTAGGACTAAAAAAATATTGAACTGCAAAAGCAAAAAGAATAGGAAGGTTAGACCAATGTAAAAAACCTCAATAAAAACAGAGTCAAAATATCACTCAAAGAAAGAAAGAAAGAAAATAAATTTAATTGTGGTAAAACATGACGCAAAGAAATAACACAAAAAATAACAAGTATCTATGGGAAAATATGCGTGACAGCCACGCAAAATAACCATCGCTCAGTATAATAAGGTCATCGTATTATGCCTCAGTGCTAGAATGCTATTTTTGTTATTATTAGATATTTTTGCGCATGTATTACCAAAAATGATTGTTTATACATACCTTTGACACATACCTTTTGCAATAACACATTACGTCACTGGCCATTTTGTAATTATTACAACAATTTCATAATTCTTTGGTGCATGTTGGGTGTACGTCAAAGAGGACGCTTCGAAATGTTGCCACTACATAAAACGTAACACGGAGGATGATATTCTCATATCCTAACCGATAAGTTTGCCAATTTCTTTTATTTATTTTTAATTTATCTTTTTTATGTATAGTATATGTATTATAGTATATTCGTCACTTGTGTATTCTATTGGGTAATAATAATGGTTCACCCGTGCCGCACCGGTCGACGTCATTACGTCAGCGCCGGCTGTCGCTGAAAACCAGCGCTGGGGCTCTGTCCTGCATAGGGTCACAGCATAATGCTGAGCGATAGCCGTTTTGCGTGAATGTGACGCATGTTTCCCCCAACCTTTTGTATTATTTTTTTTTGTGTTTATTTTCTTTATTTTTGGGTCATGTTTACCGCAAATAAACGTATTTTCTTTCTTTTTCTTTCTTTCTTTCTTTATCTATTATTGTAAATATTCTCTTTTGGCTTTATAAGATTACTTATGTAAAACCAAAAATGGTGCATGTCGTGTTAGCCTGTAAGTAATGGTTGCACTTATACTTGTAGCTACCATTAAGCAAGTTATTTTATATGTATTGTGTAAACAATTGTTGGCTAACCTAAATAAATAAATAAGTGCTGATTTTCAGCGAAAAAATCTAAATGAAGAAAAATTTTTTTTAATAAATACGTTATAACACACTACAAGTTCAAAATCTATAAATAAATATAATATTAAAAGATAAAATTCCGTTCCGTTCCGTTTGCACTCATTAATATTCCGAAATAACTCCTTTATCGCCTACTCCATACAGCTTAATACGCACTAACAGGTTCACATACCTCTCAAAGAAATACAAACTATTAAATTCAACCAGCCCTTCAGAGTCCCAGCCAAAAACCGAAACAAAAAAAATATCTAATAAAAATAGCAAAATGAATTTCGTTCGAATAGAGCCTTATCGGACGGCCACAGCCGGTCGCGGATCGGAATGAAAATATAACATAACTAAAGTCAACAAAGCACAAAATTAGTTTTTATCCGAAAATAGTAAAAAAAACTGGTGGCAGGGAATGTGGGGTGGATAGAAAATTGGTCTCTAGTTGAGGTTGGATGATTTGATATTTTTGTTTTATATTTTAACTGGCGACCCGCCTTAACATTGAAATGTCTTTCTTATAAAGGCTCTTACATACTGGGGCGATTCGTCGCGCGACGCGACGGCGCTGCATTGTTCGCCGTGAGAAATTGTTTTGTTAAAATTCGCGTCGCACGACGAATCGCCCCAGTATGTAAGAGCCTTAATGTAAGTTTAATATGAAAATATTATACACACAAACCTTTCGGTATAAATTCTCTAAATCATGGTGAAATCTGTATCGAAATACGTAGAAAAACAACGCGTTCACACAGACAGACACGAAAAGTGACTAAAATATTATAATATTGCTGTACATAATTAGGTACACACGGCTACACATCAAGCTATACATTTCCAGTTTATGCTGATCTCGCATTGTATAGGATTTCCGTACAATGCGAGATTAGCTTATACTGGAATGTATAGATTGATGTGTACCCGTGTGTACAGACATATACTTCTGCTCATGTGTACATGCACGGAATCTCTTCTGTTGAGCAAAGTTGTAACCAAATTTAAATGGATTGGAAATCCTGATCGTGATGTACCTAGGTACTAACTCGTTGTATCGGGTTTTTGCATCAGGAATTTCGCCATGGCAGCCCGAAGTCTGGGCCCGTGTCTTCCTGTGAGATGGGACTTAAGCATAAGAACTGGCCTTTCAAAATATGTATTGCAACGGCGCAACAATCTAGCTTCTCACCAGCTTGCCAGCAGATTATTTTATTTTTAACAATTTAGGGTCTAATTCCTTGACATTAAGTGGAGTTGCATCAAAGATCCTTCGTCATCTCAATTTGATGTCGACATGAGAGCGCAGACTGAGAAATTATAGTTTTAAAGATTTGATTTATATATCAAAGCTACACGATCAAACGGTTTGACTTTGAAATAAAATTGACTTTTGCACTACTTCTTAGTTATTTATAAACATATACGTAGTAAAAAAAAATACTTTAGTAAAATAAAAACACGATACTTCTATGGGAACCCCCTCTAATTTTTATTCTTATTTTTTATTTTACAAATTTTTTGTTATTGGTGGCCAAAGCAGTCCACTATCTGTTATTTCAAGTATCTACTTATTAGGGTTCAAAAGATACGCGGATGGACTGCGGAACCTTAGTAATAGGGTCTCCTTTGTGTATGGAACCCTAAACAGGCATGTTATTTATTTAATTAATGGCCAGAGTTAAAAAAAAAAAACCAGCCAAGTGCGAGTCGCACTCGCGCACGAAGGGTTCCGTCCTGTTATCTATAAAGACTAGCAAAAAATTCCTTTTTTTGTATGGGTGTCCCCTTAAATATTTATTTTTTTAGTATTTTTTGTTATAGCGGCAACAGAAATACATCATCTGTGAAAATTTCAATTGTCTAACTATCATGGTTCATGAGATACAGCCTGGTGACAGACGGACAGACAGTCAGACGGACGGACAGCGGAGTCTAAGTAATTAGTGTAATATCCCATAGGCTCAAGTAAAAAAAGCAGTGTTGCACTGCCGTTTCACAACATAAATTGGCACAAGAGAGGTAATTTTCCGTTGAAAATCTTCTACAAAGGAAAATATCAGAATTTGTGTGTATTTTAGGAGTTTATTATTAAATGTTGTATAATAAACACTAATGTTGTTTATTTAGACCAAAGAATCACTAAGTTAATCTTATTATCCTATTACGAAGCTAGAGATTATTAGTTATTTAATTGACGAAGCAGACTTCAGAATATCGTTTATATTCAGAATACGAAGTAAATAGCGCTAATTAAAACTAAAAGGCTCAACATTTTAGTTTCAAAAACACAAATTAATTTATTGGAAAGTCCTCCTTCATAAATTTCTAGCAATAGTTTACAATAACTGAAAAATGTCCGAATCAATTATTCAATTGGAAACGTCCAAGAGAATAGATTAATTGGAATGGTTTTTATTTTTCTGAAAAACGTTATCAATTAGTTGTTACTTGAAACTCTAATTGGTTACCGCCATGACCTGCACTTTAGTTGATGAAAAAATCGACAGAATGTTTTAAATTTGTATTTTTTTTTTCACTGAAAATGTTTCCAACTTGATTTGTTAAGCCGGGTGTGATCACTTGATTTGTTAAGCCACGTGTAATGTGTAATATAATGTGTCGTGTAAAGTAACGCGAATTCTGTGTGTGGACGGCACTACGAGCAACATGTAACGGCCGGGCTGACGCTCGCGCTAATCCACTGGCTGTCAGTTTTTAGCGCAAACACAAAGGCTCTCACAGTGTGGCAACTGTGTGGAACCACTCTAATACTTATTCGCGTTTTGTTTGTATGCCGTCCACACTATTCGCATTAAATTACACGATACTTAATACATTACATACGTCACGACCCAGCTTTATGGTTTTATCTAGCGTCTTAAATGTTTATGACAATAACTCTATGCAACATGTTCTAGTTAGCTATGGTCCCATATGCTTCTTATGCACTACATCCGATTCGAGCCAAGCAAACACGATTCGAAGTTATGTAGTCACACTGTTTGTATGGCCAATATAGTGTTTCATTCGATTCGAGTTCAAGCTGTCACTGTGGATTTAGTTTCGAATTTTCTCAGTTTGAAGAGATTTTTTTTTTGAGGAACAGCCTGTAAATTTCACTCATACTCCATAGAAAAGGGAGAATTCTCCGATCAGACGGGTGTTGTGTCTGGCGGGCAACTGCCCAACGATTGATGTCGGGTTCTTGTATATATTAAGTCTATTGCACGGTAAACTTTAATTGCGCGATGCAGGATTTATGGGACGTCGGGATTTTTGTGTAAGTAAGTAATTTATTTATTTCTCTCAAAAAGGTACATATTTGGTTCATGTCTAGGTTACAGGCAGATTCGAACCTTTGTGAGAGCTGGAGTCTATATTGGATTCGGGACCTGTATTACAGATCTCCAGGCAGGTCTGTGACGTCAGGTCTTAGATGCGTAGTTCGCATGTGGCGATGTAGATACCGCCAATGATTCTTGTAGTAAAGTGCAACTTGAAGAGTAGAAAGTCAAGTTTCTAATTACGTAGAGGAATGTTGTGAATGAAAGTGGCGATGAAAGGAAAAGCAACAAAAAAACGGCTTTAAATTGTTAAATTGGTTGTAAAACTACCTAAAGCCGTGTACTGACTGGCGTTACGGGGCGTAATGTACCATTCGTAGCGAGCATATTACGTTACACCGTGTTCTAAACTCCGTGTAGCATGCGCTCGTTGCTCGCGTGTTCGTGCTCCTTTCCACGTACTGACTGCACGAATGCTCGCTTTGTAACATATTACATTACACCCCGTAACACCGGTCAGTACACGGCCTTATATTCACCAGTAAAATCGAAATATAATGTACAGACGTTAGTCTACACTCCACCTAAGAATAAACAACTGTACAAACACAAACAAGCACCATCGATAGAAATAGTCAATTTAACCCGTCGTCTGCCGCTTCTAATTTCAGTCAACCCTCACAATTAGCATCGGGGCCTGTTGGACCCGTGCTTTGGTAACGGGACTCGGGATGTGTACTCATAAAGTCAACCCTAGCGTGCCATCAGTGAGTGGTGAGATAAGGGTTGGGAGAGATCAATAATATTAGCTTTCGGGGATTACAGTGTTAAATAAAATTAGGAATTTTAAGTAGATATTTGTTTTATAGTGGACACTCGTTTGTTTTATGAGAAAATGGGCCTGTTTACTGTACTTCTTACTCTACTTACAGTACCTCATACCTACTAATTTTTTCGGAAAATTGTATTATGAGCGTGCATTCTGAAAGTTGGCAACATCGCAAATAGCTGTCAAATATTTCGCTGTTTTGATTAATTTGGCAATATTATTGTATGAAAATATGAAATTATTTTGTATGCCTTCTGGCGGGACATAGTATCGATCAATAAAAAAAAAAAATATCATTATGTATTTTTTTAATCTATGTTCACAAAATGAATAAATAAATTTGAATCGCTAACTAGTGAACTAAAATATTTATTATGAAATTCAATAAATAATATCGTAACACCGAATAATTAGGTAGTTTTAGACGTAAAAAAAGTATTTGGAAACTTTCCAAACGCCCTTTTTACACCTAAAACGGTTACAACATCATATTCAGTGTTATAATTTTATTGCAATTCATTATTAATGTTTTACGTCACTAGTTAACGATATTTCATATTTCCATACAGTAATATTAACAAATTAATCAAAACAGCGAAATATTTGACAGCTATTTGCGACGTTGCCAAAATGTACGCTCTTAAATTAACTACACGTGCGAGACTTTCTGGCGCAGTTAAACGAAAGTGCTAGGTGTAGCCCGCGAAATTCATTTACACCGTGATTACTTTTCGTGAACAGCGTAGTTAATGGTAAGAGGCCGTGCCAACTGTTGGACCTTTACGTCAGACAAGAGGCAGAGCTGTCCTTTGCATCTTCGACTAGTCGTTACTACGGACCTCGTGGAGGAAGCGATAATTTTCTTTGAGTATTCCACTCGGTTCGTCCGATTTGAAAACATTGACATCGAACGTATCCAATTTGAGATTCGCAATACGAACACACGTGCACCTTCCTCAGCGCTGCACAGCAAGACTGAAGGCTCGTGCAGACTGGCGCTATATCGCGCGATTTACCAATTGTCAGTTTTCGACATTGATATGACTGGCATTTGGAAATCATAAATTAATATTATTAATCCATCTGACCAATGTTCATTCATTTCACCTACAGAAAGCCAGGTATATACATGCCAATAAATTCAGAAACAGAAAAGATAATACGCTTCGGTAATCTTCGTGTTTCCGAATCACTACGAGCATTGTTGCACCATAAAGTAAACCCACAGTGGCAAAGCTTTAAGTCTTGTACTGTCGCTCTTTGTGGTAGTGGACGACCGTGGCAAGCTAGAGCTTTTTATTCGATTTTGTCATCGCGTGGTCGTATTTCCGAAGATAGACGATGATTGGCGAAGTGCATACTTTTTCTGGAAGATCTGTACAGTTCACTATAACTTGTCCCTTGCCGTCATGTTGGCACCATTGCTTGTCAAAGTTCAAAATGGCGATTGACAGAACAGTACTACCAACCGCGTTACGGGTCCACTTAAACTGAACATACTTTTACCACTAATCAAAAGATAATTGCATACTTTTATGGAATGCTAGTGTATTCCTGGCTTAACTCAACATAATGATTTAAACACAATTTTACGTAGTCAGTTCAATCCAACAGTATCCATTATTATCTGAATCGACTGCGGCTAAGTAATTGGTATTGCGGTCAGTTAACATAATCGATGGATAGCATTTACAAGATGAAGTAATATTAATAATACATACCTATATGGTAGATAGGTACTATTGTTGCTTTGTGGAGATGCATTGAGCTGAAATGTAATCAAATCATATAGGGCCCTTACCTATTTCTGTTTGGTTTGAAATAAATTGTGTTTCTTTTCGATAAAATTGGTATCATTGACACAGGATTTTTTATTAGAAGGGAGCATTTTTTTTTTTCTGGAAGCCTACCCCCCCCTGTCATTTTAGGCTAGGCAGATTATTTTATTTCTTTATTCATTATTTTTATTATAATATCCTGCCCAAGACTCATTCAAGAACTCTATCTATTCTTTCGGGACCTATTAGAATAGAGTACGTTTCATCAAATAGTTTCTTTGCCGTAATGTTGGCTCCACTGTTAACTTTAAAAAGTTAACAAGTGCGTGTCGAACCACGCACAATGAAGGGTTCCGTAGTTGGGATGAAAACTTGCAACTGCAAATGTAAGTTGGTTGATTATTACTCGGTAACTTATGGAACCTACTTAGCTGTGATAGTTTTCCTTTTAATTTCGTTATATATACTACTGCCGTGATTTTTTTCACGTATCCAAAACCAACCATTTATCTGGCACACACACTTGAATCTAACAAAAATTAGTACTTTATAGTTTAATATTTCGCAAACGGATCTCTGAATCCAAAAATGGTTTTGTCAAACTCGCAATATTTTTAAATGACAACCCAACAACACCCGACACCATGGAATAGGAGCGAAAAAAAAAAAGTGGAGCCAACATTATGGCATAGGAACTATTTGATAAAACGCACTGTACCAGCGCTGCTATACTTATTTTTAAATGTCATAGCATCATGCTGAGATAGGAGCCTATTGATCTCGTACAGGACTTTTTGCTTTTATTTTCAGTTTTATTATTTTATTTATGTTTCTACTTGTGATCTCCTGTGCGAGTCCCAACATACTTTCTCTTTCTTTCTTTGAACTGACGATAACTTTTTAGTTCAGGGCCACATCATTTCAAATAGGCACTGCCTAAAGTGAGTAAACGAAGTCATTATGCTTTTGACTTCCTTACAAGTTTGCATAATGTTTGGACAATTTCTAGTCAATCGGCTATTCGATCTCAAGGTTCTAAGCACTCACCATGAATTAGTAGTAACTTTTTACTACAAGGGCGTAAGTAGCGACGTGCCTACAGCGCAAAATTTTCTCCCACAAACGAACCACCTACCTGATTAAAAGGCAAGGCGATCCACTTATGCCTAATAACATCTTGGTATTCGGATCTTTACAACAAACCCAAAGGGTTATGTTGGTTGAATGTCCGTATATATTTTTATAGGTGCACCATAAAAATATATTATTGTGGTTTTTATGCATGCCCCTTGTTTGAAAAGCTTATGGTTATGGTATAGGCTACACATGGTGAGTTCAATCTGAATGGGTGAGTCAGCATCAGTTCGGCGTGATCGGAAGACTAACAAACAAAAAAAAAAAAAACAGTGATCAGATTGAGTTTAAATGATTCGATAAAGTACTTATGTAGTGATCTCTCCAGCCGTCATCATAGGTTTTGACCAGATCAGACAGATCTGAAGATAAAACTGACTGACGGCTTTTGCGCTTTGAAAGCGATTGTCAGTTTTCAAAGCGTTTCATATTTCCACACCAAATTTCAACGCCATTGACATAAGTTTATGTCAGCCCCATTATTTTTTTGCTTTTCCACCATCGTTATCGTTGATAATATAATGACTGTCACTTTATGAAACAATTGCGTAACACACATAAAATTACAATCGATTGCAATGCCTTTCATTTTGACAGATTTTTCATTCAGATAGATTGTCATTTTATGTGCTTACGTAATGATCCCGACCGGTACTGATGAAGGCAGGACTCCGCTGGATGCGAGAAGCATAGAACCAGTCGAAGTGGCGGTGCTTAGGGGAGGCCTATGTCCAGCAGTGGACGAACATCTTTCGGTTGAAATGATGATGATGATGATGACGGAATTACCCCCGTGGAGGTAAAACTGATCATGTAAGTATAGCCGCAGCCTTAAGAGGAGATACCTAATGTTATATATTTACTTCGATTGCATTTAACGTAATTGTGGAGGTGTTCTGTATTGATGTAAAAGCATTAGCGTGGAATACGGCACATTTTTCGGTAGGTATCTAAATGGTCGATTTGTGAGGCACGTTTGCTTTTGAGGTGAGAAATTTTTAATCAAGTAATGGTAGCGAGATTTAATAAATGAATATTTCTACTCTCCCGATTCTGCCCGAAGTTGGTTTTATTTTAATTTGGATAGTGAATACCTACTTGAGATTGCAATTATCACTAGGAATACTAAAGTGGTCTTGTCGATCGAAAATAACCTCCTTTGAATCGTATCAAGACATTTAAAAAACTTTTTACAAAAAATAAAACAACCACCTTCCAAAAAATACACTAAAAAAGAAAAAAATAACTTTAATTTCAGAAGTCGGTGTGTTTGCTTTTCAATTTTCGTTTTTTGCCACCGATTTCCGTAATTTATTTTTCAAAGTTATTTTTCACTATTTTAGTGTTTTTTGGAAGTCGGTTGTTTTTTGTTTTTGTAAAAAGTTTTAATTTTTAATTTTTTTTAATTGTGGTACCACACACAAACAAACAAATTCGAATACCACTACCTGCTATGTGAATAACAGTGACGGAGTCAAATAAGATATCATCTACATAGACTAAGTGGGAAAAATACGTAATTATTGAAGCTAACTCAAAAACTACCCAAGCAAAATTAATAAAATTTATATGGTACCACCTCGGGAGTATACTCTGTCGAAAAAATAAATAAATTTGTAAATCGGTTCACAATTGGCGAAAATATATAGATGAACATAGACAAAAAAAAAACATACAGACGAACATAGAACCTCCTCCTTTTTGAAGAAGTCGGTTAAAAATAGTGGTAGCATTTTTGACTGAGGGCGAATTTCATCAATAAAATCAACCGATCAGCACATTTATACCGCATTCAAGAACTGCCAGTGTTAATATTCCACAGCAATGGTGAACTTCAATGCGGTTTAGATTTTAAATGGACCGATCGCGCTCAATTTTATTGGTGAGATTTGCTCTAATTCTTTTAAAATCATTCAAATCACACATACCTACCGGATTATTGCAATCAGAGTTATCCACCATTGTAATGTTGAGAAAACTACGTCCAAGACTTGTTTAATAACAATAATAACTTATACAAAACTAAAACCCACACATATTGCGTCCCCCGACTGGACCCTAAACCAAAGTCATTTGAAAGTGAACTAATACAAAACTCACTATGAAATTACATAGGAAAATATGACCTATTAAATACAGGCCCAACTTAAAATAACAACGGTTGAATTTAATAAGCCAAGCCTGTGGCGCCATCTGCCCGGGGTTACGCTAAATTCATAAAACGGTAAAGGGTGGGTACTTCATTTATATTTAGATATAAGTAAGATTGGTTTGTGTTTCTTGTAATTGAGCATTTTTTTTTTATTTTACCTATTTTTTATATAAAAAATATCATTAAAAAAAAAATGATATTGGAGGTTAAGTACTACTATAATTACATAAACTACTTATTTCCATTTAGCGGTATATCTGAGTTTTAGTTGGTTTTTAGGGATCAATAAACAGTCTTCAGAAGTGACGTTTCCCAGAGTTCGGCCAAGATAGTCGCTCTACTAACCTTCTGGCTGGATAATCTTTTACTACTGAGCTCTCTGATTTTCGCATAGCTCGCTGCCAACACTAGTGAAAAAGGAAAATGATTTTTCAGTGTTTGCTGGCCAGTGAAATTGCAGGCACATAGGACATTTTGATGCGTACGTGGGCTGACCCGAATATATAAATGAGTGTCGGTTTCTGCACGAAAAAATGTAGATATGACCTATTGAATATTGCAGTTATTATATTCAGATTATCCATGGACCAGATTGGTTATTTTCATAAAAAATGGGTAACCATTTTTATCATTGCATTCCCTTGAACAAAACTAAGATAAAGGTACCTAGATATCTTAATTATAAGTTCAGGTGTCCACACAATGATAAATATCTAAAGAATCTTTTCCACCGAGAGTAATCAAAATCAATCGCCTGTCCAAACCTTTGAATTTCTTGACAACATCTCGAACATGAAAGAGCGAAATTTTTCGATGTTTAAAATTATGAATTCTTCCAATCTCAGCAAAGCGAATCGAATGAAGAATGAATGAATGAACGAGTGAACACGAAGTATCGGGAACATTGTAGAAACAATCGCTAGATGTGAGAGGAAATCGAATTTACTCAAAGAAATTGACGAATATAGCTCAATGACATCGACGCCATTTTGTTTCTCGACAGTTTCCATTTCGTAATGATTTATTATTAAATGTTGCAGTGCAATATTTATTTTAAAATTGTGAGACAAGATGACACAGTTATTGTAGTGACTGAAAGATTTGCATATATTCTGGTCTACGAATCTTTGGTAAAAATTTCATTATGGACAAATATTTATAGCTCTGATTTTGATTACCTACTTAATCAGCCTATAATGGTCCCACTGCTGGGACTCAGGCCTCCTTTCTATGAGAGGGAGTGGGCCGTAATCTACCACGCGGGCCTAGTGCGGGTTAGTAGAGGTCACATGACTTCGAATTTTTGGTTCTAGGACATCCTCACGATGTTTTCCTTCACCGTTTTTAGAGCAGTGGTGAAAACCTTAAAATTAAAAGGTTGCCAATGTTGTCCATTGCTTGATGTCAGCAGGGCAGGTCACAATTAAATGGTCTACACCAAGATCAAAGACACGTTGCGTAATTACATGGTTGTGACACTGGTAAATGACAAAAATATAAACAAAACAAAATTCCAATTATTGCAGAGTTGAAATGTAACTTCAAACTTTTGTAACAAACAATAATAATTACGAGTAAGATTAAGCCGTGTGTCGCATCTATGCCAGACCAGATCGTTGCTCAGCAAAATGCAGTGACTTCGAACGAACCTGTTTTCAAGAACGCTGATTTTCAGCAAATGCCTCTCGAATGACATATTGACGTCCCCCTGTGTGAAATAATAATTCGGGTAATTAAAAATTGTTTGTAAAACAATCATTGCGATTCGTAATCCAACTGGACATACGAGTATACTAAGAAATATAATACATAAATATCTGTTTAAAATTATGCATCATCTGCCTAGCCTTTTCCCAACTATGTTGGGTTCGGCTTCCAGTCTACCCGAATGCAGCTGAATACCAGTATTTTACATGGAGCGACTGCTTATCTGACCTCCACAACCCAGTAACTGAGTAATACGATACCCCTTGGCAAGACTGGTTGTCAGACTTTCGGGCTTCTGACAACCCGTAACGACTGTCAAAGATCCACAAATGACAGCCGGGACCAACGGCTTAACGTGCTTTCCGAGGCACGGAGGAGTCTCCCTATGTAAAGATGGTCACCCATCTACGGAACAACCCCGGATAGCGTAGCTTAACCTGATGGATCGACCCGTGAGGCTGATATTACGTAGCCACGAGCTCTTTTGTTTAAAATTATGCGTAACTTTTAAAGTAATACATTACTTCAAATTTCACGAATCGGTTTTGAAATTATGCATAAGTGTAAGCGTTTTAGACTCGTAACTGTAGATATTATGTCTGTAAAAGTGTACGTTCGTGGATACGAAACCTAACAAAATTCAATAAATCTCAATGTGCCAAATTATGTTCCTAAAAGCGAACCATCTTACTTAAAACTCCATGACCTTATTGCATCTTGTAAGTATGTCAAGAAAATTAAGAACCTTTTCGACACATTGCAGTCGAGTGGCTGCGCGAGCTCGAGCCAATATTTGGCTCATATAAGAACGCTTACCCTTGACCAGGCACTTCAAAGTATATTTCGGTCAAGATGTTAGGATTTTCAGCTTTGTAAAGCCTATTACTGTTGGTAGATTTTTATTCTTTATCGACCAAAGTATTACATAAATATATCTAACCGGCTGAAAAAAGTGATTTTAGTAAAGTTAATGACTAGAGTTAAGGGTCTACCATACCTCAAATTTTATCTCGCTCGCACCATACTACTCGTGGCCTGAGTGAGAGCGAGACGAAGTGGGGTGCTGGCGGCTCCAAGCCTCGAATAGTTTAGGTAATTGTTTTTTACGGTGAAAATAATGGTAAACAATAAATAAAATAAACAAAAGATCTGTTTTATAGTTAGTTCAGTTATTATGCAAAGTTTCATGATCTAATTTGAAGTATTTTATTAATACCAGCGCTCATTGATATCAGGGGTTTATAGTTCGGTTTAGAGGTAACTTTGGTTTTTTTTTTCTATAGAGATAATTGTATGTACCTAATCGTGTTTTCGTCAAACATAGGACCTAGCATCAATCCTCAACTCTAACATCATAATTATTTAAAAATGAATGCTGCAGTATTTTCGGCATGACGGAGGATCATGCTAAGCAATTGGAGGTTGGGTAGGCTTTTATATAAATGTGCACTTTTATCATTTCTAACGTAACGATATCATCGTGGACGTTAACGTCCACGTTCATAAAATGTATGAAAAGACACGTTATAACATTGTCGTGAACGGAAATTTAAACATATCTTCATATTAGTAATTAGAGACCCGCTCCTGCTTCTCACGGTTTTCAAAATATCGAGATCCTTCCAGAATAAATTCTCTAAACGATGGTAAAAATATCATCAAAATCTGTTGCGTGGTTTAGAAGAACAACGCGGACATACAGATAAACACTAAAAGTGACTTTAATTTGACTAGCTGTACCCCGCGGTTTCGCCCGCGTGTTATGTCGTTGAAAAGTATGTCCTTCCCCAGGATGCCGTCTATCTCCTTGCCAAATTTTATCGAAATCCGTTCAGTGGTTTAGGCGTGAAAAGGTAACATACAGACAGTCAGACAGACAGAGTTACTTTCGAATTTATGATACTAGTATGTATATGTATTTTCATACATTTTACTTCCCTGTGTTATCGAGATGCCGTGGACGTCCACGTAACGTTAGAAACTATAAAAACGCCCATTGGTTGCTTGTCAAAGGCATAAAAAAATAACCCACTGCTATTTTCGTTATCAAAAGGCCGGAAATGGAAAAATTTCATTGAATAAGTGTGTTAAATGTTTTGTCAATGTCTTGCAACAAATTCTTCCTCCCTTATATCACTAAGTTTATATTAATGTCGTAAAAAGACCAGAAAGTCAACATGATTGGTATAACGGAGCTAATAATTATAATCCTTACATATTATAAAACAAAGTCCTCCGCCGCGTCTGTCTGTCGTCCTGTTCGCGATAAATTCAAAAACTATACTGCACTGATTTTCGTTCTGTTTTCACCAATGGATAGAGTAGTTCTCGAGTAAGTTTTTGTATAATATAATAACCGTCATCCATGCGGGCGAAGCCATGGGCATCAGCTAGTAATAGATATAAAATAAATATTAAGAGATATAATATAATAGATTTAAAGTAAATATTATTTACCTACTGAAAATTAATAACATCGTAATTCACCATCATCTGCCTACCATTTTCCCAACCATGTTGGGGTCAGCTTCCAGTCTAACTGGAAGCAGCTGAAAACTAGTATTTTAAATGGAGCGACCGCCTATCTGTCCTCCACAACCCAGTTACTGGGTAACACGATACCTCGTAAGCAGCAGTTATTTAATAGAATTCAAAAACTTTTAAGAATATAAAAAAAAATTAAGAATTTTAAACAGTGCTAAACAAGGCGAAAGAAAAGTACTGATTATTTAACACTAAGACCCTCTGCTTTTCCAATCTGACTTGAAAAACAGTCTTCGATTTAATCAGTTTCCTGAGCTCGGCTCTGCAAACTATTCTAACACACACATTTTTGACCTCCAGCACCAGTAGGTAGGGCAAACAAACTCGAAACGCCTGTTGAAATGCCGAAGATCGATCGACGAGTTCGAGAACCGTTTTTCGAATAAAATGTTGCATTTTTATGTGAGCCAGAGAGCTTTCTAGTTGTGTCAATGTTTGCCGATGCTCGCAAAAGCATTTCCGTGTTTTTTTTTAGCTTTTAACTTGTGACCTAGAGATGATTTGTTTGTTGACCCGTTTTTTGTTTTAGTGGGGTGGTAAATAGAGGCAACGCCATATTGGCTTCTAGAAAATTCCTCAGGGTTCTTTGAAAAATGGTTATACAATAAGCCCTTGATACATATTGGAGGTCGCAGTTTATCGTTTTATCTACCTATTTGTTTCTTTTTAATTGTTTTATTTATTTTTAAGACTTAGCTGCCTATCCAAGTGATATAATACTCTTTTAATCGATTTTTATGACAGCACGGGACGGAGAAGATTAATACGTTCCTAACAGTTGTACTTAATGCGTTGAAGATTGTCATGTAGATAATTAGCTTTATAATCCTTACATATTATATAATAAAGTCCTCCGCCGCGTCTATCTGTCGTCAGGACGACTCTGTTTTTATTGAGGTTTTTTACATTGGTCTAACCTTCCTATTCGTTTTGCTTTTGCAGTTCAATATTTTTTTAGTCCTAAATAAATCATGTCGATCGTATGTTCTATACCATTTATTTCATAAAATTCTCACATCTCGATTTCTGACAAATCCTTACATATTATTAAACAAAGTCCTCTGCCGCGTCTGTATGTCGTCCTGTACGCGATAAACTCAAAAACTACAGCACCGATTTTCATGCGGTTTTCACCAATGGATAGAGTGGTTCTCAAATATGGTTTTAGTATATAATAACCGACATCCACGCAGGCGAAGTCGCCGGTATCAGCTAGTTATTTAAAGTAAAAACGGATGCTTTCCTGCAAGGTTCGTCGCGTACCTTTATGTTCAGGCCTCTTTAGATGAGTATCTGCAACTCGTAGGTACAGACTTTGAATTCGCTCTTACAAAAATTCAGGACAAAAAACTTCATAATCAATAATCAGACAAAGACCGACTTACAAACCGTTTAACCTCACGTCGACAAAAGGAAATAAACAAAGAAAAACTTTTTACAAAAAAAAAAACCGGACTTCCAAAAGAACGTGTAAAATAACTTTAATTTCGGAAGTCGGTGTCTTTGGCTTTTCCGAAATGAAAGTTATTTTTACATTTTTTTTTTGGAATTCGGTTTTTTTTGGAAAACCTTTTTATTTTCACTTTTTACTTGTGGTACCTACGCCACACAAATTCAAATACCATTAACTGCTATGTAACAGTGACGGAGTCACTTAAAATGTAGTCGAAATAAATAATGACAAAAAAAAAAAACACTAACGAATTTAGGATCTCCTCCTTTTTGAAGAAGTCGGTTAAAAATAACATCTTTCTGCAATGACTACTTGCCAAGCAATAAGCATTCTTAATACATTTCACATAATTGCTACTCATGATAATTGGGTACCTATTCTACCAACATTCAAATGCTAACAACACTGCTGTACGAACGCTCTATAAACGAGAATTTGAGACAATAACATTTTACTAACGGGTGCTCGTCGAAATTCAGGTTTCCCTAATTACGAGTCGTAGACAAGATGCATGCATTTAAATCGGTTGCATTTACCCCTGTTTTCCCTCTAGGTTGGGGAGAATGGGGAGCCAATGTTCAATGTTAGAATTTTATGGGTTCCAAGATGAGATAGGGTAGGGGATGATTTTGTTAATCAAAATGTTATGACGTTTTCTAAGGAGAAGCAATTTGTAATAAGTATGTACTATCAAGATTTATATATAACACTAGCTGCGCCCCGCTGTTTCACCCGCGTAAGTCTCGATCCCGTGGGAATATCGGGATAAAAAGTATCCTATGTGTTAATCCAGGCTATAAACTATCTGTTTGCCAAATTTGATCCAAATCCGTTCAGCCGTTTTTGCGTGATTGAGTAACAAACATCCAAATACACAAACACATAAACACACAAACACACAAAACTTTCACATTTATAATATTAGTAGGAAGTAGGACTAGCTAATGCCCGCGCCTTCGCCTGCTTGGATGTCGGTTATTATATACTAAAACCTTACTCGAAAACCACTCAATCCATTGGTGAAAACAGCATGAAAATCGGTGTAGTAGTTTTTGAGTTTATCGCGAGCAGGACGACAGACAGACCCGGCGGAGGGCTTTGTTTTATAATACGTATGTAAGACTATGTATAAGGATAAGGAAGATAGCATGCGTGAAGGGTATTAAATAAAATAAATAAATATAAACTTTATTCAGTTCAGAACAAACATGGTACAATATTTTGGGGGTATGAGGAACAGGGTGTAAAGTTCACTCATCCACCATAAAAAAGGGAGGATCCGCCGACCAGACGGGTGTTGTGTCTAGCGGGTAACTGCCCAATGATTGATATTGGATTTTTGTATATATTATGTTCACTGCACGGTAAACTCTAATTGTGCGCTGCAGGATTTTTGTGACGTCAGGATTTTTGTGTGACGTCAGGTCTTTTGATGCGTAGTTCGAATGTGGCGATGTAGGTACCGCCACAATATTAAAAAAATAGTAATAGATTACATAGGAGCTTAGGGCACAAGTCTTTTAAAAATCTCTGTGTTCAGTGTTCCCAAGTAAGTAATATTATTGCTAAGTTTTTAATAATTTTGCTAGTGATGTAATCATAACTTGACGTGGTTATTATTGTATAGAATCGAGTTCTTCTAATTTAACAGACAGCTGTGCTGCTGGAGAGTTTGTTGCGCCACTTCTTCTTCCCAGCTAAACCACTAGGAAGTGGTGAAGGGCGGGCGTTTTGGGAGACCGCTTTAAGGGTCTACCCAACCTTAAATTGCTTATCACGATCCTCCGTTATGCTGAAAATACTGCAGCATTAATTTTGAAATAAATATCTGTTAAAGTTGAGGATTGATGCTAGGTCCTGTGTTTGACGAAAACACGATTACATAAAAATTTCTCGATAGGAAAAACATCCAAAGTTACCTCTAAACCGAACTATAAACCGTTGGTATTAAAAAAAATACTTCAAATTAGGTCATGAAACTTTGCATAATAACTGAAATAACTATAAAGCAAGTCTTATATTTTTTTATTTAGTTGTATTTTCACCGTAAAAATGAATTACCTAAACTATTCGAGGTTTGGAGCCGCCAGCACCCCACTCCGTCTCGCTCTCACTCAAGCCGCGAGTAGTGTATGATGCGAGCGAAACAAAAAACGAATTTGAGCTGAGACAGTATAGGTCCTTAAGTAATTTTAACGTCCCAAGAGTTCTGATTCTCAGCCTAATAAAAATAAATAAATGAATTTTGATTTTGAGTTAGTACACTTAAAATAAGATTAGTTTAGTCAGAAATGAGTAGGTAAATACTTAATTACAAGACTTAATTCATGGAACGCAAACCTGATACTTCTATTTGCTTCCTTAAAAGTTTCTCTATCTTTATTTACTTTGTTTATATAAGTTTTACAAAATATATTAAGAAGGTAATTCGTATTTGACGAAGATAAATGTTTTATACAGAATTTCTTTTATGTTTGTTTCATATGGTAGACATATACCGTTAGCAGATAAATCGATTTATAGGCATTTATTTTATTTCATAAATAAGGGGCTCGTGGCTAAGAAACAACAGCCGCACGGGTTGATTAATATGGTTAAGCTACGCTTGCCACGGTTGGTCCGTGGTTGGGTGACCATCTTTACATACCAAGACCATGCCTCGGAAAGCACGTTAAGCCGTTGGTCCCGGCTGTCATTTGTAGATCTTTGACAGTTGTTACAGGTCGTCAGGAGCCCAAAAGTCTGACAGTCAGTCTTACAAGGGGGTATCATGTTACCCAGTAACTGGGTTGTGGAGGTCAGATTGGCAGTCGCTCCATATAAAATACAGATATTCAGCTGTATCCGGTTAGACTGGAAGTCGACCCCAAAATAGTTAGGAAAAGGCTAGACAGATGATGATTTTATTTAATAAATAGCTTTAAGTTTAATCTTATATTGAATACACAGTATAGTTGAGTGGGCAGGCTTGCATTTGAATGCAAAAATTATCGGACAATCCAAACAAAGTTGAAGATTTTATTTTTGAACATTTTTTTATTGAAAATGTCGCAATCCACACTAGTAACTATCTACTTTAATAGCCTTCAATCGTCATAAGAAACTCACTCACATCCATATTTTTTATCTACACATATCGTATACATCACTATCACTACCAATATCTGGAGCCTCGACACCCATGACCTAGTATTTCCACCACAAACTCAATTTCCGACAAATTTTAATATTTATCACACTAAACTTTTTCTGCCTACCCTCCTCCAGGGACGATGCAACAACCGAAACCGCGTGTAGGTAAATACAAAACTCAAATATTTATAGAACTTACGCGTAAGCCCGTATTTGTGTGTGGAAAAGGAAAATTCGCATAGCAACCAATGTGTCAGAATATGGAATATTTTTGTTCATAGCGCTACGAAGTTTGTATGGCAGAGTTCAATCTTATGAATAAAATAATGCTTGGGATGAACTGACAGTGAGAAACACGCTGTATGCCCTTTATTATTGTTTAGTAGTAAATACTCGAAGTATAGGTAGGTAGCGTACCGTTTGATCGACAGACGTGCGATACAAAGGAAAAGATTTTTATACCCAAAATGAAGTCACCAAAGCAAATAACTCTTTACAAAAAAAAAAAAAACAGCTTCCAAAAAAATAACACAAAAAAGTGAAAAAACTTTAACTGCGGAAGTTGGTGTCTTTGCTTTTCAATTTTCGTTATTTGCCACTGACTTCCGAAATTAAAGTTACTTTTCACTTTTTTGTGTTTTTTTTTGGAAGTCGGTTGTGTTTTTTTTTTGTAAAATGTTTTTATTTATCACTTTTTAGTTGAGGTCCCTACCCCACACAAATTCGAATACCAATAACTGCTATGTAAATAACAGTGACGGAGTCAAATAAGATATCGAAGTGGAAAAAATACGTAATTATTGAAGCTAACTCAAAAACTCCTCAAGCAAAGTTAATAAAATGTATATGGGACCACCTCTGAAGCATAACCTACAAAACAAAAATAATCATCAAAATAGATTCATAACTGGCAGAGTAATCGCGTAACATACACACACAAAAAAAAACAGACCTTTTGAGAACCTCCTCCTTTTTGAAGAAGTCGGTTAAAAATCAAAATTATTTTATTTCAAACAAGGGCACTTTTTAAACTTCAGAAGCTAGGTGCACGATTTCAATTGGTCGTTTCCTATGGAGAAGAGCCGGCAAGAAATTCCACCTAAAATTATGATGGTAGGTAACTAATAGTGACTGGTTGCCACTTTCCATGACCCAATGGCTGGTTTTTACCTTGGCCAGAGGCTAAGCATTGGCATAAAACGTGGCAATGCCGCCAGTCTCTTGGGTACATAACCAGTCGACAGCGATGCGGAGGAATTTTCGTACGCCTAATTTTAGTATGTCAAAGTCAAATCGTTTATTTCAAATAGGCGCTTCTTAAAGTCAAACATTTTTAATAGTTCTAGATAGGTTAGGTTATTATATTTTTATTTTTATTATTAATCTGTTAGTTAATTTAGACTACAAAGTTTATCCAGTATAGGTATATATTTTATCCTCTTTAATGAACAAGTTTAACTAATAATAATATTATAAAGAGGTACGAGTATACTTAATTGTTTGCTTTAAATGATTATAGTTCTTTAGAAGAAGGTAAGTACACAAATACGTAGCCCAAAAAAAACTTCTGATAGAAAGTAATAGTAACACTATTGCAGTGTCAGAAGATAATTATGTTTTATGTTAAAACATGAAATTTCACATGAACAAAGTCACGGGCAGAAGGTAGCAGTTAAATAAATCACTAGGTCCTTACTAATATTATTTTATACTAGTTACAACAAATGCATTAGTTAAACTAACCATCGTTTAACTAAACAACGCGGTCAGATTAAAAGCCACAAACGATTGTTCTGTACACCATAACATTAAACGTAAAACAGTACGATCCCTTGAAATAAAATAATTTTAGTTTTGTAAATCTGCCTATCCTTTTCCCACCTATGTTGGGGTTGGCTTCCAGTCTAACCGGATGCAGCTGCCAGTATTTTACATGGAGCGACTGCCTATCTGACCTCCACAACCCATTTACTGAGTAATACGACACCTACCCCTTGGTAAGACTGGTTGTCAGACTTTTGGGCTTCTGACGACGTAACGTAACGACAATCAAAGATCCACGAATGACAGCCGAGACCAAGGCGTCTCGGTATGTAAAGATGGTCACCCATCCACAGACCAACTCTGGCAAGCGTAGCTTAACTTAATGGATCGACCCGTGCGGCTGTTACTACTTAGCCACGAGTTTTGTAAATAAACTGCAAAATAAAATCTCCTAAAAAAATAAGTTAGCAATTAACGTTTTCCCAAATACGTCTTTGATTTATTCAAACATCAACAAATCGTTATTACGCTAATAAATATTGATTCTACGAAATTCGTCTGACGATGATTTGAATGAAGAACTTGGCAGTACTAGGTACCAATTATATTTTACTATTATTAAAGTATAACGCCCAAAGAAATCTAAGACAAAATTGATAACAAGGATCAGCAGATGAAAACATTTCACTGCCAAAATATAAAGTACACTAACGCCACAAAATGCAATTGCTCTCACTTTTTTACCAGGCGTTCGTAAATGATAAATGATGATAAATGATTTTTATTTCTGTAAGTAGGTTTGTACAAACACTTTTACACGTCAATCACATTTTTAAAACTAGATGAGGTCGGCGTTTCCTATCTGACTACTCTGAGAAGAAAGGCCGAAACAAACTCAGAGGTCACAGTCTCTTTTAAAGTCCAGACATAATCTTGGTCAGATCATGTGAAGACCATGTAGATTGGTGTCTGAAATGGACTTTTGAGGAAAGAACCACACAGATTGAGTGGACCTGTCCAGTCAGTGCAAGCATTTGTCAATAATCGTGCAGCTCAACTCCAATTTTAAGGAGCTCAACGATTTGACGAACAGTACCAAAGAAAGGACATTTGGTTAGGCCGCATAAATTGCTCAAACTTGGCAGACCATGATTAATTAAAACTAAGGAAAAATTAATACTAAAAAAGAAAAGAAACAAAGATCCACATAGTCTTCACATTCACAATAATTAAAATAATATAATACTTTACAAAGTAAACATTCATGTCACTGTATAAGATAATAATAAAATAAAAAGTCACTAAAAATAACAGAATTCGATAAGTTAAAAAATAACAAAATTGGAGAAATTGGAGCAGCTCAATCCCAAGCCTTTTTGTCCTCAATGTAATCTTTAATGGTATAATACGCTTTTTGGCACAACTTACGTTTAATAAATGTTTTAAATTTATTAAGGCTTAGATCTTGTACGTGGCTTGGAAGCTTATTGTAAAAGCGTATACATTGACATCTAAAGGAGCCACCTATTTTCTTGAGCCTTGTTGTAGGTATAACAAATTTGTGTTTGTTCCTAGTATTTATATTATGGATATCACTGTATTTTTTAAACAATTTAATATTTTTGTGGGCATATAAAAGATTTTCAAAAATATACTGAGAAGGCACAGTCATTACATTTATCTCCTTAAATTTCTCTCTGAGTGAGTATCTCGGACTTAATTTATAAATTGATCGAACAGCTCTTTTCTGCAAAACAATAAAGCGTAAGCGTATAATGTCGTTCCATTCTCCATTTGCTCAGAAAAACCATGTTCATTTATTTAATACGGATTAACAGGCCTTAGTACATTACAGAATGACCCATTAGGCTGTTGTGGTGTATAAAATTGTTGTACATTTGCCCACCACAATGTAGCAGCTAAATCGCCAAAGACTTAATTTCGTTATGGTTAGGCAAACTGTAATTGGTCGGCTGTTTGTTACGTTTAATTTCGGCATTTGAATTTTTTATGTAATGCTGCGGATGTTATAAATTTTGGGGATGCAATTATGTACGTGCTTATGAATGTTTTATTTTTATTATTTTCTAGTTAGGTTACTTGTTAGTGAGGTTTATGTTCATGGTATTCATTTTAAAGTGGAATGTTATTAATTTCAAAGTGAAATGAACGTAAATCAAATTCTTGCATTGTTTTGTCATTAGACACCTACCAAAGCTTATTTTTGTACCTAATAGTTGATTAAGTTTCTATGCAACAAAATTATGCGAAAAAATAAAAGGTCCTAAAAAGTACTATGTTCATTTTTATGCATAATTAGTTTTCGGATTTCCCATAAGAAGGCGAAAAGCCGCTACACGCACACGGACACGTTACACTAGACTAGATTTCCTTTTAAATGCTTTATTAAAATCAATGACATTTCTTTATGGGAACGCCCTTTAATTTAATTTATTTTTATTTTTTGTAGATATATCGGTCATAGTAGTACACACTCTGTGTAAATTTAAAGAGTATTACGGTTCAAAGGATACAGCCTTGTGACAAACGGACAGACGGACGCATAGCGGAGCCTTAGTAATAGCCCGTTGGAACCTTAAAAAGAAGTCGATTTTGAATATCTTGATAAATATATAATTTATATCTAACTAACGGATAATAGCTTAATAAAAAAGAATATTTAATGTAAAATATATTAACGGTACCTTCTACAACATGATATTCAAGTCTTTTTCCTTCGAATATTAACTTTTTTGGCAGGCGCTTTTAAGCTTAGCAAATCTAAAGATGTTATCAAGGTTTTTAGTCTTTCATCTTTTTTATTTTATACATTTCCAATAAGTATAAGTGGAAATCAAAAAAAACAAACCAAAGCTTATTATCTATTACCGCCTTGGCTTTTATTTCAGTTTGATACAATATATTCAGAGGCAAAATACGTGAAATATAAGATAAAAGTAAGCAATGATACTCGTATAGAATTGACTTGTATTGTATCAATGTATTGCGGAATATTGAATTATTTATGGTCCTTATGTTTTCAGAAGAAGTAAATATATTTATTGAGGTACTGGTTTGTAAATTGAAAGACAAAAGAAACATTTGAGGTTGATATTTTCTTGATTTGTAAGCCTGTATATTAGGATTTTTTATATATTTATACATTCTTGATGAGTCTGGTATATACGGCGGTGGCTTGTTTTCAGGGTCTACTAGGTTTTGAATTGACTGCATCATAAATTACAATAAAAATATCTCTTTTTTTGCTTTGAAATCTCATAAGATAATTCATAACAAAACGTAGAACAGTATGATATGTAACTAAAGAATAAGGATCAATGTTGATTGGGAAGGTTTGGCGGATTGGAGTAGCTTGATGTGCTGGCGTCTGTACCTACTGTAATACTTTTATTTGTGAAATTTCTGATTGTTAGCTTTAAATAATCGATATGTTATATATCTGTGGAGGCTTGTTATTAGCAACTTGATAATGTTTTGTTGTTACCTATTATTTGTAATTAGTCTGTAAGCCTTCTTAAAAGTAATAAAATAAATAAATAAATAAATAAATAAGTTCCTTTGTGTATAGATTAATTTTTCTTTAACAGAATTGACATGCCTGGAAGTTTTACAAACGTGTGGAATCCCAGGTTTGTTCACAGGTCCTATCATTCCTCAAAAAGTACTTCCACTAGGTACTTCATTTTCTTTAATTAAACCTTCTCACCTTAAATAAAATTTCCACAAACATTAAAACTAATGAACTAAACAAGAAAAACTAAAAATTACCCTAAAAGGATCCATTTAATCTTGACTTCACCCAGCGAAATCTTAAAAGCATACAACCCAGCATCTAAGACGTAAAATGCAGACGTTACAAAAACCATTTGCTAATAAAACTGTCGTGAAGTCTGCCCTTAATGAATGCCTAATTAAAACTTAGCTGGGTATTACACCGTGCTACGTAATTTGTTGATGGACTGAAATGAAATACAAGATGAAGAATTTGACTGAGTGTTGAAAGGGAATTGTGTTTTGGTAGTGTTTGGTTTATCGTGTGGTTTTCTTGTTGAGTAATGTTGATTGTGCTTTTCTAGGATATAACAGCCGCACGGGTACATCCATGAGGTTAAGCTACGCTTGCAGGGGTTGGTCCGTGGATCGGTGACATTCTTTAAATACCGTGACTCCTCCGTGTCTCGGAAAGCACGTTAAGCCGTTGGTCCCGGCTGTCATTCGTGGATCTTTGACAGATTTTATTCTTTGATTATTAATAAATTATTATGAATGATTTTATGGACCTCAGTCGGATTTTGGTGGCTAACTATCTGTTAACAGAAGGTTCACATCAAAATAATATTATAAACAATAATAATAATAATATGATCGAAACAAACTTGCCAATATTTTTTTTAGCAATTCGATTGTGAAAATCAATAAAAAATAATGTAAGTAAATAAGTACAAGTTTTTTATCATTTATAAAAACCATCATATGAAGGAATTTCGAATGATTTGACGAAAGAGAGGTATAATATTTTCCCGGTAGCTTCGAGTAATCTTTAAAGCGTTCTTTCATTATAACCTCCACACGTTCTATGAAAGCAGGAAACAATTTCCATGTAAAAACGATATCTAAGGTCTTTCAGAATAATTAAACAGATGTTCCACGGAATAACAGTTGCTGTTCATTTCGTTCCTTCATAAAATTCTGGACACGCGCTCTCATAACGACGTTGGGATTGGTTCAAGTTACAACAGATTAGAGTCTTCTTGCAAATGCAATGCAAATTGCTTTCACTAACCCATTTTACCAGTGCAATCTTGGTAGTTCTATGACAAGATTAAGGTATTTTTAGGAGTTGTGTACCTACATAGTTTTTCAGACCGAATTTTCGTCATGGCGGCCAATCTCAGCGGAGATTAGCCTTCGGCGCAGGAGGAGTCGTTTGGCAGGATGATGGAGGTGAGATGCGAGTCACTCTGTCAATGACTAAAGACAAATTAATGATAATAACGTTGATTGCAGAAAGAAGATAAGGTAGAATTTTGTTTGTTAATTTCATATGATCTAAGTCACCAAATTCATGAGAGGCTCAAAGTTGCTTTGGCCAAAAGACTTACCGCATTTCGTCATTTGGCCCTAATTTGTCAATTAAAGGCAAGAGATAAAAACATTACACAGGGGTCGTGGCTAAATAATAACAGCCGCACGGCTCGATGGAAGGTTAAGCTACGCTTGTCACGGTCAGTTCGTGGAAGGGTAATCGGCCATTACATAATATCTAGACTCTTTCGTACCTCAGAAAGCACGCCCCGGCTTTGCTATTGGTCCCGGCTGTCTTTCGTAGATCTTTGACAGACGTTACGGGTAGTCAGAAGCCCAAAAGACTGACAACCAGTCTTGCCAAGGGGTATCGTGTTACCCAGTAATTGGGTTGCGGATGTCAGATAGGTCGTCGCTCCATTTAAATTACTGGTATTCAGCTGTTTAGACTGGACGCTGATCCCAATATAGTTGGGAATAGGCTAAGCAGATTGTTTACTGAGATAGTCTTCTTCTTTTCATGTGGTTAGTGACTAACCTGGTGTCAGAGTTTTTAAGCCGCCTATGGGCCTCTGACTTGGCTTCCGCCGAGAAATATCTTTCAGGCATGCCGCTTTTCCAAAATGTTATCCTTCACCGTTTTTAAAGCAAGTGATAATTATACAATCACTGCATTTTACTGAGACGGTAACAGTCGAGAATCCGCTTCATCCACCCCTATATACCACACACCCAAAACTTCGCATCCGCAATCCAGCAATTTGCACCTCCATATCATTAGTGATTTGGACACTAATCGCCAAGTGATGGCCAGTGGCCATCGATCCTCGTTATTTATTCACGCCAAATCAGGAGCCTAATGATATTTGCAGGAGGTATCTGGCAGTATTTGTGTGGGCAGTAAGGTGTTTAGCGATTGGACGATATTTATCGCTGAGCGTTTTATGAGTACCTATTGTAGTTGTGCTCATAGAGAAGTCATCATCTGCCTAGCCTTTTCCCAACCGTGTTGGGGTCGGGTTCCAGTCTAACCGGATGCAGCTGAATACCAGTGTTTTACATGGAGCGACTGCCTATCCGACCTCCACAACCCAGTAACTGGGTAATACGATACCCCTTGGCAAGACTGGTTGTCAGACTTTCGGGCTTCTGACGACCCGTAACGACTGTCAAAGATCCACAAATGACAGCCGGGACCAACGGCTTAACGTGCTCATAGAGAAGTAAAGGAAATGTATTGCCTAGCTTTCCTGGTTATAAAGTATGTATATTAGTGCCATTCTCTTTTAGTGTAACTGCAGAGAGCTACAGCCGGTGAAAATATGGTACGATTATAAACTTACTGTAATTTGCATTACTATCTTAATATAGGCTACAGTACTACTTTTTTCTTAATGTCCCTCAGCAAACTTCGTGTTTCGTCAGACGTCGGATTTCTATCAGTTGCGCTTTGCACTTGGTGCAGACCGGACGCTGTCAATCGAAATGGAAGTATAAAGAGTTGTTATTTAGCTTAAAGTAATTTATTTAAAAAAAATAAGGAAATAGTTTAAGGAAAATAGTTTTACAGCTCTGTATAGTTCACACAGAAATCAAAACAATACAACAATAAAGTACTGAGTTCTGAATAAAAATTATTATGCAAGATAAATCTAATAATTAATGGACATAGAAATTAGCCTTTGTTTGTATTCGGAAATGCGATGATTCCCGAGGGTCATTATGAAAATAGTTGTACTGTACAAGGTTTATATTATTATTACGATAGTAATGCGTCAGTATGTACAGTCACGGACTTTAATTGATAAGCCACTTAGCACTGTTCGTAGTTTAGCCGTGTAATGCAAATCGGGCTTAGTCGGTTATACTCGTACATCCAGACACGGAAAGTCATGTCTTCGTATTATAGAAGAAAATTATATTTAATATCTTTACGGGTTGGCTAACCTGAGAGCCAGAACTGCAAACTTGACAGCACAGTAACTACCCAAAGTCAACCAATTGCAGGTCTAGCAACCGTAACCTAGCGACGATTGTTTTAGCGTAGCAATAGTCACGTTAGCGTACGGAGATATTTTAATTACTGATTTCGACAAATTCGAAAATAACCATTCTGACATCGACATTTCAACTGTCAACGCTTCGGATAGGTTTTCACAATTATCGTGTTATTGAGCTCTGATTCAAAGGACATTAGTATCAAATAGATTGGATAAACATTGTATTTATTTATCATTGAGAGTTCTCAATTATAAATAAATACAATGTTTATCCAATCTATAAAGTCTCTAAGTATCTATATAGTCTTATCCATAGAGGTTGACTAATTAGTTTTATTAGTCAACCTCTATGGATAAGACTATTTCCGATTACTAGTAATTTGTCATCTTGTTTACGAGCATGCGATTTGAGTTCGTATTTAATCGTGTAATCTCGTGAATGTAGGAAACTGCAAAATTGTAAAGTTTGAAAGTGGCTCATCAATTAAAGTCCGTGACTGTACAATGCTAAATTCAAAAGCATTGGTGAAATAGTAACTGGAACCGTTCCTGTGTGAGTTCAACTCGTACTTGGCCGGTTTTTTTTCTACATATTTATGTATACTTTCAAGCTGTAAGTAATTATTTCCTTCCAATTGTAACTTTATTTTGGTTCGTTGAGTGATTCTTAAATAAACAAGAGAAGGATTCGACAGGGCTATCACCTTTCCTATTAGCCCTTGACGATAAAATTACAATTTAAATGTTTTGATTTGCTTATAATTTTGTCCCTATAAGTTGTTGGCGTCCCATGTGGTTGTTTAGAATCCCTAATTGCCATTTCCCATTATGTCCCTTTATCATCCCACCCCATAGAATTACACTTACATAATCCAAAACATAAACAAAGCATCGTATAGACGGACATTAAAATTTACATATACGTAAAATAAGTCTCTTGAGATTACCCTAAAAACTTTTAACAACTTTCCAATATCCGATGTCCATTATACCAGAAACCCTTAGGAAACAAGGAAGTCAAAATATAAACAACATTGACTTATTAATGAACGGGGAAACAGAATAAAGTAATTGTTATTCAAACGCAAATCCCTTAAAAGCTTCTTACTTACGTACTTATTGTCGATAAACATTCTAAGTCGGTTTAAATAAACCAAAATTTCGTTTTGATTAGCATCGGGTTTTGTTTTTGGAAACTTGATAGGTGGTCGTGTCTGCTAATTTTAGAAAAAAGAGAAAACTGTCGTGAGTAAACCGGCCAAGTGAATGTCGAACCACGCACAATGAAGGGTTCCGTATTTAGGATGAATTTATCCAACAAACTTAACATTTCGCCAGTTATGTTGAAGACCCATGTAATCGAAGGCCTATTGCCTTCAACCGGGCCCAAATCCAGACTTCGGGCTGCTACTGAGAAATTCCTAATAGAAAAACCCAATAACACTTTGCCTTGGAAGCAAACCCAGGATAAAGAAAAATAATCTTTATAAACAAGAACTAGATACTAACCTTATTACCATAAAACCGTGTTTATCAGTTGTTTAGCATACACACCTTTTAAACATGACATTTCTGTATGGAGTTTGACAACACGCGTTGAACAAGGTTCTAAGATTTTGTGGTAAGGTCCTAAAGTGTATGTCTTAAAACAAATGACAACCTGTCAAAAATTATCCTACTATCCTACTAATATTATAAATGTGAAAGTTTGTGTGGATCTGTGCTTATGTGTTTGGATGTTTGTTACTCAATCACGCAAAAATGGCTGAATGGATTTGGATGAAATTTGGCAAACAGACAGTTTATAACCTAGATTAACACATAGGATACTTTTTATCCCGATATTCCCATGGGATCGAGACTTACGCGGGTGAAACCGCGGGCCGCAGCTAGTGGTATCATATTTTAGAACACATGGAAACCCAGTTAATAAAGCTGTACACCACGTTGCATTCTAGAGTAAATTAAAGTTCACCAGTTCATCCCAAGTTCTTATTAAAACATGATACTCCAATCAAAAACTGTGAAAGTTTAAATCGCTTCGAACTTCAGGTACACGCTATAACTATTTTAATGCCTACATAGTGCTTTTATAATAGTGTTGTAACAAGTTCTCGGGCGAATATTCGAGAATATTTGCATGCTTTGTATGTAATGGTGCTAGGAGAAAGGTGATGTTCTGTAGTGATGCTTTTTTATGCTTTGTGTGTTTATTGGGACTATTTTTAATAGAGGTAATGTTTATAATTGCTAGTTAACATGCTAGTTAAAAGTCTATACATCTCAGGTTAAATTCACTTTACACTACTCGCGGACTGAGTGAGAGCGGGACGGAGAGGGGTGCTGGCGGCTCCAAGACTCGAAAAGTTTAGGTGATTGCTTTTTACGGTGAAAGTAATGGTAATTAAAAATTTAAAAAAAACATGAGACCTGTTTTATAGTTAGTTCAGTTATTATGCAAAGTTTCATGATCTAATTCTAAGTAGTTTTTCAATACCAGCGGTTTATAGTTGGGTTAAGTGTTGTTTTTTTTTTTCTATCGATAAAATTTTATGTAATCGTCGTTTCGTCAAACATAGTACCTAGCATCAATCCTCACCATTAACATATATATTTATTTCAAAATGAATGCTGTAGTATTTTCCACATAACGGAGGATCAAACTAAACAATTTGAGGTTATAAAGGCCCTTAACTGATACCGAAAAACCAATCAAAAGTACGTTCTTTCTTTTATTTCTCAATATTAATTTGTCTTTCTTAATGTGACGCGAATCTGGATTTATTTTTAAGACTAAATTATTTATGTGGTCAAAAAATCAATCTGCCTAGCCTTTTCCCAACTATGTTGGGGTCGGCTTCCAGTCTAACCGGATGCAGCTGAATACCAGTATTTTATATGGAGCGACTGCTTATCTGACCTCCACAACCTAGTAACAGGGTAATACGATACCCCTTGGTAAGACTGGTTGTCAGACTTTCGGGCTTCTAACGACCCGTAACGACTTGCAAAGATCCATGAATGACAGCCGGGACCAACAGCTTAACGTGCTTTCCGAGGCACGGAGGAGTCTCGGTATGTAAAGATGGTCACCCATCCACCGAGCAACCCCGACAAGCGTAGCTTAACTTGATGGATCGACCCGGTGTGGCTGTTATTACTTAGCCACGAGCTCTCCTAAATTATTTATGTGGTCAATTACAATAAATTGCTTTAAAGGCGATTAAAATTGGCCCATTGATAGTAAACAATATGAAGTAATCAATCAGAAAAAAATGCTGAAACTGCAAAACGTGTTCTCCACATCACCTGCCATAGTGTACCAGGAGTGGTAGTCAAAACTACGAACATTATCTTCGGAAAGTTAACCAGTAGTTTGACGTTACCTCTACGAATTAGTTAGACATGTCGAACATCCCACTTCACAAGCACTTCATGTGTAAGTTCGAAGGTAGAAAATGGAAAAATGGGTGCAATAAGCTATCTATGGAGTGTAGAATGTAATAATATGATCAAGAATTCAATAATGGGCTATGTAGGGTGTTTGAGATGAGTATGAGTAGGTTTGAGCTCGATTTAGTAAACAAAATGCAAAAGAGTGTTTATTGGAGTCAAAACCAAGGTGCATTTCCAATAAACACAGGTTTATTTTAAACCGATTTCAAAAAAGGGAAGAGGTTCTCAATTCGACTGTATCTTATTTTTTTAGACAGAACTTTCGACAGGGTGAACCGAATTTGATGAATCTTTTTTTATTTGAAAGCTGGAGCTTCCTCTGTGGTCCCATATTTTATTAACTTTGCTTGCGTAGTTTTTGAGTTAGCTTTAATATTACGTATTTTTCCCACTTAATCTATGTCGACGACGTTCTATGTGACTCCGTCACTGTTATTTACATAGGTAGCAGGTAGTGATATTCGAATTTGTGTGAGGTAGTACAAGTAAAAACAGAAAAATATTTTTTTTTACAAAAAAACAAAACATATAAGTGAAAAATAACTTTGATTTCGGAAGTCGGTAACAAACAACAAAAATTGAAAAGCAAAGACACCAACTTCCGAAATCAAACTTATTGTTCACATTTAGTGTTTTTTTTGGAGGTCGGTTTTTTTTTGTAAAAAGTTTTTTTTAATACCACACTGTACTAAATGATGATGCGACATAAAAAAGTCGAAAGCTTAAAACCTTGTTACTAGTTCACTACTAAAACAGAGAAAATATGTAAGTACAGATCATACTATGGTATTCTGAATTCTGGCTAGGAACCTAAGTTCACAATAATAGAGCTTGGTAAGAGCTGAACGTAAATTGATTAACCATTCACCGAGGTTAGTTCATAGCTAGGTTAGGTTAGTCAATCTAATTCTCCTGGGCGGTTGGCCAGCTTGTGCCGGATGTTCTAAGGTAGGTTATATCATCGCTACTCACAAGCGCGGTGGCGGCGTTGTGTCGCCGAGCACTAAAGGTATCAATAGTAAGTATACTCTTATCTATGCTATCGGTCTGTATTTGTCCCACTGCAACGTAAAGGACGTTTATCATCAAGAGAAGTAACTACTAGCATGTATTACCATTGTTGCTCAGTGCGGGGATTTCAGACTATTTTACTTCTAGACTTCCTAACGACCGATCAATGATGTATGACTACCTGTTGCCCGCGACTTCGTCTGCAATCTAGGATGAAAAGAAGCCTATGTCCTTTTCCAGGTCATAGTCTACCCATGTGCCAAATTTCATCCAAATTCGTTAAGCCGTTTTAGCGTGTAAGCGTAACAAACAAATAAACTCACTTTTGCATTTATAATATTAGTTAGGATTAACTTAGAAAGCTCAAAGCAGACATTGTATAAATTTTAATGAGCGGCATATTGGTTGATTTGGTTGATTCGCACGAATTGACTCGAAGCCAATTGGGACATTTTGAAATTTATGCAATAAAGTTAAGATTAATTAACATTTATACTGCATAAAGATTCAAAATGTACCAATTGCCTAATATTATGTACTTATGGAATTTTTTAATCACTCACAAATAAATGAACTATTTACTATTATTTAAAAGTGTCGATCGCCCGTTTCGGACGGGTAAATACCTACATACGTGCGAATCAACTAATAAGCCAAATGATTAACTAAGAAAGCAGACATTATGAAATTGAAATACTTACTCATTACTACCTTGCCTACTTTATTATTAAGTCTGATGCCTAATTATAAAGTGAACTTAACAGTTACTTTGAACCTCACTCAAATATCCAGAAACAATTCAAAAGTAAACAAGTCACTCACACCTTGAACGCATTCAATTTCTTAGTGATTTTTGGAAAATTGTACTCCAAGGCTGAACTGACAACCTTATGCTCCAGAACCAGACCATTTAACCACCAAGCCATCATTACGTAGTTACAACAATAATTAATACAACATTTTAAGTCCTCCAAGTAGTAATGGCAATTAATGGAATTTTGCATTAATTTTATTAGCATGTGAGTTCTTGAGTCTTAGCATGATAATTGCTATTGCTATGCTTATAGCTAATATGATGATAATTGATAATAATGAAGTATCTGAACTTTGTTAATATGCGAATTAAAAAGCGCGTTCGCCTTAGTGCGTCTCCAAGCGTGTATTTTATTGCTTAATTATTAGCGTGTATTATCTGCTTAAGAACAATAATAAGCACAAGACGAAATAATGCAATTACTGTATAACGAATACGTAAACTAAACTCTCACTATCACTTGCCAAAACGTACTGAACTTTGATACAAAACGACGCGCGCCACGCGCGAGCCACACATTTACAAATTATTATTATAATCACGCATTCATTCAATCAATACATTCATGACCCTAAGTACGCGCAAATCAAAGATAATAAGATAACAATTGCTTAACGCGATTATTCGCAAGTTCGCAGCACCTGCTAATAAATTTCACTCGCGAACGAAGTCACGGTCATGTGAAACCAATAGATTTAGTATTCCCGACTCCCCGTGGGTGCGACGGATAGCGCACGCTACCGCTGCGTGGGTCGACGCTCTGACGTATGATAATATAAAAAAGTCTATCAGCCTAGCTTTTTCCCAACTATGTTGGGGTCGGCTTCCAGTCTAACCGGATACAGCTGAATACCAGTATTTTAAATGGAGCGACTGCCTATCTGACCTCCACAACCCAGTAACTGGGTAATACGATACCCAGTATGATATCCTATGATAATATAAAAAAGTACGAAGCGATAAATTCACTTAGCACTTCACAGAATTTCGCAACTACATTTAATTGCCTAAATGCTAAATGAGCATTCACATGCTAACACTAAATGCGAATGCTAATTAATCCATCACTACCTCCAAGTGTTACGTAACATAAACTAGTAGATAATCTAGTTATCAAGCATTATACACATAATATTACATCGTTTTAGCTTTGACGTTGTGTGTGACAGGCTTAATTAAGCGCTACTATAATGACACATACGTAGAGAACTATGTAAATATGTATTATGTAGCCTACTGTATACGTATTGTATATGACATGCTATTGTGTTGAATTTATAGCACACTGGCTGAGTGAACGTGGAACTATTGTGTGGAAACTTGATTTGTATGACACAATATTGTAATTACGTCAATGAAATGGTTTGAATATTGAGAAGCCATGAAAGCAATGCTCAGTATACAACGTGTAATGGAATAAACGCAAGAGCTCATACACCCCAATTAGAATATTAAATTATAAGACTAAAATAATATCTGTAATTTAATTTAATTAAACCACACCTTAACTATTTTATTTAACGCGCACTACACATAGGATAGCTATGAGCGTATTACAAATTTGGTTATGCATTTAAATAGGCTTTATTCCTTTGAGATAAGGCTTAAATTTCCTTAAATAAAATATTTTATTACCTTGTTATGACGCAGTGGTTCTAATTTCAGCTAAATAAAAATAAAAATCATGAAAAATTACCATATAATTATAAATAATGACGGAAATCGATTCAGAAGCCGATTCTGAGCAAACTGCTTTCAGGTCTTGCGCTTATTCTGTTACACGTTGTATATCTGCTGCTTGTTAATTTATTTGAGGCCACAAACTGGACATAGTGACCCTGTAGCACAGGTTTTCCTAAACCTACACCAGGCACCAGCTCTCACAATGTGAATTCATATACTTAGTTCAAAACTGTTAAGAGCTACAAAATCATTGTGAGAGAAAATAAATATTTTTGAAGTGAAAACTTCTTTAGGCGCGTTGACCACTTTTTGGGTGAACAAAAATCATGGAACTCGCGTCATCGTCACCGAACGCTTGTTGGGTGAACATAAATCATGGAACTCGCGTCATCGTCACCGAACGCTTGTTGGGTGAACATGAATCATGGAACTCGCGTCATCGTCACCGAACGCTTGTTGGGTGAACATAAATCATGGAACCTGCGTCATCGTCACCGAACGCTTGTTGGGTGAACATAAATCATGGAACTCGCGTCATCGTCACCGAACGCTTGAAGAAATTAATGAATGTTACTTAGTTTTTACTTCTATCGGCAGTACCCAAAGATATGATAGATGATAGATGATAGATGCCCCACATTTAAAAAAAAAAAAATATATTTCATACATAACAGGTAGAGTTCGTGGCTAAGTAATAACAGCCGGACGGGTCGATCCATCTGGTTAAGCTACGCTTGCCGGGGTTGGTCCGTGGATGGGTGACCATCTTTACATACCGAGACACCTTCGAGCATCGGAAAGCACGTTAAGCCGTTGGTTCCGGCTGTCATTTGTGGATCTTTGACAGTCGTTACGGGTCGTCAGAAGCCCGAAAGTCTGACAAACAGTCGTGCCAAGGGGTATCGTATTACCCAGTTACTGGGATGTGGAGGTCAGATAGGCCACTCCATGTAAAATACTGGTATTCAGCTGCATCCGGATAGACTAGGAGCTGATCCCAACATAGTTGAGAAAAGGCTAGGTAGATGATGACATACATACATAATTATCATCACGCCTTATTTCCCCAAAGGGCTGGGCAGAGGTGTACACCCACATTTCACCGGTTATGTTTTAAGTCCCATGTAATAGGGGGCGAGCCTATTGCCATCAACCGCCCCACAAATCCAGGCTGCTACTGAGAAATTCTAAATAGAAAAACCCAATAACACTGCCCGACCTGGGAATCGAACCCAGGACCTCATGCTCAGCAGTAGCGCTTGCAACCACTAGACCAACGAGGCGATCACTTTATTGTTAGTACTATTATTATTTTATTATTTTCACCTTTTTTAACATTATTATAATTAAAAAGTTGATAACTCTATGAAAGTATTACCACAATAAACTCCTAAGAATACCCCAAAATTACTATATTAAAATTACACAACTTCTCATTTTAACTTACGTAAAAATAACTTCTGAAATTACGACATCAATTTCCTAATTGGCTTGTGAAGACCAGTTATATTTTATAGCGGTAATATTAAAATGGCCTAATATAATGATAATAACTTTGGAAACAGAGTCGTTATTCCCGTGACTTATGTACCAAGGTTGCTTGTGATAAAAAATGATGATTTCCACACAAATAAATGATAATGGTGAGAGGTACTAATGAGGGTATTACTAAAGTGGACGTTGAGGTTTGAAGATTTCGCTCTAGAAGGGACATCGTTATTGTGTGCACTGTACATGATCCTTAACTTAGACATATACATTTACATAACTAGATTAACTAAAAAACTAAAAGGTAACTTATTAAACTTGATTAACTAAAAATCTAAAAGGACTACCTAGCTAACTATATCAATAAATATAAAAACAAAGGGTCGAAGAGTCGAAGTATTCGTCCGCATCGCTGTCATCCAGAAACCTGCCCAGAAGACTGGCAACATTGCCACGTTGAATGGCAATGCTAATTCTTTGGCCAAAGAACAAGCCAGCCCTCTGGTCACGTGAAGTATCGACCAGTCGGTGAGAAATTTCCTTAAAAAGGACTATGTCCCGCCGTTTTATGCCGATAGATGCGAGAAACAGAATTGATCGAAATGGGGTTCTTGGGTGAGGCCTGTGTCCAGCAGAGGACATCTTTCGACTGATATGATAATGATGATGTCCTGACTTCTGTTATCAATTACACAAGTACGAAAAGTCTTTCATTACGGGATAGTTTTTACCCGACTACGGCGAAGCTAGGGTTATGGAATATCAACTAGCCCTGTAATTAAATTATTGGTATCGGACAGTCACACCATGTAAACTGTATTATTGTTATTATTTTAGTGTTAGATGTATAATAATGTATATTATTGAATTACCTACTGTAAATAAAATACATGTAAACTCCTTAGCTTCAGTTGTAACACTCAGACTCAGTGTCGACCCAAGGAAATAGCTATGAAACCGTTTGTAGGTATTTGTTCTTTTTTCATCAAGTTTCATTAAAACCTCATTATTTGAGCACCTCATAATCTTAGTCTCATTTCACAACGCCCACGAAAATGAGGAAGAAAAGAGAACCCTACATCCGAAAACATGATATAAAAATATAAAAAAAAAACACTGAAGCCACTTCCATTGAACCGTTCAAACAATATTTATCGTCACAGTAATGTGCTGAATAAAGAAATCTAGAGAAATAATAATTCCGGGGAGCCATCTCGAGCAGACATGCCCCTCACGTAATTCGGACAATGAAGATTTTTCCCCGTAACAATGGAAAATTCTTACGTTTTCCCCATTTGCCTTTATTTCGAAGAACCTTTAGATTAGGGCGTTTAGTTCAGTTAATTTGATAAGGGAGATAAGTATTGGTTTTCAGTACTGATAAAGGTTTGAGGGTACTTTGTTAGGGTGTCTGCGATAGACAGGTTTTGTTCTATTAATTGAGTTTTTCTCGCACCTTTTATTCTATTCTTTGTTTTTTTCTGGCACCGCTCTTTTTTAGGAAAAAAAAAACCAAATATGCGTGTGAAGTTAAGCTAATGCTTATAGTAAATACTCGCTGTTGCTCGCGACTTCATCCCCATATATTTTGCGTTTCATAATTTTTTTGACAAATATCCAGGTTGAAAAGTGGCCTATATCCTTCTCCAGGTCTCAGGCCACCTGTCTTTGATAACGGTCGGTTCAGTGATTTAGGCGTGAAAAGGAATTATTCCTCTTAGATAAACTTTCCTCGTAGAGACACTTTTGAAAAAGTCTCGCATCTGTTCCTTATAGACCCACTTCCGTTTAGTACAGAAAAACGGAAAAGAGTTAATGTGGGTAGCAGACAGACCGACAGTAACTTTCGCATTTATAGTATTACTAACCGCCTGGCCACGGGACATTCCGCTGCAGCGAATTTTTGCGCGGTGCGAACGGCGAAGCGTCTAAAACAAATGAATAAAGATGCACTGCCCGGCGCACCGACATTCGCGCCGCCCGACGCCCGGCCCGCGGCCTGGCGGTAAGCATTGATTTAGAAAACTAAAATCTACATGTATCGACATTAATATAATAAAGAGAAAAGATTTGTATTTTTGTTTGTAATGATAAATTCTTTCACCAGTAGACTATAATATCACTTAGTAACAAAGATACAATTTATAAAGACATTATCACGTGGGCGAAGCCGCTGGCGGGAGCTAGTTATTCATAAAAACGTCCTAAAAATAATGATCGAATCGAGATAGACGGCTCGATAAGCACTGATAAAGAGTGCATCGCTTATAAATAAAGGAAAACTACTGAATGAAGACTGATAGAAACAGTAACTCAAATCAAAGTGTCTTAGGTCTTTAGGGTAACTTTGGTGTGGATTCACCTTGAAATATGCCTGAACAAATGATTTAATGTCCTTCGTTTCAGTTTCAAAGAAGCCGTTCCATTAAAACAACCCCTTGCCAGAGAAAAATAAAAAAATAACTTTAATATCGGAAGTCGGTGTCTTTGCTTTTAATTTTAGTTTTTGGCCACCGACTTCCGAAATTATAGTTATTTTTTTATTTTTCTCTCATTATTAAAGAAGTACTTTTGTCGTTTGGTTTTAGTACAGTAGTCCTTTTTTGTTTTGTTTTTTTTGAAGGCGGTCAATTTTTTTTTTTTAAATTTTATTATTTTTCCATTTTTTGTGTAATTTGATTTTTGTAATCACCATGGGTAGAACAATTAAAGGAGCCGCCCGCATGAAGAAAAACAGAATTAAAGAGACTAATACTGCTGAAAAAGAACGCCTATCTAAGAATCGCAAACGGAGTGCTATGTCCGGTTCCCAAGAATCACCGTTAGCTCTTCATGCTAGGTTATCTCAGAAGAGAAATTACATGCATTCTCATTTGTCGCAGGAGTCGCCAAATGATAAGATCTGCCGACTCAATCTTATTCAAAAACGATTAAATGGCGAGTCGTCTGAACAGCGCAAGTATCGTTTAGATGTTATACGAAACCGGCTGGCTAATGAGACTCCCGTGCCTTCTCAAGAATATAAGGGTGAACACTATACATTTGCTTACACTGTATAGTTCCCCTCATCATCATATTATAAGGTGACCATAATCAGATCTGTAATGTCACATACAACCTATATGGTTGCAAAGTTCTTATCAATATAAATGAATTAAGTCCAAACACAAGGTAATTACTGTGAACCGTTGAAGAGTTCCGTTAATCGTCCTTTGTCTTCATCATCAGACCCTTAACGACAGTCACAACCCATCCAAGTGTAAGGTTCTTATCAATACAAATTAATCAAGCCCAAACACAAGATATTTGCTGTAAACCACTGAGGAGTTCCTTCGACTGTCTTTCATCTTCATCATCAGACCCCTAACGACAGTCACAACCCATCAAAGTGTAAAGTTTTTATCAATACAAATTAATTAAGCCCAAACACGAGGTATCTTCTGTAAACCATTGAGGAGTTCCCTTGACTGTCTTTCGGCTCCATCATCAGATCGACTCCAGACCTTCATAAAATTGTAGTGCTGTAAAATACTTAATGAATAAATTAAGGAATGCACTAGTTGCCCTTACGATTTTTGAAAGTTCCCCTCGATTTCTCTAGGATCCCATCATCAGATCGTGACTTGGTGACAATGGGACCACCTCAGAAGTATAAGCTTTTGAACAAAAAAAGAATTTTTTAAATCGGTTCACAAAAGGCGGAGTAACAGGTGAACATACATAAAAAAAAAAAAAAAAAAAACAATCATCCGAACATAGTACCTCCTCCTTTGAAGTCGGTAAAAACAACCCCTTGCCAGAGGTGCAAAACATTTTAATCAATTAACAAACCTATTCCAACAGGCAGGTGTCACACAATCTTTCTCCATCTATAAGAAAATTATACTTTCAATTTAATCCCCAGTCTTCCCTTCAAGCTCTATTCTGAAAACAGAGGCGACGTCAAAACAAGGTTGTTAACATCTCTGGTCGGCGCCCGCGACACGCGTCGTGATGTCAGTACGGACAAATTGTAACAGCTGCGCCGTCGACCGAAATACGATGCATAGGGAGGTGGATGCATCGATGGTTTGGGACGATCGATCTTTGTAACTGTCGAAGGTTATGAAAATTATTTTTGGTAGCAAATAAGGCTGTTATTTCGGTCGTATTTCTGACAGTGAAAATTTAGTTATAAAAAAAAAGAAAAAAAGGACGATGGTTTTGAAGATATAGAAATTATTTTAGTGCTTTTCGTTGGTAGCAGAAATGATCATACTAATATTATAGGTATTTATTTCTGGTCAATAGTAATTTTTCTGAGAAAAATGAAATCAGAATTGTACCGGTATGATTGCACCTTTGCATATATGGTATGCATGCACCTTTTCAACTTTCGTACAAAAATATCGATATTATTTTCCCATCTCTTCACAATAATCACGAATGACATAGAGACATTAAACTGGGGATTATAACATCCCCATAATAATAACTCAATTAAATCTTTTATATTTATGTCCATCGTTAAATCACCACACTGTGGCTCTAAATTAAATTAGATTTTGCAATTAAATTATGAAATAGTTCAACGTATTTTGGTTGTTTTATGGGTAATACATAAGTTGTTAGTCATCGCGTTGTTGAGAGTTTTTGCAGTTGTGTTTGCCTGGTTTTCTACTGTCGGTAAGTAAAATTAAAGTAAGAGTCAATTTTTTCATAAAATGACACAGGTTAAAACAATGAGACAGGTTAAAACATGTTAATTGACAAATATTTCGCATTGCTAGTTACAAAGGCAAAAGTCAGCTTCCATGAATTTTACTTTTCATTTTGTAATCAGAAAATAAAGTTTGGCAGGGACATTGACGTGCAAACTGTAGCCATGAAATATATGGAACAGCATTTTTTTTTGTAAATAACCGACGAAAAATTTCAACTCAGTGGGTTCAGAATCATGTACTGAATCCACGGTTAGGTCAGGCGTCGATGTCCGTACCATCACCCTGTATATACAGCGTGTAACAAAAACCCGGTCCGATCCGTTGTTAAGAATCATTTATTGAAAGTCCACACATGCGGTTTTTTTAAAGAAAAAAAAATTCTCCGCTATTTTTTTCAATGGCGAATTTTACCAGTTTATTACATGGGCGCGGGAGGCCGACGTTTAGCGGGTTCAAAAGTCATAACTTATGACCTCTGTAGCAAATTAGCAAATTTATAATGAAATTGGTATTAGATTTATTAATTTTTTTCTGCATGTTTACATTGTCTACATTCAATTGCATAAGATAAGTATAAGTGGAAGCGCGGAGTCTCCTAATACAAGCAATTCCTTGCTTAAAAGGTGATCTCCAACATTAGTGTGTCTAAATGCCTTTTGTAATTGAAATAAACATTTTTTTTTTTTTTTTTGGTTCTAAAAATTTCAAATTGCAATTCCTTTTTTTTTCAATTTTTATTTTATTTCTGGTAATATTATTGCAGTACCTATGTGCCCCTTTCAGATCAGCCAGGGTTTTTGTTACATGCTGTATATACATATATTTTTTATAGTGATGAACTGATGATTACATTGATTTTGTTTTTTTTTCCAATAGGTATTCCTTTCTAAACGTCTAGGAATATTTATTTCATATACATTAAAATGGTTATTTACAATATATAACATAGCTAACTGTTCTTCAATATCACATTGAGTAAGGTTGATCGACTGATTCCAATTATGTTAATACAAGACGCGATTATTCAAAGCTACCAAACGATTGACCTTGATCGTGCTATCGATGTAACGTAGAACTTAGTGATCTCCTAATACCACAGCACACCAACACACCAACTAACTTCGCATCATATAATATGTGGTCTGTGATATCGTGGAAGTGACGCGTAAGCGGATGTCGAGCGGAAACAAACACAACCACTGAAAACACGCAGCTTGGTCTATGGCCCAGTAACTATTCTGCGTTCGCAATTTAGTTTAAAAAAATGTAAAATAAACATGTGTATTTGTAAAATATCCTTAACTAGCTTCCGCCCGCGGCTTCGCCTATGTGGTATGTCGATAAAAAGTAGCCTATGTCCTTTCTCAGGCTCTGGACTATCTATATATCAAATTTCATTTAAATCGGTTCAATAGTTTTGGCGTGAAAGCACGACAGACAGACAGAGTTACTTTCGCATTTATAATATTATAGTAAGGATGTAGGTATAGCTGCCAGGGTTGCGGGCTGCCAGGGTTGCGGGAAAGTGCAACAGGCAACTGAAGGAACACGGGTTGTTTTTTCCGCTCCGCCCAGAGCGGAAGAAGACATTGGATGATATCCCACTATCAAAAAAAAAAAAAGGCTGACTGAGGCAGAGTTACTTTCGCATTTATAATATTAGTAAGGATATTATCTACTCATAAGGACCAGATTGCGACACAACTTCAAAAAAAAATACGAATTTTTCAATAGTACCTACTAGTCATTCTAAAAACAACTTAATTCACCCTCAAATAAAGCCGGTATATGTTTATGTAAAAAAAAACGAATGGCAACAAGGATTTAAATAGACTATTACTTATAAAATTCGTGACACCGAAAGTGCGTTGAGTGCACAACTTCTGTTACGGATCGCCTTCAAAGCCTTCAGTGTTTAAACGTCATTAGTGTCATAGCGCGGTGGTGACGGTGACACGCTTGGTTTTTATGGAAAGTGTTCAAACTCAAAGTCAAAGTCAAAGTCAAAAAAATATTATATCCTAAGACCAACTGTAAGTGTCACCAAAAATCACACATTTTGGTTTTATTGGTTTGTTTGTGCACATCACCATCACCGCCTCGACACTAACAATCCGTATGTTCATTTACTCATTTGTTTTTTCATCACTGCCGCAAACAATCCCGCTTCCTCAGTCTGATTCCAGTGTATTCCATAATTTTCCATGCAGCCCCATAATTAATATAATTACAAAACGGACCAGACATACTCGGGGTATCGTTTGCCAATGGAAATATATCAGCGACGCGTATAATTACCAGTTTGATGTAATTAGTACTGACGCAACCAATTAACCGCAGAGCAGCTACGAATCAAATACAAGTTACCTACGGTTAATTTAGAATTATTTATGTTTAACTTTACTGCATACCTTTGAAAGCGTTAAACTTTATATCGTAATTTTTAGGGTTCCGTACCCAAAGGGTAAAACGGGACCCTATTACTAAGACTCCGCTGTACGTCCGTCTGTCTGTCCGTCTGTCACCTGGTCTGTATCTATGAACCGCGATAGTTAAACAGTTGAAGTTTTCACAGATGATGTATTTCTGTTTCCGCTTTATCAACAAATACTAAAAAATAAATATTTAAGGGGGCTCCCATACAACAAACGTGATTTTTTTGCCGTTTTTATAGATAATAGTACGGAACTCTTCGTGCGCGAGTCCAACTAGCACTAAGCCAGTTTTTATTTTTTCTGAATTGCGTCACCCTGGTCAACCTAGGAGGTTGTCGGCTGCATAACTGCACTATCCTGTAGATGCCTTAATAAATTAGGGCCTCCAGACAAAAAATATGACCTATTAGCTGCTCCTCGTGGTTTCGTCTTGATCCCGTGGCAATATCGCGATAAAAAGTATCATAGGTCCTGTTTGTTTGCTACGCTTTCACGCTAAAACGGCTGAGCGGATTTGGATGAAATTTGGCACATAGATAGACTATGACCTGGGTTAGGACATACATTACTTTTATCCCGATATTCCTACGCGATCGAGACTTATGCGGGTGTAACTGCGGGGCGTAGCTAGCTAAATAATAAATCTCAAGAAGTTCTTCAAATAACTCGACGAGACGCGACGTCTCTGTTACAACATAACTAAAGAACTTACCTACATATCAACGCTTTTGTGTACCTTCCATACAAGAAGGTATTATATTCAATCTTGTCAGGTTTCCAGGAATTTTCCTTTCACATTTACATAAATAGCTACGTACTTATATTCTCGAGATTTCGCATAAAAGATTATAATATAAGAAAAAAAATCTGATTCCTTTATCATTTCTTTTACCATTCTCTGTGAATCTTGTTTCTGCGGAACAATGATTTTGGAGTTCGTAAATATTAATATTTGGTATTAAACTTTTATGGGCTGATCGTAGAACTTGCTTTAGCCTTCGACTTCGTCCACGTGGATGGCGGAAATTATCCCACGGGAACGTAATTACTGCCAGGGTATAAGTATCCTCTGTTCTTACCCAGGTCATGGTCCACCTGTGTGCTAAATTTGTTGTCGACCAATTTAAATTTTCACATACGCGGTATAATAATAGCTTTTATTTCAATGCAAATACGAATCTTCCAAAACTAAAACAGCACATAAATAAAACTTTTACAATTTTTTAAATGTTTTTTTCTCTCTCTGAAATAGGTCAATTGAATTAAAAATCGACACTGTCTAGAATAAATCATCCCATAGCGCGCTCTCCGAGGCAGGCAGGGGTCGATATATTATGTAATGGATGATCACCCATCCACGAATAGACCGCGGCAAGCGTGGCTTAACGTTCGATCGATACGTGTTGCTGATAATATTTAGCCACTCGAACACGGAAATAAATGCGGAAGTGAGTTTGTTTGTTTGTTTGTTACGCTTTCACGCTTAAACGGCTGGACGGATTTGGATAAAATTTGTCACATGGATAGACCATAAGCTGGATTAGTACTTATGATACTTTTTATCTCGATATTCTCATGGAATCGAGACTAAAGTGGGTGAAACCGCAGGCGCAGCCTAGTACTTTAATAAATTAATCAACGGCCCCAAACACTCAACGGCTAGCAACCCGAATTACAATGAACACGATATAATAATTAAACAATTCAATCTAAATTGAGGTTGCATGTCGTTTCTTTCTCCGGCCCCTGATTGGCTGACACAATACCCTGTAATGGTAGCTAGTAGGTATAATTTTGGCGCAATTAACTCCAATCATATTGATTAAAATGCGGTAGACGCGGTGGGTACGATCCGCCATTTTGGTTTTGTGTAAAACTAGCTGTGCCCCGCGGTTTCACCTGCCGTTTAATTGGTTAAGCGCTTCTCGGTTATGCTCGGATCTAGTAGCTGCTCTCGGCCCCCGACCCACTCATCGTACGCCAGCGCTTTACTTCGTTAGCGTTCTTCCTGGATTTTTTCTTTTTGCTCGGCTCCTATGGGTCGCAGTGTGATGTTAAATAACCTATAAGACTTGGGCTATCAAATGCAAAAATAATTTTTCAAATCTCACTGACAATTTCAGAAATTAGCGCGTTCAGACATACAAACTCGTCAGCTTTATTATTACTTCTACTGTATTATAATAATGTATGGATATTAATTGAATTATTATTGTGAGTTTTAATTGTTTTGTTAATTGATTGGTTGTTTTTCTGTCTGGCTGGTTATTTTGGAATATTAATTAGGGATTGTTAGTGTTTTTGTTGGTTTCGAGCATTCAACTGAAAGCTGCAATGGCTCTTTCTTCAAAAGACTTTTCCAGACATTGCCCTACATTGAAATCATGGTCTATAAGTTTGTTTCGTCATTTCTTCTCAGCGATCAGTCACCTGAGAAATGAAATGTAACATTGTCTTAACAGAAATCTACTTATAGAAATAAATTTATTTTCATTACTAGCTTCCGCCCGCGTCTTCGACCGCGTGGTATGTCAATAAAAAGTAGCCTATGTCCTTTCTCAGGCTCTAGACTATTTATGTACCAAATTTCATTTAAATCGGTTCAGTAGTTTTGGCGTTAAAGCGCGACAGACGGACAGACAGACAGAGTTACTTTCGCATTTATAATATTAGTAAGGATTTCTTAACTTTTTGTACGTTTTTATGCTTTATAACGTCGCTGCTCACCCACTTGACATAACTTTTAGCAGCTTTGCCTAGACCCACGCGGAAGCAGTGTGTGTGAAAAGATGAGAATAAACTTCAAAGAATTCACATTTTAAGTTGAAACGTTTTATTTCACGTTGGCATTTACAAAGTGAGAATAAAGGTTAGGATTTCTTTGGAGGGTTGCAAAAACTTGGAACTGCGGAGAACGTTTGATAAGAAATCATCTTTTAAAATAAACTAGAAGGCTATTTTCAATGCAGGCTCGGAAAATGGTTTTGTTCAACGCATCGGCCCTATACCGCAGAATTCGAAACGGGAAATATTAAAAACTTTTTGGGTTTCTTATGTTGCACACTTTTTTTTTTAACTTTCCAGCCTTTTCTCACAGTTGGTCATAGTAACTAATCTAGAACTGATCAACCACACGCACCGAATTGGTCGCAGTAATCAAGCTGGGGCATCCCAAATGGGTGAAGGTAAGGTTAGAACTGTGCGCGAGCCGAGCGAGCGAAGCGAGCGCTGCTGCAGCAGCGGCTGGCGCGAGCACAACATTCAAGTTAGCCGCAGTTACTTGGCTATTTATTATCTTTAAAGACCCCAAAATAATAATTATTTGCGCTTTAATTTGCTATTTGAAACTAGTTTGGTTTTTGACTGAAAAATAACTAAAATGATCAAACCGTAATGAACACAGATGAAAACCGTTTCTATAAAAAAAACTAGACAATTCATTGCCACAGCCGTAAGAAACACACATTACCAGAATAATCTACAAATAAGTTTACTCAATGAATTACAAAACTATACCGACCCATTAATAAAACGTTGAGTAATTCCCAATCGCTCCATTCCGTTTGGCTGCAATAAGATAAACAAACAATTTTAACAAATGTAGTGGGAAAATAAACAGTGTGTCTGTGGCATTATTTTGAGAACAAAACACTGGCGGCACCTGGCAACTTAGCGTGTCATGGAAATTGCCTAAAAATAAAACGTATCAAAGGGGACTTTGGAGACAATAGGTAATTGAATCAGAAGTTAAAGATACACCACAAAAACCACCAGGTCTTACCACAAAAACTTAGAAACGTGCTCAACGCGTGTCTAATGTCAGTTTTATGTCAAACTCCATACAGAAATGTCATGTTTAAAAGGTGTTTTGGCTAAACAACGAAGTTAATTTATTTGTAGGCGAATTGATTCACGGAGTTGTCGATTCGCCTACAAATAAATGAACTTCACGAGAATCGCCTCAAGAAAAAATAATATTATTTAAATTTGTCCATTCGCCCTGTTCCGGGAGAGTAAAGTGCGAGTCAAATCCACTTGGTGAGAGGAAATTTTGTAAACTTTAATACTACTGAATATTCCCTTTATAGTGTCAAAATACGACACTGCTTACTCTGTCGTCACAAAGAAGACGCGACAACGATCGTAAACGTCTTAGTACTAAAATTAAACGGAGAGCTCCTTAATCAAGTGATGCGCCTATTGTCGGGCAAATTATGTGAAGATTTACTGGTGAACTGATTGAGGGAAGGAGAAAAGATTTAAAGTTTTTGTTAGGAGGGTAAAGATTTAAGACCCGATTATACGTACCACAACGACAGCGATACCGACCACATCATGGCCACATTGCAGCCATAATGCAACCATCGGTGAGACCTCCCACTAGCGGTCTGCTTCATCGCAAATACAAAGAGCTGTCAGCAAACACTAGCCACAACGTAACCACATCGCAACTATTAGCGCCAACGCATCCACAACGCAACTGCAAGAAACTGCAGCGTCACTATTCATACGTAAGCACTGCTTGCCAACATTTTCGGCTGCGCTGGGATGTGGTGTGGTTGTAGTAAGTGGGAACGGGCCCTTAAAGTTTTCGTTGAGCTCCTTTAGTTCTGAGTTGAGCTACACGATTATTAACATATGTGTGCACTGACTAGACAGGACTACTCCTAGCTGTGTGGTTCTTTCCTCAAAAGACCATCTCAGACACTAATCTGCATGGTCCTCAATTATGTCTGGACTTTAAAAGAGACTTTTGTTTCGGTCTTTCTTCTCAGAATAATCTGATCGGAGAAACCGATCTCATTTACTTAGCTTAAAAAATAAATCAAATCAAATCGTTTATTGCAATCCATAATGTACAAATTATAGGTGGTAAATAAAAAATAATAGAAACAATTATAGACCCTGTCGGGAACAGTAAATAATTTATTTTTGACGAGGTAAAGTGTTTTCAACCAATTCTCAGAAATAAATATCATTTATAATTTTGAACTTTTTCACTATGATTCGATTAACCAATGGAATTAATTTTTATGGCATTTAAAGTGTGTTGCGCAATCCGCCTAATGATATAATAGCCTTACATGAAAAAGCACATACTGGAAATGGCAACCAAGGATCCATGAAAATTTTAATTGAGCTGTAAGGAGAATTTGCGTCCGTATGCCGACCTACCTCTGTCGTGTGGTCGAGGCCTATTTGACGGACAGGGCCGTCATCTACCCCGGTCACCAGGGAATGTGGAACCGGCGAGAGATGTCGTGCGGTGTCCCACAGGGATCGGTCCTGGGGCCGCATCTGTGGGACATCGGATACGACTGGGTGCTGCGCGCCGACCTCCCTAGCGACGTCAGCGTAGTTTGCTACGCTGACGACACGCTGGTCCTGGCGCAGGGGAGGTCGCACCAGGCGGCGGCCGATCTAGCGACACGCTGGGTTGCGACAATCGTCGATAGAATCCGGCAGTTGGGACTCGAGGTGGCCTTGCACAAGTCCGAGGTCATGTGTTTTCATGGCCCTCGGAACGCGCCACCGTCGGGTTCTCAAATTACAGTAGGAGGGGTTCACATCGGCGTCGAGTCGACGATGAAGTACCTGGGACTCGTCCTCGACAGCCGGTGGAACTTCGTGGAGCATTTCCAACGTTTGGCTCCAAGGCTGGACCGGGCTGGGGCCGCCTTGAGGCGGTTCCTGCCCAATCTAGGGGGTCCAAACGCCTCCTGCCGGAGGCTCTATGCGGGGGTCGTGCGGTCCATGGCCCTTTACGGGGCACCGGTGTGGGCGCGTTCCCTTAGGCTGCGGCCAGCACACCGGTTGAACGCGTCCCAAAGGGTCATGGCCATTCGGCTGGCCCGGGGATACCGCACGGTCTCCCGTGAGGCGGCGAGCCTCCTTGCTGGATTACCGCCATGGGATCTGGAGGCGAAGGTCCTCGCGCACATCTGGGAGTGGCGCGAGGAGGTGAAGCGCCGGGGTGTAACTCCGCTGCCGCGAGAAATCGCGGCACAGCGGACAGAGCTCCGGCAAGATCTCATGGCGGCATGGAGAGTGCGATTGTCGCAACCCAGTGATGGGCACGCCACAATAGCGGCGATAAGTCCCCTCTTTGAGGAGTGGCTAGAGAGGCGCCACGGCGTCCTCACCTTTCGCCTGACACAGGTCCTCACCGGACATGGCAGCTTCGGGAGGTACCTGTGTAGGATTAGGCGGGAGGAAACGCCCGGGTGTCACCACTGTGTGGATCGCCCGGAGGACACGGTGGAGCATACGGTTGAGGTGTGCCCTGCTTGGGCGGAGCACCGCCGTGTCCTCGCGGAGGCGATTGGCGGCAGTGACCTCTCGCGTCCGGCCCTGGTTCAGGCCATGGTACGGAGCGAGAGGGCATGGGAAGCCGTCACCTCCTTCTGCGAAGCAGTAATGCTCGCGAAGGAGGAGGCGGAACGCGTGAGGGAAAGGCAAAGTTTGCGCCCTCACGCCCCTAACCGCCGCCGTTGGAGACGCCCTGGGCGTCGGGAATCCCAGGCGGATTCCCGGCCACCATAGGCGCGGGCTTGCGGACGGCGAGCAACGGGCAGCTCGCCGTCCGATAAGGACCAGGCCCGGGCCGATGGCGCGTCGTGTTCCACGCGCGCCTCAAAGAGATGTCAGCAAAATTGACGGGGTCCAATAGGACCGATGCCTGCCAGGGTTGCGGGAAAGTCCGAAAGGGATACCGGGACCTTGGCAACAGGCAAATGAAGGAACACGGGTGGGTTTTTGCTTCAATCGAAAGAAGAACGTAAATTCAAGGAAATTAATTGTTAAGAAATTGACTATAAAATTAAATTGTTGATATATTCAAAGCACAACTGTCAACAATTGGCAGTTGTTTGAGAGCCATCTCAAACAATAGACTGTCAATTTGACTACCAAGTAATAACCCTGGCTGTACGTATCAGCCAAATGTCTAATACTAGTATACCTACGCTTTATCATTTTCATAATCAATCGTATCCTTTGTGTTGGTACTATTTCAGAAATTTCGTTTTACTATCGACCTAATTATGTGGCATTTTATTAATTTTAAGATAAGAAAGTTAGAAGTGCAACTTTCACGCACTTGAGTCACATCAAAACCCAACTAAAAGACTTCAACACTTTATCACCGCTCAAAAATTCCCAAGAGATTACGACCGCCTTCCGACGACCAGCTATTTATAATCTTTCAGTTTAAAGACTCACCGGCTTATACTGAATTTTGAGACAAACTTGTCGCATATAAACTCATATAAATGACATTCCTTGTGGCCTGAACGTGGAACAAGAATTATAGCTTCACGTCCTATTTGATGAATTCAGGCATACGAATAACCAACCAGTTTAAGATGACCCATACTCGCACTTATGTTAACCGTCAACTCTACTTTAATGTGAGACGTGTAATACTTTGTGAGTAGGAGTTGCAACTAATCGGATAAACAAGGACAGTCCTATTATAACAGCCGCATTTTTCCCTGCTGTACATACAGATACTCATAAACTCACGACTTCTTCCCATGGGGGTATGCAGAAACTACAGAACGTCACTTGCTACGATCCTTACATACTCCTTTTGCCTCGTTTATGTTCATACATCTGGTCATACACGCACGCCTCTTGCGTGTACTACGCACCTGACCTTTCTCAAGAACATCACCAATCATCATCTGCCTAGCCTTTTCCCAACTATGTTGGGGTCGGCTTCCAGTCTAACCGGATGCAGCTGAATACCAGTATTTTACATGGAGCGACTGCCTATCTAACCTCCACAACCCAGTAACTGGGTAATACGATACCCCTTGGCAAGACTGGTTGTCAGACTTTCGGGCTTCTGACGACCCGTAACGACTGTCAAAGATCCACAAATGACAGCCGGGACCAACGGCTTAACGTGCTTTCCGAGGCACGGAGGAGTCTCGATATGTAAAGATGGTCACCCATCCACGGACCAACCCCGGCAAGCGTAGCTTAACCTGATGAATCGACCCGTGCGGCTGTTATTACTTAGCCACGAGCTCCTCCAAGAACATCACTAATAAGGGCACTATTATGTCCTCTTAGGGCGTCCCTTCCCTTCGTTTGTGCATATGTCCCTGCGTTTCCACTCACATATGCCTTGTAAATACATATTGTTATTCGCCTTTCTTTCCATTCATTCTTACTGTAATGTTTATTAAAGCATTTTAAGATCAGTGTCCAGACAGAGACAGAAACATGTTCATAGATGGAGAGGGAGAGAAAGGTCAAAGAAAAGATGGATGGATTGTGTAAGGAATGATAGGAAAGAGAAGGGAGTGGATGATAGCGTGACGGTTGACAGGGAGAATAGAAAACGTGTTATGCCGACCCCAAGTAATAAGGAACAAGGACAGAAAGATGATGATGAAAGATAGTGTGACAGTGCAGGGGATGTATCACAAACACCACATAATACTCTGTGACATATTAAGTGACATGTGACTGGCGCTGTAAGCAAACAACGAGGGTGTTCATAAAAATTCACGCCACCCGTTGACGCCAATTTGACGAGAGTCTTCCATTGGCAGTGAATATAAAATGATGACGTTCACCATTCGTTTCATTCATTCAGTCACGTCTAAAGAAAATATCGGCACTTTAATACTTTTGACAGGTGCCCGGACTTGACGTCTCAGTGCTGCCACTTGGACATTTCGGAAAACCCTCATTTAAGATGTGTGTGCCTGTTACTTCTTTTATTGAATACATACAATTCAATACGACACTGCTAAAATCATAACCCTTCCTTTTGGCTTTGCCGTATTCAGGTAAAAATGCAATATAATTATGTAATACTTATCTGCCAATAAAAACATTCTGATTTTACCAAACCGTTGTCTCTCTATGTGTGTTATGTCCTATATGTCTCTCCAATGAAGTGATGATGAGAAGCAGATGTTCAAAAAATTATTGATGTCATCGGGCTGAATTATTGAACTTAAAAAAATAAAAACAACGACCAAAATGTCAAAAATGCTTTCACCAGTATGATAATGATGTAATTTCATTATGATAAAATGTTTAACAGAAGATCACATTCCCGCAATAATCCAAACGTTTGGTAACACTATTAGCGGGTCTTGCAAACTTGGGGGACAAATCGCGAAGTTTGAGCGCGAGCTTAAACAAAGGAGTTTGAATCTTATACTTAGAGGCACAAGATATAAACTTCATAATTAATTAAATTATTAACACGTGTACTAATAAATTAAACTGCGAGATGAGTTGTTATATTATTTTAGAAAAGAAAATGGAACGACGTGAATACAACAGATATTTGAGTTTGCAAAACAAATAATTTGTACGGATTAGAAATATCTGGTACGGAATGGGAAGCTGGTGTCGCGAATGTAGTATTGATGTTAACTAATTTGCGAGTATCTGCTATGTGTTATAATGTCCTTGTAATTTTCTTAAAGTTCCCTCACCAGGAGCATTCACCTGTAATGTAACGTTACAGATTTAATTTTGAGCATTAGTACGTTACAATACTGTCTCCCTGGTCCCTGACTGACGAACAGTCGCTTGTAATATAACATTGATGTTACAAGTTGTATCAAAATTTTACAGACATTGCGCATTGTAATGGTTGGTTCTCCTGATGTAATGCTCGAATTGTATCCTTACAGGTTTCGCACTGTAATGTTCGGTTCTACTCCCGCACTGACGTAATGCTCGACTCTGTAACGTAAAGCTGTGTACTGACTGGCGCGCCGTTTCGGGGCGTAAGGTACCATTCGCAGCGAGCGTGTTAATTCACGTCGTGTTCTAAACTACGTGTAACATGCGCTCGTTGCTCGCGTGTTCGTGCTCGTTTCCACGTACTGACTGCATGAATGCTCGCTTTGTAACATGTTACATTATACCCTGTAGCACCGGTCAGTACACGGCCTACCGTTACAGATTTAATTTTGAGCATTAGTACCTACGTTACAATATTGCCTCCCCGATTGACAAGCATTCGCTTGTAATGTAACATTGATGTTACAAGTTGTATCAATTGCGTACTGTAATGCTCGGTTCTCCTCCCGCACTGATGTAATTCTCGACTCTGTAACGTTATTTATTTATATATACTTTATTGTACACCACAAAAATATCTAACGAAAGGAAAAAATAAACACTACATAATATACAATGGGCGGCCTTATCGCTTTCCGCGATCTCTTCCAGGCAACCTTGGAATGGACAGTGATTGGCCTGGACATAAAATGGGGCTGTCGTAGGTGGCAAAAATAAGTAAACAATATACTAAAATAGATACAAATATACATACATATCCTAAACACATGATACATACATACATGCATAGGAAATAAATAAATAAGCAACGAAAAATAAATGAAGACTATAGATAATTACACAGTTTCGAAGACAATATCACAACGAACGTTACATTACAGGCGACTTCTCCCGGTGAGGGAATAGCTTTATAAGCAACTTATTTTACAAATACAACTTAGCTATTTCTGTGTAGACTTTAAGAATTGCACTCGACAGAATGTCATTCGATATTTGCTTTTCATCTTTTTTCTCGAACAAACTCTCTTTTACGCATTGCATTGTGCTGTTCGAGGAAATAATTAAAGTGTCCTTTTTGCTTGGTCATGTATACAGAGGCAAAGTCGAGGTAAGTATAACTATCGTCAATTACAGAGACACCGTCCAAATCCAAGCGAATCAAACTGCTATTTTCTTTCTTGAAAAAACCAATCCCAAAATCAAGCATTTTAAATCAATACCAGGGCACGTTTCCGGATGACAGCGATGCGGACGAGTACTTCGACACCTAAGTGTCCTTTTTTTTGTATTTATTTACTTATTAAAACTTTATGCACAAGTAAAAAAAAAACTACTGTACAAAGGCGGACTTAATGCCTGAGGCATTTTCTGCCAGTCAACCTTAGGGTGATGCAGAGACAGACATGGCAGGTGCAACAAAAGACAATACATATAACTTGAGAAATAATGAATACTAATTAATACATACATAGATACATACATAAATTATAAACAAAATAAACTTAGTCAGGAGAAATAACGACAGGTAGAGGAGAAAACGAATCCATCTAATTAACGCTGGGATGATTCTGCCAACTTCTTACGAATGTGATCAATGAAATGTGAATTGAAAAATGTAATGTGTGTGTAATTGTTATTGTGTTATTGTGTTAATAGTTAGAAGTGTTATATATTGTAAATATGAATTTCAATGTATATAAAATCAATAACCTTAGGTACTAGAGTATTGAGATTTTTGTTAATTATTCTATCACCACTGCTCTCTCAAAACGGTAAAGGAAAATAATCGTGAGGAAACTTAAAATACCAAAAACTCAAAACTAGAACCAATAATTCAAATATGTGTCATCCACCAGCCCGCACTAGGCCCACGTGGTGGATTACGGCCCACTCCCTCTCACAGAGAGGAGGCCTGTGTCCCAGCAGTGGGAACATTATAGGCTGATTATAATAATTATATTATTACTAGCTGGGCTCCACAGTTTCATCCGCGTAAGTCGCGATCCCGTGAGAATATCGGGATAAAAGTATCCTATGTCCTATTCCAGGTCAAGCCCTGTCCCAAATTTTATCCAAATCCGTTCAGCCGTTTTAGCGTGAAAGCGTAACAAATAAACTCACTTTTGCATTTATAATATTAGATAAGATACTTGAGCATTCAATGCAAGACGTCATTCTTAGATGCTAACTACCTACTATGTACATATTTATGTAAGTACGTTACTCAATATATAACTAAATTCCTTGCAAAGTCTCTTTTATCAGGCAAGTCGCCAGCCATTTTAAACCCAAACCCGAAGATTCCCGAGAATTCCCGAAGCTTCTCCGAAGTCGCACTAAGCTACAGTTAGTTAGTTTTTAATTAAGATTGAGAGTAATCTACCGATTGTCCAGTGAACCGGTGAAAGTCATCAGCGAGTAACTGAAAAGTCCTCGAAAAGAAAATTATCGGAAATACTGTTTTACTTTACCGTATTTCAGTTTCTTTAATTTTGTTTTATTAACGTTATCTACTTTCAGTTCGTGTAGTAATATTGTGCAATATCACGAACCGTGTAATGTTTTTGTCAGTTTAGGGTTAGTATTGAAGATTGCGGAATGATTAAACAAACGTTTAAGCAAGTTACAATAATAACATATAACAACACGCCTGTCTTTCCCGAAGGGTTAGGTAGAGGTGTATCTACCTATAGTACACCGATTGACGTCATGACGTCAACAGCGGCTGTCACTGAAAACCAGCGCTGAAGCTCCGTCTCGCATAGGGTCGCAGCATTATGCTGAGCGATGGCCTTTTTGCGTGAATGTGACGCATATTTTCCCCAACTTGTTATTTTCGTATATTTGTCCTTTTTTAGCGTCATGTTTGCCGCAAATAAACGGGCTACGGGCTGCTACTGAGAAATTCCAGATGGAAAAACTCAATAACACTTTGCTCGACCCGGGAATCAAACCCAGGACCACATGCTCAGTAGTAGCGCTGCGACCACTAGACCGACGCGGCAGTTTTAATAATATTGCACCATTTTTTCATTGCTCTGCCAGGTCTTGTTGACATTAGAGCTTAATGGCCTCCAATGTGTGAAAATAATTGATCACTAGAGTGCAAGGGGCAATTCAGTCGATCTATTCTTCGTAACTAATATTATAAATGCGAAAGTGACTTTGTTTGTTTTTTACGCTTTCATGCTAAAACAACTTGATTTGGATGAAATTTGCCACATGGGTAGATCATGACCAGAGGTGAAGTGAGTTTGGACTGAACTGTCACTGCCTTAGCATCAGTAGGTATCGATGACAATGACAGCTCACTCCACGCTCACTTCACCTCAGTTTTCACGGTGAGATGGTTACAGAATAGCAACGCTGGAATAGGACATAGGATACTTTTTATCCATATATTCCCACGGGATCGAGACTTACGCGGGTGAAACCGCGGGGCAGAGCTAGTTTTTTTATATGCCCGTATTACTCCACCGCTGGGCAAAGTTCTCCCTACTCTCCTTCCACCTCTCCCTGTCCAAAGTTACAAAGGTAAAGTAAAGTAAGAACCAATCTTTGTAAAAGGAGTCCAGCTCATCGCAGTATCTCCGTCTGGGCCTGCCGCGATTTCGTTTGCCATTCAGCAGGACCCACTGGGTCATAAGTTAGGCCCATTGACTATCTAACATGGGGCAGATGTGTCCAGTCCAATATCAAAGCGTGGCAGCTTTCCGAGTGACATCAGAGGGACAATTCCCGTAATTTTTAAGAACCTTCGCATTCGTTGTCATTCGCAATCTGTCAAAAATACAATCAATTTACCGACATTTTTGACAAGTTTGACAGATTGCGAATTGAATGTGAACGTTTTGTGCGTACGAGAATTGGCCTTCAATTATTTTAGTAAAGGAACGGAATGTTGAATTCATAACCCGGTTCACAAATTGTATACCCAGAATACTCATTTAAACATCTCTCTGTCGAACATCGAGTGTGGACCTCTTCTGAACTGTCAAATTCAAATATGATGCGCAAACTTAAGGACCGTTTAAAATACCTTGTAGATAGACAGTTTATAATGACGTCACAATGTAGAATAAGCTCTATGCCCCAACACCTGTGTAAACCATTAGCCATTTAAGCAAATACCTAAGTGATATGTATTAGATATGAGGATAGGTTAAAAGCTACGTGTATGCAAACATTTGAACAGTACAAATGGCAGTCTTATCGCTAAAACTGATTTCTTGTAGTCAACATTCGTAATGGACAAAAATCATGTAAGGAACGATGAGGCGAAGTCTGGGCGCTTTGTAATATGAGTCCAAAATCAGATTAATTGATTATACCATGATAATGACAATTATCACAAACGTTGCTAAAATTGGCTTTCAAATGATCGAAGGATCGATTTTTTGAGTTGTTAACCCCAATTCGTGCCCAATATGAGAATTTGTTATGTCAACACAAATATAAAACTGCTTTATTGAAAAAGAGTATCTTTGGTATTGCTCCAAATATCTATAACAAAATACCAGATATTATTAAATGTTTGCCTCTAAACAAATTCAAAAAGTCCCTTCAGGGGTTATTACTAGAGAAGTGCTATTACAACGTAGATGAATTTTTAAATGATATTTTGTTTGTATAGAATTGTGATTATACGTATATGTACGTATTGGATTGCTTTTTATTTTTTTTTGTGTTTTGTTTTTGTTTTTGTTTTTGTCTTACTCAAATTAAGTTTGAATTTTGACAATGTGGTTTTGAATTAAATTTTAATTTTGACATTGTAATTTCATTAGTTTAAATTTTGACGTTGTAATTTATATTTTTTGTTGTTTGTTTGTTTGTTGCAACTAATTTTGTACGCCATAAATGGCAAAACATGTAGCCACTTCAAATTAATATAAGACCTTCAACCTGTACTCATGTTTCACAAAATAAATATTATAAGTTCAACAGGAACCCTACACTCTGATAAGTCAAATCCATACTTAATATAATAAATTCGAAAGTAACTCTGTCTGTCTTTCTGTCTGTATGTTACCTTTTCACGCCTAAACCACTGAAGACAAAATTTGGCAAGGAGATAGATGGCACCCTGGAGAAGGACATAGGCTACTTTTTATCGACATACCGCGCGGGCGAAGCCGCGGGCGGAAGCTAGTTAAAAATATTTTCCGTAATAAGGTTTGACAACAGATGAAATTGAATCTTTACTAAAATTATAAATGCGAAAGTAACTCTGTCTGTCGGTCTGTCTGTCTGTCTGTCGCGCTTTCACGCTAAAACTACTGAACCAATTTAAATGAAATTTGGTACACAGATAGTCTAGAGCCTGAGAAAGGACATAGGCTACTTTTTATCGACATACCACGCGGGCGGCAGCTAGTAATTTAAAAAAAAAAACGAGACAATATTATATACCTACAGGCAAAGTTTTACATAAACTTCCCCTTCTAAGGTAAAACTCTTATCCATTAGAGTAACGAACCGTTTTAGCCCAAAACGAATCAGTAATACTCTCCCACAAACTCTAAACATCCAAGCTCTTCAAAACATACAGTAGACAATTAATACCTTCATTTAGTAGCAGCGACAATTCTGCCGGTGACAGGACATGCATCATATCTCTTAGTTTGTTTGTCTGTCTGTGTAGTTAAAACATACGAGTTCTTGCACTCCAGCTTGCACATAAATCAACACTGCCTAGCGGCTTATTAATTTTATGATGTTGCTTTCCTGGATGTGTCTGGGAAATGTACGCACGGTGCCTTAAATATTCATCCACGTGAACATTCGGGTGGATGGATTAAAATGAAATGAAATTGTTTATTCTGTAAATAGGATATTGGAATCACTTTTACACGTCATATTATAAAATATTAAAAATAAGCTAGATGAGGTCGGCGTTTCCTATCTGACTACTCTGAGAAGAAAGGCCGAAACAAACTCAGAGGTCGCAGTCTCTTTTAAAGTCCAGACATAATCTTGGTCAGACCATATGAGGACCATGTAGATTAGCGTCTGAAATGGTCTTTTGAGGAAAGAACCACAACGATTTGAGTGGACCTGTCCAGTCAGTGCAAGCATTTGTCAGTAATACTGGAGCTCAACTCAGAACTTAGGAAGCTCACAGACTAAATTTAGGCACCGTGTGTTTAGTGATATTATTGGTTTAAGCAGGTGCTCTTATGGTTAATAATATTACTCATGATCGGTAGAAACCGCATGTATCAGAAAAGTCACCCATATATCGCACACACAGGCCAATAAAGGCGTAAGATTAATCTTTAATATACAAAATTTCTCGTGACACAGTGTTACTTGCCATACTCCTCCGAAACAGCTTGACCGATTTTTATGCAATTTTATTTGTATATTCGGTAGGTCTGACAATCAGTCGTAATCTATTTTTCGACCCGGGATCGAGACATACGCGGGTGAAACCGCAGGGCACAGCTAGTATTTAGTATATTCCGTTTGATAGTCTGTTCCATACCCTTAAATATGACCACACCATTTTTGTTATTTTTTAATGTATATGGCTGGAAAACGCTTTTAGAAAAACTTATTTTTCACTTTTTAGTTGTGGTACCTACCCCACACAAATTCGAATACCACTACCATTACCTGCTATGTAAGTTACAGCGAGGGAGTCACAAACATCGTCTAGATAATCAAAGTGGGAAAAATGCGTAATATTGAAGCTAACTCAAAAACTATACAAGCAAAGTTAATAAAATTTATATGGGACCACCTCTAAAGCATGACCTACCAAACAAAAAAGTATCATAAAAATTAATTCATAATTAGCGGAGTAATCGCCTACCAAACATACAAAAAAAATAAAAATACAGACGAATTGAGAACCTCGTCTTTTTTGAAGAAGTCGGTTAACAAGTAAGTAAGCAAGTGACAAAAGAAAACCTTGGCTTCAAACCACTCATGATGTTGACTGATCAATGAGCTTTAAAGCTTTCGACCAGGCTTCTGTTAAAAACCTTAATCTAACTTTTGAGTACCTACCACAATAATAAACCCTAAAGCCTACGAAAGTGGTGGTCTACAGGTTTTGTGAAATTAAAAGAGATTATTGCCATATATTTTATTAAACATTGAGCCATAAAACTTTTTAAAGATAAACGAGAAAGTGGTAAGTAATCATTAAACTGATTTACGGCTCAAACGGCTCCATGTATAAATTACTGCTGATAATTATTCTAAACAGCCTTATCGGTGGGCTTGGGTTATGCCTCAGTCCACAACTCCTATCTGTGGTCGCGTTCTCAATTTTTTAACTTTAAGCCTAGGTACGCATGGGCGATTTTTTTTGCGCACTGTATTTTCAATTCTCTGCATTGAGCCGAGCATTAAGAATCCAACGCGCGATGAAAATACAGTAGGTACGCGAAAGCAATATGTCTTGGAGAGTCGTATCCAGTGGTTATATGATATGTGATGGGAATAATATAAGATTGTATCTGAGGTGGGATTGTTGAGACTTGCACTCTGAGGAAGATGCAAGATTTCAGGTACACACGGCGAAAAATTTGTCAATTTCGTAACTTGAATTTACTGCGTTATTTTCTGATTTTTTTGTTTTTGTATTTTCCGAAATCAGGGTTTTTACTTCAGGGTTACATAGATATAGATATATGAGATGATTTTAGAGATATTCAGAGGAAATTGCAGTTTTTATGACAACACTAGCTGCGCCCCGCGGTTTCACCCGCGTAAGTCTCCATCCAGTGGGAATATTGGGATAAAAAGTATTCTATGTGTTAATCCAGGTTATAAACTATCTGTTTGCCAAATTTCATCCGACTCCATTCAGCCATTTTTGCGTGATTGAGTCACAAACATCCAAACACACAAACTTTCACATTTATAATATTAGTAGGATAATATTGTAATTCACTTCCAGTCAATGAAAGTGTCAGCAAAACAGATCATTGCCTAACCATAAAACAAGTCAAATCAACTTAATCTCCTCTTTGCTGACTGTACGAAGGAGAACTCTATTTGTACCCGCTTCACAAAGACGGCAGGAGGCTACTAAAAACTTGTTTCGCGCAAAATGTTATGAGTTGTGACCAAAATAAGAAGACGGTGCGTTGACAAAAACAATAAAAATATCTTGTTTTTGTTTATTTGTTCAAGCTGGTCCTTTTTCTTAGTAAACAACTAATTAGAAGCATGCACCTTGTAATTCTAACTTTCCAATGGCCAATTTTTTACCGACTTTAAAAAGGAGGAGGTTCTCTATTCGTCTGTATGTTTTTTTTTGTATTTGATACGCGGTTACTCTGCCAATTATGAATTTACTAGCTGCGCCCCGCGGTTTCACCCGCGTAAGTCTCGATCCCGTGGGAATATCGTTATATAAAGTATCCTATGTGTTAATCCAAGTTATAAACTACCTGTTTGTCAAATTTCATCCAAATCCATTTAGCCGTTTTTGTGTGATTGAGTAACAAACATCCAAACACACAAACTTTCACATTTATAATATTAGTAGGATTTTGATGATTATTTTTTTGTTTGGTAGGTCATGCTCCAGAGGTGGTCTCTTATATTCATTTGCTTGCGTAGTTTTTGAGTTAGCTTCAATATTACGTATTATTCCCACTTAGTCTATAAAGACAATGTGTTAAGTTACTCCGTCACTGTTATTTACATAGCAGGTAGTGATATTCGAATTTGTGTGGGCGGGTACCACAACTAAAAAGTAAAAAATTATAAACTTTTTACAAAAAAAAACCAAAAATGTAAAAAATAACTTTAATTTCGGAAGTCTGTGGCAAAAAACGAAAATTGAAAACCAAAAACACCGACCTCCGAAGTTAAAGTCATTTTTCACCTTTTTAGTGATTTTTTTGGAACTCAATAGTTTTTTTTTTTGTTAAACTTATGCAAAAACCGTTGGTATTTTTAGTTCTAAATAATAAAATCACTTTTTACGAGTAGGGACGTACAAAAGGAAATCATGTTGTAAACTCACCCTGGATCAACACGCAGTAAGGTATTGGTTGGTGACCTCACCGGTTCAGTGATTGATATTTAATTCAACGCACACATACACAACAACGATACATTTTATGAATCTGTGACATATCAGGGGAGTAATGCCTACTTGTCATAAGTGCAGTTTCACACACTACTTTATCTAAACTCGTGCAATTTAATTAAAATCTCATTATTTATTATCGTAAAAATGGCGTCCAAATTCAACACACTGCCGCCATTCCACCGGCGCGCCGCCCGGGTTCGCTCCACAGCATCTAATCAGCTGTTGCGATGGCGCGCCACCATTTTACGCCACAGATAATGTAGAAACAGCGGTTGGCGAGTTTGAATGTGCATAATTATAATGACTTCATTAAGCAGATTTTTTGATGTTGTTGTTAATCAGTTTTATCAATTTCTTCATTAATATTATAAAGAGAATATTATTTTATTTTTTATGTTTGTATTATTGCTTGATGAATATTGTCAAAAGCTATCTACTAAAAAATCTTTCACCAGTAGGTATTGAATGCTCTATTATCACTGAGCAAAATAGACTATTATTTATAATGATATAACTCGTGCGAAGCCGCTGGCGGAAACTAGTATTTTATACGGTAGCAAGAAACATATTCTGTGATTGTTTCAAGTATTTTTATTTCACAAGCCTTTACCAAAAGGCTGAAAACGTGAGCAATACACTTAAAAATATTACCCACTATCAAAAAGATCTGGCAATTTATTTTCACAGCTTAATAATACCCTCCAAAATATATTACTTGGTGGCAAGAGCCTTCCTTTGTGTAAATGCATTATAGATGAAATTTAAAGGGTTTTCCGTTAGAAATTACTTAGGTAAAGGATAGTTTAGACACAAATGAATGACGAACAAAAGAAGAATGGATTCAAAACATATGGCTCGAGTGAGGCTTGATTGCTGTGTGTTTGGGTGAGTTGGTACATGAGTATATGCGAGGATATTGCTCGTGTACTGTGGTTGGTGACTGAGGATAAGAGCGCTAACACACTGAGCCACATGGCGATGTCGCCGGTTACGTATCCAAACAATTTGTATTGAAATGTTCGACAGTTAACTTACTTGGCAACTTAGCGACGTCGCCAATTTGCAAGTGTAGCTACGACCGGCCGGCCCCTACGTGGAGACTGAATACCCTGGTGACCTGGCGACGCGTATTCAAGTCGCCAGTATTTTGTATACAAGTAAGTAACGCCTCCCTTACGCAGTAGCCAACTGATTGCCAAGACGGACGCCCACGTGTTACTGGCTACTTATTTGGCAACCTCATTTGGCTACGGTAGGTAGCTAGATGGTAGCCATAGCTACGTAGCCAGCGACGTCGCCATGGCGTCCGAGTGTGATAACGCTCTAAGTCACACGTGTCTGTTTCTGCAAATATCGGTAGGAGTCTGAAGGGATTTGATAGATGATGAGAAGCATCGATATGTCTACTACAATCACATAACTGCGACACAGGTTATTAACTTTTGTAGCTACGAGTATCATTGTTTCTATTGTAATTATGACGACTTGTTGTTGTTCCAAATAAAAACCTTTTTTTCTATAGCTATAATAATTATCGTAATGCGCAAATTTGCTGTTACATAACGATCCTGTTTCCTGGATCCAATATTTTATGACATATAAAAGTACTGCAGTAACCGGTATGTAAGAAGTCCAATGCTCCCTTTATCAGCAACTCATAAAAGATTTATAGGTCAAGATTCCAAGAAAATTCAATAAAACAATTAATTTTCTTAAAAATGTATTTATTTTTCATTTTATTGTGCTCTTCAATATTTAGTAAACGGACATTGTCCATGAATTTTAATTACATAAGTGTTGCAACCCTCGATACTATACAAAATAAAACAATCAAATTGAATAAAAAATAAATAGTTATTACTTAAATTAAATAAGAAAACAGAAAAAAAAACAACATTTTTGACGACCGAATTATATTTTCCAATTACAATACCAACGAAATGCTTGGTTTTACGATAGGGGGAAGAAACGTTAAAGTAGAAATATAAAAGCAGAATGAAAGACTTAATAAAATTGATGCTAAACAAAAAGCAGCGAACTTTGAATACTTTTAAGAGCTGTAAAAACAAATCGAAGGATAGGAATTCGATACATTAACTTTAGCACCAAATGACAAAATCAAATAGTACTACAAACCCTCCAAAGAAAATTTGTGTGATATATTCGAATGAAAAGTGGTACCTTTAATATGATATGATTATAAAATTCAACTTACTATTCTTAAATAATTCATTTAACTACAATTCTGTACATTATCTACAAATTCAGAAATTCATTTACATCATAATCCTTTCATAGTTTTTACACGTGATCAATCATTAACTTGATAGGTTTCACAATTATTGTGATAATTTAAGGACTAGTTCGAAACTTACTAGGACGAAACCGCTATAGCTACCTAAAAATATGGTCACATGAATTTTGTACAAAACCATCGCTATACCAGCTAATAAAAATAACGATTTCATCAAAATATCGTATCGCTAAAATCTAGAGGGACAGACCTTCTACCAAGCAATACATTTTGTACAATTGTGTAGAAAAGTAGTCCCTAAGACATTCAAGGTTCATAAATATTCGACAGTAACTAATATTCAACGATTAAGTTCACCGTCTCGGAAGGCATGAGAGAATTGAGGCCGCTGAATAAGTTAGGCCGTGAAAGACAAAGTAAAACTACTAAATGCAAAATTGATTACATTAACTGTGATTCTTCACTATTCACTTCGTCACTGGAACAGTTATGGTACGACTGTCACATGAGTAGCCGCGAACACAACATGTCCGTTCATGACATCGGTATCTCTGCAGACAATCGGTGCCTGGAGGATGCCCTCGTCCCACACGTCCCGCACGTATTATTACTATAGCCGGAATCGGAACCGAATGAGGAATCACCACTTGGAGGCTTCGGTGAAGCCCGGGGTCCTCTCCAACAGGCTATTCCTGGCAGCTCACCACCAGGCCAGGCACCTCCTGCACTCATTGGCAGAGGCCCCTGCGGCCTCGCACCAACCGTCCCGACTTGAGGATACAATCTCAAGAGAGCATCCAAAAGAACTCCTTCGTGGAACTCCGTAGGATCAGGCGGTCCCGGTGGATGGATATGGCGCTGCTGCATTCTATGTTGTGCCCGTCGTCTCTCGAGAGACTTGGGTCTTCTGTCCATTCGCTGTTGTCTTGGCCGATGGGGGAGCGACTGAGGAGCTGGTGGTCTGGAGCAGGTTCGACATGGTGCTGCTTCTCCGACGAGGCTGAGTTCGTCTTCGGCGAAGTGGTCGTCACTGTGGAGAGAGTCGTCTGATCTGTGGGGCAGCTCCTCGTAAAGTGGGGCCCCACAGGTGTCGCCCCCACAACTGTTCCCGCCTCGCCAGGTACCGCCGGAGCCGCAGACGAAAACTCGGCTCGGACAGTTCGGTCTTTTCGTTTCCACCATCTGTGAAGAGTAAATTGAGTTTAATTAATGTTTTCGTAACAACTAAGAAATTCTTAGAAGATTGATTTGTAGCGACATTTTAGAAAACAATTTCAATTCAAATTATAAAATATACCGTCTGACTCTAACTTTACAATAACCCTTGCTGATTACTTTTGTATACCAGTAAAATACTCCGAATTATCTCGCAAGACAGATAAATATTAATTAAACAATCAGCAAAAGATATTGCAAAACTAATATTTAAAGCAATAATAATTTCTTTGAAGCCTAATCATACTTAAATCTTTTCAAAGTAGGTTTTAACGAAAAGTCCTAACATCATTCATTTGAAAGTCAATTATAAACCAGACAAGGCCAAACAGGGAAACTTTTGACGTTTGAGTTTAACTGGATCTCAAAAGTTACGGTTAATTCTCAAAATGTTATAGCTAACATGCACTATGTTTACAGGTCGTTCGAATGTTTAGACGAAATTAAGTTTGTTGGTTGACAGATGTTAGGTGAAACTACACAACGTCCCAACAGTCGTGTTAGTTGTGGCAAATTAATGTGGACAGCTTTCGTCGGTGTTGAATATAGCGTGAAACTTTGCCACTGTTAATGGTTCAAAGTCTACAAGGTTTTTGGGATTGTTCACGTTTCGTTGTAGACTATTATACTTTAACAAACCTAAGTACGGTATTGTTATACTCGTGAGATAGAATTAGCTCTACTTTTGTCTTTTGAATTTGATATTAGGTTTTGTCCTGTTTTAAATTAAAAAATATAAGTAAGTTGATTTATTCAAGATCTACCAACAGAAATTTTACAATATTTGAGCTTAAGGCGAAAGCTTCAGGGTAGCCCGCGAAATTAAAATTTTCTTTCGTTTTTGCAATTTGCAACTCAGTAAGTGTAGTGCAAATTACAAAAAACGTAAGGAAATTTGAATTTCACGGGCTACCTTATGGCATCTCCGTAAGGGCGAATTTGACCAAACTTTTATTCCTAGTATATGTCTAATAAATATTCAATTTTTGACAGATTTTCTATACAAAAATTGCAATTCAATTTCAATTTTATTCCCCGAATAAAAGATATCTGGCTTTGGTTAAACATTTTAGAAATATATTCAATCGCCTATCATCAATGTCAACGGCCTAAAAAGGGTACACATAACCAAATAATGTGTCCAATGAATATGGACGAGACAAATGGAGTCACTAACACTGAGTGACACGAACCATTTCATTACTTCTTCCAGAAAGATATGTCAGGTCATCTACTAGATTAACTTTGAAGGCCCTTAGACCCTCGTCTTAAGTAGAAGGCATACAATTTACGGTCTAAAAATTTTTAGTTTGGGCTCTGTCAATATCGAGTGCCTAAAACTAGTGCTAGAGAAAATCGTGTGTTGGGTTCCTAATGAGACAATTTTCTAGATTTTGGAGGTTACGGTTTATTTGTTCTTGTTCGATTGTTTTTGAGAGATTTATTGCCTTCGAAGTTTCCATAATAATGTAAAATATAAATTCTAATAAAATTTTAGGGGTATGAGGAACAGGGTGTAAAGTTCACTCATCCTCTACAGAAAAGGGAGGATCCTCCGAACAGACGGGTGTTGTGTCTGGCGGGCAACTGCCCAACGATTGATGTCGGGTTCTTGTAACTCTAATTGCGCGATGCAGGATTTTTTGTGTAACGTCAGGTCTTTGATGCGTAATTCGCATGTGGTGATGTAGTTACACACAACATGAGTTACTTTTTAACTTCAACGTTTTGTTATTATGTACCATTTTCATTGGTGTCACTATTTTTTTACAAATAACCGGAACTTTCCCACATCTTGGCAAAAGCTTCGCTACTCTCTTCTCCGCTGCCAAGGATCAATCTTTGTTAACGGAGTCCAATGTCATTATTTTGGTCATCTTAATATAGAAATTTGCGCCGCCAATAATCTACTGTCGAAATAAAAATAGACGTCGATGTCTAGTATCCAACTCTCTGAAACGAAATGTTTTGACGCTGGAGCTGTTTTCTCGGCCCGAGATATTTTATTTATAAAATTGATCCTGCTGAAGTGATTGACTAACAATCACTTATTTCCGAACACTATTTTCTTAACTAAAGCAACTCTATTTTGTAGCTGTGTACTAGACTGGGTATGTAATCCTTAGAAAAATAAACAAGGTTATTGGTAATAATATCTCAGCCATCCAGTTACGGGGATGTACCTACGAGAGGTAATTTACAATCAACCAAATTACCCCTTATGACCCTATGCAAATGTCAACCATTTTCGAGTAATTTGACATTTTATATTTTGTGCAATGAAATCTCCAAACGGCAGGCTGTTTGACACTTCCCGTGACCCAAGGACTGGCTTTTTACCTTGGTCAGAGGTTAAGCATTGCCATACAACGTGGCAATGCCGCCAGCTCTTGGGTACATTACCAGCCGACAGCGATGCGTAGGAATTTTTCGACGCCATATTTTAGTCATTAATTGTTTATTTGTATAGTTAGTGTTAGTTAATATTAGTTAGGATTTCATTAGTTAAGTAATAGTTAGTTATTATTATTGAAAATCTAGATAATTATTTTAAACTGTATGAAATAAAAATATTAAATGTCAAATTACTCGAAAATGGTTGTTTGCAAAGGAGTCACATGGGGTACTTTGGTCGTAAATGACCCAATAACAATGTATAATCAGAAATTCACTTATTTTATGACACCATGAGTTTCGAGTAGTTCTTTAAGGTATTTAATTATGTTTTATCTAACAGTTGTCATTTATAAAGGCGTGAATCGTGTATTTGCTTGAGTGATTTCCAAACAAACCTATTTATTTAGCTAGCCACGCCTCTAAGTAAAAATTACAGGTCTTCCCTAATAATTCCAGATCTACTTTATCTTTACATACTTCGGCTATGCGTTGTCTGTCAGTCAATCGGTCAGTCACAGAACTGCTTTATGGATATAAAGATCTTTCCAGGTGGTTAGGAGCTTTCATATAATTTTCAGTTTTCTTTGGAATTTTTGAATGACCTTTGGTTAAAATATTTGCCTCAGTATTCCTATTAACAATTTAACACTGGATCTAAGATATCTTACCTCCAGCTGTGGTTCCAGTTCAGGTCTGTGAGGTAGGGGCGGTCTTCTGGGCATGTCCTGCAGGTCTTCGTATAAGGGTGCTGGTGGTGGTGCCCTACGCTGAGAGCCGCTGCTCTGCGTGGGGGCCGATGACTTCGATGGAAGTAGGTTGGTGACTTTTCGTTTGTGTCTGTGGAAGAATATGTTATATTAGTTTGTTGACATAGATATTTTTGCATCTTGTTGTGATTGGTATGACTTTTAAATCGTGTATGTTCGTCATTTATTCTTTAATAGCGAACCGACCTAGCTTGGCACGAGTGCAATGGTGGCAAGTCAAAACATGGAGATTTCTGTGTTATATCTAGGTTAAATATCTATTATTTTACACATAATACTGCTTTAAATGTTGGTGAAATCGGAATTCAAATTCATTCATCATCATCTGCCGTTGGGGTCGGCTTCCAGTCTAACTGGATACAGCTGAATACCAGAATGAATTAAAATTCATTGTGTTCTTTAAAATATGTAGGCGGTCACACAGACAGACATGATAAAAATAAAGATTTATAAATATATTTTATCTGTCATTTATTTATCTGTCATTAATGGTTATGATTTTAATGGCATACCACAGTACCTACAACAAAAGATAATTATGGTTTATCGGTCATAGATAACTAGTGAGTTACATAATGGAAAAATGTGGTGTAGAGTCATAATATTGTTATTTTGATCTCATCGTAAACAACTTCGGTGTCGATTACATATTAGTCTTTTGTTGGTAAGATCCAGCACTTTTCGACCATGTTATAATTTTCCCAAATAATGTTGTTGTTTACTAAGAATATTTGCTGTGATGTCACCACTTTTGATCAAAATAACCCTTTATAAACAGAGGGTTGTTCTTTGTTCTATGAATTCTCCTTAAAGGTCTAATTGAAAAAAAAAAAAACATCAATATTTTCTTAAAGATGTCGCTACTATCAATAATACCAATAGTAATTTTGACCCGGATGAAGCCAAAAGAAATATATAATTCTATAAAATCCTCAGATAATTTAATATAAAGAAGATTATCTAAAATGATACGGCAACACCGGCCGTGAGTTTCATTGTGTATGGGTATCACAAAAGGTGTCTATTAATAAACGTCTCAAGTACTATTATGATTGTATTATATTTAGCGGGGCCGAAAATATATGTATAATACTGCCTTCTTCAAAACTATACATCCTTACTAATATTATAAATGCGAAAGTAACTCTGTCTTTCTGTCTTTCTGTCGCGCTTTCACGCCAAAACTTCTGAACTGATTTAAATGAAATTTGGTACACAGACAGTCTAGAGCCTGAGAAAAGACATAGGCTACATTTTATCGACATATCACGCGGGCGAAGCCGCGGGCGGAAGCTAGTAAATTATATTTCAATAAAGTTAGGAGCCATGATATAAAAGGTTGTGGCATTCAATTGAATAGGTATTACGTACCTTTTAGAACTAATTAAACAAAATGACTTTATTATGAAGCACTTACGAAGTGATTGAATTTAGATTGCTAAAGTAATTGATGTTAAAATCAATTAATTAATAAAAGCGACATTTAGAAGAGAAATTGAGTATTTGGAATTTAAAGCTGAATACTTTTCTCAAACTAGTCATAAGAAAATCTATGATTTTTTTTTTAGCATTATCATCATCTCTTCGAACTAAACTGATTTCTATTTTACAAGGTAAAATTCACTTTTCTTAAGGGCCACAAAACACTGGCGATTTGCGAACGTGTTTCTAGTGAGGTTATTGTTTAACGTGTTCGCCACGTTTTCGAAACGAGATCGATTGTCGTGAGTTTACAAGAGAGAGTGAGACAAGCGAGTGTATAAAATTATGAAAACGCGGAGAACACGTCGTGTAATCGCAGCTTTTTCGCATCGCCCCGCGGATTATACGTTCAAAAATCGCTTCGTGAAAGCACGCTGGCAAATCGTCAGTGAGTTAGCGCTATATATTAAATCTTATAAAATCATCAAAGAACATCTTTAAAATATTTGATGCTAGGTAATAAATAGGAATAAAAAATAATATTTGATATACAAATTCTAAAGAGGTTCTTTAGAATTTGTATATCAAATATTATTTTTTATTCGTATTATCCGTATTAATATACCTACCATCAATAGAATATTAGTTCCACACCGGTTCTGCTATAGCTTTCAATTACATTATAATGGAAAAGAAACTTATTATAAACACATTAGATACGCTAACTTCACTTCTTAAAGCAGATGTTCTAATATTTGAAGAAAAAACTTGACAAGTGTGTGTAGACGACTTTCTATGGGTTCTGTAGATAATGTTAAATAAAATACATACGTTTCAAATTATATATCACGCCTGTAATCTCTTAAGGGTTAGGCAGAGGTATACCAAATAGTGTGTATGAGTTTCAAAAATATTTTACCCAAACATCAGTGGCATTTGCAGTTAGTTACCTATGCTTGAAATATAATTACAACAAATATTAATGGCCTAATGGGTTTCAGGAGATTCAAATGCTACATGTCATTGAGCTTTTTACTTATAAAATACTATATATTTTTACTTATAATACTTTTGCTGGGTGCTTCGCCCACTTGTAGGAAATAATCCCACCGGGAACGTACTACCAGGATTAATAGTATTCTATGTCCTAACACAGGTCATGGTCTATTTTTGGGGTTCCCGGCTTACGGACACACGGGGCAGGATGGTGGAGGACTGGGCTCTGGAGACAGGCCTGGTCGTCCTAAACCGGGGTTCCGTCCCCACGTGTGTGCGGATGCGGGGTGAATCAGTGGTGGACATCTCGTTCGCCAGCCCCGCTCTGTCGCCGCGTGTCATTGACTGGCGCGTCATGGAGGGGGTGGAGACGTATTCCGACCACCGGTATATCCGGTTCGACGTCTCCGCCCAGACCTCGAGCGCGCCGGTCCGACAGGCCCCGGGTGGTCCGCGTTGGGCGCTGAAGCAGCTGGACCGGGAGCTTCTCCTGGAAGCCTCGATCGTGCAGGCCTGGGTGTCATCACCGGACAGGCCTGCCGACATCAACGACGAGGCGGAGTGGTTCCGGGAGGCCATGTCCAATATTTGTGACGTGGCAATGCCCCGGGTCCAGCCGGGACGTGCTTCGCGCCAGGTGAGCTGGTGGTCGCAGGAGCTGACAGCGCTGCGCCAGGCGTGCGTTGCTGCGCGACGCCAGTACACCAGGCACCGCAGGCTCCGTATCCGCCCTCCGGATACGGAAGCCATTCAGGCGGAGCTGTACGAGGGGTACAGAGCGGCGAAGACCGCCCTCCAGGAGGAGATCCTGCGGGCCAGGGCACTGGCCCGGGAGGAGACGCTGGAGACTCTGAACAGAGACCCGTGGGGACGCCCATACAAAATGGTGCGGGAGAAACTCCGCCCATGGGCTCCCCCGCTGACGCAGAGTCTCCGGCCTCAGCTTGTGGAGGACGTGGTGAGCGCTCTGTTCCCTTCGAGAGGGGAACATACCTCCCCGCTCATGGCTCCGCCTACTGCGGTGCTCGATGCGGACCACACCGCCGACGACGACGACGACGATGCTCCGGAGGTGACCGAGGTAGAAATGAGAGTGGCGGTACGAAGGCTGAATGCCAAGAATACCGCCCCAGGACCCGACGGCCTTCCTGGGAAGGCCTGGGTCCTGGCCATGGAGGCTCTCGGGCCTCGACTAAGAGGTCTCCTATGCGCATGCATGGAGAGGGGCCAGTTCCCACTTCGTTGGAAGACGGGGAAACTGGTCCTCATTAAGAAGCCGGGGCGCCCTGCGGACTCTCCGTCCGCTTATCGGCCCATCGTGCTGCTCGACGAGGTGGGCAAGCTCTTTGAAAGAGTCATTGCAAACCGCCTCGTCGGGCGGCTGGTGCGGGTGGGGCCGGATTTGGCGGAGAGCCAGTTTGGTTTCCGCAGAGGGCGCTCTACGGTGGACGCCATCATGCGTGTACGGGCCCTCACGACGGGGGATGCTGTGGCCCGGGGCGGGGTCGTCTTGGCGGTGTCACTAGACATCGCCAACGCCTTCAACACCCTGCCCTGGAGTTGCATAAGGGAGGCACTCCGGTACCACCGGATGCCGACCTACCTCTGTCGTGTGGTCGAGGCCTATTTGACGGACAGGGCCGTCATCTACCCCGGTCACCAGGGAATGTGGAACCGGCGAGAGATGTCGTGCGGTGTCCCACAGGGATCGGTCCTGGGGCCGCATCTGTGGGACATCGGATACGACTGGGTGCTGCGCGCCGACCTCCCTAGCGACGTCAGCGTAGTTTGCTACGCTGACGACACGCTGGTCCTGGCGCAGGGGAGGTCGCACCAGGCGGCGGCCGATCTAGCGACACGCTGGGTTGCGACAATCGTCGATAGAATCCGGCAGTTGGGACTCGAGGTGGCCTTGCACAAGTCCGAGGTCATGTGTTTTCATGGCCCTCGGAACGCGCCACCGTCGGGTTCCCAAATTACGGTAGGAGGGGTTCACATCGGCGTCGAGTCGACGATGAAGTACCTGGGACTCGTCCTCGACAGCCGGTGGAACTTCGTGGAGCATTTCCGACGTTTGGCTCCAAGGCTGGACCGGGCTGGGGCCGCCTTGAGGCGGCTCCTGCCCAATCTAGGGGGTCCAAACGCCTCCTGCCGGAGGCTCTATGCGGGGGTCGTGCGGTCCATGGCCCTTTACGGGGCACCGGTGTGGGCGCGTTCCCTTAGGCTGCGGCCAGCACGCCGGTTGAACGCGTCCCAAAGGGTCATGGCCATTCGGCTGGCCCGGGGATACCGCACGGTCTCCCGTGAGGCGGCGAGCCTCCTTGCCGGATTACCGCCATGGGATCTGGAGGCGAAGGTCCTCGCGCACATCTGGGAGTGGCGCGAGGAGGTGAAGCGCCGGGGTGTAACTCCGCTGCCGCGAGAAATCGCGGCACAGCGGACAGAGCTCCGGCAAGATCTTATGGCGGCATGGAGAGTGCGATTGTCGCAACCCAGTGCTGGGCACGCCACAATAGCGGCGATAAGTCCCCTCTTTGAGGAGTGGATAGAGAGGCGCCACGGCGTCCTCACCTTCCGCCTGACACAGGTCCTCACCGGACATGGCAGCTTCGGGAGGTACCTGTGTAGGATTAGGCGGGAGGAAACGCCCGGGTGTCACCACTGTGTGGATCGCCCGGAGGACACGGTGGAGCATACGGTTGAGGTGTGCCCTGCTTGGGCGGAGCACCGCCGTGTCCTCGCGGAGGCGATTGGCGGCAGTGACCTCTCGCGTCCGGCCCTGGTTCAGGCCATGGTACGGAGCGAGAGGGCATGGGAAGCCGTCACCTCCTTCTGCGAAGCAGTAATGCTCGCGAAGGAGGAGGCGGAACGCGTGAGGGAAAGGCAAAGTTTGCGCCCTCACGCCCCTAACCGCCGCCGTTGGAGACGCCCTGGGCGTCGGGAATCCCAGGCGGATTTCCGGCCACCATAGGCGCGGGCTTGCGGACGGCGAGCAACGGGCAGCTCGCCGTCCGATAAGGACCAGGCCCGGGTCGATGGCGCGTCGTGTTCCACGCGCGCCTCAAAGAGATGTCAGCAAAAATGACGGGGTCCAATAGGACCGATGCCTGCCAGGGTTGCGGGAAAGTCCGAAAGGGATACCGGGACCTTGGCAACAGGCAAATGAAGGAACACGGGTGGGTTTTAGTCAGTAAAAGTCTGACACGCCCTTCCGCTCCGCCCAGAGCGGGAGAAGTCATTGGATGATTTCCCACCCTCAAAAAAAAAAAAAAAAAAAGGTCATGGTCTATTTACCTGTATACCAATTATCTGCCGATAAGGCGTGAAAAGGTAACACACAGACAGAAAGAAGACAGAGTTACTTTCACATCTATAATATTATTTATAGAATATTTGTAACTATAAAATCTATATATAAAATTGTGACCTCATCCTTTTAATTTTTATTACGGATCTCTAATTTCAGGTAGCGGTTTTTAAGTAAGGATGGTTTTATTATTCGAAGGACTAATCGTAGGGTAGTTATGATTGGAATAATTGGTATAATTGGAATAAAGTACGGTCCACTTGATTGAGACGTTGTGGTAAAAAAATGGCATAAATGCTTCCTTTTTTTGCGGTTTATCTTTTTTGTTGATATTTGCTTTGTGATTTCAAGATGGTATTAGTCTCAGAAATATTAAAAGCTTTTGAATTATGAGTGTGGTGGTTATTGTTGGTATTAATATCACAAATTAGTATTGTATTGAATTCGATTATTTTCAATGGGATTTTATGAATAGCTCGATGCAATCGGTTTATACTTTTTATACGAGATTTGAGCATTACCATCTGAGTTACCCACCATATACGACTATGAGAAAAATAAACTCGAATCGAAAAGTACAGTTTTACCTACACCAAATTGCGTGTTTTCACTCTACCCAGAATTTGAAACGAAACACTATATAACGCAAACAATTCCAATCCCACTAAACCAGCTTAAAACAAATTAGGTAAGCTCTCAAAACCCTCCAAAACCGCTCAAAAAGTCATAAAATTAAAAACCAAATCCAAACAATAAACTCTACGTAATCCTTTCTAACTCGTTTTTTTTTGTATACAAATGGCGTCTGTTGCATGCGACATGTCGGTGCGACAAAGACGCAACCGCTCGACAAGTCGTGTCGACCACCCACTGAATGCGACCCGCGGATATTGTAGTCGGAGAGAAGAGAAATGGCCAGTGACAATTTTTCGGTTGGGTGCACCTGTTGTCGTGTTTTGTTTGAAATATTAATTTTTTTTTACTGTTTTAGAGACGTAAAATAGAAAAGAATACCTCTTTATTATGTACACCATACAAATTACAGATATAAATTCAGAAATGAAAGAAAATTAGTTCTGCGGTTACATAATCTTTAAAATAGGATTATCTTTTTTCTTGTGGCCTATAATAAATTAGATGAATTATTTCGTGATAACATCACTTAAAAACCAGTAAGTTCGGCCGAGTGTGCTGACATTGGAGGGTTCCACATCTTGTTTGTGGAACCCTCCAATGAGGCCATACAAAAGTATTGTTACAATAGCTCTTCTTGTGCGACATAGCAAACAGTAGACTTTTATTTATTTTAAGTTAGTTAATTTAACAGGCCAATCCATTTCCCGCAGACTAACAATACACCCAAAGAAATACACGTCGCATACCTTATCTGTTATCTCATTTTTTAAAGATAAAACTATTCTAGCTTCCTTAATACATTAATCCAAACTAATCTCTATAATCATCCAGATAAAGTGGATAATCCATTGAACTTTCACATTGACATATGACTTATACGAACTAGTGGTGGGAAACGAAACTTTCTGTCGCCCATCGATAAAGTCAATAAGATAAATCAAGTTAATACCGACGGACAGTTACCAGTAAATACAAATAATTTGATTTCGTGTCGCGATTCCATCGATATCGATGAAAAGGCTGTAATTAATGTACACTAGGTTAATCGATTGTTTAATTCCGTTCAGATTAGACCAAGTTATGGGTATCGATTAGGTTATTCGAATCTGATTTGAATCGATTAGGAATGCTTGTTTTTGTTCCTGTTTCGTCTGGTTCTAATAAAGTAGGTGGTTAATTTTATAAATATTTATAAGAAAATGCAGGAAGTTTGGGCTGGTTTTCGAGTTTAACGTATGTTAAAGGAAATGGCTTAATGGTGCTCATAAGAACGAAATAAATAAAATTAAATAAGTACCTGTTACTGGATTTAGTTTTCAACATAATTAAATATCAGAAGATATAAAAGAAAGAAAGAAAGAAAGAAAGAATAAAGTTTATTTGGACACAGTTCATGAAACACAAAATACAAATAACAAAATAAAATAAATGACACGTAAACCAAAAATATATTAGGTAAATGCTAAATAAAGTCCGAATTTCTTATAATAGAATCAGGACCTAGATAGGCCAAAGCAAGGAAAACCTGCTCAGTTATAGATTCACAGATGACCCCACCCTGGAGTGTAAATGTGGTGCTGACCCACACACAATGGGGTACTTCATATCGTGTCCGGCGAGTCCTGTTGCCTGCATGTTGCAGGAACTGACGGACGCTACCTACTGAATGTGCCAAACTCGTAGCCCGAATTCTGGGCTGAGTCTATTTAGATTGCTATCGAAAACACCTTTTCCTTGTGTTACCAAAACGTATTTTACATTTTCGAGATTTTTTTTTTTTGTTTGAACCTAATTTTTATCTAGAATCTAGTAGTTACAAATACACATAGAGTCGTTGAAGTGACCTTTTAGACCAAACTTGCCCATGTTAGGACACTTCATGACACACATCATGTTCAAGTTTTATTTGTCAATTAATAGCCTTTGCCCGCAAGTTCATTTGCGATCCAGGATGAAAAGTAGCCTTTTTCCTTCTCTAGGTCATGGTTTACTCATGTACCAAATTTCATCTAAATACGTTCAGCCGTTTTAGCGACAAAGCATAACAAACAAACAAAGAATCTCACTTTTGCATTTATATTATTATTATAAAAGTTATACAAACTAAATGTAATTTGGGATTGACAGACACATTCAAGGCTCTAGGGACTTCAAAATATCCTATTTTTGGCAAATAGTCCCTTCAATAATAATACATTTACGAATTACTTAAAAATATTTCTGAAAAAAAGAATGGCTGAATATGGCCATTTGCGATATTAAATTTTATGTCTCTTCAATATCCCGAAATGAACGTTTTTATCCATTTGTACATACAAATGTTTGAAGTCTTTTCGGTCGTGAATATTAGAATCAGTCCTGACTTTAGTGGTGTGCTTAGTAGGTACCTATACAATAATTAAGTCGAAAAGCTAAAAGGCCGAAAGTATTTATTTGCTTCCATATTAATTTGCGTTCCATTTTAAAGTGATTTTATTGAGAATGCAGTAAATAACAAGGTAGGAGTTAAGTGTAAAGTGTTTGTAGGTAAGGTAACTTTTAGACGTGCTCTAACATTATTAAATACAGTATTTTTCTTTCACGAAACGACGCGGGTTTTAGTTGTGGTAACCAAGTGTACAAATACGGTGTGAAAGTGTGCGTGAATACAATTAACGTCAGCACATAACACGCACACTCCGACTTTGCTATTATCTCAGACGGTATCGAGAGCTCCTTCGCTTACACACACATTCATAGTGGGTTTGTTCTCTTGGTAACCACAACTAAAGCACGCGTCGTTTTGTGAGATAAAAATACTGTAAAAAATATTACAGAACATATGAATGTTTGACAGTGTGTTCACGAAAAATATACAGTTTTGTGTATCCCTAGGCTGAACCATTCTGGCTTGTTTTAAAAATAGTACATTGATTGATTACTTTGATTATGAGACTGTTTTGTTGAGAATGTAGGCGATATACCCTAATTGTTTTCTGTCTAATAGACAGTCTTGGCTCAGTCTGCGCGCAGTCTTAAACTTTAAAAACTGTTATTTAAACATTCAAATTTACTTAAATATATTATACAAGCTGTCACTTTAATCTATACTAATTATATTTATGTAAAGGGGAAGAGCTCATTGGGCATCGAAAAATTCGTCCGCATCGCTGTCAAATGGGAAAAGTACCTAAAAGGCTCGCAACATTACCCTGTTGAATTAAATAGCCATATACTAGATAAGGATCCCAAAACATACCCTACAAACTAGGAGCTTTCAAAATAACTGACTTAAAAGTACTCGCACCAACTCTGTTACGACCTGCACTTGCCTAATCACACTACTGCTAAATCGATGTAGACTTAGCGTTTTGTCCATGACCACAGGTGTCGCGTTACTCGATCCGTTTACTGACACGTCACTAAGTCTATACGACGTGTTATGAGGTTGATGGACGTATACCTCAAGCCGTAAGGACGTGTTCATCGCGTGACAGGTGTGATCCGTGACGCTTGACGCGTGAAATGACGTAACGTGCTTGTCACGCGTTTTTGTTGAAATTTTTTTTCGTAATGTCGCATTGAATTTTTTTTTGGGACGCTTTCCCTCTGCTGTACCTTTATTTTTTGTAACAGTTAATTATTTTAATTTTCGTTTCGTTATTTTTTTACTGTCGGTCTTTGATAAACTTAATTTAATTTTTTCTGTTATAATATAATACTATACGTTAGACACCTTTCATGATTATAATTTTCAGAGAAGGTAAGCATTGTTTCTTAAACTGACTATTAAACAAAGTGATTAAACAAATTGTTAATGACAAGCATGTGGAATTAAACTCCAGACTTCCAGAGTACTATAAGTACAAAGTGAAATGGAAGGAGGTCTGTTGCATATGAAAAATGTCATGTTCTTCAAACGGATCACATGAGAAAATCACTGTAATAAGTTGCCCTAAACTTGGCAATATACTACAGTCAATCTGCCTAGCCTTTTCCCAACTATGTTAGGGTCGGTTTTCAGTCTAACAACGGGACAATGAGAGGCTGAATACCAGTATTTTACAAGGAGCGACTGCCTATCTGACCTCCACAAATCAGTAACTGGGTAATACAATACCCCTTGGTAAGACTGGTTGTCATACTTTCAGGCTTCTGACGACCCGTAACGACTGTCAAAGATTCACGAATGACAGCCGGGACCAACGGCTTAACGTGCTTTCCGAGGCACGGAGGAGTCTCGGTATGTAAAGATGGTCACCCAGCCACGAACCAACCCCGGCACGCTTAGCTTAACCTGATGGATTGACCCGTGCGGCTGTTATAACTTACAATAACATACTACAGTAATTTTGTATAATTATAAATATTTTAAAGGGCTTGGAAAAGTTCTTTATGAATTGAACTACATATTTACTGCATAATTAATGAACATTTATAAACTTTGTCTCTTTTTAACTTTCTGGCCTTTTCTGACAGCTGGTTGCAGTAACTAAGCTAGGGTACCTACCCCTAACAAATGAGTTATTTTATAGGTAATGTTAGAACTGTGACCAACCGCGAGAACGCGCTTCGAGCGAACGCGAAGTCGCTTAGAACTGTCACAAGAAGAGGCAATCATTATAAAATAAGAGGAATAATATTTTTAGAAGTGCAAAATGGGAATTATTAGAGGTTCGATTAAATACATACCCTTAGACCCTAGATTCCTTTACCCTTTCCTAGATTTATCAGTAATTAGTTAATTACAAATATTCTATACTTATTTCACGTCACAGTCTTTGTATAAGATACCTCTCCATGTTAAGGCCGTACCCTACCTCAGATTATCTCGCTCGCACCATACTACTGGCGGCCTGAGTAAGAGCGAGAGGGAGTGGGGTGCTGGCAGCTCTCAAGCCTTGAATAGTTTAGGTAATTGCTTTTTACGGTGAAAATAATGGTAATTACAACAACAAAAAAATCATAAGACCTGCTTTATAGTTAGTTCAGTTACTATGCGAAGTTTCATGATCTAATTTGAAGTATTGTTTTAATATGAGCGGTTTATAGTTCGGTTTAGAGGTAACTTTAGTTTTTTCTTCTATTGAGTTTTTTTTTTGTAATCGTGTTTTCATCAAACATGGGACCTAGCATCAATCCTCAACTTTAACTAATATATCTATTTCAAAATTAATGCAGCAGTTTTTTCGGGATAATGATAAGGATCATGCTAAGCAATTTTATGCAGGGTTAGGGCCTTAAGTTGTGGTTAAGTCTTCTATATATTATGTACATATTGTAAAACATTTTTGAAAAGAGTAACGTTGGAGTTACTTTCCCATTCTTCTCCATACGAAAGCTACCTTTTGGAATGGGCAACTAGAATCAATTCTATTTCTTTGTTTTTCATTGACGTTCAAAAGTGCCTTTTATGTGCCTATTTGAAATAAATTATTTGACTTTGACTTTGACTTACACAGTATACACAAAATAGGTCCTAGTCTCTCCTAAACATACTCGTATATACAAGTACCTACAGTACACGTTAATGTAATTAGATTCACGTCAAAGTAACCGCACAAAGGAGTAACTTGCTAACTGGTATCTTCAAGCTTTAACCCTGAGAGTGGTAGCTTGAATTAACGGCTTTGGTTAGAGTTTTTTAATATTTACTCCACGAGGCAGGCATGACGCAGTGTGGAGTATTCATGTTATTAAAATGATTTATAAGGAAACATAAAAAAAAAATAGAAAATGTTTTTAGAAAGGTGTAAAAATATTTTTAGGAATAATTATTTGTAACAGTTTTAAGAAAATTATTTATAAAATATATTTAGTAATTATTTAGTTATTTATTATATTATATAGTTTATATAATTTTATTTAGTTATTTGTATTTTATTTAGTTAATAAACGATTTGTTATTATTTTGTTTATTAAATTTTTTAACATATTAAATAAGTACAGTTTTACATATTTCTTAATAAAGATATAAAACATATTTAAAAATATTAAAAAACATTTTTATTATAAGTAAGATTCATTACTTATCCAGTTTTCCTTAAACAACATCAATTATTTGGGTAGTGGTTATTGGTTCAATTTTACGTTTCTACTTACTTGATTACATCGTTTTCACTTATTTATAATTTATCTGATTAATGATAGGAGCTCGTGGCTAAGTAATAACAGCCGCACGGGTCGATTCATCAGGTTAAGCTACGCTTGCCGGGGTTGGTCCGTGGATGGGTGACCATCTTTACATATCGAGACTCCTACGTGCCTCGGAAAGCACGTTAAGCCGTTGGTCCCGGCTGTCATTTGTGGATCTTTGACAGTCGTTACGGGTCGTCAGAAGCCCGAAAGTCTGACAACCAGTCTTGCCAAGGGGTATCGTATTACCCAGTTACTGGGTTGTGGAGGTCAGATTGGCAGTCGCTCCATGTAAAATACTGGTATTCAGCTGCATCCGGCTAGACTGGAAGCCGACCCCAACATGGTTGGGAAAAGGCTAGGCAGATGATGATCTGATTAATGATATCAAAATATTACAAAAAATCATTTGTTTTAATAAATACTTAAAGTTTTATGGGGTTTCTCGCCCATTCTTCTCCATACGAACCTTTTGGAAGGGACACGTAGAACTATTTATTATTTTTTCTTGTAAATTGCAACGTTAAAAAATGCCTTTTAATGTCAAAGCCAAGTCTTATATTTCAATTAGATCATTATCTAATTGAAATATACTATTTGGATTTGACTTTTACTTAATTTTTTTTTGAATATACTTTCATGTTTAAAGTTAAAGTGACATACTAATTGTTACACTAATGTAAAATATAACCCTGCCAATGTTGTTGCGCGGGTAAAAAGAAAAATATTACTGTAACTTGTCCAATCTGAACTGTCACACACTGCGATCGATCTTTCGGCGAACAGATATGAACTTTCTACCTCAGCGTATCTACTAGTCTTACATGTTAACAAATCTAATCTCGTACACCATGAAATCCCATCAGGTAGTATCCCAACATTGATGGGGGTCCAATTAGAGCAACATCCGTTGATAACAGTTCAGTGAACACGCGTTAGGTGGCGCCTGGGAAGTGTGAGAGTGCCCTTACTTGGACATTATTACGTGTCGATTAGAAATTGATAGGAATTTGACGTGTCATTGCTATAAATGGGTTTATGTTGAGATTTCAAATTGGGCACTTATTATCATAAAATTATGTTGCCCAAAATTGAATTAAATATGATTAAGTATTTTTTTCATTTCTAAGGGAACATATTCATAATAATTGCTTTTGTATCTTAATTTTGCGTTTGACTAAAAAGGAATGTAGATAAAAATTAAGTGCATGAGAACAAATTCAAAACATTATTAGAATATACACTGAAATTCAGAATAATAAATTAATGCAGTCATTAAGGAATGGTATGTAGAGCTTTTCCAGCCACACTAATGGACTTAGTAGCTCGTAAATATACAGTTTTTATTGCCGACTACTTTAATAAACTGCTTGAGTAATCAGGAAGATTAATGCAATGCTTATTTTCACTTCCCTTTACAGGGATAAGGATATTATTTTATTTTAAAGGAGCGCAGTTGAGAACTCCAATTTGAATGCAAGTTTTGTTTCGGGTTTAAAATATAAAATAACAAAACGTCAAAATTATGACAGCACCAATCTCTATCAAATTACAACCGTCCGCTATCAAATTCACACACATAACTGGTGAACAAGAGGTGTCAAAATTCTATAAGGGGTTGGAAGCGTTGAACTGAGTCGTAGTTTAAACAAAAGAAGATTAAGTTACCGTTAAGTTCCTTACGTGATACTGACAACGTAGTCTGTAAGCACTTTAGCTGAGTGTGAGTTCAAAGTACCGAGTGCGAGTTTAAAGTAACATCACTTGTTCAACGGTTAGCAAAGAGACTTCGTTAAGTGTATTAGTGAAGGTGAATATTTGCACTGGATGTCGCTTTCAAGGAGAATTTTCCCGACGGAAAATACCGAACACCGCATAACGCTTTTAAAGGTACTGAAAATAGGATTTTGCGCTTGGGAAAAGAGACAATGGGGTAGGTAAACACGATGTGGGATTTCCTTTTAAATTCAGTAAAGAGAATTGGCAAACCACATATTTTGAGAGCCAATAAACTGGCGGAGATTATATACAGACGTATTTCTGTAGAATAATAATATCATGGCAATGGGAGCAAACAAATTCGATATAGATAAAAAATACAACTTGCAGTACAGTTATCATCATCATCATGTGCCTTGCCTTTTCCCTACTATGTTGAGGTCAGCTTCCAGTCTGACCGTAGCTAGAATACTCTTTATTATGTACACAACAAAAAAAATACAGATTGAATGTAGAAATTTCACATAAAGTGACACCATGGGCGGTTATATCGCTTAAAGCAATCTTTTAGAGACAACCTCCCGACCTCCACAACCCAGTTACTGGGTAATAAATACGATACCGACTTGGTGAGACTGGTTGTCAGAATTTTGGGTTGCCTAGTACTAATATGTAATAATGTGTAAATAAAGGACTGCCTCGTTGGTCCAGTGGTCGCAGGCGCTAAGGCTGAGCATTAGGTCCTGGGTTCGATTCCCAAGTCGGGCAGAGTGTTATTGGGTTTTTCCATCTGGAATTTCTCAGTAGCAGCCTGGAGTCTGGGTATGTGCCCGGCTGATGGCAATAGGCTCGCCTATGGGACTTAAAACATAACTACCGAAATGTGGGTGTATAGATTACAGGCATGATGTTATGTTATGTGTAAATAAAGCAAGACAGACATCCCTAATCAAAATCTCAGCTTAAAATTATCAAATAATATTCACAATTCTTCTTCAATATACGTCAACTAGAAGCCAGTGTTTAGCCCTAAGGGTGTCAAAGGTCTTAAAAGCTGACAAGTGATATAAACGTAATTCCCATTATAATTTTAGACCTAGATCTCGGTATGTATGTACTAAGTTTCTAAGTTGATTAAAGGAGCTTAGTTAGTGCCCTAAGTAAGACCCTGTTTGTATTATGATGACTAACTTGAAAGTTTACGATTCAATTAAGTTGTAAATGGTGTAGCTTATTGGAACAATAAGCCGCGAGCCCGATAGGGGTGTCCCGTATGCTAAAATGACGAACTATCCCATATTTAATGCCTTCAGGGGTTGTTTTTCTTAATACTTGGACCGTGTTTCCAGACTCTGTAGTTAGTAAGTGAATTTAAGTTTATTTTTAAGTTGATTATGTAAGGTTGTTTAAGTTTGATCATTTCTATTGTATAAGAATATTTATAAACGCTAAGTTTGAATGTCAAAAAACGGATCGTTACACGTTAATTATTACTTAACTTTAAGCAACGTTTACAAATAAACTTCTAAAATTATTTATAATTAAAAATTAATTAATATAAAAAAAAACAGAATTTTGATAGTTTAAGATTCTCCTTTTTAGTTTTTATTACTGTTTGTATTTCTTGTGCGTGTCCTAAATAAAATACTTTTCTTTCTTTATGAATGCCATTTGCGACCCGTATTTTATAAAATAGGTTTCTGAAGCAGGTAGAATTATTTGGTTAAAAATAGTACTTACTACCAAAAAATATTACGATGTCCTTTCACGACAAAAATATCAGGCAAGTGAATAAAATGGCCAGTATTTTTAAAACACCTGTAACTCGAAAAATATTAAAACTTTTTTAAAACTAACCCTTACTGTACTAACATTTTAAAATAAAATACAGCGGTTAAAATCTTCATAAACACTATTACGGCATATATTTTGTCAAGTTTGGAAAGTTTCAAAGAGGAAATTGGCAAATCGAAGTTCGTCCGTGTTGGACTTACTAAGAAAATATTCTAAATTGCTTTCGAAATTTTCATAAAAAGTTTTGTTTTGTTCTGCTGTGTTTGCTCTGCATTATTTTTAGATGTGTTATCTGAAGAGTTTTATAAAGAAATGAAGGCCAGGAGTTAAATAAGTTTAAGTATCCTCTGACTTGAAGCTGATTATAGTCTTTTTTTATTGATATCAGTTATTTTATGTCTGGCAGTCACTGCTGCATAATTGAAGACGAAAAGGTTTTCTTAAAAAACTTTTTACAAAAAATAACAACGGACTTTCAAAAGAAACACTAAAAAGAGAAAATAACTTTAATTTCAGAAGTCAGTGTCTTTGCTTTTTAATTTTCGTTTTTTGCCACCGACTTTCGAAATTAAAGTTATTATTCACTTTTTAGTGTTTTTTTTTTTTTTTTTTTAATGTTTTATTTTTCACTTTTTAGTAGTGGTACCTACCCCACACAAATTCGAATACCAAAATAATTCGAATTCATTTAAAACATCGTCTACATATACTCAGTGGGAAAAATACATAATATTGAGGCTAACTCAAAAAATACGCAAGCAAAGTTAATAAAATTTATATTATGGGACCACCTCGACGGAAAAACCCAATAACACTTTGCCCGACCTGGGAATCCAACCCGGGACTTCATGCTTAGCAGTAGTGCTTGCAACCACTTGACGAAGGAGGAGTTATTAAATCTATAGATATTTCGAGATAGAATTTAAAAAAGATTTTTACCTGTTTGAACCACACATAACTGATCCAAGTTTGTTAATTACCATAAAAATAAGTTGTAAACAAAACAAAATATTTACTTTTAAAACCAAAGGTTCGAACAATGGTGGTAGAAACCGAGTGCTTTGAATATAGCGTGTCATTGTAATGTGACACAGGTGCGACGAGTTTGGTGAGCAAAATAACTTTGGATGTTTGATTTTGTACATTGTTTTTTTTTTCGAATGATTGAATCTTATGGTCTATTGACGTTAACAAAGTATGATCACCATCAGTCGAAGCCGTCCTCTAAGGGATGTCGCGCACTAGACGGCCACGACCAGGACCAGTGGTCGCAGCGACCAGGTAAATTGTAGAAACAGATACAACTCGCGCACTTGCTCGCAACAACTAGCCGACCACCGGGCCAGTGAAGTGTCGTGGTAAATGAAAGACATCTGCACTCGGTAACGTCTCGATTTATTCTCTCCTTACATAGAGCGTACACGGTCTTAACATATTGCTTACTTCGCTAATCCTAAATAAGGTGTGGTTACACACATACCATGATAATACTAAAGATACTTGCTTACACACACCACACCAGGACCACGACTGGCCGGAGTCGTGGCCGTCTAGAGCCCGAGATCTCTAAAGAAGTGTCCCAATGACATATCAGTGCTTTCCAAATCGAATAGATTTTTAATTTATTAACACAGAAAAAAAGTTTTTCAGTCTACAGAATTGACGAATTGTAAACGTTGATTTCATAATTTGCCATACGATGCCATGATTTAAAAAAATTGAATTATGATATTAGGGAACGTTAAAGCAGTGTCGATGTATTTGATTCAGCTGAATCTCTAATATTTTGCTGCCTAAACTCCCGCGCAGTGTGTCCAAACCACGATGCGTGAAATGCACCCAAGCTATTCAAATCAGCGCAAGCCACAAAAACAGAATTGAGATATTATGCAAATACTTGATTGTATGCAGATGGCCGATAATACCCTACACTTAGAAATCGACGTTCAATTCTCCATAATGAGTGAGACAATAGGCTTAATAAAGCCGTTGACTATACAAGGTTTTGATCAAGATAGTGCCGGTAATTGGCTTGTGAGTTGGGCGTGGTTAAGAAATTGCATGGCATGTGGATATTGTTCACAAAAAACGCTACGGTCTAGTAGCTATTTGGGGTCAGGGGTAGAGTATGTAACGTTTTTCGGTACATAATTTACATATCATGTGAGTTTCGTAAACGTTGCATGGGATATTCCGTAATTATTTTGTTTTTTGCTGCATAAAGGTGGGCCCTAATATCCAATGACGTCTAATATCGGCATGGCCGAACTTGGGTGTATGATTGAGAGAACACAAAACACTATATTATTTGAATACCTCAGGCGTGACTTTAATGATGTTAAACCCTTTAGTTATAAAAATACCCAAACAAAGAAGTGGATGGGTTTGAGTTTAGACTTATTTTACTAATGTTTTTTATTTCCCGATCGTTCATTGTGTAACCAGTTGACAATTAATTACTCATTAAAAATTTAATTTTTATTAAATTTTTCTTCTATTCAATTAATTCAATAAGACCAGCTGCAGTTAAAATCTGTTGTATGCAGTTTAAACCTCATAAATTTCATTAAAATATTAAAACAAAAAACCTGGCGTCGAACAAAAATCTAAAACAAAAAATACCTCCGTATAATATTGCTCATTGAATCTAAAAAATAATGACCACCACCACATTGCAAGCCAACAACTTTCTCTAGCTAGTACGAAACAAAACGACCAAATAGCATTTTAACTTAAAAAAATAAACGCTCCAGCCACTAGACTACTAAGCCTTTATATCCCAGGTCGGCTCTTGTAGAGCGGGCCTAAACAAAGAGCCGTAAATAGTGCATTGTTCTAGAGCCCCAGTCAGAGAGCCCCTAACAAGTTTGTGGGGTTTTCAAGATCACAATTTTTATTCTAAAGGGGCTGTAAGTTCGTACTTTAAAGTAAGCTAAGGTTTTTTTGAAAGAGATCGTGTTTTATTTTTAAGCTTTCTCTGTGGTATAACTATGTACGCACGAACGAACATGGCATGGTGAACACGAACATCGAACACGGAACATTTGGTTCGTAAGTGTGGACGTAAATTAGCAAAGCGAACACGAATCCCATATGAACACAGATCGTTCTCAACCGCCTCGCTCTCTTTATTAGCCATGGATTCGAAATTTGATCGCCATCGCCACGAATATTTTTGCCGAACAGTGATGTTCGTGTTCACATGTTCTTGTTCGTTCGTGCGTACACGGCTTAAGGTTGGGCTAGTGGACGGCTCGAACTCGTTGGTGCGCGTGGCTAATATGCATGCTATTAAGTATAGTTATTTCTTAATTTCCTTATATTTGTTTATCTAGTTTTTATTTATTTATTGAAATATACAAATTGTACAATGATTTACAACGAAAAAGAGCGCATAAAATTTTATGAACTGACCTTTGAGCGTATAGATATTATGGAAAAACTATTGGATGTATGTACTCAAAATAACATTATTTGAACTTTCGAATAAATTATCTATCCCTGTACGGTTTCTATTTTGCCATTTTCATACTAATACGTTATTTATTTATACCCAAAGATGAGTTAAAATTTGTGTTGAAATATGGAAGTTTCGACCCTCATTACTTTCAAACCAATGTATTTTTCCAATTCGGCTTCCATACAGGCCTAGATAATTACCAGACAAATTGATTTCGTTTTCAAAGTATACCGTCAAACAGACGAGCAATTACCATACTACGTTTGTATGGAAGAATGACCGTCTAGCGTAACCAAAAGGTCCTTTGTGTTTTTGGTCGGGATTCAGGACCTAGGAGTGTTGATCTAAAAAAGGTTACTGGGGTAGGTTGGAGTGGTAAGTCGATACTTCAAGTACAGACTGTGACAATCTAATTTATTTCTGGTTGGGTTTATTCTAGAGGGATGTTTTATTCCTAATTGAGAAGTTAGTTATCGATTCATTTTCAGTGAATACAATGTCATTATTATACTCCTCAGATAAAAAACTTGTTACTTTATTGATGGTGAAATGTATGCGATTATTGTATCATGCCTTGATTCCAATGGTTTTTTATTTTTAAAAGAGGAAAACCTTTTGTTTTGTTTAGATAAAATAAAAAAATTATGTACTGTTAAGTAGACCATTAAAAACAAAGGAATAAATAAATACGAGAAACGAAATTCACTTAGCATTTCCACGCTAAAAAGCCGCATTTTAATTTAAAATTTCCTGAGCCCTCTTGCTAATATACAATTAAACCTTTCCCAGCATTAATTCGCAAAAAGACAACAGGCTGATGTCTCAATCGCGCTTATTTCAATTACAAATCAGCTTGAATATTCATACGCCGAAAGCTATAAGTGTTTCTAGAACGTGCGCAAGAGTCGGCCCGCCCTCGACGCTGATTGGCCGGCCAATTTTGAATTGGCCAATCGCGTTCGTGCGGGAAACGTTACGTGTAATTTTGGCATAATTAGTCACGCATTGGAGTAGTAAGGTTGTGCTTTCCGCAAAAAATATTCATATGTTTGTTGGTCGACATGATCTATTGTTTGAGACAGTGCTAGTTTATGTTGTATTGTTTCTAAATTAATTGTTATATTGTTTGTAAGACATTGAGATATCTAGAGAAGTCATGGCGGAATGTGGCTCTTTTGTTTTCTGTTACGATAGAATGAATTTGTTTGCAATCCGTTATGCTATTTATTTTATTTTAGTTGCTGAGGTCAACTACTGATATATTTTAGCAAAAACTCTAGGCTAAAATATCTACTAAGTAAAAAATTTCGACTCGGTTTATTTCATTTGTACCCATAACTTTGCTTCTTCTGATAACATAAAATAACAACTCGCCCGTTATCTCTGAAGGATTGAGCAGAGGTGTACAGTACTTATATCCACATTTCGCTCAGTTATGTTTGAGTCTTATGTAATAGAGCCTTCAGATCCCTGCCTTCAGATCATTGTTGTTATGTCATCCTTATATCCATCTAAACCACACCATATGGTGCTAACCCCGCCGAATTTATACAGAAGGCAATATAGCCATAGCCTTGATAGGATATCTCTACAAAATCCATGAAACAAACCGACATACCTCCAAAACCTCAAGAAAGTACCAGTTTAAATTTTAGTACTAAAGTTATTCAAGATACTAATATTGAGGTAGATAAGTTGGATAATAAAAATCTCACAGAGTATGAAGATTGCGATAAGTTTAACTTGCTAGTCTGTTGCCGGCGGTAAATAATTTCCGGGAGTCAACTCCTTTAACTTATACGAGAAAAGGTGAGGTTTTAAAACAAGACTATCTTAGAAGCTGTGGAACTATTTTCTATCTTAGTTATTATGATGCTCTTATTATTTATTCTTCAGCTCGTGGCTACGTAATAACAGCCACACGGGTCGATCCATCAGGTTAAGCTACGCTTGCCGGGGTTGGTCCGTGGATGGGTGACCATCTTTACATAGCGAGACTCCTCCGTGCCTCGGAAAGCACGTTACGCCGTTGGTCCCGGCTGTCATTTTTGGATCTTTGACAGTCGTTACGGGTCGTCAGAAGCCCGAAAGTCTGACAACCAGTCTTACCAAGGGGTATCGTATTACCCGGTTACTGGGTTGTGGAGGTCAGATAGGCAGTCGCTTCATGTAAAATACTGGTATTCAGCTGCATCCGGTTAGACCGGAAGCCGACCCCAACGTAGTTGGGTAAAGGCTAGGCAGATGATGATTATTTATTCTTCAGAAATTTTCTGCGATACATAAAGCTGAAAATATCGTTTTATTTAATAATAAAATAGAATCAGTTACGACTTACAACCTTTTAGCTCCATGGTATTATTTTGCGACTAATTAACAACTGTCTCAACTCAATTTGAGTTCTTCAATTAGGACAGCTAAGAAAGAAAGAAAGAAAGAAAATATGTAGTTAAAAAGTAGTTCATTACTATTTTTAATCGATTTAAAAAAAAAGGAGTAGGTGTCTACGTCTCTACGAATTTTTTTAAATGTATGTTTTTCGATTTCTGTCAATTGTGGACATTTTTTTCATTTGGTAGAGGAATTTCGCGCGGTGGTCCTATGAATTTTTTTAAGTTTACTTTGTTACTTTTACGTTAGCTATAATAATACGTCTTTAATCCACTGGTTAGTTACTAACACACGAAAAAAAAAAGACAGAATCCACTTTGTATTCTGTCTTCTAGTTAATTGTTTATTTGTATAGTTACTTTTAACTAAGAGAGTTGTATTTATTGGTATAGTTAGTTAGTCCTTTTAGTTTTTTAGTCAATTTAGTATAATAAGTTACCAGATGTATATATTTTATCATAATTAATAATAATAACTTTGTATATGTATAATAATTATGTTAAAAATATTACATAGCAAGTAGTGCTTTACTTGGGTGGGGAAGGAGTACGACATCTAAAAAGAGAAAAACAAAACCTTTTTTAGCACCTCTTTACACAAATTAGTACCTTTAAAAAACATTAATAAAAAAAAAAAACCTACCGAATCCCAAAAAACACAATTTCAGAAGTCGGTCTCTTCGGTTTTGTATTTTTGTCACCAACTTCCAAACTAGTTTTTTTTTTTTAAGCTGGTAGTTTTTTGTGCCTAATTCTAGCTCTCCCAAACACCCATTAATTCATTCCCTACAGTCTTTACATACAAAATTATTAAATAAAGTACCCAATCCACTATCAAAACAATCACTATCAAAAAGAACACCGAAAATCAATAATTCACGCAGTAAATCACACAGGAGCCAATATAATTCGTGTTAACTTACAGAACTAACGTTATCTCCGCTCAGATTACACAGAGGGCGCTGTGACCGCGGGGCTACCGATTTAGTCATGTAATATTGACGTTTCACATGATTTATGAACGATAAATACTGGCAACCATATTGTTCTAAAATAGGTTGGTCTCATAAGCGAGGCGACAGCGATGCGATATTGTTTGTGTTAGTTTGGACTTTGAATTTAGAATTGGTTTGAGATTGAGTTGAGGAACATTCAGGCTTCTAAGCGCTAAGAGTTGAGACTATAGGCATTTTTTAAAGAACCCTGGGGAAGACGATTTACCTAGTGTTCATTTGCTAAAGCGGAAGAAAACAAGTCTCTCTGGAGACATTGCCATCGCCATAGCACAAGGACGTCGACGAAGTCAGTTTAGTATAATGTGCTGAGCACAGACACCATGTTGTTTTATGCTCGGTAAGAACCTACACCTTACTAATGGAGTCGGAGAATGCCCATGAGGATTCCGACATTTCGAAAGAAGAATATTGTGTTACTAGTGCAACGAGTGGGGCACGACCTTAAAGCCTCTAACTGAAAAGCAAAGAGTCTAAACCAGAACTTAGACACGAAAATCTATCTCCCTACACATGAACCCTACAATCACGACACACTACTCAACGAACAGTCATGAATACCCACGAAATCCTCCGAACACTTCCGAGTAGTTCCAAGCGAGTTCTGCTCCGCTAACTACAGAAGGCGGCGACTTGATTACAGATTCGTTGCGAGTCTGCCCACCCTCTTATTTGCGCGAGTATACGTGTGTTATAACGCTGATGTGTTCCGGTGTACGATTGCTTTATTTCGTTGTGTTTAGTGAGTTGTGGCATTGTTTTGGAGGTAACAAAGATGGAGATTTTTCTTTGGGTATTAATTCTTGTTTTCCTCTCATAACTAAAAAAATATACAAACATCATGTCTGTGTAACACGTCACGCACAATTGTATGATCCACCAATAATTAGCCAGTTTTTAGAAAAAATCCATGTATGCCAAGTTGCTACTGAAAACTTCCCTGTACTTAGTTGACGGCATCAACCAGCCACAAATTCACAGTCTGGACTACTACTGAGAAAATTTTAATGGGAAAACCAAATAACACTTTTATCGACCCGGGTATTAGAATCCCCATGCGACCCCATGCTCAACAGTCATGCTTACTAGGACCTGACTAACGAGTCAGTCAATCATCATTATCATAAATAAACGTAACATAACAACACGCCTGTAATTCCCGAAGGGTTAAGCAGAAGTAGATATACAGTAGACCATTGCGGATGAGCATGGATGAAGCTGGCACAGGAGCTTGGGGACGAGCATATAAAAAAAAAAAAAGAGGCATATGCCTGTGGCGCGTGAGTCGCTGACGAAACGGAATGTTGCCACTTTAAATATTATATTTATGTAAACGTTTAGTTATTATTGTATATTTTTTTTTCTTTTTTTTTGTTATTCTTATTTTACTATTTATTTTACTACACCGGTTGTCACTGAAAACCAGCGCTGGAGCTCTGTCTTGCATAGGGTTGCAGCATTATACTGAGCGATGCACGATGGCCGGTTTGCGTCAATGTGACGCATATTTTCTACCAATTTGTTATTTGTTCTTTCTTAGCGTCATGTTTGCCACAAATAAACGTATTTTTTTTCTTCTTTCTTTTTTATATGCCCAGAAGTGACTGAAGTCGGGCTATGGACTATGATAATACGATACAGTAGACTTAGATTGCGTCAATTTTGTTCAAAAGTATTCTAAAATATCGCTCACATCTTATAGCTTCACGACACAGGACAAAGTCCTAACAGTCAGCTCACAGCTTTACTATCTATTCCGGGCTCACTTCCCGGTTGTGTCATTATTTGATAGATTTCGCTCGCTCCTCAAGATTGCGTGTTTCATTCTCCGTGGGCGTAAATCTTTCATCCTTGTCTTACACCCTGTGAGTGAGAGAGAGGATGTAGGTGGACAATTAAGCCGTTACAGAAAGTGGGACGTTTATTATTGTTTCTACTTTGTTGTGTTATTTATTTTGAAATGTTTATTGGAAGGTGGAGGTGATTTTGTACTGAAGTAAAAGCTGTTGGAGGAATGTTGAACAAAATGGAAACAGGAACTTTTGTAGGAGAAATAATTATTGATATTGATTAGAATTCAATCGATTCCTTTTTTGAATTAAGACGAAATAGAGAAAAAAACTTAAAAAGAATTCTTGACAAACAGCAAAAAGCATAATTATTTCGAAGTCTGTAATAGGTTTATGTGAAGTTTTTATAAATGTATATTTTTATTTTGTAATTTTGTAACTACTGTACCTTCCTTGGTCGAAATAAATGTTTTTATTTATTTTTATTTTGTTTATTTATTTTTTTAACACATAAAATTCATAGTTAAATATTATTAAAAAAAAATTAAAATATAAAAAAGTGATCCGCCTTATCGGGAGCAGGGTCCAAGCTACGGGTGGTTAGGGCTCCAGAGACAAGAACCTCTTCACAATGCGAGCCATATCGAGGAGTAAGTACTGCCTTCTGAATCAGGCCTTTGAGCCAACAATCTACGGGAGCCTCGAGAGACGTTGGTCGAGGCTTTCGGTCATCAGGCCATTGGCCGTTACGACAATCGGCACAATGATAGTCGAGCTCACATTTCACATTTCGAAAACCTCGTGTGCTAAGTCGAAATATTTTATTTGTTTCTCTTTCTCAGCTTTCACGAGGTTCTCGTCATGTGGGATGGTAATATCGACTATCATTGCGCGGCGCGCTAATCGGTCTATCACCATTATATCAGGCTTATTGGCAAAAATAGTCCAGTCAATGCTGATAGACCGATCCCAGTACCTTTATTATTTATTATTATTTGGTAACTATTTAGGGATAATATTTCCCATATTTCCTTCTTCCTTCCCTTGGAACTTTTCTGTCAATACATGTGTCTCAAAGTCAAAGTCAAATAATTTATTTCAAATAGGCACATAAAAGGCACTTCAGAACGTCAAAAAAAAACAAAGAAATAGAACTGATTCTAGTTCCCCCTTCCAAAAGATGGTTTTCGTATGGAGAAGAATGGGCAAGTAGCCCCACCGTTACTCTTTTAAAAATGTTTTACAATATTTTGTATACATCAATTACATATTTTAAGTGAAGACGATGCATTTATAATAATATTACAGTACCACAATAGATAAAAAGAATTAAAAAAGGAGCAATGACAAATAAATTAATTGATAGATATATGGGTGCTCAGATATTTTCAATTTTTTTTAAACTAACCGATATCACAATATTTCTAACATTTCTACAAGTAATACAAGTCAGTGTGTGAGTTCTCTCTCTAGACCACTAACCTTAACTTTAACCAAAAACAACAAAATCCTTTACACTGTTACTTATATAACTCCAATGACCCTTATAATCTCTTCAACATCTAATTAACAGAACATTATTTGAGACAGCCACCTTCTCAACGCGTTGGGTTTCTTAATCCAACCGTCCGTCGTCCGTCAGTGTAACGCGTTGACAAGGATATTGTGACAAAGTGACACCAACGATTATTTTATTATTTGGCTTTTTAATTTTGGAGATCTGGCGGGTGTTAACTTTAAATTAGTTTCTGATGAGGATCTGATTTGGAACTTTAATTTTAAAGCTGTCTAGAGGGATTAAGGAGGAAGTGCCATCCGCTCATCAAAGTCGTATTGATTTAGTCTATAGGTATGCTCTAGTAAAAACTAATGGTTGTGGTTGTCAAGCTAAAAAGACAGTGGTTTAAATCTTAATCAATCTATCTTCCGAGTTTTTCTTTACAACTGCTAGCGAGTCTTTAACAAGATGACTATTTTTTTTTTTACTGATTTCGTTTGACATCATTGTGACTTTGAGAGATGGAGTGATGTTACTAATCTATACTACGCAGCTGTTCGTTACTCTGAGATGATCCAATGACTCACCCCTTACAAGCACCATGTGTCCTGGATGGCTTTACGCTGAACTGGCACCGCATCGTAAAAAAAACTGCTTTTAATTTTATAATCTCTCTAAGTCTCAGCCCCTATTGGGACCGAGACAATGCGATCACTGATTATATTGTTAATTCGACTACTTTTATCATCATCATTACCATTCTTCCTAACAAATCTCCAAAAAATTAAGTACCTTCGTTCGCTACTACTGCAGCTCTGTAGACCAAAGACAAAGAATATCTTAAACCCGCTACCATACTAGCTCAACAATTGGCCCACACAACAATAAGTCGGCACCTTAATCTTAAGGTGACAGCCACTCTAATCAACTTTCTCGAGCCATTGCCTCCCCACATATGTGACGACGGCTCCAACGATTAAACTGTCACATTCATTGTTGACACGTTTGAATTAAATCCGTTTCTATTGTAAATTCATAATTTTGGTGACTGATTAGTTGTGTCTTTTAGGAACAGGTTTTGGAGGTTAAAGAATGATAGTTTACCTGCCAATGATACTGTGGTAGCAGACAGTACAGACTCTCAATATGAATTCAACTGTCACTAACGAGACAAATTGTGAGGAAAGTTTTGGGTATGAATGTCGATGGCTCTATGAGTAGGAAACGATGAAACGATAGATGGACTGTGTGAAAGATGATATGGCTAGAAAGGGGGTGACTACCGAGATGACGGCTAATAGAGAAGTATGGAAGAAAGAGACATGCTGCGCCGACTACGAATAAATTGGGATAAGGGCAGGAAAGTGACGATTATGTCACTAACGAGACACAATAGAATTTATATTATTCCCACTGCTGGGACAGCAGCTGCTGAGCAGTGGGAACATTATAGACAGTGGGACAACAGAGAGGATAATTTTATAATTATCACTTGCTCACCAAACGGTGAAGGAAAACATCGTGGGGAAACCGGCATTCAAGAGAGATATTTCTGGACGGCATGTGAAGCCAAATCAGAGGCCCTTGGGTGACTTTAAAACCCTGGCACTAGCTTAGTCACTAAACACATGAAAATAAGAAGAACAGAGAGGAGGCCTGTGTCACACAGTCCTCTCTGTGCGAGGGAGTGGGCCGTAATCCACCACGCGGGCGCACTGCTGGTTGGTAGATATCACATGTCATCGAATTTTTGGTTTTAGGACATATCAGTTTCATCACGATTATTTCCTTCACCGGGTTGTAAGTCGATGGCCCAGTGGCCATCATTGTTCTTAGTGGCCGATACTGCTCTTACATCCGTATTCCGTACATATATAAAAGTATTTCATAAATAATGATTATAATTAAAGACACTTACTTCCAAACAAGGATGGCACCGATGAGAACTCCGACTACCAGGACTATGGAGCACAGCGCGATCACCGCCGACGTCTGTAGTGATGGCCCACTGTGGTTGTATGCGTCTATCTTCTGGAAGTCAAAGAAAATAATACGTTAGTGTGTTTTATGAATAGAGCGGATTTGTAGGGGTTCTGAATGTTTTATAGTTTAGGGGTATGAGGAACAGGGTGTAAAGTTCACTCATCCACCATTGAAAAGGGAGGATTCTCCGACCAGACGGGTGTTGTGTCTGGCGGGCAACTGCCCAAACTCAAAGCATTTATTTGAATTAAACCATTTACAGGCACTTTTGAATTGTCAAAGAGTCGGTCAGTTAGTCAAAAAGTTGAAGCTAGTTGCCCATTCAAATTCGTAGATCTCTATGGAGAAGAACGGGCAAGAAACTCCAAGGACACTCTTTTAAAAATGTATATAGATATTACAAAATCCTGGGTACAGTATTCTTCGTGCTTCTATATGTGAGAACAATGTCAAACGAAAAATAATCAAAAATAATTCAAAATATAAGATTAAAAATAAGCCCTGGCAGATAAGAGATGACCAGTCTCAACTGACGGCGCCCGTTCACGAACATGACACGTGGATCAGCACCATCCAGCTCAACCATTTTGTAGGGAACCGAATGATCCAACACACGCGCCACCATAAGCGAGACATTTAAGTGAGTATGACATACTCTCATCTGCCAGGCTCTTTCAAGTCGAACATACAACATGATACCATATGAAACGGTCCCATGGTACTCACATTTACAAAATTGAAAAAGTGCCTCTAAATTATACAAAACTATAGTTCGCAATGTACTTGAGAGATTAATATAATAGAATTTAAATAAAAAAATAAACATTAAGTTCTTAAAGTCAGAAAAAATAAAAAATAAGGGGAAGCCACTCTTCCAAATATAAAAAAATTAACTATTGAGCCCAAGTGCCTGTGGAGCAGGACCAGCATTAAGCCAAGCATTTTTATCTACGATATAATCATCCAACTTATAATATGCTTGTCTACATAGTGTGCGTTTAATGCATGTTTTAAATTTCTTCTCATTTAGTTGAAGAATATCGGGTGGTATTTTATTATAACATTTTACACAGTACCCCATAAAAGAAGTATGAAACCCAACGATTGATGTCGGGTTCTTGTATATATATCCATTGCACGGTAAACTTTAATTGCGCGATGCAGGATTTATGTGACGTCAGGATTTTTGTGTGACGTCAGGTCTTCGATGCGTAGTTAGCATGTGGCGATGTAGATACCGCCACAATAGTAACTTTAATTTTGTCCGAAGATGATTGATGAATGTCTTTTTAGAATGTTAAAGAATAGTCTAATTCAAGGTTTTTAACCTTTAACCTGAAAGAATTCCTTTAGGTTTTGATACGTCATTTGTTTCATTACGTAAACGCAAATGGATGAATGAATTTCATTCGATGTAGCTAAACGTGTGCAGAAAAACGATAGATAAGTTTTTTCATAATATTAATATAATTCATACACACACACGAGGTCAGGTTAAGCTACGCTTGCTGCGGTCAGTCCGTGGATGGGTGACCATCTTAACATACCGAAACCCCTCCGTGTCTTGGAAAGCACGTTAAGCAGTTGGTCCCGGCTGTCATTCTTGGATATTTGACAGTCGTTACGGGTCGTCAGAAGCTGGAAAGTCTGACAACCAGTCTTACCAAGGAGTATCATGCTACCCAGTAAATGGATTGTGGAGGTCAGATAGGCAGTCGATCCATGTAAAATTCTGGTATTCAGCTGCATCTAGCTAAACTGGAAGCCGACCCCACCATAGTTGGGAAAGGCACGTACACACACTATCAATCACTCGCTATTGCACCACGTTGACAAACTTTACTATCCTTACATATTATATAACAAAGTCCTCCGCCGACTCTTGTCTGCCTGTTGCCCTATATGCGATAAACTCAAAAACTACTGCACCGATTTTCATGATATTTTCACCAATGGATAGAGTGGCTCTCGAGTAAGGTTTTAATATATAATAACCGACTTCCACGCTGGTGTAGCCGCGGGCATCAGCTAGTTTAAAATCATTTCTACGTGAACTGCATTTGTTTGTTTAATCAAAATTGTCAGAAAAAGATTAATAGTTACACGGAAATAGTAACGAAATAATATATATTATTATTATGATTTTGGTATTGAACGTACGTGTTTATAGTCATTAATGTATATTTGGGGATAAGTACCGTCGAGATGAATCTTAAATTATCCAATCATTGATGTTCAGCCATTTTTCGATAAACTCACACTAAGGTAATCGCATTTAAACACATAAATCTTTATGATATTATTCAGAATTGTTCAGAGAAACAATCAGTTTTGAACAAAGTTTAGACGATGTTTCCGTAACCATCGTACTGAATATCATAAATTGTGAGTTTGGCTGTTGTTTTTAATCACGCAAAAATGGCTGAACGGATTTGGATGTAATTCGGCACACAGATAGTTTATAGTCTGGTTTAAAACATAGGATACTTTATATTCCGTTAGTCCCACGGGATCGAGATTAATTCGGATGAAACCACAGGGCGCTGCAGTACTGGGGCCGCCTTGAGGCGGCTCCTGCCCAATCTAGGGGTCCAAACGCCTCCTGCCGGAGGCTCTATGCGGGGGTCGTGCGGTCCATGGCCCTTTACGGGGCACCGGTGTGGGCGCGTTCCCTTAGGCTGCGGCCAGCACGCCGGTTGAACGCGTCCCAAAGGGTCATGGCCATTCGGCTGGCCCGGGGATACCGCACGGTCTCCCGTGAGGCGGCGAGCCTCCTTGCCGGATTACCGCCATGGGATCTGGAGGCGAAGGTACTCGCGCACATCTGGGAGTGGCGCGAGGAGGTGAAGCGCCGGGGTGTAACTCCGCTGCCGCGAGAAATCGCGGCACAGCGGACAGAGCTCCGGCAAGATCTCATGGCGGCATGGAGAGTGCGATTGTCGCAACCCAGTGCTGGGCACGCCACAATAGCGGCGATAAGTCCCCTCTTTGAGGAGTGGCTAGAGAGGCGCCACGGCGTCCTCACCTTCCGCCTGACACAGGTCCTCACCGGACATGGCAGCTTCGGGAGGTACCTGTGTAGGATTAGGCGGGAGGAAACGCCCGGGTGTCACCACTGTGTGGATCGCCTGGAGGACACGGTGGAGCATACGGTTGAGGTGTGCCCTGCTTGGGCGGAGCACCGCCGTGTCCTCGCGGAGGCGATTGGCGGCAGTGACCTCTCGCGTCCGGCCCTGGTTCAGGCCATGGTACGGAGCGAGAGGGCATGGGAAGCCGTCACCTCCTTCTGCGAAGCAATAATGCTCGCGAAGGAGGAGGCGGAACGCGTGAGGGAAAGGCAAAATTTGCGCCCTCACGCCCCTAACCGCCGCCGTTGGAGACGCCCTGGGCGTCGGGAATCCCAGGCGGATTCCCGGCCACCATAGGCGCGGGCTTGCGGACGGCGAGCAACGGGCAGCTCGCCGTCCGATAAGGACCAGGCCCGGGTCGATGGCGCGTCGTGTTCCACGCGCGCCTCAAAGAGATGTCAGCAAAATTAACGGGGTCCAATAGGACCGATGCCTGCCAGGGTTGCTGGAAAGTCCGAAAGGGATACCGGGACCTTGGCAACAGGCAAATGAAGGAACACGGGTGGGTTTTAGTCAGTAAAAGTCTGACACGCCCTTCCGCTCCGCCCAGAGCGGGAGAAGTCATTGGATGATTACCCACCCTCAAAAAAAAAAAAAAAAAGGGCGCTGTAGTAAGTAATAATTTTATCTTGAAAAACAGAAGACTTTTTACACGAACTAATACGATAAATACTATTCATAAAATATCAATCAGGGAGAGTGTATCAATAATGAAAATAAATGGCTCCACAAACGACCCTGGATCCTTTCCAAGAGACGTAAAGAATCACAGTTAATTTGTGTTATAAGCAAAAAAATGTACATTTGCCAAATGTATTTGGCGTTCTCAGAGATATCGAGAATTTCGCGGATCATTTCGCTAATTTTGTCCCTTTAACTGGAATGGAATGAGAATATTTTGAGAATGATAAGCTTTTGAGAAATAAGAATAATATGTAAATACAATGCACGGGCTTAAAGAAGGTAATACGACATTATTTTGTCTTGTATTTTTTTTACGATTTTTGTGTGTTTTCTAAAATAATTGTTGTTTTTATTTTGTTTTTTATTACAATAAATAAATTGGCACCAAATTGATGGGACTAGGATCAACTTTAATAAAATGGAGAGAAATTTTAGGACCTACTTATTATAATAACATTCTTTAGGAGTCTTTGATACATTGGACATAATTATCATGCATGTTCTCTATGGTTGTAATAGAAATAACGCCGCGATGATTGCAAATGATACCTAATATTATGCTCATTTAAAATGCTGTAGTTAATATGATTGCCTATCATCCAAATAATCGTGGCCATAAGTCATCGTAAGTTAGCCACATTAAGAAAGAAAACCCAGCAAAGTAATGAAATTCAACAATGAAAATTTTATGAAAAAAATATGATTGAAATAATTTATTTAAAATGAACTTTATCATACCAAAAACATCTGACAATCGGCTTAACCTTTTGCTTTCAAAAGGATGAAACTAAAATATTTCATTCATATCACTACAATCTAAAACTTAGCATGCATAGAGCAAAACCGCACTAAACAACATTAACAAAATTACATTTTCAGCTTATCTTAAAATGATTTCATATGCATTATAATATAAAAGCACTTTAGATTTTAATTTTATATTCTCTACGAGTAACGGCTAATGTGGATTTTATTTCTTTCAGTGCTTAACGTGAACGCCATATTGTTTTGAATAGTGATGTGACAACGCGAATTGTAGACAAAAGATGGATTCATTATTTATATAAAATGTTTTTTATGTTTAATTAGTGAAATATTATGACGAAGATTTTTTTTTTGGAATGATGTGAAAATGTGATCATTCTTTTAGAATGTGTGTTTTTTGTATAAGTTTATAATTTTATTAAACTATGGTTTTGTAAATCCTAATAGTTATATCACATCCTTGAGGTAATATCTCTTAACAATCAATCGTCTTTGATTTACACATTTATAAACAAAATAATATTTTCTGCCCCAAAAACTAACACACAACATTTACTAATTAGGGTCTTTTAATATAATAAACGTATCATTCACATACACGCGAGGTAGGCGTTACCAAAAGTACTTACTAAAATTGAAAAACACGACAGCCAAATTGAAAAAAACAACTGATGCAGCATATGGCATAATTTTAATTCACATAATAATTACTATAGGCGTTATTCCGAGGGTAGCAAGGTGTAAAGAGGGTAACCGGGAAGGCGGGTTTATGTATTAATTTTTTGGTGCAATAAGCGTCACGCAACTGATAAATTGGTTTGAAAAAGAAAAAAGGCAATTTTGACACAATACATTTTTTCTTTTTTGAAATACCCTAGGGTTTTTTTGGTCAAAGTAATGATTGCATTGTTTTGTTATTGTATTTTTTATTATTCATCTTCAATGATCAGTTGATTTAGCTGTTATATGAAAGTAAGTAATAAAGAACTAACTACTTCTAAGAAAAACTATGCAGCACCGTGTAAACTTGAAAGAAGTGAAACTTCTCAAAAAAAATGAAGAATAAGAGAGATTTAGTGAGACTCTCTCTGCGTAACTCTCTCTCTATGCGTAAACGTGACCTGTCCTTAAAATTGTACGCTTGCCGGGGTTGCTCCGTGGATGGGCGACCATCTTTACATACGAGACTCCTCCGTGCCTCGGAAAGCACGTTAAACCGTTGGTCCTGGCTGACATTAGTGGATCTTTGACAGTTGTTACGGGTTGTCAGAAGCCCGAAAGTCTGACAACCAGTCTTGCCAAGGGGTATCGTATTACCAGTTACTGGGTTGTGGAGGTCAGATAGGCAGTCGCTCCATGTAAAATACTGGTATTCAGCTGCATCCGGTTGGACTGGAAGCCGACCCCAACATAGTTGGGAAAGAGCTAGGCAGATGATATAGAATCGAACTTTCACTTCAAAGAGTATTTGGTACATATTACTCACAGATCTCACTGAAGTAAAGAGTGCATAAATAGATGAAAAGTCTGTCCGTGACAACATCTTAAAAACATGTTAAAGAAAACTCACAAGACAAATTAAAACCCCAAAAAAATACAGACACCAAGTCAGAACCCGCCTAATTCACCTCACTGTCACTCGATGAACATTCTTTACTTACACTCATGAAACCACGCATGAAGATGCTTTATCAAAGGAATTGAGGACTCAAAGCCCTTCACACTCCTCGAAACTTGACTTTTATTTATTTTTCTTTCAAAAGAAAATGATGAAATGCTTCACGTTTTTCCGTTAACTCGCGTTTGGGACAAAAAGGTACAGAAGGTCGGTTTCATACAAGGAGGTTAAACGCACGCACACATAGATACGCTTCGGGTATAGCAGGTGCAGGCGCACTCGCGACTGGCATTTACACATTTGATATTATTATTAAAAAAAATAAAAAATTGTTAATAATTTCATTTAAGGGGGATGCGCCAGGGTAGCCCGCGAAATTCAATTTTTTTTACGTTTTTTGCAATTTGCAGGTCGGTGTAAAATTGTATGTTGATCTAAATATGGTTTGCGCACGTAACAAATATAGATTTACAGAATTATAAACATTAGAATCAGCAATACAACTCTCTAAGTTCATGATATTTAGATCAACATACAATCTAACACCGACCTGCAAATTGCAAAAAACGTAAGAAAATTTGAATTTCGTGGGCTACCCTGGCGCATCCCCCTTAAAATAAATTTTAATACATTTTTATAAATTAAATTAAGAAAAAAAGAAGACAGATCGCCCTATATGTGCCTGCGACGGCTTTCGTTACTCTGTCTTTTACAATGTTTGTAAATATGTGAGCACCATGTATCTATCACATAATTGATTATGTGCCATTACTTCATTTATAATTCTTTTTACTTATTGTAGTATAATATAATTTTATTCTAGGTGCATCGTTTTCAAATATAATTATATAGGTTGACTGGTCATTAGTTGGTACATTTATGTACGCATAAATCGTCAAAATGTAGAGCTGTTAACAGCTGTTTTTTTTTTTCGAGATTTCTGGTTTGGTCCCATAGTGGAAGTTGTTCAAAATGATACGTAAAGTCACGTGTTTCAGTATCGGCCACTTATTAACAGTCACCTCATATAAATAATGTATACAAAATATTTTTAAAAGAGTAACAGTGGAGTTTCTTACCAATTCAAAAACCTTTATGTGCCATTTGAAATAAATTATTTGATTCTGACTTTGACTTCGCTCGCTGTACGGAGTCGGCCTTCTGTATCATATATTATTATTTTATGCTTTCAGGTCCACGTAATGTTATTTTTCTGTAGAGCACCGATTTATTTTTCGATACACAATATACTACTTGGGAACTGAGTGACTGTGTCGGACGTTAGTTGAATTGCCTATTATGTTGTATGGGTAGAGACTCGATAAAATAGTTCTTGGTACCAAATAAAAGTGCCGTGAAATTGGGAGGCTATTGAGCGAAAAATGTCTAGTGAATTGATTGAATACAATATTATAAATTTCATTTTAGTTTTTTTTAAATTAGCTTATCTGTTGGCTTAATCAGTCCATAATGTTCCCAATGCTGGGACACAGACCTCCTCTCTGTGAGAAGGAGTGGGCCGTAGTCCACCACGCAGGCCCACTGTGGGTTGGTAGATGTCACATGTCTTCGAATTTTTGTTCTAGGACATGCCAATTTCTCACGATGTTTTCCTTCACCGTTTTTTTTAAATTATTGTTAGCAAATAATAATAACACCATCACAAAGAAAAAACTTTCATGAACAATCTGTAGTGTTTTGTTGGGATCATATTGAAATTATCAGATTTCAGTTTATTTGCTATTCATGGATACTAACATAAAGTATGACAGACCAGGTGCCGTATTATGAAGTATTAATGCCACCATTTTTCCAGTGTGAGAGAGAGACGGAGCTAGACAAGGCCGCTAGCACCATCCCGTTTTCACAGTGGAATAATGATGGCATTAATACTTTATAATACTACCCCTGACAGTTAAAATAAAATTGGTGTACCTACCCTCATAAAACAATTAAACAATCTGCCTAGCCTTTTCACAACTATGGTGGGGTCGGCTTCCAATCTAACCGGATGCAGCTGAATACCAGTATTTTACATGAAGCGACTGCCTATCTGACCTCCACAACCCTGGGAAATGCGATACTCCTTGGTAAGACTAGTTGTCAGACTTTCGGGCTTCTGACGAACCGTAACGACTGTCAAAGATCCACAAATGACAGCCGGGGCCAACGGCTTAACGTGCTTTCCGAGGCACGGAGGAGTCTTGGTATGTAAAGATCCACCACCACCAACCCCGGCAAGCGTAGCTTAACCTGAGGGATTGACCCGCGCGGCGGTTATTACTTAGCTACGAGCTCCTCCCCCATAAAACAATACAAACTAATTCCATAAAAATAACTAATCTAGCCACAAACAATGTATTTAGTTCTACTTTCCAGACCCTAATGAATGAGTTTTAATAACAAATATTACAATGCGATTCCAATCTATCACTATAGGGTTGCGGAGGTATTAGCTTGTTATTGTTATATCAGTCAGATCTGTATGGGGTTGGAATAATAATATTTTTCTGTAATTTATTGTAATAACACTTCATACGCTATGATTAAAAGGGGCGTGGGCGAGTTTATTGCATAGGGTTCACTTGAGATAGATTTTTGGTATTTTTTGTACATTATTGGCTAATACGTAATATTGAAACGTGATTGACAACCAACAAAATCAGTTCATTAAGGCTCGTGCAAACTGGCACGATATCGCGCCTGTTTGTGGGAGCCTTTACAAGTCCAGTTTTTTTTTTTTTGCGAACAATTAAATTCTATTTACCAGATTGACTACTAACTTAAATTATCCGTTAATCACAACTGTCATTCTTTGATAGGTATATGAAAATGCTGTAACACACTAGTGTGTCAATTGAAAAACATTTTTTCCTTGGCTGTATGTTACCTACTTGTAAAATATAGAGGCTCAGATGCCTTGGAGTGAATACAGTAACTCTATCTTAACTAATATTATAATTGGCATTTATGAGTGAGTTTGTTTGTTACGCTTTCAAACTAAAACGGCTGAACGGATTTTGATGAAATTTGGCACACGGGTAGACCATGACCGGGAATAGGACATAGAATACTTTTTATCCCGAAATTCGCACGGGATTGAGACTTACGCGGGTGAAACCGCGGGGCGCAGCTAGTTTAAATTTGATTTTTGTAGAGACTTTAGCAGCACAGGATACGAAACGGAACTGAAAGAGGAGCAGACAGAGTAGTCAAAGAGACCAAAATATAAATTACAAATTTCAAATTCTTCACAACCAATCCATAATAAATACAGTCTATTAATATTCTGCGCAAGGAATCACAATAACCACAATATTTATATCATTACCTATAAACCTATAAAACATAACTCATTGCTCCGACCGGCCATAGAGATGGGAAGAATACCGCGATTATTTATTTGTATTAATTGGATAGATCATATCGAAGCCATATGTATTATTCATTTTACATCCCCGCCGTATATTGTGTTCACCATTTTGTTTTACTTAATTGAATTTACGTGGAATACCGGATTAAAGTGCGGTACGGAGAAATGATGGATGGTGAATTTTTTTCGTGTTTGGATAAATATGACGTGTGGGTGGTGATTGAGTTAAGAACTTTTGGTTACATCGTGTCTTATTAGGAAAAAAAATAATCTAAATTACTACATTTTCTTCGGTGTCGTTTGTTGTAAGTTTATAAGGCCACGATTTGTATTTAGTAGGTAATAGAAGAGGACTTGATGTGTCACCATAAGGGCGGCAAAACACAAAAAAAAACTTCTCAATCAATCAATCTGCCGAGCCTATTCCCGAATATTTTGGTCGTCGGCTTCCAGTCTAACCGGATGCAGCTGAATACCAGTATTTTACATGGAGCAATAGTCTATCAGATCTCCACAACTGGGTAACTGGGTAATACGATACCCCTTGGTAAGACTGGTTGTCAGACTTTCGGGCTTCTGACGACCAGTAGCGACTGTCAAAGATCCACGAACGACAGACGGGATCAACGGCTTGACGTGCTTTCCGAGGCACGGAGGAGTCTCGGTATGTTAAGATGGTCATCCATCCACGGCCCAACCTGGCAAGCGCAGCTTAACCTGACGAATCGAGCCGAGAAAAAAAAACATCTCAAAAACGTAAAAAGTTGACTATTTCCATAATAGATGATACTAATTTTAGAAAAAAAAAAGGCGAACAAGCAAAAATATACAAGAACCATATCAGATGATAAAATTTATCAAATGCGAGCAAAGATGAACGGGCCCGGAGTCAGCGGTCACAGGCATAAAAACTTTATGACTAGGGTTGTCATAGAACAAAATCGCTCAAGATATCCCAGGTATAAGGTAATCCGTCTAGCTAAATCAAAGGCTAAAACCCCAATTTTCCAACTAAGGACGCACCTACCCAGATTTTTAGTACCACGAAATTTTGGGGACCTTCCATAATGTCGGTTCGTACTATGAATCTTCGTCTTTTTTGGGATTATTTGAAATTTGGTTGGTTGGCCAGCCCTATTTTAGTCTGATAACAATCTAAGCGCATGTCCCCAGAATGCATTAAGCCTGAAAAAGGGTCGTCCATTTGTCAAAATGTGGCATTATCGGTACGGGAATCCGTCATCGAGACTGGGACAATATATTGGGCATATCTCACGGAATCTTACAAACAATATCTTGGTAAAAAAATCTGGTAAGCGTGAGCTGAGGTAAGTGCTGAGGATCTATCGGTTTTCGGTATTTGATTTTGATATTGGTCTGATGTAATCATTGTTTGTTCTCTGTATTTGTCGTACGGCAATTTATTACTAGATTTCCTGATAAATGGTAGAAAGTTTAAATATGTATGTGTGGCTTTACGTACAGAATATTGGTTTTACAAACAAATTACTTGAACTTCTGACCATATTCAGACCGTAATTTCGCAGGAAACCTTTCTACACAGATTTAATTAAACTCATTTACAGTTTTTTCAAACGTAACAGAAATACTTATATTATGAAAATAAAATGAATTTATCTTATAAACACGACACCAACGAAAAAAAAACAAAACACTTTTACAAAAAAAAAAAAAACAACCGACTTCCAAAAAAAATACCTCCAAAAACACTTCCAAAAAGGGAAAAAATAACTTTGATTTCGGAAACCGGTGTCTATGGTTTTCAATTTTCTTTTTTTTCCCTCTATAAAGTTTTTTTTTTTTAATAAACCTACCCCACACAAATTCGAATACCACTACCTGCTATGTAAATAACAGTGACGGAGTAACTTAAAACATCGTCCAGTTATACTAAGTGGGAAAAATACGTAATATTGCAGCTAACTCAAAAACTAAGCAAGCAAAGTTAATTCAAAATTAGCGGACTAACAAACATCCAAAAAATAAAAAACATATTGACGAACCTCTTCCTTTTTTAAGTCGGTTAAAAAGGGTTTTACCTAACCAACACGGGACCCCAAGCTCTCCAAAATTATATTCAAAAAGCAAGCTCTGTTTATCGGCTTGTCTATCTGGCGAAGGTAGCCGATTCGTCAATGCCCCTTCTTTAATTAATAAAAGAGTCTTTCTTTTGAGAGAGGAAAAAAATGAATGAAAACCTTAATTAATTTGGGTCGGCCAAAGTTTCGTAAATTATGATCATCGGTCGCCCCTTAAGATTTGCAATGGTAAGGCATTTTTTTTGTTTTTTTTTGGTTGGGATATTGGAATAAAGCTGGTTGGATAAAATATTTGGGGTAGCTTGTTTTGCTTAATGAAAAGTGAAGGGGCCTTACCACAAAAACTTAGACACTTATTCTACGCGTGTTTAATGTCGTGGTTTTATAGGTTGATTCACACATATCACTGAAGCCACCGTTCCGACACAGTTCCGACACAGTACCGGCACAGTGCAAAATATTCTTTCATAGATTCTCTATGAACGCATCCCTCACTTGACAGTGTCAGTGTCTCAGTACTAGTGCTGATGCCTGATGCATGAGAATGTATGAAAGAATATTTTGCACTGTGCCGGTACTGTGTCGGAACGGTGGCTTCACTGATATGTGTGAATCAAGCTTTAGTCAAACTCCATACAGAAATGTCATGTTTAAAAGGAGTTTAAGCTAAACAGCTGATAAACACGGTTTAGTGGTAATAAGGCGGGTGTTTAAGGAAGCATGTTTGATTAAAAATAATTTATGGATTAAGGAAAGGATTTCTTTGACTTTGGGCCAATCAGCAAATAAAAAAGTATAAAGTAGGTAGGTACTTCATACAAGGCGGACCGATGACCTTGTGTAGGCCGTAAGAATCCGCTGGATACAAGAATCACAGAACCAGTCGAAGTCACGATACTTGAGCCTATGTCCAGCAGTGGACGTATTTCGGCTGAAATGACGACCAAATGTAAAGAATATGAGATGCTCATCTGATGTTAACCTGTAAAGAGGCCAGTAACAATGACACTAATTGTCAAACAGAGACCACAAATACAAATCCAACGAAAAACGACACACAAAAAACTCATTATCATACAAAAATTAACTCATTATTTAAAGACAAGTTTAAACCCACAAAGAAGAAAAAGATTCTAAGTATTTAAATAATAACTTGTCTGGATTTACATAAGGCCTTTTAAAGCGAGACGTAAGCACAGATCGTATAATATGCGCATACTTAAGAAGTGCTGTGTCATCCAGAACAATTAGTGTTGTACGTTCTTTGTTTTAGTTCTTGGGTCCTTTACGTATCAAAGGGTTAAGACTAGAACGGATGAAGTTCAATATGTAAGACTTTGGGGTGATCTTGTTATTAATCTAAAGGCCAATCCTCGTAATTCAAAGCATTTTTAAACAGATGTATTGAGCAAAGTGTTTTCCCTGAGCAATATAAAATTGCTCGTGTTTTGCCCATATTAAAAAAAGGCTCCAAATTAGATGCGAAAAACTATAGACCCATTTCACTATTACCGGTATTCTCTAAAATATTTGAAAAGGTAATGAAAGATAGGCTTGTCAAACATTTGACTAAACACAATATCATTAGCTATCAACAGTTCGGGTATCAAAGAAGCATAGGAACCATTGATGCAATAGACTCACTAGTGGATGATGTGGTTAGCAAATTGAATAATAAAGGAAAAGTGGCAGGACTATTCCTAGATCTTAGCTCTGCCTTCGATACTGTTGAACATAAAATCCTTTTAGATAAACTAGAACACTATGGGATAAGAAATAACGTCTTAAAGCTTTTCAGTTCTTACTTACAGGATAGATCACAGTATGTCGAAATTAAGTCAGTTGAAAGCAGGCATGAAAAAATTAACAAATCCAAGCTTGTTAGAGTACAAAAGGGAGTTCCACAGGGCTCAGTCTTGGGTCCAATATTTTTTATAATATTCTTAACGACTTAGCAAACTATATGTATAAGATAGTACCAGATATCAAAATGGTTATTTTTGCTGATGACACAAGTGCCGCTATGAACGATATCTCTGTAAGGGACTTAGAAAATAAAGTAAATCATGCACTGTCTACTTTTGAATATTGGTTTTCCACTAACAATTTAAAACTCAATGTGGAGAAAACTAAATGTATGCTATTCAAATCAACTGTGAGGAATAATGATAGTATTAAAATAGCTTCATTGGGAAATAAAGTGGAAATTGTACAAAATTTAAAATTTTTAGGGATACAAATTGATGCGCTCTTAAGCTGGAAACAAGAACTGGAAGCAATCACAAATACTCTCAGCAGTGCATGCTATGACTTGAGAAGTTTAAGGGATGAACTAACCATTGCTCAGTTACGAAATGTTTATTTTGCCTTAGTTGAGTCCAAGCTGAGGTACAGTATTAAACTATGGGGGAACAGTTATAAATACAACATAAATGCAGCCTTTGTTATGCAAAAAAGGGCCCTCAGAACTATTCTTCGCATAGAGCAAACTGAATCTTGTAGAGAGCATTTTGTGAAATTAAAAATTTTACCTGTACCTTGTCTTTATATTTTGGTCCTACTGAGTAGTTTTCTAAAAAACCTAGAGAAATACGAGACAAAGGAAGAAAGGGAAACTAGGGTGGAAAAGCGCAGGAAAGATTTACCTAATTATTTGCAGCCAAAATTAAATGTTGTCAAACATAGCTCTAAAGTACAGTCTGTACAAATTTTCAATAAATTGCCTTTAGAACTAAAAATTATTAATAGTCCAAGAATATTTAAATTCAAATTAAACTCATTCCTATTGACGAAGTGCTACTATAGTATAGAAGAGTTTTTTAGGGACAAAAATAATGCCACAGTGTAACTTGTTTATTGTTTACGTCTAATTCTTGACATGTTATTTTTTTTTTTTTTTGATTGAGTTGATGTCTTATTTTAATTTTTGACATTTTATCTATTTATTGATTGTAACTTTTTATTGATTATTATTATTATTCCGTGTATTCTTTAACTTGTAATTAATTGTAACTTTTATTGATTATTATTAATCCTGTATTCGACACAAATGTATTTTTGTTCAGAATAAATAAATAAAAATAAATAAAAAATAAAATTCAAAATCTAGAGTGCACGCAAGATAAGTATGCGCGCAACTGGTGGCGCTGGCGTGCTAAATTCTATACTGTAATATTTAAAATATTTAATCTATATTAATAACTAGATGATGCCCGCAACTTCGCCCGTGTGGATTTCGGTTTTTATATACTAATACCTTCCTCGAGAACCACTCTATCCATTGGTGAAAACAGCATGAAATACGGTGCAGTAGTTGTTGAGTTTACCGCGAACAGACAGACAGACAGACAGACGCGGCGGAGGACTTGTTCCGATTACAGCCGCGCGTAGACTTCTCTTGCGCGTAGTCTTGTCAGAATCTCATCTCAGCGACAATCAATGTCAAAAACATGTCAATATTGTAGGTAAATTAAAATCATTTTTGACAGACTGAGACAGATTAAATTGCGAACGTTGTTAGAAATACAGGAATTGCCACTCTGATCTTTGCCATAGTGAGATAGTGAATTTTTGGGGACTTTAGCAGTATTTTGGAAAATACAATAGACGTAGATATATTTAGTAACCTATTCCGCTGAACTATTCTTCAAGAGTTATAAATAACCCTGTAAGAAATCGACACGTGTTTCACCTCTCAACGAGGCATCCTCAGGATGACGATTGACCAATTGCAAACCAGAACACGACGTGTTGCCACACCGAGCGCTGGACGCAGTGCGCGTCCGGTTTTTTATGACTCTTGAAGAATAGTTCAGCGGAATAGGTTACTAAATATATCTACGTCTATTGTATTTTATAATGGATTTCCCCAAAGTCACGCCTGAATCAATTAACTATCAGTATTTTGGAGGAAAGCCTGAAGTATGTGTCTTGTATTTTAAGTCTTATTAATCATTAGCAGTGCTAAAATTGTTTTCTCATTCAGGACGAATTCAGGGCCTCATTAATTCTTGCAGAAAGTATAAAGATACTTTTTTGTTTATAAATGTAAGTCAACATTGTAATGCTTATTATTATGGTTTGTGATAGTTTGCACATTTCATTAAGTACTAGCTGCGTCCCACGGTTCCACCCGTGTAAGTCTCGATACCATGGGAATATTGTAATAAAATGTATCCTATGTCCTATTCCAGTTCATGGTCTACCCATGTGCCAAATTTCATCCAAATCCGTTCAGCCGTTTTAGCGTGAAAGCGTAACAAACAAACTTACTTTCGCATTTATACATTTATAATATTAGTTAGGATTTCTACAAGTTTGAACAATTGTTGATGGTTGTTACATTTTCATATCGAGCAGGACAGAAACATGCTGTATTCGCACTCTCCCATATAATAACTTTTCAAATATTGACACAGTTTACCAGTTAATACCACCTCACGCTATCCGGACATGTCAATATGTACTAGCCAGTGCGTTTCTGTGTAATTTACCAGATTATTTGCATATTATATTATGCTGCTTGGTTGGTCTGGTGGTCGCACGTGCTACTGCAGAGCAAGAGATCCTGGGTTCGATGCCCAGGTCGCACAAAGTGTAATTGGGTTATCCATCAGGAATTTCTCAGTACCAGCCCGGAGTTTGGAAGTTGTTGGTATGATACCCCCGACCCCCATGCCTCGAAAGGTACGTAAAGCCTGCTAGAATGGATAACCGTGCTAACCGTAAGCTATGAAAACCATTTAAATACCAAATACTTTGCTAAAACCTTCAGATTTTGTTAGATCTGATTTTTCCTGTTTAAACGGTGTAATTTAAAACTTAAAAAGGGGTCATTGTACTCATCATTATGAACAACTAGCGTCCACCCGCGGGTTCGCCTGCGTTGTCGATAAAAAGTAGCCTATGTCCTTTATCAGGCTCTAGACTATCTGTGTACCAAATTTCATTTAAATCGGTTCAGTAGTTTTGGGGTGAAAGCGCGACAGACAGACAGGCAGAGTAACTTTCACATTTATAATATTAGTCTTCAATTGTCTAACTATCGCGGTTCATGAGATACAGCCTGGTAACAGACGGACAGACATACAGACAGACAGACAGCGGAGCCTTAGTAATAGGGTCCCGTTTAACCCTTTGAATACGGAACCCTAAAAACGATTTAGATAAGGGGGAGTGGGGGCTTGCTACGTCACCGGTTAGTATAAAATCTACCGGCCAGTGACGTCATGCCAAATTTTAACTCAATGTATTGCTTAAATTTTTTTGAATACGTTAAAGAAAGATAAATTCGTGTCCAATATTTTTTACTATTATACCACACGGACAAAAAAAACATTTTTAGTTAACATCCCTATTGGCTCAATTATATTTTTTTCTTTTATACTTTACTAGCTGATGCCCGCGACTTCGCCCGCGTGGATGTCGGTTATTATATACTAAAACCTTCCTCGAGAACCACTCTATCTATTGGTGAAAACAGCATGAAATACGGTGCAGTCATTTTTGAGTTTATCGCGAACAGACAGACAGACAGACGCGGCGGAGGACTTTGTTTTATAATGTGTAAGGATTGTACTTTGTTTTGTAACTAACTAACTCACACAGTGTTAGTTACAAGGCGGATGCTGCCACTCACTCACCTGGTTAACCCACTCAAGCGGCTTTTGACACCTACAGGAAGCAAAGGGGTGGTCCGTCTGTCGCAACAAATAAACGTAGGTATTTTTCCAAATAACCAATTTGTACAAAAATGGTTAAAGGTTAAGATTATCCCACACTGCTAAATACTTTCCGATAAACTTGGACCACCCGACGATTCTGGGAAGGGTGACGAATATCGAGAAATTGGTCCGACTACAACTTAATTTTCCGTATAAAATAGGTGTTGATATTTAAATATTAATAAGCGCCTAAGTTTGCACCTTAAACTAAACTATCAATCAGTGAAAATTGAACCTTATAGAAAAGCTTTAAAGTTCGAATTCCAGTTTTAAAGTGCATCCTTTCCAAGATTTGCAAACGTACGCGGATTCTCTCGCACGAGAAAATTACAACCATATTTGGCGCTTCATAAAGTTCATTATTCTTCGTTTATAATATTCAGATTCTAGGACCTACGTCTGGTTTGAATTAGGCATAATAATTATAAAGTGGTTGACATCTTAATAATTTTGTCGGTGGAGCTAACCACAGAATAGAGATGTTGCTGCTCCAATTCCATGAAAATGGTGTATAAAACAAAATCGAAACGATAAAACTTTATGGTAGTGTCTTAATAAAAAAATCTTTGGGTTTTACGTGTCGCCATTAACGTAGCTTATTAAAAAATATTTATAATACCTTCGGCGAGAGGTAAGCGACCGCAAATTTCAAGCGTGGTAAATAAATTAAGCAGTTTCATCGATTTTATTTCTTTTTGATTCGTATCGATAAAATTCGGATCTGGACACCCGGTGAGAGGTGTCAGTTTTTATCGATAACTAATTATGTGGAGTTGGTGATGTCTTAATCATGTTGGAGGTAGGTCTGACCGCAGGATTTAGCGCGGTAGGTGATCTGGCTGAGTGGTGACGCGTAGTCGGATGAGTCAGAGGTAAGTTCGTTCACAAATGATTGAAGTTTATATATCTATGCTAGCTGTGCTGCTGGGGAGTTTGTTGCGCCACTTCTTCTTCCCAGCTAAAGCACTAGGAAGTGGTGAAAGGTGGGCGTTTTGGGGGACTGTCTGATGTAATTTTGACGTTCGAAAAGTGCTGATTCTCAGCCTAGTTTGAATAAATGACTTTTGATTTTGATTTTGATTATGTTCTTCTTCTTTTTCGCTTCGCTCTTGACAGAGCGGTCGTGGTCACGATGATTTTTTCCAATCGCAGGTGTATATATCTATGTTACTGTACAGAACAACGTTACGGTTATTGTTAATTTGGCGCAGGCATGGGTTGGTGTGGAGCAGGGGTGGTCCAGTGGTAATGGCCACGACTGACGACTTGTAGGTAGTTTCGAACTCACACAGGCTTTACTTTGTGTAATTTATTTATCACCTCTGCTCTCAAATGGTATTACATCGTGAGGAAACCGGCAAGACCTAAAATAAAAAATCCGAAGACTTGTGACATCTATTAGTGGTCATGGGTTACGGCCCACTCCCTCTCATTGAGAGGAGGCCTGTGTCCCAGTAGTGGGAACATTATTGGCTAACTATGCTGCTATGCTGAACCGTTTCTGATACAGTCATCTCTTTGAAAATAGAGACTGAGAAGGCAAGCTAACTGAAAAGACAGCTGTGCTCCTGGAGAGTTTGTTGCGCCACTTCTTCTTCCCAGCTAAAGCACTAGGAAGTGGTGAAGGGTGGGCTTTTTGGGTGACTGTCTTATGTAATTACTACGCGATAAACTCAAAAACTACTGCACCGATTTTCATGCTGTTTACATCCACGTGGGCCAGTCAGCTAGTTTATATAATAAAGAAATAAGCCTCGTTATCACTATATTTATAACATCAATTTCGTTGAATATTAGTGACAACAGTAAAAAATTAATTCAGTAGCCGATGCCAGCTGTTACGATGTATCAGGGCTATATATTAAATTATTATTAAATCCCTGGTATTTTGGTATTAGCGCTATAAATCTACACTGATCTGGTGATCAAAATATAGTGAATATTAGTTAATCATATGCTGGTTTAGAGAAGTGGAAGAGTGAAGTTATTCGTAATAACTTCATCCCTCTGGATAGATCGTTCAATTCATAGTGTACTTTCTGAGTTTATCTTGAAAATTAATGAAATCGCTGAAGGAAAACATCGTGGGGTCTACTCTGTAAGCACTAAATACGTAGTTTCTTCCGAAGTTACGCTGTATCACTTACAAAAATAGATTAGTTCAGAGTTCGAACTAAAACTGCATGACAATACGACTTGACAGTTGTCCTTATACAGATGTGTTTTTGACGGATCAATTACTTTCGGACGGGCCCGTATTTTAGTTGGCGGACCTAGAAAAAAAAAAAGCTCGGCAAATTAAAAACATATTAAAAGTATACTTTACTGTGGAAAAGTGTAAAATAGGGGAGGGGCCTACGTGTGGGTCCTCAATCAACCAAAGTCGATTGTGAGTAACGCAATTTTTTTTTGATAACGCACGTAATCCTTCTAGAGAAGATTAAGCGTTATTGTAGTGTAAAAAATATGAATGTTTCTTTTTTCATTGAAATAAATAGTTAGATTTTTTTTGTTTTTTTAAAGTAGATACCCTTTTTTTTTTTTTTGATGTTTGGAAATCATCCAATGACTTCTCCCGCTCTGGGCGGAGCGGAAGGGCGTGTCAGACTTTTACTGACTAAAACCCACCCGTGTTCCTTCATTTGCCTGTTGCCAAGGTCCCGGTATCCCTTTCGGACTTTCCCGCAACCCTGGCAGGCATCGGTCCTAGCGGACCCCGCTAATTGTGCTGACATCTCTTTGAGGCGCGCGTGGAACACGACGCGCCATCGACCCGGGCCTGGTCCCCCTGGACTTATAGTTAACTTAGCTGCACCCAGCGGTTTTACCTGCGTAAATCTCGATCCCGTGAGAATATCGGGATATAAAGTATCCTATGTCCTATTCCAAGTCATGGTCTAACCATGTGCCAAATTTAATATAAAACCGTTTAACCGTTTTAGCGTGAAAGCGTAACAAACAAACAGACTTACTTTCGAATTTATAATATTAGTTAGGATATAAGTCTGAAATCGCAAACCCCTCTTGAGCAAGCGTGATGATCAATACTCGTGCCTTCTCTGTCTGAGAAAAGGCCTTTGCCCAGCAGTGGGACAATAATAGGCTGGTATTATTATTATTATCATCTAGACTGTTTAGAAAAGGATGGGTTTGTATGACACATACATGTGAAATGGTAATTTTAATGTAGAGTCTGTTGTCTATTCGTTAACAATAGATTGTTTACCTGCTGGTAAAGCACTCTAAAAACCAACAACAGGAATAACTAAACATGATTTGAAAACATAATGAAAAAAATATTGAGATAGGGATGTTCAAAATGAATCCTAAGTGCTCGGTGACAAGACGCCGCGACCGCTGCGCCGCCGCGCCGCCACCGCGCCGCAACCGCGCCGCCACCGCCGATCGCCAGCTGGTTGCAAAAGTGCACGCGCTTTATAATACTTTAATTAATCAAGTAGAACGGCGCGGCGTCCGAAAGGCGAAGGCGCGGTGGCGGTGCGGTGGCGGCGCGGTGGCGGCGCGGTGGCGGCGCGGCGGCGGCGCTGTCACGGCGTCGTCATTACGCCGAGCATTAAGGCACTACTTGAAATTATGTTCAGGTTAACAAACGGCAAAAAAGCTATAATAACAGTACACGAAACAGTTAATTATGACACAAACCATCTTCAATTAATACGAAACATCAAATATTCAAACTTAATCCAAACGTAAACAAAGATTAGCATACACGAACGTATAAACCACACAAAACGCCTAATTTTCAAGTCATTACCGTACCGCTATTTAAAACACAGGCCCTTGCATGAACGCGCGACGTAAACGTAAAGTAAATTCGAACGATTTTGTAATCGAAAATACAACAACAATCTTTTCCTATAACATTACGGTTTAACTTTTTGCGACAAGCGCAATGAGTCAATCAATCTACCCAGCCTTTTCCCAACTATGTTGGGGTTGGCTTCCAGTCTAACCGCACGCAGCTGAATACCAGAATTTTACATGGAGCGACTACGCCTATCTGACTTCCACAACCAAGTAACTGGGTATGATATCCCTTGGTAAGACTGGTTGTCAGACTTTCGGGGGCTTCTAACTACCGTACGTAACGACTGTCAAACGCACAATGAGTACGGCTTATACTTAGATTATAATTATTTAGATTATGAATATAGTCTTAAAACTAAGTTTATATCATGTGCGAAATGACTATTATCAATTTTAAAATCGTTTGTATTTACGTAACGTTTACTCCGCGCATTCATGCTAGGCCTACAGAAAATTAAAGTAAAGAGAAAGCTAACACTGTAGTGACAGATGCGACTATGCGACTATCAGGGCAAGATTCACAGATGGCATTTAGACTGTACTTTAAAAAGAAAGAATAATAGTTTTTTCTGTAGAAAAGAGAGGCACATAAAAAAGTAAAACAATATAAAGTAGTCAAAAGCCTGTAAGTAAATATATACGAATGTGAACAATATTTAATTATTTTAGTATAGTTCAAATGTTCTATTCGAATAAATCGTATGTACATTCGACTATTAAACGAATATGAACAAAAAAAAACATTCAAAATATTAACATTTTATTTCACATAAACAAACCTATATAAACCAATCATCATGTACACGGTTCCAATTGGTCGATTCCTATGGAGAAGAACCGCAAGGAATTCCACGGTCACTCTTTTAAAAATATGAGCTTTTAGAACGTTTTCAAATTACAGTGTTAATGGGAGGAGCATAGACAATAGGTATTATATTATATTATATCTATAATTTAAACTTTATTTATTTAAACTTTTCGCACTCAAAAAGGTACAAAGGCGGACTGAATACCTTCGGCAGTAAACCAAGCTAGGGAGAGTAGATATACAATGCATATGAATAAGAATTTATTAGGGATGCTTACTTTACTTATCATAGTAAAGTCAAAGAGCGGTCTGTGAGTCCCGCCCTCAGAATGTTAATGTTTCGAAACGGATACAGTTAAGTTGCCGGCAGATTCGGAGTTTTCTAACAATGTTTACTGACAAACTTACAAAGATGTGTACTGAGAATTTTAATTTCTACGTTTCTTGGAAAAGACAAAGGTATTATGAAACCTTCTGCTGGAAGATTAAGTCAACTTAGTCTTGTGTTTCGGAGAGAATTGCTATTGACTAAATTAACTTTATACACACTCAAGTAGTTTTACATGTTGTAAGTTACAGTCAATCAATCAATCAAATCAGCTTATCGTAGTCCACTACTGGACACAGGCCTCTCCCAGGCTGTGCCACACCACCCTGTCCTCCGCCTTCCGCATCCAGTCGGTCCCAGACAACTTTTTAAGGACGGGGGTCCATCTTGGAGTCCCACACTACGATTGCCGATACGCGGTCTTCATTCTATAACTCGTATGCTCCACCAGCCATTGGTCCTTTGACAAGCCAGCCCACTGCCACTTCAGCTTACTTACTCTGCAGGCTATGTCGGTAACTCCGGTTCTTTTAATTTACATTTCAAAAGAGTATTTGGTCAAAATCATTCTTTTGGTACCGAAATTAACATCTAATGGACAGCTTTTTTTTCACTCATAATTTATCTCAAAACCTGAACATTGTCGATAATTTAGACACACTCTAAGTAACATACTTATATAATAAGTGCTAATTTTATTCAAATTCAAAACCAAAACTCGGTTGAAGGAATCAAGATCCGTCAGAACTAATCCTAAGATGAAACACCACACTATTTCATTAGTAACATTATGACAAATTTTTACTAATTTGATAAAACGAGGCAAATATGTTTATTCATGACTAAAAACAAAACTAGACGCAAGATCAGATTAGATAAAATATATACCGTCTAACGTTACGAATATTCGTATAAAATATTCAAGATTAAAGAGGGAATTTTTAGAGACCTCTACGTTGTTAATCCGGGTCGCTTAAACCGTTTTTATTAGACTCGCAAACAAGGATACATTAAAAATGGTGTATTAAGAGGTCTGACTGCTTAATTATGGAACAAAGTGTGAAAATAAAGTAAGATAGTGATGTTTGTTGAAACTAAACACTCGGAGGATTACACCCAATTGCAAAAAGACAAATACTAATGCCCAATTACGTAATGGATCATTAACGCAAATGATTTCATTAGTTTCATCAAAAACCGTTTAAATCGATTATAATGTTATTTTCTGCAACAAGACAATGGAAGATTAGTATTTAATGACAGCTTTAAAAGTTAAATTTTGTTTCTACAACTGGCTCTAAGTCTAGTAATTTAACAGGCTGTTACTTACCCTAAGCCTTGATACAGATTAATAACATGTGAATTACATCTTACTTCAATCTTCATTTGTTTTATCAACGTTCCTAGGAAAGCTGTTACGTCATAATATTTTAACGACTGTCATGAATCTGTCATTTTCACCAGTACCTACTACCTATTTGACATTATGGTGTGAAAGAACGCTCCACATTTGAAAAGCCCTTATTGTGTAACCATTTTCTGCTTTTTTTGGAAACAAAACCTTTACTCCAACACCAGATAGTTTCACTAAATCAATTAAACATTCGTTGATGTCTAAAGTAAACCTTATTCTACTGGAAAAGCCAAAACACTTACTGGTTCCGTGTCGCAAGTCTCCAAATCCGGTATAGGATCGTCCCCGCAATAATATTCCGCTTGTAGGAATGGTGGGCGAGGAGGTGGTGGCAACAGGAACTCCGGCGGAGGGCCAAGACAGTCGCACTCCGTCAGATCTGTGGGCTCAATCTCCCACATCGCGTAATCTAACTTAACACTACTCACAACCTTCTCACTGATATCACTATCACTTAAATAACCACTAGTATCACGTTTGTCGCGTTTCACTTCATTTGAAGTCCTCTCTTTAATTAAATTCGCTATGTAAAGTTCGTCGTCCACGTCGCTCCATACGTTTTTTCTAACCTCCTCATCTTCCAAAGTGTCTTCTAAAGAATCATATAGTGGCGCTATAACACTATCGCTGACTCTGTCTGTGTAGTCTGAGTTTTTGTTTCCTCCAACTGTACTTCCAAGAACATCTTGGTCTCCTTTCTCACTGTCAGCATTCAAGTCACGCGCTTGCTTATATTTGTCGTTTCTATTGAAAACATTTTGATATGTCCAAACAGCGTACGATGACGCTTTAATTGGACCCCTGTTGTATCTTTCGGCCATACGCAGTCTTCTTTCAAGTTATCTGCAACAATAAAAACATATTTATTTATAAACGAACGCTTAAATCGAAAGGCCATTACTGGCTAAAAAAAAAAATTATCTGACGGACAACGTATCAATTTTACAGTGGTATCAAACTACTTATTATTTAATGGAAGAGCTAACACCTCATTTTGTTTAACAAAGCACCCGCAATTAGAACCTACCATTGGTGTGAGTACAATGGGAGAGGGACTGCTATCGATATCATCGGGTGCTCCGTTCTCTGGTTATTTTAATTTATTTTTTATCGCATCAAATTGGATGGACGGGTTTCTAGCTATGGACTCGGTATTCCGCCGCTATCACGATGTACCCGTCAGTAAGGCGGTTTCGAAAGTTTAAAGTTCATCGTTTTTTGATATTTAATTTTGATCAAACTACGGTTGAGTGTAGGCGAATAATTGGGTTTTGATTTCTTATTTTGTTGAACAAAAAGTTGAGTAGCTGCATTGTAGGAAGCGGGAAAGTATCAAACATAATTTATTACTCCCATGGGTTTGACTTCCGTAACAAATTAATGGTTGACGTTAATATTAATTGCATTTATAAACAAGACATTAAATACCTACGTGAGTTTATGGAAGAAGAGTTTTGTACATAAAACACTCCTACCGAGCTAAACCACTCAAAAAACCATATTTACATAGTTAACCCATTCATTGTAACCCTTAACAGGAAGAAACAATATTTTTCCACAAACACTTCCGCGCTCGTTCAAATGTTTTTCGATAGAGATGTGCCTTCAGTACGCAATTATGCATGCGTAAGGCGTTTCTGAGGAGGTACCGCAAGATTGCGAGGTCTAGGGTCAACAGCGTCAGATAAACCGAAGGTTCCAGCGAATAAAATATTGAGAAGTGTTATGGCATACAAAACAGGGTTTTAGATGCGATTTATGAATGTTTAAAGTACCGTTTGAATGGAAATCTTGAAAGTGAATAATTTAACCATTCTTTCGGTGATTGACACTAATTGTCTCTGTACCTTTATTTCTTTTGTAAGTTCATCAATGATTTCTCGATTAAAGACAGTATTATCTTTATGTTTCATGTCCAAGTTTTCTTGTACAGTTAATTAATAAAGTACTTTCGTAGTAATGTACTTCTTATTGTTGGTTGTTTTCTTTTCATCGTGTACTTATTTAGCTTAAGTTGTAATATCATGAAGAAAAAGCTACATTTAATTAGATTCTCAGTGTAGCTATTATACTGTTATATTCTTTGGTTAACTGCGCCTTTTATTTAAATATCTTTTACGTAGTCTCATTACGTTCCATAACAGTACTATTATAGGCAGCAAAGATTATGAGAACGTCATCTTCACACCTTACCTGTCCATTTCACATTATAACATCATTTTCTTTTTGCATATTCATTGCAGTCTATCAGTGTACAGCATTGAAGGCGTAATCTCCGATACTCCACGTCTCATTAACATTTGGCGCGGTCAGTGGCCACTCGATAGCTGTCAGAGAAACTTTGACAGCGACACAATACTCGACAAGAGCCCTTAAGGAACTTAACGAACCCATTCTATGGATTTTCTCACGTGAATTATTATTGCTAGTGGATAACGGTCTGCGAGGGGTCGCATGTGTGTCGATCGATCGCGTGGAGTGGATGAGTGTAATAAATAGCGTAGAAGTGGGTTATGAGTTTTTAATGCCTGCATTTGATCGAGTTTTAAGTAACGTGGGAGAACCTGGGAATATTTTAATCAAAGAAATACCTCGTATTTGGAAAGGAAATCCATATAACGTCACCAAAACAACAATTAAGTCAATCAATATTATTAAATTTAAAAAGGCAGAATTATACTGAATTATGTATCTATCTATGTAATAAGATACTTAGGTATGACCACAAAATATCGAAGCAATGATTTAGCTATGGTTGGTAATATTATCAAATTATTGAAGACTATTATAATTATGTGCTGTGGTTTACCTTAAGTATTTTATTTCCAACCCTTTCTTCTCATAATTATCACAAAGAACATGAATTTTGTTCATATGAAAGAAAAACATCATCCCACACAAAAGACATTCAGCAAAATGCACCCAGTTCAGGAAAACACAATAAGTTTGAGCAGTAATTCGTAAACTTGGCCGTTTATCATGAGCGTTGTAATAGCCTACTGCCCACACTAGAAAGGTTTATTACTCTCGAGAATCATAATAAATCCATCGAATTTCAAGCTTCGCCCCAAGATAAGTAGCATTCATTGCTTTTATTTTATACTTGTGGTCGATTTTCTATATAAGGTAAGCAATTTAAGTCACTTCATTGGTTAGCTGCTATTTGTGGTGGCATTGCCTTGGCAGCTCAAATAGTACAATAATTGAGATTAGCTTTCAACCATTCAGCTCTTATGGGTGTTTGATTCATATTAGGAATTTGTAATTTATCCCGAGAATTGACAGTAGCTTTGATTATTAATATGTCTAGTTATAGTATTGCGCTGCAAAATAACTAAAACAAACAGGCCAAATTTTTTATGCTGGTGTGCGTGACAGCTTCGTCTTACACTCGCGCCACGTCATTGTGCTGTCATTATGCTTTTCTGTGTGCATTTAGCGGCTAACAGTTGGACGCTATATTTTTCGGCGAGCTTTGATTGTCTATCTAGACATGTTTATATCTTTGGACAGCAGCATTAACCTGTGTATTGGCTATTGCTATTACAGATCAATATCAAATTGTCATACTGTCATTATTATGACAATATGATCTCTGGTTTATTGCACTTATCAGCGGGCACCATTGCAAAAGCAAGCGGGCACGCCCTTTAAACCGGAAAGTTTTATTTAGGTAAGTTCTGTTTACGTTTTTATTTCTACTCAATGTTTTTGTTCGTATAATGGCGTGTGCTAGCTGTCATATGGCAAATAATTTAATTGAATATTTTGTGGTTCGTTATGTTAATTACTTTGCATAAACTTCTTCCCAGCTAAAGCACTAGGAAGTGGTGATGGGTGGGCGTTTTGGGGGATTGTCTTTTAGGGGTATGAGGAACAGGGTGTAAAGTTCACTCATCTACCATAGAAAAGGGAGGATCGTCCGACCAGATGGGTTTTGTGTCTAGCGGGCAACTGCCCAGTGATTGATATTGGATTTTTGTATATATGTTCACTGCACGGTAAACTCTAATTGCGCGATGCAGGATTTTTGTGACGTCAGGATTTTTGTGTGACGTCAGGTCTTTGATGCGTAGTTCGAATGTGGCGATGTAGGTACCGCCACAGTCTTATGTTATTTTGACGTTCAAATTGCTGATTCTCGGTTTTAATAAAAATGGCTTTGGGTTTCGATTACCCACTAGGTACTAAATTTTTACCTAAATAAGAATTTAAATAAGACGACTGCAGATTATTGAATTTTAAATTTTGAACTTGTTGATAGCTATACTCCATTTGAAATAAGATTATATATTTAAATAAAACCTTTTTTACAGCCCGTTCAACCGATTTTGACTTCTATTGCGTTGGTGGCATAACAAATGGCAGCTGCAGTAGACAGTTGATATTGTGTAAACTTTTTTGCTTTTAATGCCATCCTAAATCGGTTGAACGGACTGTAAAAAGGTTTGTTTAAATGTCTAATCTTATTTCAAATGGAGTATAGACGTCTCATTCCTTTTGACAACGGATCATTAGATCTAACGGTAACATTACGTGTTAGGTCCCAAGGTTGACTCCACGCAATTGCAATTAATACGGTTCTGAATACTCTACTTATTTTTTATTTAATTCAATGTCTGAATGATAAAAGTGTTAAGGTAACTATTTAAAGTACAGTTATCTATTGGATATAAATCAAAGTGCCCATTGATGGTTGAGCTGTAATGTAAATGAGCATATGAAGAGTTAGAGGCCTGGTTAAGATGGTCATTTTTAATGTGTTCATTGTCAGAATTAAATGCTTAACATTGTGTTACACTGACAATGAGTACCTACAGGAAGCTAAAACTGTTCACAGTATAATGGATGGTGTAAACAACCTGTTTTTCTAAATATTTATGATCAACTAGCTGCCTGTCCCGGCTTCGCACGGGTACCACTAAGTATCTACCCTACTCTACCCTACTCTAGCTACCTACCCTACTCTACCTACCCTATCTACCCTACTTTTCATACCTACACACCTACCTATATACCTACCTACTTCTACCTATATACCTACCTAACCTACCTACCTACCCTACCTATATACCTACCTACCCACCCTACTCTACCTACCTACCCTACCTACCTACCTACCCTACCTACCTACCTGCCTACCCTACCTACCCTACCTACCTACCTACCCTACCTACCTACCCTACCTATCTACCCTACCTACATACCTACCTACCTACCTACCTACCCTACCTACACCTACCTTACGTTCAAACCTTCCCCTGAGAATACCGAACACAACAAAAAAAAGAATTATCCAAATCGGTCCAGCCGTTCTCGAGTTTTACCGAGACTAACGAACAGCAATTGATTTTTATATATATAGATTGAAATTGAAAACTGGTTATACAATAAAATTCTTTATGTCCAAATATAAAATGAAATATGTTCAAATGTGTGTAAGCCCGTCATGTCCAAGATTTAAAAGAACTTAACACTCAGCGTGCGCCATTGCCCATGGGACAGACCACGTCTGTCTTTTTAAGACTTGGTATAATCCAAGCAGGTTCGTGTTAGAACATGAATAAATCTAACGGATAAAAAAGTATTATTATTATGTTATGTAGTAATATTTTCTCATCTAGACTTGAATAGTCAGTGTCTACTCTCATATGTTTTAACACTGTCTTTACATTAACATCACCTTTTACTTCTGCTTACCCGTCAAAGTTATAACAAACGATACTTACACAACTGCCCGTTTTCACGATCACTAGAAGACGCTTGAATTGATACTTAAATTAAAGAGTGCTGTTGGAATGACAACCTTCGGCTCAGCACCGAAAGAAATAACAACAGTGCGCTTTTGTTTAGGCGTCGCTTAGTGTTAGTGAAAACGGCCACTACACTAACATTTTGATGTATCTAAAGTTACTCTAAACTGTCTGGGTTGTACTACTTTGTCTATTTACCTAACAGCTCCGTATGTTGACCGACAAAAGAGCAATGGGACGTTCTAATAGGCGTTTCCGTTACTCTAATAATAATGAAAACGAAAAATCTTCTGTAAGACCGATTTTAAGATGTTTTTTGTGGTGTTAAAATAAGTCAATTGAAGTACTATTTGGAGTGGTAAGCAAGTAATTGATTTTTGTATCAACTTCCGGGATGCTTGTGGTGTAATGGCTGGTTCTGTTTCGATACTTCCTTCACGTAGTCAAACGACCTCGCAATAAAATTTAAAGATAAAGTTGCCCATTGTGTCACCCTATGTTAAATTTTTACATTTGTATCTGTATTTTTTATGGTGTACATAATAAAGAGTATTCTATTCTAAGAGTACGATTCCGTAAAATATAATAATATTATACTTTTCAATTTGGAAAGATTTTAGTTACTTATCATAGGGGAGCCTCACGGGTCAATCCATCAGGTTAAGCTACGCTTGCCGGGATTGGGCCGTGGATGGGTGACCATCTTTACATACCGAGACTTCTCCGTGCCTTAGAAAGTACGTTAAGCCCTTGGTCCCGGCTCTCATTCGTGGATCATTGACAGTCGTTACGGGTCGACAAAACTCTGACAACCAGTCTTACCAAGGGGTATCGTATTGCCCAGTTACTGGGTTGTGGAGGTCAGATAGGGAGTCGCTTCATGCAAAATATTGGTATTCAGCTGCATCCGGTTAGACTGGAAGCCGACCCCGACATAGTTGGGAAAAGGCTAGGCAGATTGATTGACCATCGGGGAGCCTCTTAAAGTAAAAAAAAATTAAAAACATTTTGTATAAAGGACTCGTAAAGAAGGTGAAAAAAAAAAAATCTAAAATAGTCCAGTAAAAATGATTCCAAACGTGTAACACAAAAACAGAGAGCTACAGTTAAAACCACAACTTTGTTTTCTATAGATATGAGAGACTAAGAAAAGTATGAAGGGTGCCTTATCTTACCACCCAAGAAGACAACTATTTAAAAAATAAACGTAGACAAATGAGTCACTTTGGCATTCCTACATTATGACTTGCCTCTTTAGTATTGCAAGCATTTTAACCATTTCTCCGTCAGACAGTAAATTTTGGAATTAACTGATACGAAACCTAATAGGTGCAGGGCCTGCCTGGAGGACGACGAGACAGCAGCTCATTTGCTGCTAAACTGCCCCGCGATCGCCACTTACAAGGCAAAGTACTTCGGTAACCCAGGTGCCCTACGTGAGATTGTATACAGGGCAAAGTACTTCGGTAACCCAGGTACCTTACGTGAGATGGTCAGTAACACCAAGGCGTTGCTGGCCTTCTTGGAGGAGCTGGGGTGGATCGAATAAGCGATTTCCCACCCGTACGCAAAATACGCGCTTTGACGTGGAGTTGCGGATACCAGCCCGTTTTACCTATTACCTATTACCTAGTAACGCTAAGGCGTTAGGTACTTCTTGGAGGAGCTGTGGTGAATCGAATAAGCGATTGAAAGTAAATTTTGGAATAGCTGTTACTAAATCTCAGAGGAGTCACAGACAGTCCGCTATGCAAAGTCTGCATGAAGGACGCCGAGACAGCAGCTCATGTGCTGCTAAATTGCCCCGTGATCGCCATTTACAGGGCAAAGTACTTCGGTAACCCAGGTACCATACGTGAGATTGTCAGTAACACTAAGGCTAAAGTTACTGGCTTTCTTTGAGAAGCTGGGGTGGATCGAATGATCGATTTTCCCACCCGTATGCAAAATACTCGTAAGCGCTTTGACGTGGACTTGTGGATACTAGCCTGTATTACCGACCTAGGACTGTTTCAATCTGCCTAGTCTTTTCCCAACAATGTTGGGGTCGGCTTCCAGTCTAACTGGATGCAGTTGAATAACAGTATTTTCCATGGCGCGAATGTCCAATTTCTGGACATTATTAATAAGGTCTTCGTATGTGAAGCTACAATAAAAAATTTCATCCCTTCTGCAAAATTTTCAACTCAATTAACTCCAGAACTATTCACAAACCGCAAACCCCTTACACACAAACCCTTAACTCAAACCAATGGAATTTCAAAGTTGACTGGAATAACTACTTATTAATACATGCTGGTTAAACTCCGATAGTAATAATGGAAGGAGAACCTACATCACAAGTAACAAACATTGTAATTGGAAGTGGTCTGGTCTATAGACGCGTAGGGTGGAAGGTGCTGTTGTCTGTTGTCAGTGAAATAGTAATAATGCCGATTGTCACGCCCCCTCAGCATGTTAACGCGGGCCAATGTCTGAGAATTACATCCATCGTACCACTTGTATACAAGAGCTTTGGAAGTAGTTTCATTACTTGGGGCGATATAGATGTTATTGTGATAGAATTACGAATATATAGCAATACTAGCTTCCGCCCGCGGCTTCGCCCATGTGGTATATCAATAAAAAGTCTAGCCTATATCCTTTCTCAGGCTCTAGACTATCTGTGTATCAAATTTCATTTAAATCGGTTCAGTATTTTCGTTGTGAAAGCGCGACAGACAGACAGAGTTATTTTCGCATTTATAATATTAGTAAGGATTGTTCCAGACTAGGTAATTTAATGATATAAATATATATATATATTAACTTACTTTGTATGTATATTTTATAAATATATACAATATTAGTAAGTTAGTAGTGGCGGCATGATTTATATGAAAACTAGCTGTGCCCGCGGTTTCACCCGCATAAGTCCCAATCCCGTGGGAATATCGGGATAAAAAGTATCCTATGTCCTTTTCCAGGTCATGGTCTAACCAAGTGCTAAATTTCATCCAAATCTGTTGAGCCGTTTTAGCGTGAAAGCGTAACAAACAAAGAAACACACAAACAAACTCAGTTCGCATTTATAATAATTTTGTTATGTTAGGTTAGGTTAGGCTTAGGCTTCATGCTAATCTTTTTAGCTCTCATCTGATGGCAATATCCATGCCATCAGATGAGAGATAAAAAGATTAGCATGAAGAAGAATTGAATTGGAAGGTCTTAATAATCGTTCTCAAGAAGACTCATTTATTGCTCTACTTATTGTTTAATTTACTGCAGTGTTTATTAAAACAGTACCTAAATAAAAAGCTTTAAATACTGTATTTAACATTACTTTAAGCTGAACTTTACAGTAATCATAAAGAATTATTTCCAATTAACCCACTTTGATAAAATTACAAAAAACGCACGATTCCCAATACACAGTTACATTATACAATGATAATGGAACTGCAAATATTTCACCATTTTCACAGCGAACAATTGGTCCATCCACCGTACTCACACGACTACACATTTAGCAGGCAGCTATGTATTTCCAGTATGAGCTGATTTCGCATTATATAGGATTTCCGTACAATGCGAGATCAGCTTATACTTGAAATGTATAGCTCGATGTGTAGCCGTGTGTATATACGAATGTAATAAAATTATCCGGCGTATGTTCGTGATCGGTTAATTAGTTTCCTCTTATGAAGATTTGTTGTCCGCTTCTGCGTAGTTTTCATTATGTAGACACCAGATAACCCAACTGTATTGAAATAAACGAATTCCAACTTTATTTGCTAGGTATACGGTTTGAAACTCCTTGTGAAGTGAGAAATGGGAGCTGGAAATGTTAAATGCAGTCGATTTCGGACTTTATGGCTAAGGTGTTAGGTTTGAAATGATTATAATTGGTGGAGTGTCGTAAACAAATAAATTAGCGCCTTTATTTGACTAATCCAATTTAGGGAATAACAAGTAAAATGATAACAGATAACAGTAGTTTTGTCGGTGATATAGTGAAATAGAAAGTAAAATGGTAAGAATATGCATCATTCGTAAATGTAATAGGTATTTGGATCAGACGAAATCAAGGATAACTTTGTATATGCTTGTCCAATCTTGCTTGTCACGACGCGCCGCGGCGCCGCGTAGTGGACAAGCTATGACTACGCAAATGAGCGAGAGAACTCAGAGATGGATAAGTATTCGTAGCTTTAATAGTTAGTGGTTCTAGGAATAGTAATAATTGCTTTGTATTTAAATTAGGTTAACTAAGTATTTAAATTAGGTTATAACAGCAACACGGGTCGCTCCATGAAGTTAAGTTACGCTTGCCGGGGTTGGTTCATAGATGCATGACCATCTTTACATACCAAGACTCCTCCGTGCCTCGGAAAGCACGTTAAGCCGTTGGTCCCGGCTGTCATTCGTGGATTTTTGACAGTCGTTACGGCCTACGAGTCGTCAGAAGCCCGAAAGTCTTGACAACCAGTCTTACCAAGGGGTATAGTATTACCCAGTTACTGGGTTGTAGAGGTCAGATAGGTAGTCGCTCCATGTAAAATACTGGTATTCAGCTGCATCTGGTTAGGCTGGAAGCCGACCCCAATATAGTTGGGAAAAGGCTAGGCAGATTGATTGATTTAAATTAGGTTCTAACAAATTAACTATGTACTTTATAAAATAAAATGCCGGAAAAGCGATAGCTAAATAATCATGAGGTTTTTAAATTCACGCTAGTGAATCAAAAAAGCCCTTAGCTTTAAGCTTTTAACAAGCAGACGATAAGTAAATAAAGACCGAACCCATCAAGAGTATTCATAACATCACAAACAATCCTTTAAAATAAAGACAAAAAAAAATATAAAACTTTCACCAAATCACACAAAAATCTTAACCATGAACATAAAGGCAAAGAGAGGCCGCCATCTTGGTGGTCCTTTCACAAAAAACTGTATTTTCTCAGCGTAACCCGCGCCATGTCCGGCAGTTAGCACTAGCGTTAAGCCAAGCCAGTTGAGGGTAGGTAGAACAGGACCAACCATTAGCCCGGCTAACGCTAACGCAAACATGTTAGTAAATATGACCCTGGAGCGTGTTTCCATTGGATGAGACGGTAATCTTGGTTAAGTCTTTGAAGGACAAAGGTGAAACACCTATAAATATAGACAGTGTCTCCAGAATTTACTCGTCGAGTAAGTAGGATAAAATAAGTAAACTTAGTTGCTTACTCAAATCATATATAGTTTACAATAGTCCAGTACTAGTCTAGAGATTGAGCCTCATAAAAGTAGATTAATTTAGAAACTCATGAACCTACGAATATTTATTAATTAAGTTTTAGAATATGCACATCAGACTCTGGACCGATAATTTATGGACCCATATTGGTTAAAATTAAGACTAATAATGGAAGCAAAGACCTCATAGCTTTGCATAGTAGAAGTCCCATATAGCTATCATGAGTAAAATTTGCTTACGAATCTATTTATATGCCCAGTTTGGCATTTAAAAATGTTACCATTAGTAAGCAAAACGATTCGTTTTTTTATAGGAACCGAACCCCTAAACTGTTGACAGTTTAAGGGTCTTAAATCTCGTATCGCTGAATCGTCGTATCTTGATTCAAATCAAGGACTCATCTCATCCGTCATTTGAACAGTGGAAACAAGCTAAGAGGCTAAAACGTCGGCTTGTGTGATTCCTTGGTCTGTTAACGTTGTGTTAATAGTAGTTATTGATGTTTAATGGATTTTGTTGCCTTGCTTGCGTTGTTCAGACGGATTATGGCCGCTCACTTACGTTGTGACCAGACTGGATGCCTTGTCTTGGAGATGAAGTTATGAAGAGAAGTAGTTTGGAATGAATAGGGAAATAATATTTAGCATAGTTTGCTACATGGACTTTGCACAAATATTGAAAATGAATGATTTAACTTTAGAACTGTAGACTGGATTCTGCATGCAGAAAGTATCACAAACCAATTAGATTGATTTATCGATTATAATCGTAAGAATACCAACTGCATAATAATCTCAAGCCAATAATCAATGAACATTACAAAAATGTGGCAATTTAAATCCTAAAGAAAAGAAAATCATCAATACATCGATCGGTTATCTATGATACAGTGTGATGAACCGTAAAATAGGCCTGATACACATCCCACAGAAAAAAATAACAACACAAAAATATCCCATCCAGAACACCCTACTTATTATAAACACGTTCATACAGAGAATAACCTCGTAACCTAATTTCCGTCACCCCGAATGAGACGAACATTCCTATTGTAGCCTGGCTGTTCCAACTCCAAGTACATATCTGTTACTGGCAAGCATTTGCCAAGAGTCTCTTGCCAAAGTTGGGCATTCGTTACGAACCTAGCATACCCCCTTAGAAGGGGGTTGGCAACAATTCGATGCGCATATTGAGTTCACCATTTTGTTTGAGGGCAGGGCGTTCGCCAAATATATTGGTATCTCTCCAGTTTTTTTTATATTTCGTTGGAAACTCTTTTATTTATCGCAGTGAGCATTGTTCGTGACTTGAAGATGTTGTGTTTAAAGGTAAGTTATTGTTCGTTCGTGAGAGAGGAGTTTTTTTTTTGGAGGAAAACGTTGCTGATTTGTTTGTAACAGATATTTGAGTGGTTTACTTTTTGGAAATTACTTTGCCATTTTTATTTATTTTAGCGTCGTGGAGTATTCAAGCCAGATTAAACGTCACTTGGTCTTAAGCAAGACTGTGCGTATTTTGTATGGCCGGAACTTGATTTAAATGAAGAAGATAGAATAGAATAGAATATTTTATTTTGCATAAAATATGGTACATAAAAGGTCTTAAATATTATAAGTTCCACATATTTTGCTTACTTATACATTTCAGCATGCAAAAAATACCTTATAAGTATATGTGTATCCTTATAAGATGTATGTGTATCTATTTTAGTATATTGTATACTTATTTTTTGCACCTACGACAACCCAATTATATGTCCAGACTCCAGACAAATCACTGTCCATTCTAAGGTTGCCTGGAAGAGATCGCGGAAAGCGATAAGGCCGCCCATTGTTTATTTTGTAGTGTTTTTTTTTTCCTTTTGTTATATATTTTTGTGGTGTACAATAAAGTATATATAAATAAATAAATAAATAAGATGTAACGAATTCTCGCAAGTTCTTAATTCACCAAAAAATGCATAAACAAAGTTTCACAGACTTATTTCTAACTAAAAATGCCAGAGTAAATACAAAGGTATTTCGTGAAGCATTTTTTCCATCATTATTATCCATTATTGCGTTCGGAAACATTCCTGAAAACATCAAAGTGAAGCTCTCTTCTAAAGCCGGCCGTTCATTGGCAGACAAATCTGTTACTTAGCTTTGACTAAACAGACGCGGAAAAGATGTTATTTCCGTTTTTTTTTTGTTTTATTTAAAGTGAATTTTAATAAAGTATGTATTTTTTTTAGGGTTCTTTACCCAAAGGGTAAAACAGGACCCTATTACTAAGGCTCCACTGTCCGTCCGTCTATCACCAGGTTGTATCACATGAACCGTGATAGTTAGACAGTTGACATTTTCACAGATGATGTATTACTGTTGCCGCTATAACAACAAATACTAAAAACAGAATAAAATAAATATTTACGGGGGCTCTCATACAACAAACGTGATTTTTTTGCCGATTTTATAGATAATGGTACGGAACCCTTCGTGTGCGAGTCCGACTCGCACTTGGCCGGTTTTTATTTACATTTCATTGTTTATAACGGTCGCTAAAAGTCAGGAAGTTACACAGTAGGCCAGCTGAATTGATTTTAGATAAAAAGTAAAATAAAAATATCCCTTTGAAATAATGACTAGAATGTAATGATTACATTATACAACTTCTTACACAAAACCAATCCTATTGCTGTTCTTTTTTACCAGAGATATTTTCTTTTTCTTTCCTTTCTTAAGTAAAATCTTCTATTTGACGTCACGAAGCTGCTCGTCCGTGCATATCTTTGCCAAGCTTCCGATATTTTCTGCTTCAACGCCACCAGACAGATTCTAAGGAAACTATTTATATAAGTAAATACGGCTCTATTAACGTTGTTTATTAAGACGTGAAGTAATAAATATAACTAAGTAGAGCAGTTTTCCGTGCGTGCGACTGCGTGGGCTGAGAATTCAATGGTGCTATTTTAATTAATTTTACAGTTAATTGTGTTATTTAACCGTCAGGTTGTATTTTTATTGGTTTGTTAATAAACTGATTTAAATATAAATACCTATTCTTTTATTTAAATAGCATTCATTTAAGAAAAAAAAATATATCGAATATATTTCCATAAATATAAAATTTAACCACTTTCGTTTATTTTTTAAGAAATATTATATATGCATTATACAGGGTTACTGGTAACTCGACGTATTCCTTGCAGGACGTCATAGTAGGGTTAAAATGCAACAAATTAAGCCACCAAATGTTCTACCGAAATTCAGTAGTTTTTGAATTATTAAGAGTTTTAGTTTTTTTATGAAAAATCCCAGATTAAATCATTTGAAACCAATTTAAAAATGATTTACGGCGCGACTGTACTGAAATTTAAGTTATTATCATAGTTGACGCCGTAGCAGACCTTTGTTAATAATTCCGTAGCAGACCTTTGTTAACAATTAAAAGTTCAATAATGCCTAAAACTTTGACAAATATCACTAGCCAAACATTTAATTTTTTGTAATTTTTGCTATTACTTCACAAAAAATGTAGTCTAGTGCAAAAAAAAAATACTGAATTTCGGTAGAACATTTGGTGGCTTAATTTGTTGCATTTTAACCCTACTATGACGTCCTGCAAGGAATACGTCGAGTTACCAGTAACCCTGTATATACAAATACCAACTTTTCTTAATGTCAAAAAATTATAGAATATTATTATTATATTCCTTTTCTTTTCATATCTTTTAACCTTAAAAAAACTATTACTATGAACTATTAACTTTAACTTTAACTTTTTAGGTCTTTTTTGTTATTTTGTTAAATACCTATGTACGTTCCATCATACTTGTGACCACAGCTCGTTTTTCTTTTATTTTGTATGATTCAACTAACGATACGTGAATCGTCCTTTATTCATTAAATTCTCATAAAGTGCTGTGCACTTCTGTAAGTGACGTATTCACGATACCTAACTGTATGTAATATTTGTTTGTGTATGTTTTAGTGAGTAAGTCGTTGAAGTGCCTTATCAATAAATAAATAAATAATACAATCTACACCGTCCTACAAGGAAGTCACGCTATCGTCGGACAAGCCTCACGAGTTGACGACCCGCTAGCACGGCGGTGCAGCGCTGCAGCGCTCGAGTCGCTGACAGTCTAAAAACTGAAGCGGCTTAATTAAGTCTTCGACGACGCCAATTTATAACGAATAGACGTACGTGATTTAGAGGTTACGTCTTTAAATGGAACGGTATCTTGGATTTATTCTATAGATGTCACTTATTTTTCTTGACTCTTTATAAATGAGTTTACAGTTTTTATGGGAATATTATTTTTTGTTCGTATAAACCGAACCATAAATGCTAAATATTCTCAGCACGAATATTCCAATTTTATAAATAAATTAAAAAAAAAAAGAAGTCGGTTAACAAAAACTTTTGAGATAATAATGATTAAACCTAATTTTCTCAAATAAATGTAACAAGAAAAAATAAATCTCACTGTGAGTGAAAGCAAAACTTTTCAAAACTATTTTTTTTTTGTACAATTTACAACTTAAAGTAGGCCATTTATTTTCAACCAAAAGTGTCATCTAACGAGGCACTTCCCATCCAAATACGTAGATAGATAGACCCCTTAAGCCGTGGCGTGCGTGCAATGCCACTCTAAAAACTGATGTGACTTAATTAAAGAGCTGAACGTCGCCAATTTACAAGGAATCCCGCATGTGACCGCAGACTTGAGAAGCTATCCGATATCGCAATGCTAATAAGATACGATTCAACTACTGTTACACATAATAAACACTGCTATAAAATGTTTATTATAATGTGATGCAGTTTAGTTACAAAAAAAATACGCCGTGATTGTGGAAAATGAAATTATTTTATTGTGTTTGGGTTTACAGTTATCAAAGCAGAAGTAACAGTGAGGTAATTAACAACAAGCCATTTAAAAGCCTCAAAAGTTAGCAATAGAGCAAATAAGAGTATTGCCAAAATGAGAAACGTGCAAAATTGGAATAAGAGAATAAATTGCTGGTCTATTCTGTAAAAATCTCACTGTGAAAACTCAGATGAAGAGAGATTGAAGTGAGCTGTCATTTCACCTGATGCTAGGGATTGACAGCTAACTTCAAGCTCACTTCACCTAAGTTTTCACTGTGAGATTTTTAAATAGTAGATCGGCTGGCATCTATTTTTATTTATTTATTTATTTATATTTATTTATATATACTTTATTGTACACCACAAAAATATATAACAAAAGGAAAATTAACCATTTACCATTTTATTTTTTTTCATTAACCAGCCGATAAATTGCTATGGAACTCCATAGCAATTTTAATTATAATTTTATGTTGACAGCAAAACATTAATCTACTAAAAGTTTTATAACAATGAAAGGAAACTAAAACACAATGAAATTCCATTTCCATTTGACAAGCCACAAAGCTATTATTTAAAGTAACAAAATAAACACATTAATTACTGAAATAAGGTTTTAAGAAAGTACGAATTAACATATTCCTCTGCGAAATACAAAGTAAAGTAAAGTAAAGTAATATGCAAATGTATGGTAAGTATGCAACGAATGGTAAGTGTGCCTTTGAAACTTCTACGCCAGTTGTCATAATTGCACGTACGTGTGTTCGATTCGAGTGGCAATGGCGTTTCCGAAATCCCGAACGTGAATGCGTTTTCGGAATTGGCTTGCATTTTCCTGATTAGTTTTCGTAGAAAGCTGTTGTTGGTAAGGGTGGCTGTAGATTAGTAATTGTGTTAAATTTTTAATAGGTAGGTACTGAAAATCTTTTAACACGTTGTATTTTACTTCGAAAGTTACTGAAAAATACGTCTGCATACCCTACACATACTACAATTTTTATTTTTTTATTTTTCGGCAAACAAAACCATTATTTATCCCACAAAAAAAATAGTCTACTCAGCATATTTTCGTTAAAAACTCTGTAAAAAATGCCACACTCCTCTAGCTGAAATAACTACATGCAAATTCACTTTACCTATCTAAATATTGTCGGTTCTACACATTCGTTGCCCTGGCACTAGTATTTATGTTGTCAATAAAACTCAGCGAGTCGCCAGGGAGTCCTGAGATATAAACATGAATGAAAATAGTCTAGTGTGCTGTTTTTGTCCAACATGATTCTCGCTTGGCGCACTGTGCAAGTTTGAAGTGGTGTAACGACTGTATGTCGGTAGCCCAAAGTTCGAGTGAGGTAGTTCATTGTCTGCGTTTTGTCTAGGTGGGTAAAATTGAGATATCTGAATTAAAAGCCGTTGAATTCTCTGGCCTCGAGACAAAAGTTGTAATTTTGATTTAAAATGTTGTTTTCTTGTCGGCTCGGCTCTTTAGTTTTTAGGATACAAAATAATTGTTGAAAGTAATACAAAATTTGAAACTTTTTTTTTGTGATCTGATGATTTAGAATAAACAATGGATGAACTGTGTGAAAGATGACACGTCTAGAAAGGAGGTGACTATTGAAATTACGATTAGAGAAAATATGGAAGACGCAGACATGCTGCGCCGATCCCAAATTAATTGGTTTATAGGTCAAAAACATTCTGAACTGAAATCATGTTTTTTTAATGTTCTATTTATAAAATTTCAATTCTGTACTTATACCATTGTTAGATACCAAGAGGAGCTCGTGGCTAAGTAATAACAGGCGCACCGGGGCGATCCTTCAGGTTAAGCTACGCTTGCCGGAGTTGGTCCGTGGATGGGTGACCATCTTTACAAACCGAGACTCCTCCGTGCCTCGGAAAGCACGTTAAGCCGTTGGTCCCGGCTGTCATTTGTGTATCTTTGACAGTCGTTACGGGTCGTCAGAATTAAGCCCGAAAGTCTGACAACCAGTCTTACCAAGGGGTATCGTATTACCCAGTTACTGGGTTGTGGAGGTCAGATAGGCAGTCGCTCCATATAAAATACTGGTATTCAGCTGCATCCGGTTAGACTGGAAGCCGACCCCAATATAGTTGGGAAAAGGCTAGGCAGGTTGACTTATACCATTGTTAAATGTTTACTACAACAATTGTAATTATTTGAATAGCAGCCAAACCAATCGACTATGGTTATCATTACAGCCCATCCTCTTCAATTAAAAGGGGATGGGCCTTTAATCATAGAACATGTTCGAGATGAAACGCAGCTGATACACTCACAGTTCATCGGAAATATTACCTATTCCATTAATACGAAGCGGAATTAATTATTATATTGTGGAGATAATAATATTATTCATGATAGATCTGATTATAATACTGTGTTAGGTTAGGTTAGGTTATATTTTGATCGCGTATGTATTGGACTTTGTAGGGAAAAGCTGTATTTTTTTTCATAATTTCAGGGTTGCTCAAATAGTAGAAGTTGTTAATTTTCATGAGTACTACACTTCCTTGGTATAACTTTAGTTTTAACTAACACACTGTATTTTAATATTTTACAATACATAGTTACTTACGTACATAATAATAAGTCCCTAGAAAAGGCAATCGAAGCAAGAGTGATAAATGTCCTCGCTATTATGAAATTGTCAATTAATCGGTGAAAATTCATTTAATACACACAGTGCACCAAAAACTAGCCAAACATAGAAAAAAACAAAACCAATAAATCACAAGACTATAAGCTACAACTTTACTCGCAAAGCAACGTTTCTATTGTACAGATAGCAACAAAATTTATTGTACGGTGTACAAATAAACTGCGAATATGTTAACAAGGTATGAAACAAACGATGCAAAAACAAGACTCAAGCGTTCATATTTATAGAGAATGAAATTGGCGCCCGGAGCCCTATTTTAGCCACAGCCCTTTAATTTATCGTTGACTTTGCAGTTCTGTAAGTAAAATTGGTTGCACATTTTAATATTCGTAATTGCTATCGGATGAGCGGTTCTGGATTGACGATTATTTTTCTGACGGTACAAAAAGTTAATGATTTATTTTAGTACTATTTTTTGCTTTTGAGTAATATGTATTTAGAGGTTTTTTGTTTGGATAATGATTGTTTATTTAGTACTTCTGGTTTAAAAATATCGTTAGGTTTTTAATGCTTATTAGGAAAAACGTTGTTTTTGTTAGAAAAACGAGGACATGAATAAATGTTACATAAAAAGTCTGTCGCGTTCAGTGTTTATTTTCAATTAAAGCAAATCACCCCCCATTTTCCTCTCCAGTTTGTCTACATTTCTATGAATTACGAGAGTAGGTATCAAACACACTTTTAAAATACAGATCAATCTTATGCAAAAACTAAAAAGCATTACCCATTCCTCTGTAGATATTCATAAGAAGCATTTTCGAAGCACTGCAAATGTAAAAACGTTCTACATGCACTTCTTACCATATCTCTCCATTTACAAACAATTTGAACCAACATTCACAATATTCAATAACGCTACTGTTTCTAAATAGCTCTAAATTACGGCACCAATTGATTTTATCCGTAAATACCGCATGTTACAGTAAGGTATGGTCATATTTGAGGGGGTGGTATAGACGATCAAATTGAACAACTTTCCCCATGGGACCAAATCGTAATCGCTAGAAAATAATCACCCGTCTCATATGGGTCGAGTAGATATTGAAGTGTTTTATGGGACAGTTGATATTTTTTCGCGAGTAGGATGTTCGTCCCATGGAGAAAGCTATTCAGTTTGATGATCTGGGGGCCTACCACCACCGCTAACAGCAGTATTATTTTAATATTATTTCAGTGTAGGAAAGAGATGAAGCTCTACTGGACATATTGCTCCATCTCTTTCCCCCAAGAAGAAAGATTAAAATAATACTGCTGCAAGCGGTGGTGGTAGGCCCTCTGTACCACACCCTTAAATATGACCAAACCTTTGTGATACATGCTGTATAGTAAACAACGCATATTCCCGCCCACAGTGCAAGACAAATCAACTCGTTTATTTTAGAACTCAGGACAGTATGACACATTGTAATGAAATAAAAGACAATCGCGTGTCTTTGATGCTAGTAAATGAACAAAAAGCGTGTCGAACGGTTTTGTGCGAGCTTGCATTAATATGTTTGACAATTATAGTTGCACAGTGGGGTAATTCTCTGTGATGATGGACAAATTTTTAAAATATGTTTATTTTTTGTGATTTTAATTACCAGATAATTATTAAATCTGCGGACAGAAGCTTTTTAATAAGAACCTGATTAAAAAAGCACTCTGTTATAAATACAATTTCAATAATTCATCATGCACATTCATTTATTTATGATCACTCCGATTTATTAATAAAACAGATTAATATGAGAACACACGATAGTCCCACTGAATGCACATAAATTATACGTTTGGTAGTATATTAATATTCATATTTCACTTCGAAGGAAATAATGCATAACAAAAGTTCCTGTGTAAAATAATTTCTCAACGGTAATTTATTATATCATGAAATTGGGTTAATTAGATAGGTAAACAGGTGATGTGTACGTATTAATTTGTAAATTTTAATTAATGCTCGGGCAAGGTACGCGTAAGATGTATAAAAGATCACTCACGGCGCTTTTTGGACGAAATTACCGAAATTTTCCTTAAGATCTTAATGACAAATTTATGATCTTATCATCCTTATTACGTAGGTAATAAGGATGAAGTTAAAAAATCAAGGAAATAAAATATAAACAAACTTTTTTTTTTTAAGTATCATTAATTGTACTTAGCTGCTGTAGTGAAAGACTACTTTATATTGAACTAGTTATTGCCCGCGACTTCGTCTCCGATCCACGATGAAAAGTATCTTATGTCTTTCTCGGGGTCATGATCTACCCATGTGCCAAATTTCATCCAAATCCGTTCAGCCGTTTTATCGTGGCGTTATAAAAAAAATCACTTTCGCATAGTCAGGATACAGACTACGAGTACTAGTCACGTTATCCATTTTAATCATGTTTTTATCATGCCTAGGTTGTGTTATATCCAACGAGCCGTGATATTCAACAAAAAAATTAGGATCCGCAAACTCAAACACTGCTGCTGATTTAAGATCTAGGAAAATCTCGCACTATATTTTTTGTCCAGATTTCGTAGAGTTGAACCACTGGGCCTTTAAGTGCTACCAAAAAAACCAGCTCGTGATCTCCAATTCGGTAGGAACTCGAAAGCACGCGCTAAATTCATCTAAAAAAATGTAAATGAAAACAGAGTTTTTGTTCGTGAGAAATATCAACATGGGATTGACAAAAACTAGCATTTTGAAGTTCAAAGTCCGTTCTCGATTACGTTGTCAAGCACATCGCCTGTTAACTTGGTCACAGATTTTCTACGCACGTACGTTCCTGATCGAGTTCGTGATTTCGTTGAGATAAAAAAAAATGAGATTAGTGACAATAGTAGCCACTATTTGTGTTCTGATTTTCACGGCTTGATTGTATTTCGTTGGTGTGAGATGACTTTTATTCTGTATATTCTTGTTTATGTCTCGTGCGAGGCAAAAAGTAGTCGTCACGGTATTTTTTTTACACGTCAGTAGTGTTTCAGTAATCAAATGTTTGAATAGGTGACTAAAGAATTTAGAAACAATTTTTTTATTTTTCGGGTCTTCCAAAAGTCTGTTCGAAATAACTTAGTTCTTACTTATCAATGGAATGGTTGAACAAGTAATTGCTACATAAATTACAATTCAGTCAAGTTTATGAGAACAGTACAAAAATCTTGAGCACCACCAACCCATAAATCGTCTTTTTCCACAAAGGACCACAGTGCAAACAGCATAATTCATTAAAAAAACATTTGCGCAAAATCCAAACAAAGACATTTAAAATAATCGTTTTCAAAAGATAATGCGTTTACTGAATACACATTTGGGTATAAAAACAGATGATTGTCCCTTCATTATGGCGGTTATAATTCACACCAACGCGAAAAGTTTTGGACACAAAATTGAAAAAGAGATCGCGTGTGTGGTCCAAGTTAGAGGATTGTAGCGGTTTGAGAAATAAATATTTTTTTAAATAAATCATCATTATTCTTTTGCCCTTATCCAAATTTCTTTTGCGGTTAGCGCAACATGACTTTTTCATCCATACTTCTCTATTAGTCGTTATCTCGGTAGTCACCTCCTTTCTGGCCATATCATCTTTCACACAGTCCATCTATCGTTTCTTTGGTCTTCCCTTAATCTTATAGCCATCGACATCCGTATCCAAAACTTTACTCACGACATTTTCCTCATTCCTCCACATCACAGCCCATCCATAACAACCGATTTCCGCACAATTTTTCAGTCACCGGTGTCACTTTCAGACTTCCTCTTATTGTACTTATTTCTTATTATATCCATTCGTGTAACATCACCCATCCCTCATAGCATTCTCATCTCAGCTGCATGCAATTGCTTTTCATTCATCCCCTTTATGGCCCAGCATTTGATCCACACATATGTCGTAGGGTGATTTGATCATTCATATTTTTGCGAAAACCCTAGGAATATAGTGAAAACCCAGATAATTAGAACATAGTAAAATAATTTTTCTCGCACTTTAACACAACTGGCGAAATGTGGGTGTACAATACACCTCCGCCTAAACTTTCAGGGAAAACATACGTGATGTTATATTATGATTATTATAAAATCAACCTTCGTTTATAAGTTGGGCCACACGCGCGTCGAGGTAAAGTTTTTACCCCGAAACATGCCTACAGATTTCCCAGTTTAAATCATTGGTCGGTTATGCGGCAAAAACAAGTCGCTCGAATAGCTCGTAAATTTCGGCAGGGGGCGCTTTTGGCTTTTTCTTGAACTTCAAAAGCGAATTTACTGATGGAGTATGGTAAACTATATTGGGTAAAAAGTTGGGATTGTGGCATAGTTGAAGCTATACTATACGATAAACTTTATTCATATTGATAAATGATAGCTTGGAGCGTATCGGAAAAACGCTTGTGCTGATTCGTTTTTTATTTAATATTAACTCTGATACTGGCGGTGAAAAATAAAAATAATTATCACAAAAGAAAAAACATTCTGTGACAGACGGACAAAAATGCGATATTATAAAGGTTCCATTTTTAATTTTTAGTTAGTGCACGTAAAAATTAATCCTTAATCATGGTGCACACATGGATTACAAATTAAGTTTGTAAAAGTAGACTCTGAAAAGCAATAAAAATCAATCTGCCTAGACTTTCCCCAACTATGTTGGGGTCTGCTTCCAGTCTAACCGGAATACCAGTCTAACGGAGTAACAGCTGAATACCGGTATTTTACATGGTGACTCTGACCTCGAAAACCCAGTAACTGGGTAATACGATACCCCTTGGTAAGAGAGGTTGTCAGATTTTCGGGCTTCTGACGACCCGTGACGACTGTCAAAGATCCACGAATAGCAATAAAAATATGCTATGTAAAGTATTCATAGACTCCTGTGTTTCTAACCTAACCTAGAGCTAAACAATTCCCTGGAGACAATAAGTAACAGTCCAGTCTACACGGTTGTAACATACATTACTATGTAACGGCACACATTGTGCGATTTCAAGCCATAAACACCGTATTGTTTGTTCAGACTATCTGCACGCGTGCGCCGAACGGAAATATGCATGATTTGTGACCCACTGTTCTGTCCAACGATGTATCTGGCGTCAAATTAACCGGTGGTCTGAGCTTTCAGTGCCGAAAGCCCCTAGATATGTTTGGATCATGACTTGGTGTCATCGGCATCTCTTTGTCGAAAGAAAAATCGAGAAATCTGAAAATTGAATCGTCAGGAGAATTGAAATTGTTGCCGATATAAAACAAGGTTAGTAAATCATTTCTTCTTATTAAAAAAAAAAAAAAACTCTTATGAGAAATATAAGGAGCTTAGTAATTTAACAATTTCAAAGAATTCTTTTCCAATGAAAGCAGTGGTGACCCAGTGGTAACGGCCGCGACTTACGAGTTGTAAGTCGTAGGTTCGAACCCTGACAGGCGCTTTACTTTGTGTAAATTATTTCAATCCTACTGCTCTCAAAACGGTGAACGAAAACATCGTGAGGAAACCGGCATGTCCTAGAACCAAAAATTCGAAGGCATGTGACATCTACCAACCCGCATTGGGCCCGCGTGGTGGATTATAGGGCCAGCAGTGGGAACATTATGGGTTGATTATGTCAAATGTTTTAGTTTAGAAAAACATTGAGAGGTTGTTTTTCAAGTCTAGCACTGATCATTTACTTGCCAAGGATTTACATACATACATAAAATTCACACCTTACCATGGCAGAGACTATAGAACGCCACCTGCTATGATCCTTAGAGACTCCTTTTGCTTCGTTTCCGTTCATAGGTAAGTACAAAAAAAAAAAAAAAAACGCAATAATAATTTATTTATAATTACCAATGATAATAATAATATATGCATAATTTAAATAAATATTAATGTTTAAATCCAATATATGAGTGGTAAAAATTATATGTACACAATTAGTTATCAGCCTACCTACCTACACAAAACGAAAGAGTAGATTAATATTAAAATTGTTAACAAATATCTATAATAAGCCCTCCTCCTAATTTTTATGTTGTTATGCCCGACAGGGCCCACAATGCTCCAAAACGAATGTATGTCTTTATGTACCTACCATCTAAGTTCACATTGTGGAATGCAATAAACGTATTGAGTATTGTGTACATCTGGTCATGCATGGCATAAATTTATTCTATAATTTTTACTGGTAACGAATCCCCCATAAAATACCTATAGTAAAATGTAATGTACCCAAACATCACAATCTGAAGTGAATTTAGTTGACTCGCGAACAGTATCCCGCTTGAAGGCTCCAGCAGACAGGCGCGACGCTACGCGGTTTGCAACGCAAGTCTCGTAAAACCATTTCCATGAAGTTTTCATAGAAATTGTTCTACTAGAGTCGCGTCGCATCTGTCTGCGGGAGCCGTGATGTGTGAGATTAATTAAATTAATTAATTTCGTCGTGATGAATACTTGGTGTTCATATTCGCTTTCCAGTAGTTTGACTGACAGGCAATTTACAAATACCTATCACCTCAGCACAACATTTTGGAGAGCTACATTTCGCCCTATAATGCGTTATTGAGGAAAGATGAAACCACGTGTGATGACCAATAATCGGAGTAGGTAGATTGAACTGGGGCCATTGATCCGAAACTTATATGTATATTAATATGGATATTCCTCCGGAATTGGTGGATTATTAAAAAAAAAACGGAACTTATGTAGGAATTGTATTCTGCCAGAGTGGAAGGAGTCATTTGATGATTTGCCATCCTCAAAAAAATCGGAAATCGAAAATCGGAATTCGATTGTTTTTATTATTCAACAGATAAATAATGAATTAATTTAGTTTTGATACCTTCCTTTAAATTTTGAATTGAGTAGTAATAATATCACTACCAACATTAACAATATTTAATTGAATCCGGAAATACCGGAATTACTTTCCGGAAAAATGGCTTATCCATGTTATTCTTTTTGTGTGCATTTATGCTACAAGTACCAAAAATCAATCTACCTACTCCGATCACTGGTGATGACGATGGATACTGATTAATTTAGGTCCATACGTGGACTTCAATAAGCTGCATTGATTGAGTACCTAAAGTTTTGTATTCTATCAATCTGCCTTACCTTTTTCAAACTATGTTGGGGCCGGCCTCCAGTCTAACCAGATGCAGCTGAAAACCAGTATTTTACATGGAGCGACTGCCTGTCTGACCTCCACAACCCAGTAACTGGGTAATACGATACCCCTTGGTAAGACTTGTTGTCATGTCGTTGTAGTCGTCCGGGTCATAAACCAATAGAAAATTATTGTTTCCTCAAAAAAACAAAAAAAAACTGTAACCCAACTACGGAAAAATAAAAATGATCTAATAATGTGCTCATCAAGGACTTTCTTTGGATATCAAACATAATATCATGATTATCTCAATTAAATTTTTTGGGGTCAGAAATGCTCGTGTAAAGTCCACCATATTAAATTTAAGGAAAATTTATGTAACCCGGACTATTATTACGAATCTATTGATACCTTATTCATCAAAATCGGCTCAGTAGTTCAGGCACTATAGAGGAATACACGTAAATACAAACATACTCAGATAGACTGCTAAAATCATAAACCTTCCTTTTGGCTTTGCCGTAGTCGGTCAAAAATAGAAGCTTCTTTTCACTGGATTACAAGGATTACAACCTTCCTTAAGGCCGCGGATTTCTTCAATATTACTCCTTTCGTAGAATGGCGATGGAGGTCGTATGTTTTGATGAGATGTAACCCTTATGAGCTTTGCTTCGATGGAAATATCGGCACACTTACCGTGACCATGAAAAAAAAATGAAGCTGGAAGGTTGAAATGAGGTTGGAAGGGTAGGGTAACCGAAATTGGTAGTTGAAGCTTGTTGAAAATATTGAAGCAGAAGCCAGTTACGTTACATGTCTAGGGATGTTTTGTAAAAAACTAATTTCTGGAAGAAACAAACCTTTTTCTTTAGGGTCAGCTAAAAGAAGATGAATGGCCAAACTTTATGATAAGGCTATTAGTAGACGGTCATAATTTTCGTGATTTTTGTGACTAAAATGGTTTAAAGCATTGATGAATCGCATCGGTTGTTAAGATACAAAAACGTTAAAAAAGCAGTCGAATTGATAACCTCCTTTTTGAAGTCGGTTAAACATACTTTTCTCAGCTCCTCGGAACCACATTATCACACCTAAAAGGATCGATATGCGTTTAAACCACCAATTTGGACAAATGGCAGTATAACTCACAAAGTCACAACCCAAAACCAAACTATTACGAAAACTTTTCTTTTCACTTGCCAATAAAAGGAAGACGATACGTCGAAATTGCCACAAAAAAACTACTTTTTGTAGTTAAATTGGAGTTGTCGTACCAATTCGAAGTTTTCGAAGTCACTTTTGAGCTCGAAAAGGCGCCTATCAACATTCCTCATAGCCAGTTCAAAATCCGAAGGCGTTAAACGCAAGTTTTTCCACTGTTTGTAGGGATGGAAAAATGTGTCTCTTCTCACTTATCGATAGTTCATATAAGATGATTCTTTTTCCAAGTGATCAAACAGTAGAGTTTGCCAAAGACTTATTTTATATTTTAGTTTGTAAGCATTATGAGTGCTTAACAAAAAAAAATATCTTAGTGTAAATTATATAAATGTATCGTAAAAATAAATTATCGCAAAGTTGTAACACAACATGATAAGTTAATAAAATCAATAAATAAGTCATTACGAGTCCTTCCAATAAAAAAATTCTTATCGATAACTCAACAATTTCTATCGATGTCCCATCCCTACGCTAAAGTATCGCAGATCGTAAATCTCTGTTTTTCCTCGTCGAGTGAGGGTCGACAAGGATTGTGCAGACCTCCAAGGAGTTAGAAGTCGCACCTGGCACTCTGAGCCAGAATTAATGGTGGAATGGTGCACTCCCAATTCCGGTTGAAATCTGCATTAGCAAAAGAATTATGGCTTGGCGATAAATCTAAGGAAAATTTTGAATTTTTAAGTTATTAGTTCTCTGTGAGTAATGGTGGTAGTAGAAACAAGGTGGGGGAAATGTTTCACTGTTTTGGGTTGTTGGTAAGTTCATTGAATTTAGCACGGGTAGAGATTATTTTGTTTTTTTAAATCTGTTTCACGATTTTCACACTCACAAAATCTGCATTATAAAATTGATCTATTTCAAATATTATTTTGGCTTCCACTCTTCTTCAGAACTTAAGAATATGAGAGCAGTGGTGGCCCAGTGGTAACGGCCCCGACTTACGAGATGTACGTCGTGGGTTTGAACCCAGATAGGCACTTTACTTTGTATAAAATATAATTTGATTACCACTGCTCTCAAATCGATGAAGGAAAACATCGTGAGGAATCCGGTGTCCTAGAAACAAAAATTCGAAGACATATGACATCAACCAACCCGCACTGGGCACGCGTGGTAGATTATTATAGCCCACTCCCTCTTGATGAGAGGAGGCCTGTGTCCCAGCAGTGGGAACATTACTGACTGATTATGTACATAATATTATTATTATTATATTTTTTGTGTTGTTTGAGTTTTTGCCAGTTAGTTAAAAATGGCAATTTTTTAGTTTAAGTTAAAAACGTTACTTATGTTTAATAAACTATAATTTCCAAGAAAGCTGATGGCTATAAACGTTTTTTATTTCAAAACTCTGGCTTCTGCAGTTTAGGAGAAATTGCAATTTTAAAAGTGAATTACTAAGTTTTGAAAGCCAGTGTATTTGAAAAATTCATCTACTCGACAATATAAATAACGCAATTAATGTTGTTGAACAGTCAAAATGCATGGCAGTGCCGTTGTTAGCGTATTACGCAATTAATCTGAGAGTTTTCTATAAATCCTTACGCACTTTTGAACCTGATCACACCCGTATGGCTGTTCATCATTTGTGTCTAACAACTCATCAATCGGAATCGCAGTTATTCGAACGAATACAATTTAGAAAAAAAAGCCTTTGTCTCCGGCACAAAGCAATTACTGTGTAATTTGTCACTGCTCCCATCCACCGTTTGATTTCTTTAGTAGGGGATTAGATTGATTGATTAGCCATTTTAACTTCCTCCTTCGTAGGCACCGAACTATCTTAAATGACTCTGAGATTAAGATTGGCTATGTTCCCAAAGCTATCTGGGTCGCTCTGTATACTCGATGGCACTGCCAAGAAAAAATGTGTTATAAAATTACGGAGTAGAAGAGAATTTTAAAGTGAAGTTTAATTTTAATATAATTTTTTTAACTTTCGGGGTGTTAAAATGTGAGGAATTTTTTATAGTCATTTTATTAGACGTGTCGGAAAATGAGTGTCATTAAAATTCTCTCAAAAAGAAGGCGATTCATATTCAGGTAAAATATAATGAAAAAATATTGCTTTAGGCAAAGAAGATTATTTTACAAAACTGGCACAATATCCTTAACTACCCTTCAAACCTTAAATTTATCTCCCCGTAATCCTTAACACCATGGGACTACATAAATTCACAAGTCTTGCTAAAAGACGGTAAAAGGTGCACGTCAAGTAATTACATAGCCAAAGGCCCTTAAACACATACTAGAAACAAAAACGGAATGGGCAATAACTTTACGTGTAAATAGCTTACTTTTACGACTGTTAAAATATCTTCACATTCATTCCTTGCAAGGTGTGGGTACACTTGGATGCGTATTAGCACTTGGTCTTTAAGAAATACTTGCGAATTCTCTGTAATACATTTCCAGCTAGAAATAAACGTTTTTATGGAAGAGGCCGTGAGAGGGTTTTAGGTTAGTAAAATCGTCCACAAAAAGATGTTAATAGAAATAAGAAAGTTATTTTTCTCAAACATGCTTGAAAATTCGAGCATTATTTTAACAAGCTTCTTCGAGATAAATCGAAATTGCTGTACTAGTCAAAAAAAAGTGACGACGCGGCCAGCAAAGTTACTATGAAAATCCATAGCTGGCGTATTTAGCGGCCAGATAAATTCCTATGAAAACTCATATCTGTCGTGTTATTTAAAAATGCAACGAACTTTTTACTTCAACACATGGCAACCAAGGAGTTAACTTAAAAAAGATTTTGTTTAAATTTCGATTTGGCTTGCAAATATAACTGTTTATAGTAAAGAAAAGCAAATGAACCTATTGGCGCATGATAAATTATAGTTGTTCGCCATTGATTCTGCAATTTTTATTTAATTTACGTAGTTTGAATTTCCGCGCTGGCCGGCTTCTATAGTACTTTTCTCAAATAATTGGAGAAAAGTACTATACAAGCCAGCCGCAATCAGAAATTGAATCCCCTTATTGCTGGCCGTGACAGTAATGTACTATTTTTTATGGATACTATTTTTATCGTTAACACCTAATAAGTATAACTACCTCATAATCATTTGCCTGCTCTTATCCCAATTTATTTTTGGTCGACGCAACATGTCTTTTTTTCCATAATTCTTTATTAGTCATCATCTCGGTATTCCCCATAGCTATACCATCTTTCACAAAGTCCTTCCATCGTTTTTTTGATATTTTCCTACTCTTATAGAAATCTACATTCGTACTCACTTTCCTTACGACATTTGCCTCACTTGTCCGTATTTTTTGTAGTTCAATAATAAATAAATAAAATAAAATTATATGCTCTTAACATGACAACCGATTTCCACAAAAAAAATCAGTCTCCGGTGACATATTATCAGATTAAAAAAAAAAGTCTGAGAGCAATGCTCAACTAAACATTATAACTCTAATAACATCGTTAAAACCAAGATGATAATAAAGGTAATAACAGTAAGAAGAAAGGAAAGCTAAAAGATTAAAATCACGTGCAAGATTCAATTGAAGGCAAAGTTGTAACAACTTTAAGTTTGCAAAGTGATAACATTTCTATTATGGACCGAACTGATAACGTAGTCGGACCAATTAGTGAGATTGACGCTTTGGTTACTAACAATTTGATTCCAGTACTTAACTTTGATTATATCTTGGTGTGGTGGTCTAAATGCGATAAAAGCTCCAATTTTGGATTGAAAGGTTGTGTAGTATATGAAGGAATGAATGAGAATAATTACTTTTCATAGTTCATGTAAAAGACATCTGTTGATTGACGTTGTCGCGCTCGATGTTGCTGCATCGTGCGCGTTCACGTACGGACGCACAAAGAAAGAGACAGACGTTTGAAAATACGCGCGCTCGGAAACACAGGAATGAATCAGGTATAAAATATACACACATCATGTTATAAGACTGCCTCTTTGGTCAAGTGGTTGCAAATGCTGCTGCCGAGGATGAGGTCATAGGAATGTCACAGTCTGGAGCCTGGATTTGTGCCCGGTAGATGGCAATAGACTCGCTCCCTATCACATGGGATTTAACTGGCGAAATGTGGGTGTACAGGCTATTTAGGTCAGCTCTGCGTAACCCTTCGGGGAAAACAGTCTTGATAATATGTTATAAATCCCCGCAAGTTGAGTAAAAGGCTATAAACTAAATGAAGTTGTATTTGCTAATAGAGAGGCTTTACTGTCTACTGAACTTTTAAGGTAATATTACTACGATTTCTACCTGAAATTTATTCCTAGAACATAATTAAGTTAGCCAACGCAATATCCACAATTTGAAGAGAACATTTATTTTTTGTACAAGGAATCATTCTGAGGTACAAATACTTGGAACCCAGCCAGCAATTATTTACCTTACATTCTCGATACAAACTAACTTTAGTATCCGCAAGTACGACTTAAGTTATCTCATGAGCCACTATTAAATCTAGTACAATATTTGTCCTATCCTAGTCGTAATCGACATCCAACGTTTTAGAGCAAATACACTGAGGTAGTATTAATTACTCCGCCGCGATTACATTTTAATATAAACCTAGCGCAAACAACGTCAACGAAAATGAGGAAACTGTTAAACTTATCCATAAAGCAATCACGGGCTTTGATATTCTACAGCGAAAAGCACAAGTAAAAATGAATCTTAATCACAAGTATCATGGAATAAAAGCCTTCTAAGCCCCGCAAAATCTGACAATGGCCTGCAAAAAGGGAAGACAACGTAGGTTAATTTGAATCCCCGCGTTTGTAAGCCGAACAATAATTGGATTTGGACGTCCAAGTTGACAGTTCATTTCGTTGTTTCGTCCCCTGACATGTACCGTTAAGATTATGAAAAGTTATTATTTTAGAAGAACCCTCCCCTCGACTAATTTGGATAAGAGCCAATTATAGAAATGCTCAACTTTTTCCTTTTTGAAACTGAGTTAGGTGTAACGCAATTTTGCAAGGCAGATTTATGTTGTAATTTCCTTCAGAGGGGGACAAACGCTTTGAGTAAGTTAACTTAAGCATCGTCTAATTAGGTACTTTTAATTCAAATTGGATCAACTCTCGACTCAGAGTCGTAACTTTCTCGTGAATTGCGCTCTGCAAAACACTGCCGACATAAAACAATCACAGCGAGACGTGTAATTATGTAATTATTCAGGACAAATTAAAGTTCGGGGGAAGGGTGACTTGTCAAGTGCGCAAAAACGGTAGACAGGCGAACAGCGGTTTTTGTTTCGGCAATAACAAGCAAAGACAAAAACAGTGGCATCAAAATGTATGACACTCAACCGGCGTTCGTCTCGCCAGTTTTTGCACAAGTATAAAAACTTTGAAGGGATTGTAATGCTTGGACTTAAGGGTCTTAAGTGATTTTCGTAGTATTTAGTTGAAGAGTTTGCTCAACTTTTTCCTTGGGCTTAATTGTTTCGTTATCTATATTTTTTGATGGAAAAGTTTTGTTTCCCTATTGTTCATTCTTAACGTTAAACTGAACTCTCCTACTTTCCTGATTCGATCTTGTATCAGACAATGCATTGTGAGATCTATCAACCGTATGTGTGATATTGATGACTTAAGGAAATTGAATGAATGTCTACAACCATTAGCTTTTATCAAAATCAATGGCTACATCGAATCGTATTGTAGTGAACACGTTCCATCAGTAACAAATGATTTATGCTTACAAATAAAGTGTTGAAGGGACAAATGGCTAATGTCGATTTTTTATCTACAACTTATACATCAATACCCAACATAAAAAAGATAGCTGTAAGGAAACAAATCTTTAATAAAACCCAAGATGGAAATCTTCAGCGAAAAATAAAAAGCTTAAAGATATTAAAACAAGCCAACCAGATTAAAATAAAAGCGTTCAAGCAACGAATCTTATTTTTGAGCTCTCGAGAAGTGAAAAGTTGCTACGGAAATAATCCAATCACAAGCAATAAAGAAAGGCAAAGGGAAATTAATACCAATGCTGGCGACAAAGTTGATCTTGTTCGTCTTGACAGATGTCTGCGAGATGAAATATTGTGTCGACAAGATGACTGGAGACAGTTGGAGACTTGTGAGAGACTTAATTCAAACAACTACTATAATACGTAGCAAGGTGAATTCGTTTGTAGACACTTTTTGTATAATGAGATGTTGGATTTGTATACGAGTGACATGCTAAACGAAAAGTAGCTGTCAGTAGCCGGTGAATGACATTAAGACGGATTGCAAGTTGCAACTTATTTTGCGCAGAATAAAGCCATTACGTAATTTACTGCCTCAGTATTTTATGCTCATTTTAATATCTTAGAAGGCAATGTTACCCTTCCACAAAGATAAAGATAGACGGTCTTCGGTGACGCTTCGGGCTATAAAATTAATTTAAAAATTAGATTCCGGCGCTAAAAAAGTCGTTACCCTAAATATCTAAATTTTCAAGTAGGCACCTCAATATTCATTAAAAAGATACCAAAGTAATTTTAAACACGAAGATCTTATTCTTTCTACGATTAGAAAATAAACATTAAGAGAACCGGCTGGCAAAACACACATCAAATGTTTATTAGACCAAAAGATCACGTTGAGCCAGTTATATGGCCACCCAAGATGAACAATGTTTCCGAAGGTTTCCCATATCATAAAATCTTTTTTTTTATCGAGTACAAGTTCGTTTAGGCGTAAGGGAATGAGATAGATTTTACTCCCACTCTGTTAGCTTTGATTGTTTTACGATGCCTAATCAAATACTAAGTGCATATTTGCTTCAGATATTGCAAAATTTACGAGCTTTGTACCTGAGTGTTTATCGAGGACATTAAAGGCTTCGCTTCGATTCGTTTTATTGTTTATTTCTATTACTGGTTGGACATGGCATAATACATTTAGCAGGAGTGTGCTTACATAAATGTTTTCTGTAAGTGTTAATATTGTAGTGTTAATTTATTAGGTGTCAGGAGTTTACGTAAAACAGTAACGTCTATCCGTCTATTTTTTTGCTTCTTTGTTGGCAGCGAGGTTTAAATTGAGCCAGATTAAGGTGGCATCAGTCTTATTTAAGCGCAAACGTTGTATGCAATAGTGATTTATCATCCTATTTTCCCCACAAATAAGTCCAATTAACATCATACTAGAGAATTTTCTAAATATAAATTCGCGTTGCTTTGACATTAGTTGTAAAACGTCTTACTTGATATGTTTATTTAATTTATACGAATAATTCTCCGTGAATTATGCGCGTGGGCAGGAAGGCGGTGTTAGATCGGATATTTATTATGATACTGCTCATCTATGAGGGATTTATTGAAGGTGGGACGCTGGAGTTTGGGGACAGCTTGTAATGTGGTGATAAATATCGACGGGGATTGCCGTTGATGACAGTGAACGCTGCTGTGGAAGGTCTTTAGACGTGTCAAGCTTGTCTTGCGACCATTTGACACTGGTATAAAAAAGATAAGTAAAGATTGAATAATCTGCTTGTCTGATGGTAAAGATTTTTTTACTTGAACATGGTTTTTGTTTTAAAATGTTCAGGTAGGCTATAAAAGCCATAATAATTTATATGGAAGACATGATAAAGAAAGCATTTAATGTGTAATAAACGAAATCAAAATTATTAGTACGCAAGAATGAAGTAAAACATCATTCCAATCTCAATATAAATCAAAAGTAGTTAATTATAAGACTAGTAGCATTATTGACGCGAACATTAGTACTAAAAGTAGTCGGACTTCAAAGATGATCAATAAAACTTTGCAGCAGACATTTATTACTGATTCCAGCTACTTAATATCTGAAATGCCATAAAACATTACTGGACAAGCAATATCAATTAAAGCAGTGCGTTGCTTTGAGTGAAGGTCTAAGAAAGGAATGTTTATTAAATTGAAGAAGGGTGTTTGAGTAAAATGAAGGAAGAATTTTATTGAGAATTGTTCCGGGATAGCTATTTTGGCAGAATTTGGAATATTAGTAAAGGTATACCGTGCTTCTTTAATCTTGAAGATGATTTGACTTAAGCATTTTCATTGCAAAGCTTTGATTTATGTTACAGCTTCTTATTACTGATCAACGTAGGCACTGATTATGTAAATGATACTGTAATTGATAGTTTAGCAGGTAAAGATAAAATTCTGCAGTAAAATAAAGCTTTCTTCGAAACAGATGTACGAAGGCCAAGTGTCACGTCGAACCACTTTTAAGACTATCTTAGTTTCTTTCGGAATAGCTTCACAAAGACATGTTCAATGCTCAGAACACGATCACATAAAATGGCCAGTAAACTTTCAGACACCATGTCACATATAAAACAGAACAATAAAAATTTTACAACTCCAGAAACATGAAAAGGGATTAAATTTATTTGCTGAAGCAAATTCCATTAAAGTATTTGTTGAAACAATTAAATTGGATTCAGATTCTGATTTATTCGAATGCTTTTGAGATTGATTCGAGTGGAGTTTAGATTTGTAGATTAATTGATTGATGAACAATTTCTATTGATGCTTTGTTTTGAGATATAGATGCATTTACTGAATGCAAATGTTGTATTTATCGATATTCAAATCTAAACTTAAATCATGTTTAATATTGCTTTGTTCTAAACCGGTGATAAAAGTTACCGTCAACATTTTTATTATTCCTGGCCAACTATTCCCTAGAGAGAGATTCGTTTTCAGTTAAGATTTTATTGGACGGACACAAAAATATAATGAAAAAGGTTTTCTCAATTAAGATTATTTGTGTTGTTACTCCTATAATAATAATTTGGACGTGTTTTATTTATTTCTTCGTTCGCTCAAAAAATTTATTTGATAATATTATATAGCTTGTATAACTTCGTAATAAACTTACTTATAGAATTCCATCATCATCTTTTTGGGCATATGTGTCAGTCATAAAAATGCTAATCGCCAAAATTATTTTATCTTCACATAGGGTGTTTGGCTAGTAGTGTCCAAGCCAATTTTTTGTTCCCCCTTTAGCACTATATTTTACCGCGAAAAACACAGAGCCTAAAATAAAACTGTGTGATTTCCCATTATCCAAATCTAATCCACAAAAACCAATTACGGTAATTACCAAAGAACCAATTCGTTGCTCGAATAAATCGCAAAACCCAACTTAGCTCCCCGACAATTAGCAGAACACACAGTAATTAGCAACAACAGCGTGACAACGGAATTTAGAAACAATATTAAGCCCGTATTGATCAGCGACAATACAAGTTGTGTTTTACCTACATCAATTTTATTCCCAAAACTACAATACTAAAATACACTCTACAACAGAACAGATAAAGTTCAAAATCGGATCATGTACAATACTTTGTGTCCTTTATAGTGACGTATTGACAGAATGAGGACAAAACTAACGACGGAACAGCAAATATTGGTTGCTCAATTAGACAAATGAAACTCAATGAGGGACTAGCAATGACACATGCGAGACATACCCGGTCGTAATGAGGGTAGATTTTGGTGTTGCTGATTTTGGTTGTAAGAACAATACATAAATATTGTATTCAAAATAGCAATACCGTCAGTGAATTGTCCTATA